>CM033999.1:28410072-28615844 GCA_019603395.1 Cyrtorhinus lividipennis
TGCTTGGGTCGTCGACCGGCCCTTTCAGAGGAATGTAGATACCGTAATCGGGAGTAAAGGATGCCCCTCCTTGATCTGAAGACGATTGGGTGTCCTCTTTGGCTTCGTCTTCTGGTGCCAAAGTGTCGTCGGAATCGTCAAGAGACCCATGCAAGGGTATTATTCTCACCAAAGCATTCTCGTCAACCTTCTTCTTTTTGACGTCTGGTCTTTTGGCCGATCTAGCTGAGCTACTTCTGGCGGCAACTGCTGGATTAGATATCTTTGCTATTCTTTCACTATGCGAACGGGTAGCTTTGTTACTCTTCACCTCCAGAGTGTTGCTTTTACTAGATTGACTCTTCCACTCGTCGATGTCTTGGCATTGGCAGCAGCTTTGACCAGCTTCATGCTCTCTTCAGGCGGTAAAAACCGCTCCTGTAATGTCCGTTTTCCTGGCCAACAATGTCGCTTCCACGCTCTCCGACGGTGGGTACTCAGCTTCTAGGCTCAAGGTGGGAATTGGCTTCGGGCCGCAGAAAGACGTCTCCAACAACATCCTATGTGGTGACGAGCACCCTGCTGGCTCTTGAATAATTTGAGGCTGCAGACAAATGGGACTGCCCAGAGATCCGAGACGCTGCTGACAGGTGGGAATGTCCTGAAACTGCTGAGCCAACTGAAATGTGCGACGCAACAGATCCACCCGAAGCCACCGATCCGATTGAAGACAACCTGCTCGTGCGGCCACCTATCAGCAGCAGTCCTCCTTCACTGCAGGTTGAGTCTTTCCTTTCACGACTTTCCTTCTCACTTTGAGCCTCCAGTTCGTACTTCGTCACCTGAAGTTAGAATACATCGCCGTTAATATTTCTCCTTGTCTTTGATATCACAAACAAGAAACAGAATGAGAAGAAAAGAAGTGTGTACATGGATGAACCCTACTGCTTGCTGTTGGTGGTGCAGTTTTTTTCCTCCGACTTCTTAGTCTCCTCTTCAGGATCTTGAAAATCCAACTCTTCTGTGCTTTTTCTCAACTCCTGGGCCATCTCCTCCGTGAAGCCCAAACCGATTTTTTGCCGTTCCACCACCTCCGCTGGCGCCTTCAGCCCCTGAAACAACACGAAAATTTTCCAAGCTTACTTGACAGTTTTACGTGACCAGAAGAACTTTTCATGTGACATAGATAATAAAACCCCTTTAAGATGACACACTTCACCGATTCGCTATCGCCCTGATTGACCATATCCTGCTGTTGAGGAGGGTTCCTCCTAACCGGATAAAGTCCGTCCGAAGGCAGGTATTGTCCTCGGCCAACCATCCGACGACTCTTGACAGCTTGCAACGATCCTATTGACGGCAAGGCCTCTCATGTGCAATAGAAGGGGCCCCTTATCTACAACCAGCCATTTACCGGCAGGAGACAACGTTCCTTGTGTGTCTCCCTTTTCCATCTCAAGAAGTTTCATGATAGAATGGAAGGACAGACACTGGAGATAAACTCAAACAATTAATTTTTTTTTCAAATGTTGAAATTTCTTAAAGGAGCAAAATAAAGTGACCATTTCTCCAAATCAACACTGAAAAAAAAAAAAAAAAAAATGTTTTTCTTATTGGTTTGGTTGAAATAGATTTGACCGACAAAGAGTGAAACAACAGTACATTGATTGATCTATATTGGTATTTTCCGTTATATCAGGGAACATGCAACTGAAGGGAAACGATGCAACTAAAGCTTGAATTAATTAGGGGTTGAATATCCGCCCCCTACACATCATAAATGTTTTAAATGTGTTTGAAAAGAGTTCTCAGCCACATATCAGGGTATTCGAAGCAAAGTATTTCATGGTCTGAAGTTTTTCAAGCCTTTTGTAACAATAGGAAAATGGAAGTAATGGTTAATTTTACCAGCGAAGAGTTCCCTTTCAGGGCTGCTGTCGTCATGGTGGAGGAACTGCTGGCCCGGGAGATGTCGATCCTCGGCGTGAGTGCTGGGCCTCTGCCCGGCCGGCCCGGTACCGCCGCCAGTCGGCGACGGGTCTTCTCTGATTCCAGGCAGAGTGAGGCGCTGCTTGTCGTCCGGCGGTGAGTCGTCCGAGAGGTCCTCGAGCGACGCGAAAGGAGCGAGGCCTTTCCTTTTACCTCCTTTCCCGTCCACCTGGTCCTCCTTTTTCCCGGCCATCTAGCCTGGCAAAGACGCAATCATTCAACCGCTCGCTTAAACAGCAGAACTAAGCTGTGAATTAAGAGTTCAGAACCTCCTACATGACATATTCCGTTTGAAAATTATATTTAAACCTTTTTCACAGAGAATGATAATTCTGGGTGGACTCCGACTGGAGAATGCATCTATGCATCTATGAGGTCCCCAAGGTAAGTCGGTTCCTACCTAATCTAAGACTGAAAATCTCGAACACCCGTTTTCTAAGCCCCCATTATAACCTATACCCTAATCGGCTGAGTAGCGATCCGGTCCAGGACTCCCTCAACGAATTGAAAATCTGAATTTTCGTGGAAAAAAAGCTGCAAATTCATACACAGGGTTTGGTTTTTCCTCGGACCAGGCGCATGAAGACTAATTTAAAATATATTCATCGTCCATAACCTCTTCCGGCGGGCGCCAACCGTTACAGGACCTGTCTCATTGGATTCGGCGTCCAAAACTTAGTGGAAAACAATACCCCACACGCCTAGGAAACCAGAAATCTCGAAAACACACATTCGAAGCGGGTAAATAGGTAATTTTGTCTGATGGGGTTGAAATGTGAAATGTTTGTGCTGTAGGACCAACTAGTGCCAAAAACTAATCCCTAACCAAAATTCAGGATTTAAAAAAAAAAAATTCTACTACCAAAAACGTACGGACATTTTAACCCATATTTTCAGCCAGAGGGCGCCAATCGTTCCAGGACCCATTTAATTGATTCAGCGCGAAGAATCTCGAAAATCCATTTTTCAAAAAACACATTTTGACCCCTAGCCCCCCTTCCCCTCCGCCAATTTGGTCCGATCGGGTTGAAAAGTTAGAAGGACCAACTCAAGCCGGAAACCGGTCTCTGACCAAAATTTCAGATTTTTGGGAAATTATCTACTACCGAAAACAGCGCGGACGGCGTACGGCGGACGGATATTTTGATGTAGACACCTTGAAAAGCCCAGAAAAAAATGTTGGGCCGAATCAAAGAGGTTGATTTTTTTGCATAAAAACATAGACACCACAAATCAGTTCTAATGCCCAAAAAAATACATTTTCCCGCATACCTTCCGCAAATTTGGGCCGTTCGGGCTGGAAATATCGACCTCTGGCATAAAATCATGTTGATTATTCAAGGAGTCAAAATGTCAATGAAGTAAACAAATAATTCTCTTCAAAAACACCACAGATGTCTCCATTTTGAACAATTGAAGGCAGATAAGAACAGTTCAAACTGAGTTTAATAATGTTACCAATAAACGAGCTATCATTATCCTTTTCGGCATATATGTATTTCCTATACATACGAAGTTAGTTAGCTATTTCGTAGTTGAAAAACATATTTGTATTAAATTGAACCTTCACCAGAGATGGGCACATCACAACACTCGAAAATGTGTACAGGATAATTTTGACCGAAGTTGTGATTATGATTGAAGCCGCTATCAACCCCGAGATCAATTATTGACGACATTGCTTGATTACGGGTGTACCTTGATTGGGCCTTGGAAATTATCATAAGTTCAGACTGTGATGGTGAATACAACGGAATTTAGATGTTTCCAGAGGTCTAGGCCATCCAGACATCTTCAATGCACCCAAAATCCCATGTTTTTGTCATTTTATACGTGGTTGAAAACAATTACAATCATAATCAGAGTTTTGATTATGATTATCTTGAACTCGTGATCCTTCAGCTCTAAGTACCAGTTTTGGGCCGTTTTGAAGGTAACCGCATTCGGATGTGCATTGCCCACGGGATCGCGATTATTCCTGGCCTGTAAGGTGAAGTAGAGCGCACTGATAATGTATGAGAAAAAATATCAATGATCGGTTTAGGAGACGACTGGCAGGTAGACAAACAGAAACCTCATTTCATAGTAGCGGAAAATATAGATAGAATAGTGAGTTAGCGATTTATGTTGAGAAGGAAATGATTTATGTAAACAAATTGAAGCGAGTGGGAAAGAATATTGTGATTTTTAGATTTCAACGATTCAACGAAAATCGCTCGGGTTTGTCAAGGCCTTGGTCGATGATTGGTTCGGTGACGCATTAATCAATAAGGAAGGGAAAGGGCACTTACTAGCGGAACGCTATACTTGACGTTTGGATTATCGTTAGTTACGTTCTCGACGCCATAAATTTCAATCTTGGTAGCGACGGTGAAAAATGGACCTTCTTTTATACGGAAGGAACGTATCCGTTTGAAATTAAATACGTGACCTTCTGCTCCGCTACCCAGAATCAATAGCATTCAATCAAGCGATTTTTCTCACTCTCACTTTTTTTAAACAAAAAACACCATCAACCCTCGTTTTGCTTCCTTTCAACCGGCAGGCAATGCGAACGACTCTTGAGAACGCTTTGTCGTTAATTTTTCAATTTACGCTCCGAATGTCATTAATGAATGAGCAAGCTTCGGCTTTCGTCGAAGACCCCGTTAAATTATAGGGAGAATTGTTGATCGAGAGATAAATTTTTAAAACGGGTACCTACTTTTTTCGGACCGAGAAAAATTGTTTATCCTTTTTTTTTTCAAACAATTTCAGAGCATCCGGACGGTTGACAACGAACCACATACTATTCGTGAAATTACGAGGGAATTTTGATCTGCATACTTTGAAACGTAAGCGGTATAGAGGCATAAGAGATCGCCTAACGTCAGGTAGGAATAATAAATTACTCTAACTGGATCAGCCGTTGGATCATTTTAACGTCTGCGAGTTGTAGCGTCTGACTTCGTAGATGAGAAGATATATTGTAGAAGTTGGAGGATCGTAGTCTCACTATGGAGTTAGGAATGTGTTCAAAATCATCTTTCTCAGCTTCGAGGACTTGCTCACGGATGCGTCCTTAATGAAACGGGCACTTTAATTTCTCCCAAGTTTATAAAAGAAAGAGATGGGAAATAGGCCACGAAGCGTTTCAAGTTGTTTGTAGAGAAAACCAAAAAGACCGCGGCGAGGCGAAAACATTTCCAGTGGTAAATCCCGTGGACAATGTCAAAAGCAGGGGTATATTCCAGACGAGGTTGTGCGGACTGAGTGTGTCGGTAGGGGGGGGGGGGGGTTCCTGAAGCATAGAGCACGTGTGCCCTGCAGCAATCCTGCACACGTTACTATTGATCTTAGACCCCAACCTTCTTCCTATTTCGTGCTTAGCTGTTTTCTCGGCCTACATTACTTAACGGAGGTAGGTATTGCTGCAGAGCATATAGTTGTCACTATTTATTTCGATGTTGGATGCCCAAACAGTGTTATAGACCCCAGGGAGAACCATAGGAAGCGTAGGTTCTTTCAAAACAGTGCAGTACAAGTACAAGTACAGTGTATGTGAAAAATCATTACATCATGGAAGAGGGTTCTTTCTGTTAATCGTGTATCTGAAATGCCAGACAGACTTGAACGACATTGCTTTTACCGTACAAACTCCAACGTGTCGACTCTTCAACGACGGAAAAGTCACAAATCTCCGGGCGCTAGCCTTCTGGGGTACCAGCCCTTTCTCTCAAATCTTGAACGATCATGGTAGGTTGGCTAACTGAGAAGCTGAATGGGAGCACAGGTGAACTCAGGGGGTGGTTTCCATCCTGAAATGTGACTTTTCCCACGGACGTCATTGATTGGAGTGTTCAACTCATCAGACCAGCTCGGTAGTCGTTCAAAACCTCAAAAGTATTTAAATAAGCTCTAGTTGAACTGTTTATTGGACATAGTAAAAAGCATTCGTCAACCGGATTCCAGATTTAGGAATCTGCACATCAACCACTTAAATAAAAAACAGTGAATTTATTGCGCTTGACAACGTTCGAAGAAATTATACTGACTTCCTCTTCTACTTGTAAATTAAAGGGGCCAATTCCATTAGTTGGAGTGCATCAACCCTGAGGAACGACAAGCTTGTTTAAATCACTGACACCACCGAAAGGGAACTGCCACTCGGAATGGCACAAAGTGCTTTCGGTAAGAATTAAATTATCATTGACAGAATTCGGAAAATCTCCAACATTTCTTGTGAAAGAACAGGACACCGACGAACGAACGAACGCTTCATCAGACTACACTGTACAAGCAGTACTGTACCATAGTGAAAACTAGTATTTTAAATTGCTTAAGAAAAAATTAACTATTTGTAGGTTCTTTCATCATTGAGCTCAGTTCATGACTGTATGTGTGGGTTAGGAAACCATTAAAAAATACCATAAGAAAAACTTGGGTTCTAGTTTTTATGGACTTTGACCCAATGTAGGAGGGGTGAACCTCTTCCAAGGGGCAAAGAAGGAAGGGCGGTAAGATCAACACACTTCAGGCATCCCTTTCTTTTTGGAAGGAGGACTCTGACACTACTGACCGAGACTGAGAAATAGGAGGCAAATCGGTGGATTACCTGGCCGCCAACCTCCATTTCAAAATCAATCTTGAGTAATTCACTATGGAGAATGAAAAAATTATAATTAGTAGTGTTTAATCTGATCTTTAACATTATCAAGTGCTTCTGGTATAAAATAACATTTGAGAGCTGAATCGGACCCTAGCTTGATCGGTAATTTAATTAAATCCGTCTCACAATCGCGTCACTCACGGGCGTATACACGACTCTCGAATATTCAAATTACAGGTTGCTTGCCGACTAAAATGATTAAACTCGCGCTAATAACGAGTGGGTTATTTAACTGGAACTCCTCACGAAAGGTCTAATGAACGTGCCGTGGGTGGAAAAAAGTCGTAACACTTGTATGTATCTGCGCTATCTACGATGAAGCCGTACGAGCTTATCTCTACTGATCCCCCTCATCCAAATTCAACACGAACCTGCACGAGGTTCACGGAACATCCATTATTTGTTGCGAGAAAAAATGTTTTACGACTCGAGGGAAGCAGAATCATGAGGTTGGCCAGTCATAAAGGTGTCTTACGAATCGAATAAGTTGAGTTTTGAAGGGTCGGGGCCACACATCAATGTGAGAAAACAGCAATTTATTGCCTGAAGAAAGTTTTATGTGTTGGTATTTAGTACAAAAGAAGACAAATATTTCGTTTGACTATCTGGAAAAATTAATTTACTCTTTTTTTTCAAGTCTGTGGATTCATTTAGGCCAACACACCGATATAAATGATAGCTAGCCAGCTTGGCCCAGTTAAACACTGATGTATTTTGTTAATTATTATGATTCCTCAGGAGGAGTAAATTTAACAATATTATGACCTAGCAATCAGGACTGGCCAACATAAAGGTCGGTAAGTATAGAAAAGTGGTAGGATACCCCTCTTTCCCCTCCACAACATAATTTAAAGCGTCATACACCTTTTTGAAAAGCTGATCATGTACTTTAAACGGCGTGAATTGGCCTAATCGAGAGGTTAATTATGACCTCGAGTTAAACGGCTATTGACTTCAAGGGACAACCAAAATGAACTTTTCTCGACTAAGGACTGAGCGAATCCCAACAGGTTGCCCCCTAGTGAGGTTGGCTTTTGTCTTTCGGAGCTATACACACAGGGCCCCGTGCTCCACTTTATAATCTCCTACCCTTCAGTTTAGTTTCCCATCTTCTCCCCCCCCCCCCCCCCGATGTAAGTTAAAATGGCTTTTTCGTCCCTCAGGCAAGCGTTATGTTTAAAGGTCGGCTATTTTCGAACAGACTCACTTTTTGCTCAAAAGGGTGTACGCCATTTCTTGCTGCTCAAAAACTCTGTTGATTTTCAGGCGATTGAGCAAAATAAAATTCTTTATTTATTGAAGAAACCCCTTTTTTTCAAAGCTTGGTTAAATTATATAGGTTCACATGAAAAAGAGGTGACACTCCTGACTCTCTTGGGTCTGAGGGATCGGAAATCAACCGATTCTTCCGGTTTATCAGTTTCTCTCATCGTGTACGTTCTAATCGTTTCAGGACTCTTCACTCTTCAGGACGGAAACTTTTGGCATACAAGTCATTCCCATTTGACTTATGACTTCAGGGATACCTGCAAAGGAGGTTGGCGGTTATGATGAGGAAACCATTAGAACGATTTACGTAGTTACTCGAGTATTTTAGGAACCTTAGATAACTTCACATCCTTGGAAAGGGTTTTGTCGGATTCAGCTCAAGGAGAGAACGATTCCCCTCGAACTGATGAAGATCAGAGGGCCCTCCCGAGGCCATTTTTTTCTCCTCTGACTTCAGAATCATGGAAGGCAATTCCGTCATGACCTAATTGTCCGGAATGAACGTTTTATTACAAGGGAGGAAACGTTGTTGCCATCGATTTCCTCCGCAGTGCAACCCAGACTGTAATTTCATTGGAGCGCATTGCCTTTCCTTCGCCCCTCTAACTAACATCACCCACGTCTCCCTCCTAGCCGATTCAATTATTTTTTTCTCGCTTAATTTCCCTATCAATATGATCAATTTGTATGCTAGGTAGAAACACAATACGTTCAGAATCATAACCGCACCAGGGATTTCATAGTTGAAAGGTGAGCGAAATTAAGTAGCATTCTTCGAGCTCATTCAGAGGTTTAGATCACTTTAAAGGCGTTTTAACGATAAATAGTTCAAGTTTTAACACACAAACACACTTTTGCAAACCTTTACATAACCCGTACGCCTTTGGTACGGGAATTGGTCCGTCATACATCTCAATTGATTCAGCGTTCGACGTTTGGAGGGAAATGATACCCCACACGAATGAGTCACTGAAATACTGAAAAAAGGTGTTGAAGAACAAATTTTCAGATTTTGTGAACATTTTAAAAGTATTTATTCGGCCCAATTTCAATATCGTGATCAATGTTTGGTAGGATGTTGTACCGTAAGCAAATCTCTCACTCACTCCACAATATCCCGAGAACTCTCGATATTTTTTGCTCAAGTACCAATATCGTTTTTCAACTACCGAAATTAATTGGTCGGCCCTCTCCGAAAAACTTCCTTGAACTCTCCTGGTACGTCATATCCCTTGTTTGGGTCGTTCACCGGCCGTTTTTGCTGGCAGCCCTTCCACGCCACTAGTAGAACACCCGTCACGCTGCCCTAAGCAAAAACACGCTTTGCCCGTCGCTATAAGGGAACTCGACATTGACGCTCAGGCAAATTGAATGAGACAACGATTCAGGGACATGCGGTCCCCTGACACAATAAGGCGTTTTTAGTAGAAACCTGCCTGAACGGAAGATAAAATAGAGTAAAACTTTCAATTTAAAACTGTAAAGCACTATGTCAAAGGGATGAAGTGGAAGGATTTTGTATTCAAAAATTTAATTAGGTCAAATGTTCACTTCCGCCATTAAGTCACAGCCAACGCGTTTCCCCCTTTAATAACTCTCAACGCGAGCCGAAAAAAGCTGATATCACCCCAGATGGATTTTTTTTTTCAGTTATAATACATCTAACCGCGTTGATTATCGATAATGGGGGTATATAAACGAGTTATAAGGTGAAATTTATAAGGGGGTTGGGAATTGAGAGAATGCTAACCCGCAATACCCCAATTTATTCTAATTACCTATCTCATACTACTTATACCTGAGGATTCAGCGAAATTTGAATGCTTTCAAATGGCGTTGCCCTGCAAGTTGAAGGCATGAGTCGGTCTTTCAAACCTGGGACCTCTTCCAATCAACACTTTTTCTTTTGAACTATTAAAATAAAATGATAAGCTTGATATTGACAATCGACAAGCTCTTGTGGGTCGGTAAGGTTCTAACGAGTACAAGTACAATACGGCCCTTCAACCCTATCCATTCGATTATACAAGACTACTTGAAAAGAACCCCATCTGGCGTGGGCTCCGCGTCATTTGGCTCTTTCTGTGTTGCGTTTTTATTCATGTTAACTGAACATAACCCGGATAAATGAAATGAACTTTGAGTGGTAGAAGAGTGACCTCAACTTCAATGAAATAACTTGAAAAAGAATCACCTTTTCTGTACACCTTATAGACGACTTTGGTGACGTTCGTACAGCAGAACGGTTGATGGCTCAAACAATGACTTCACATAAAGTGAGTATTTTTGCTGCTGAGCTGGTTACCAGGGCGCTGACCATTTATTTAGTACTAAGCAAAGAATGATTCGATTCCCGGGTTTATAAATGCATGGACAAAGACAATCACGTCATGAACATAGAAGTGTTTAACAATGCATAGCTCAAGTAAATCGGTCAAGTCGTAGTATTACCTTATCCTTTTGCAGAATATTTTGAAGTTTAATTAGAGTACCTACATTTAGCCTATGCAGATCAGCTCACCTTTTATGGAATTCATTGTTTTTAAAGTGAAATTGTCATGCGGCAGTCCAGATCGAAATTATCTGTGTGGGTGATATCGTTCTGCAACAACTAAAACACAATTTCTTCCTTCCCACACTGATTTTTGAATAAATATGCTCTTAGTGTTTTTGTCCAAAGATTATCAAGAACATCGTAAGCCTCAGCCATGAAATGATTCCATGCCTTCTTCCATGCCTCAGCCAACATCTTTTTCCACTGATAATCACAGTACGACCACAGATCACTGTTGCCAGAGAGTTCTTAAGGAAAATCCACCTGTATCACTCGAAATATCCATACACTTCCTTCAAACTTTCCCTCTACCCATACAATTATTATTCCTCCATCCTCAAATAATCATAATTAATTTATCAATTTTTTTAAAAGATAAATTGGTTTCCAGATTTCTCTTCCAGTTCTAACCCTCAATCTGGCAACACTGCCACATATATACGTGAATAGACCTTTAAACGTTTATTGTGACGATGCAAGAAGAAAAATGTCATTCAAGGGGTGAGTAAGTAGTGGTTATGACTGAATCTTAACTAAGTTTAAATAGGGGAAGGGAGGGAGCAATAGTAGGGTCACTACTTAGCTGATCTCAATAAAATACGAGGCAACTTTTTCTTAAGGAGCTCCCTCAGACAAGGGAAAAGTTCCTCAAAGGAGGAAAATGTATTCAGGTTGAAAAACGTGAGAGCCGCATCGTGGTAACAACTACGGGTCTAAAGCTGAGAAAGAGGTTTTTCAATGCGTCTAGCTAGTTAGGCTTTGACCGGGATTTACTTAAAGACCTCTCTATCGCCTGGCCGACTGGGTAAGGCTTCTTCCTCCTTTGAATTCCAGATGACGTCGCGGACTATGAATAATTCAACGGCTCCTCGACTCGAGCAACATGAAGTATGAAGAACATGTTGATAGACGGATCAATCCGCGCACACAGATATAAGCGTAGCTTATGCCACTGAGATGCTCTTTGACTCCGAAGTTAATTCTCCTTTGTCAACGTGCTACCGTGTAGCTCGTCGAGGAATCATTTCGCCTGACTTACTCCTAATTGTAGGCGTTTGTTGGTGGTGATCTTGTAGGGTTCAGTCTACATTACTGATGCATGGAGCGTAAGATTATTCCAAGGCGAGACTCCGTACAGCCTCCCGCTTAATATGAGCTTGGGAGCTTAGGCACCTCAAAGCTACCTAAGGCCTTCTCGCCTCTATATTGAACGGTGATCACTCCAAGTTCTGCTATTGGTAAAAACACCATTTAGTTAACAATCCGAGATCGTGCAGTGAAATGAATAAGCGTAGTCATGAGTTGATTCTTTCCTATTGGACCCCCGTCTTGTGTAAAATGTTGAGTTTTCAACTGATCACTGATCAGAAGGACATTTTTTATCCGTGGTCTGAGAGATTTCCGTAGACTAGGCGGTTTTTCTGCGTGCACATGTCGGCTAGCCTGCCCTGGTCAGATAGTGCAGAAGCCACAGGTACCCGCCAAATTCTGCACTAGCTTCAGGGGCCATGGAATAAGGTTCGTCCATGCTAAGGGCCTCGAAACCTTCTATGGCCTCTCACACAAGTTATACAACGTTTTTGTGTTTTAAGGCACATTTTCACAATATATAACCATCATGATTTCATGCAATAAATTTAATAAAAAGTTGCTCATACATTCTCAAAGAATAACAAGCATTCTTTGGCTGCGTTACAGGAAGAAAAGGAGAATTGTGGCCATGTGGGTTGGAGGAATGTGCCATATATCAACTCCCCAGAGCATTGGCCTCATATTTCACACGAGAAGCGACTCGGTTGAAAGGAAAACGACCTCCGAAATAGGAAAATATTTTGATGCATGGATTCGCCTGCGGATTCGCTTTTGGAATAAATCTCGTACAAACGGAAGCGAGCCAGCGGATGGCGGCGGGCCCTTCGTGACTGGAGGTAGTTGGGATGGGCAAGCAGATGAGCTGTGACCTGCACGACATCCTTGTCTTAGGGTCGCTAGCTCGCCTCAGGTCTTTACGTGGCTGTTGTAATCTACGGGAGTACCTACCATCGACGTTTCCCGACCTAGTGACTCGAGTGAGTGAATTCCGATGCTGATTTTCATTAAACCAACGGGGAATGAGAAATGTTGACCGGCTAGTACAACGCTTCGCCTAATGGCCGCAGGATGGAAGCCCGAGCTGGCGATAATCAATCTACTGTTTGAGGATAGTTTTGATTCATGTTCGCGAAGATTCAGGTTGGCCGACGCTGCAGTCTCTTCTCTCACCCCTACTTAATCACCTGCATTGTATATGATCGCTGTCCATGGATATTTACGTAAACAGCGGTTCCCTAAATCAAAGCCTTTTCAAGACGTTCAAATAATGACACAGGCCGTTCTAAGGTCATGACCAAACATCAAGAATCGAATCTACAGCCCTCGAAGTTGAGTGAAAATAATTAAATTTGCCATTTCGTTGGGATTTCAAATGTATTTGTGTTGGTATAATTTTTGCAATTGTGCTTTGGAGGATATAACACAATGAAGACCCCTTTGGAGGCGAGAACAAATTCCTTCGCCTCTCTTGGAACGCGGCCAACGTGTTTAGCGAGCCATCCGATAGCATTGAGCTCGTACAACTGCATTCTCTCTGAGCCCGGCCTTTTTTCAGCCCGTCTCACTCCCCCTTAACAGGCTTGAATACATTTAGGAAGTAGGAATAACTTGAATTTACTTCTCGCGTGAGAGAGGAAACGCCAATTGGTCTGTATGATTCTAGCACGAATTCATACCGTCCTCTCCTCGCTGTACAGCCTCCCATTTATAGAAAATGGTTTTGAAACTGACGATGAATAGAATAAACGTGACGTTGGAATCTTGGATCTTAAGACATTCCCATCAAGACTTTCTCGGGGTATACTTACAGTCAAAATGAACTCTTCAATATCCGAACCTTCGCGCAAAGTAATTTGAAGTCCTGATCCACAATGACCTCTACCGCACATCTTCTGGAACGTATTTCTCAATTTGTACCAACACACAGATATCGCGTTTCCGATAAAAATTTCATCAGTCTATTTCGTCATAAATATTCTTACTAGTGGACTTTTCGTGCAAATGTGTAAATCCATGTACGGCTGAGTACCTATTAATAGCACTCAGGCATGTCTAATGAGCAGATTTATTTTTTTTACTGGTTTGCTCAATGTAGTAGAGTTCTAAACGTCTGGTCCAATTGATGCAGACTTATCTCTCTGGAACTCTCCGAAGAAACCGAGTGTTACTGAACATGCTTGTAAAGGCGTTCTCGGCCCGTTGAATACAGACCTCATTCAAATTATGGATGAAATTCCATATCAGAACGCCAGAGTGGCCCTTGCACTGTCTTACGACCACGAAGTTGTTTCTCTCAATATCGTCAGCCATTCATATGAATCTCGTTCGGTGACTTCACGATCTATCGTCTTGAAGCCAGCTATGAATTGCTCGGTAAAATGTGCGGTAAGCAACGCAAAACGAAAGGGTTGACTGACTCTTTTGTGGTTGAGAAGTAACCACGGGTTATTGAGCTCTTTCACAATGAGGTTGTCTTGATGATCGATGAGGGCTGGAATGAGCTCACATAGACCAGCTGAGCGCCGCAATAAAACTGGCAGCGTCGAACTCGACCGACCGTTCCAACATTTCTCGAGTTCTTGAGCAATCAATTTTTCAATAATGCAGTAGTCTGAAGGAAATCGTCTCGCTGCAGAGCGTTTGCCTCCGTATCATACCTCACATTCACTTCCAGAGTGGAAGCCGGTTGGATGTCTGAAAGCACTTTTTTAATTCATTGAATGCCTTCTACTTGAACAGATATGCCAAATTACCGGAGTATCAACATCTCTCATCCACAGCCACACACACCCGTTACAAGTAGAAGTTGTACACAGCTGGAGATGCTCCTCCAGGGAAGAAACCTTATTAGTAAAGTTGGGAAAAGAAACCCGACTCGAGCGGGGAGGGTTGAGGGGCTCCAGTTTCTATAGTTTTTAGGTCAAAATAATCCAGTGTATCCCAACTTCTAATAGTCAACACCCTCTAGCGATCAACTTTTGATACACATGAAATTCTATAGTGTTGTGGAAGATATAGAAAAGCTGTACTGAATTAACTCCGTCTGTGCTGGGAAGTTCCACTGTGTATTTTCAACTCAATAAAATGTGACCAGAGACGAATCTGCGAGTAGGGGAGACAAATTGAATTATTTTACCTTCACTTTACTTCCTCTCCGAATCCCGGTATCAGTTTCTTTGCCTAATTGGATTACGAGTCTACTTCCCGAGCCCCTCTACGCCCCTGGTAGATCAATCATTGAGAAATCTAAACCACCCGACCTCCAACTTTTCCGTCCGTCTCAATTTTTCCACGGCTTCCCTCCACTTCTTCCTTGTTCCCTATCTATTTTTCAGCGCATTGAGTGAGGGAACGAGACCCTTCGACTGGTGGGATTGATCAAAAGCGATTTGTCAGAATGTCAATGGAACAGCTGAAACGTCGTTTCATCCAAGTGCCTTGAGTCGATTCTTTACAGCAGCTTCCATGACTAGAAGTGAGCAATGAGACAAGTGAAAAGACATTGGAAGGTTTTACAGGCGCCAGAGTAGAACCAGATAGATTACAGAATAATGGCTCCATAAACACTGAAAAAAAGATCATGTTTTTTGGTCTGAATGTTCTTTGGAAAGAAGGAATCAACCATGAATGGATTGATTTAACTGTAATTTATTTTTTGTAGAAAATCCCAAAAAATATATATATTTCAACAACGAATGAAATATAAATAGTCAATTACTCAAGTTTTAGGATGCCCCTTTTTCGTTAAGTGCACAAAAAAATTGTTTTTTCTGTTGTCGGCATACCCCCTCCCCCTCATTTGTCTTAGACGGACTAGCGTCTGATGAAACAAAATGGCTCCATTTTGGTATAAAATCCAACAAGATCCAGATCAGAGACTAAAAATTCTGCAATGCACTGCAAACTCAGTTAAACACTCCGTAATACCGCGTTTGAAACTCCTGCCGGTCAGAATCTATAGGCAGCGGCCAGTACAAGGTTTCGGTTATTGCCCCGCGATATTTGCTGAACAAGCCAGTTCTCCCTTAGCTGACTCGGAAACGTGCGTTCGCGACCTATCGATCGCAACGGTTCATTCATAATCGAGTAAAATAGGCCTTTGAGATGGAGTAGGTACCTCCCATGTCCCCTCAGCACTCGACTCAATTGGTCAGTTTGTTCGATGGCGTTGACAGCACGAAGGGAATTATTTGAATAAACTAACAACACGTTTGGAGTTTCATGAGTGAATAGAGAAACTTAGCGGTATCGAACGAACCTTTTCTATAAGAAAGCTGAGCTTTTTCCATCAAATATAATGATAACCCACTCTTACATAATTGCAAATTCGATTTCCATTCATAACTCTATAAGGGGTAAACATTTCGGGATGAGCAATGTCATTAGCAAAAATACGCGAAATTTACATTTTTCAACCATAATATTTCAAGGAAGATGACCGTTATCTTTTGAAGAAAGTTTAATGTTAATGTCATACATATGATCCACGGCGCAAACTTGACAATTCTCGAACCCTCATGAAAACTTCAGGTTAATTGCATTTTTATTTAGTTAAAGAACTGCTCGAAAACAATTGGGTACATAATATTACTGTGCGCATGCAAATCACTGGCAAAAAGTTGTTATGTGAACGGTTTTTACTGATTTGAACTGGAGCATCAATCCAATCGAACATCAATTCAGTGTTAGAACGCATCGAAAATAAAAGTCAATTGCCCTCCAGAGGCTCACACAAATAAATATCTTACGACAACCGAGGATTCAATCCCTTAAATTTTCAGGAACCCGAGTGTTACAATGCAATTTGGGTCCTGGTTAGGAATTTAATATTTTTCAGGTGAAGATTCTGCGCCTTTTCCCTTGTGTTTCATTCAACGCTTTCGTTTCCTTCGACCTACTTTCAATTTGCAGTTTTTACAATCGACCTAGTTCTAAAGCCACCCTCTAATAGTTTAAAATGTTAGAAAGTAATAGAAAAACAAGAACAGAATCAATCAGATGCGCAGATGTAAAAACTAATCAACGTCAAACACTACGCATGTCAAGTTCACCTACCTCCATACTGGACATGAATTACTAATTTTCATTATTTACTCTACAAAAACCATGCACAATCACGCTCAAATGAACATCTAGTCAGATTAGCAAATCATTTCCTAATTGAATATAACAACTCATTTATAAATGCAGAAGGTACATAGTGATGCGCCTAATGCTCTATGAAAATATTCGTGGGCTTTCCCCGAGATCAATGAGAAATGCAATCATTCCAGTACCAATTACAATTTTACTTTCAGTTAAAAAAGAAAAAAAAGAGGGAGAGAGCGATGATGTTATTACGATGGAAACTATGGTTGTGATGGTATTTATCCGCTAATGTAGTGCATATTGCAGCTAATACCAGAAAGGGAGGGGGGATGCCTTCCTGTACCACCCGAAAATATCAAAATTACGTGCATAATGATTGTATCAAATTTAAGGGGCCGACGAAGATAGGCCGAATCGATGAGTGAGGCCTCAGTGCTCACGAACGCGTCACTTTCAGAGCGTCTGAGCAGAAGATTTGATTACTCCTTTCATGCGATCAACTACACGACTCATCACAGCGTGAGATGTTGAACGTGGAACGGGAGAAGCACGATAATATTATTTCTTCAAAAATGAGGAAAAAGTGAAATCTAATAATTAAAAAACTAAGCAAAAAAGATTGAATAAAAGAAAAGTTCTAGCATTCCCTTAACTCACTACGCCCTTTTACACGAATTAAAACGGCATTAGATAAAATCTTAATAATTGTATAGATCTATCCAGTTGAATAATCACAAGGACACTTGAACGCAGAGGTATCTTGTACCCACTACGATAATTGTAGATGTAACATTGGAAGGACTTCCCTATTTTACCATAAAATACTGATGAAAGCACGCTTCTGCCGACCGAAACATTATCGGCTAATGAAGCCTTGAATGAACCTACACGAGAAGCCTTGTTGAATCCGTAATGGAGACTGAGTGTCGAATTCATCTAGAACGATTCCGATTTCAGATGAAAACTCAATTTGACTTAAAATCAATCCCAAATGCACGAGACATGTACAACTTTCATTTATTAAATCTCAACTCATTTTAATGTCACCTATGGTAAACATCGTTGTATTACCACTTCCGATAACGGCTTTATTCCTCGATGAAATTTAAAATATTGAATATTGACTCGACGCGTAATGTACTCAGTGAATATTCTTTCATTTTAATGATTGGTAATGTCGTAATAGGACAAATAATTTTCAAGTTGGAACCGAGAAAGAACGAAGAACAGAGAAACCAGAGAACAGAGAAGTTTCTCAGGAGCTGAGAAATGGAAAAATTGTAAGGCATGTATGGCACGATTATAATATTATCAACCTTTTGATAGCCAATAAAACATAGCCGAGGGTTAAGGCCGAAAAATTGGATTATTTACAACTTGGATATTTATAATAGGTTTGATATAAAGCGTTTCCCCCATTTGATGCAACTATACAGTACCCTATTCCCGGACTAAAGTGTAGTCGATGAGAGTCGAATGATTCGCCTGTTGATAATGGGTACTTATGACTCGCAGTTGATATCTAGAAGAAACACTTACTCAGAAACGTTGTAATAGTTTATTTCTTCAAAGCCCGACACGCTAGTCATCGCAGGAATGGTCCTAGTACACAAAAAAGTTTAGCTTCTTTAAGGGTTCTTCAAGTACGTGTAGGGTTGATCGAGTAGGACTATCTGACAAACCGGACTATATTTCAATACATACTATTCACAAACGGATTTTTTGACAACTGAGGTTACGCAACTTGAAAATGACTTGAATCGACATAGAACAACGTGAACAACATTTTTCATCGGACTCCCTAACTAGCATCAGAGCATCAGAGCCTAGCTTTCTACTTTTTCCGTCCACCAATAACAATACGCCACGTGAAAAACACTGCATGCTGTTTGCACTCTCTAGCGGTGCAATGACGAACTACTCAAATCTTCCGGAACTAGTGGGCTTCCTACACTCGCCCATCCTGATGGCTCCTCGTCCTCGAGGAGATGGGACCGTCTTCTTCTCCGTCGAATCCATCCGAGGTACTTTGTGTGCAACTTTGATCCAGGTTGTGTTCTTCTTATTGCAACTAAATCTCCAACGTCATATAGTCTTGGTTTCTTGCATCTTTTGTTGAGTGTTCTTCTGTTTTCCATTTGCATCTTCTCAATGTTCTCCTTTGCCTTGGTACTGGGTTTCTTCTAGTTCCTTCATGGAACATAGCCAGCATCTCCAGCTCTGGGAAACATCGCCTTGAATCTTTCAATCCCTTCAATTTCCTTGTCTTTCCCTTCAGGCGTTGTCTTCGACTTTTCCGACAGTTTCATTTTTACATTCGACCGGTTTTGTTTCTTCAGCTGGGAACAACAGTGGGAAATTTGTCGTTGGTAACTAACTCTTTGGGTTTGGTTTCATCTGAGTTCTCTTCAGGTTCGGGTTTGAGACGGGTTTGGTGTCTTTGGCCATGGCCTCGTCGATGGGTTTTTTCACTTCAACTTTACTCTTATTTTCGTCATCTTCAGGAACAAAGACAGTTTCCTTCTCTGTGGACTCATGCATTTTTCTCGGGTTTTTCTTCAACGACTCTCACTTGTTTCCATTTTTTCTTCTTCTACAGCCTCTTTCTCTTCAACGACTGGTTCACTAATGACGACGTCTTCACTTGGTTCTTCTTTCTTATCCTCCTTATCATCAGCTTCTTTGACAGGCTCTTCATCCACTTCCATTTTTGCCTCCGGCTCATTCTCTTTCTCGGGGACTTCCTCAGTTTCTTTGACCTTATCGGCCTTCACTTCGGGTTCTTCACTTTTTGATTGTTCTTCCACAACAGGCTCAGAATTTTCAGCCTCCTTAGGCACATTTTCCTCTTGACTTTCAGCTTTTTCCTCCGGCTCGACAGCGGCAACAGGTTCTAATTTATCCACATCCATCGACTCTGGTTCTTTTACATCTTCAACAACAGGCGCCTCTTTTTCCGCAGCTTCCAGCTCCAACTTCATGCCAACTTTTTCTATCTTCAGAGTGCCTTCGCCTTTTTCCAATTTGACTACAATTTCAGGTTTATACGATTCAATCAAATGCATTATGTCTGGGTCATTGGTGGTTACATCTTCGTGCAGGCGTTCCACCTCGATTCCATAGATTTCTGCTTGTTCCAATGAAATACAATTACTGGTGGGACATTTTGAAGCAATGTGTCCGAACAAATTGCACTTGAAGCATTTGGGTCCTTTGCTTTTATCAGGGCAGTTATCAACGACATGAGAGTCAGATCCGCATGAGAAACAGCGCTTTCCATGAATCTCAGACCTGACAACAGAATGCCTATTCTTGTCGGGTGTCACTGACTTTGAAACGTCGATCCTCTTGCCCCTGCTGCTGTCGGCATTCTTCATCGTCTCATACGTGTCCAATTTTTTCCGGAACTCTTTGAATGTTGTGGCTCCATAAAGTATGGCCTTTGATCCAATGTCATCATCAATACCATCAATAACATATTGTATTACCGATTCTACTTCAACACTTGGACATTGAGCTGCTATGTCCATCATTTTGTAGAAATATTCCTTTAATGTTTCGGATCTTAATTTTTTCCTGGACGTAAGTTCTTTATGAACGAGTTTACTGCTCACATTATTCACAAATTCTTTCGTGAGAGCCCTTGACATCTTACTCCAGGTTTTGTGTGTTTTTTCATGCTTTATAAATAGTGCTGCCGACCCCCTCAACAAACGGCGACAGTATAGGATCATCTGTAATTCAGACAACTGGCATAATTCACTCAACTCCTCAAATTGTCTCAACCAACTCGTAATTGTTTTTCGTTTTGTCGTCCCCACTGAAAGTTGGAATTGATTCCTCAATATCCTTGAACGAGATAACTTGGGAGGCTACCCATGGTTTTGGGGTTGGTTTTGACTTACGTGTTGAGTGTAAACTGTTATCCGAATCAGATTTGTCGTCAGTCTTCTCGTCGCTGCTGGAATCCTCGTCGTCACTCGCATCGCCACACCTCTTCCACATCATCTGGGTTAGATCTTGAATTTTCCATGAGAATTACGGCCATCAGTCTTTCAACGAGATCGTTTTTCTTCCCATCACATTTAAATCCTCGCTTCTTCAACTCATCTTTCAATTCGCCTACCTTCATCTTTCTAACTGCATCTTTATCCAACTGTTCCATCTTGACTCACGACTCGACGACAAGCGGTTGACGGGTTACTTTACTGACGCGTAGGTATGAATATAACTTTCCGACGGACAACTTCACAACCGACAACTATCCACTTCACAACTTGACAACGTTCCGCACGACGATCTGTTTACAACTGGTTCCGTCGCGAATATTTGAAATTTCGCCGATCCCGTAGTCACACGTTCGATTCGATCCCGGACGAGCCCCCAAAAATTATGTAGGGTTTGAATCGAGTAGGACTATCTGACAAACCGGACTATATTTCAATACATACATTCACAAACGGATTTTCTGACAACTGAGGTTACGCAACTTGAAAATGACTTGAATCGACATAGAACAACGTGAACAACTTTTTTCATCGGACTCCCTAACTAGCATCAGAGCATCAGAGCCTAGCTTTCTACTTTTTCCGTCCACCAATAACAATACGCCACGTGAAAAACACTGCATGCTGTTTGCACTCTCTAGCGGTGCAATGACGAACTACTCAAATCTTCCGGAACCAGTGGGCTATTCTTAGTGGGCTTCCTACATACGTTGCCTTTAAATTATTTCGTAGTGGTCGAAACCCCACGAGTTTTGGCCATTTTCAGTGTTTTAAAATGAACGTGGACGCTATAAATTCTCTGTAAGCAAGAAATGAAGAAGAAGAATCGCTATAATTTGACTGATACTAGGGCACTGTATGATCAACAGATACCAAGATGCAGCCCTTCAAAAGTTGTAATTGTTTTCTAATAAGTTTCAAAGACTCCTCTTAAAAGATAATTGATGCCAAACAAAGAAAAGACACGTCAATCAGCTTTCTCCCCAGGAATATTACTCATTAATGTCAGGATATTTTCTGAAAAACCAGTTAATTGAAAGAAATCATCGACTATCGCATAATTGAGTGGTTATGATTATGATTTTCAAACTCAACCCTTCCAAATTTTCAGGCAGAATTTGGTTTTTGAAATGGTCACGTCGATTTCACCTCACAAATTTGAAATCTATAAGTGCTCATTCATGCAAAAATAGCATCAATCCGTTGTAAGAAGTCAACAATTTTGTGAACAATTCCAATTTTGTTTAATCGACCTCAGGTTCATTCCTCTACGCTATGTCCAGTTCTAATCATGCTGCATGATGTGAACCCGCCCGTCAATAGGTTCGTTCTTCCATTGTTCGACCTTTTGGCGGTCTTACAACGCTAAGGGTGTATTCGGTTCGAATTCGAAGTAATTTAATCGAAGCTGACAAAACGAAAAGGTGGATAACTTCTGCCAAAGCGAAGTTCCTCGATTATAAGAACTCGGTTTGAATAAATTCCAAGTTTTGCCATTTTAATTTCTCCCCTTGATCCACACGCTGT
The DNA here is from genome assembly GCA_019603395.1 of Cyrtorhinus lividipennis. Classification (NCBI taxonomy): domain Eukaryota; kingdom Metazoa; phylum Arthropoda; class Insecta; order Hemiptera; family Miridae; genus Cyrtorhinus; species Cyrtorhinus lividipennis. The sequence goes on from CM033999.1 coordinate 28,432,226, forward strand.
AAAGATAGTTCCTTCCCTTATTCTCGTCCGTATCGGCAAAGAATCAAAATTATTTTCAAGTTGCAGTAGTTGCTCGAAGAAAAACGCTACAACTAGCAAAAAACCAATTCAAACCATTCAAAAACGAAATAAAACCACTACGGAGGAGGCGACAGCTCACCTAGAATTCCATGGAGATGGGGCGACGTACTATTACATAACGCGAGCGAATCCATAAAAACTGCCTTCATTTTCCCACTTTCGTTTCAATTCAAACCAAGAGCTTCCAGGAGCTTGAAAACGTCCAAGACACAAAAAAATGAATTTATTCAGCTAGAAAACCACCTACTTATAGGCAGGATGGGGTATTCCTTCTACGGCTTAGCACGGGTCTCCACATACGCGCTTTATCGACGGTTTTAGAGCGTTGCGTTCCCAAATTCCAATAAATATGTAAAATTAATCGGTTAAATTCAATCAAATTCAATTTTATTTAAACGTATAAAATATTTGACGGGCCCTGACCGCAGCCTCTTCGTCTCAAGAAAAGGGGTCCTCTGCAGCATCCGACCTTCCTAGAATGCGTATGATTTTCTTTCCACGATTTCCCGGATAAAAATGGGCGTAGTAAGCAATATGAGGTTTTCCCTCTCCAAAGGCAGAAAAGATGAGGCCTGCAGAAAGCCGAGTTATTTTTAGATTTCTTTGATGTTCGATTGATTGATCAGGACGAACTAGGGCAGGGGGTCGATTTGGTACGGATATTTTCTCTACGCTGGGGAAAGAACTACGGGGATCCGAGTATCATGCTCTAACAATCAGTTTGGAGACGTTGAAAATAAGACAGCAAAGTTCTGATTCTAGATGCAATCATTGTACGAATTTATCTAGCTAGAGGGAGTTATGGAGGGAAACGACTATTACGCCTTCTCTAGTTGACGAGAAGTGATATTACACAGGAGGTTTCGAGGGGTGGTTTTTCAAAGCATAAAAATGGTTTTTTCTCATAAATTGGAGTTTAAAATAAAAAATTGAATAAAATAGAAATCGCACCGGCTCGATGTGGTGGGCCACCCACACTTGCACTATCTCATAGCAGAGCACACTACACTTCACTCAATACTCCACCCTCCTTTGGTCCGGCACTCGTATGATTGGGGGGCGCGGCGACAGATGCCAGGCCTGGCAGTGGATCGATCGGCGTACGCACGCTCCTCCCACAATCCCATGTTTGTTGCCTATCTGTTCCAAAAAGGGAAAAGGCCTGTGACCAACCCCTCCCCCAGGTGGTAGTCGCCACCGGGGCGATTTCTATTCAATCAAAGGTGATCTCGAAACGTATCAGAGAGTTCCAGCCATGACCCATTTAAACGAAGGGGTTCCAGACAATTGAGCGGTCTGGGTCTTTCTAGTCTCGATGAGGAGCTTAATTAGAACATAACTGATCAATAAAGCTCACCATCGAGCGACATCAGGTGCCAGGCTCCGGTGAAGTTGATTTGCGTGACATCTGAAGTTCAGGCTCGAACTATGGAGAACGGTAACTTGAAATCGCGAACAACTACCGCGCACAGCCCTGCCAATAGGAACACCCCTCAAGTCATTCAGCTACTCAAATATTGGAAATAGATTGTCAGTACAACCCACAAAAGCCACACCCCTGCTGAATACTAGCAAATGAGTCAACTGCCAATTCACGAGGAGTACAAGTCGGACTGGACGTCCTGAAGGACCGCTGATAGAAGAGTCTGAAAAATTTCAGATAATGTTGACGATTTTAAAAAAACATGCTTCAGTACCAAGAGTCACTCTACCTGAAATATATTTTTTGAGATTTTTGCGATCATGTTACTTCCTAACTTTCGAATTTTGAGTGTTGCAATATTTGAGTCCAACGCAAAGAATTCAGTTATGTACTCTGTTGAGCTTTCTACGTGTATTCAGGTGTCTGAAAAACTAAGTCATACCGAGGATTGATAAGCTGTAATCATTATATTGTGTCTCGATATTTTATAAACTTCCAAAGAAAACCCGCAAGAAGTGTACGGTTTTTCGAATTTACGTCGCCGAAATGGTCCCAAGTCGCTAAATGTATATACGAAAAACTTTGAATTTACGAGCATATAAAACGGAAAAGAACGTTACAGCAGCCACTAGAAAGGTTCGAAACGGGGGAAAAGTTATGAAACTTGAGACAGCATTTCACGGCCACCATGGAAAAGCTGCACTAAAAAAATAGTTCCTTTTCGGTCTCGGTGAAAAAAAAAAAATAAATAAAATGAATAAATGGAGAGAGGAAAAAAACATGAATTGATGCATGAAAAATTGTGATTTTTGGTTAAAATAGGAAAACGCTGCAAATTCTTACACAGGGGTTGGTTATTCGTCAGACCAGGCGCATGGAAACTTATTTAAAAACATGGGGGAAATGGGGAAAATGGTGGGTGCGGCGGGTCCCAGACCCATTCCAATCGATTCAGTGTCCATGATTTAGTGGAAAATGATACCCCACACGCCCAGGTACCAGAAATCTCATAAACACATATTTAAAATGGGTGATGTATACCCAATTTGACCCATAACTTCTTCCAGTGGGTGCCAATCGTCCTGAGACCCATTTCATTGGATTCAGCTTCCAAGATTTAGCGGAAAATGATACCCCACACGCCTAGGTTCCAGAAATCTCAAAAACACATATTCAAAATGGGTAATATATACCCAATTTGACCCATAACTTCTTCCAATGGGTGCCAATCGTCCTGAGACCCATTTCATTGGATTCAGCGTCCAAAATTTAGTGGAAAATGATACCCCACTCGCCTAGATCGCCCAAAATCTCGAAAATCCATTTTTCAAAAAACACATTTTGACCCCTACCCCACCCAAATTTGGTCCGATCGGGCTGAAAAGCTTGGAGGACCGTCCCAGGCCGGTTACAGACCCCTGACACAAATTTCAGATTTTTAGAAAATTTTCTACTACCAAAAACGGCGTGGACGGCGGACGGCGGACGGCGTACGGCGGACGGCGGACGGACATTGACCTTTTTTGATCTAGACACCATGAAACGTCCAGAAAAAAATTTTGAGCCGAATCGGAGAGGTTGACCATTTGCATGAAAACATAGGTTGATTATTCAAGGAATAACCAACCAAAATCAACCCTTAAAAAAAATTCTAATTCTCGGTTGACAGGACTTAATCAGGAATAAGCCTTTTGGGCTCACTGTTTCACAATGGTCCAAGAGTTACGCTTAAGAACGTAGTATATGAGAGTAATTTCCCATTTTTCAATGCACTTTTGGCCCGGATAGCTAACGGTATAAATAACGTCATTTGGGCCACGCCGTTTTGGCAAAGCCCGCCGGAAAATGAAGGACCACTCAGGGCCAGAATGGAATCACTGACCACAATTTTAGTTTCTTAGGCCAATTTTCCTTGGCCGACCCCGACAACGGCTGAGTATTCCCATTAAACACGAGAACATAAGCGAGGTTATCTGGAAATATAATTCAGCCAAGTAAAATTTCATATTTTTGCTCCTCCGTCTGCTTAATCCACTTTTTTTCTCATCATCGTTTTCCCAGCGGAGAGTGTTGAATACTCCATAAGGAAGGCGAATTTAAAACAAATTCTCACGTACTTTTGACGTCAGGTCGACTTATTATTTTTTTTTTCTAATTTCACTACCCAGCTTTTCAGTGATTAATAAATTGCCAATTTTTCTGAAAAAAAAGTAGAAGATTAATAATTTTTTATTAGCTTTTATATTTCTCCACACTTTCAAATGTCACCCATTACTCAATTTAAGATGATTTCCAAGGAAATTACCACTAATTGGACTTTTTCACTCGGTAAAAGTGTCAACATATATGACAATGACAATGATCATCATGAGGTTTACAAATATACGATGATGACCAAAATTTCACCTTGCTTGGTTAGTTACTCTATTGTTCTAGGCCTATAGATCAGGCATCAATAATATTATATTTTGTGATAAATCGGTAGGAAAAGCTTTCAGCGTAAGTAAAGGAGGTTTTGATTCGAACTCCTTCGATTGGCGGTAGTCAATACGAGGAGATGATTATTGATTATTGAGCAAATGAAGACAAACAGCATGATGATGGGCGCTCCATTCCGACGCGGTCTCTTCCGAGGAAAACCTACCGTCTATTGGCAATTTAACGAGTTTCCCACCCTAAAAGATTTATCGGGTCGGAGCAAACAGTCGAAATTAGGACGAAGGGGTCACGCATACTCTGTTCCTATTGGCCCTCGGGACTCTGTTTTCGCTTTTTTCCACTAGCAGAGGGAAACGGGAATAAAAAAACAACGGATAACTTCACTGGAAGTAACCGTATTCGTTACAAGTTCTTCCTGATCCAATACTTCATTCTAGACACGAACACACGCTACAACAGAGTTGACTACAAAATTCTCGGACCAGGCGCATGGAGACTCATTTCAATTGATTCAGCGTCCAAAATGTAGTCGGAAATGATACCCCACACGCCTTTAACGCCGAAAATCTCGAAAATTAATTCTTCGAAGTAGGTACACATTTTGCCCCCTACCCCACCCAAATTTGGTCCGGTCGGGCCCCTTGAAACGCCCAGAAAATTTTTTGGGGCCGATTAGGAGAGATTGACTTTTTGCATGAAAACATAGGTTGACTATTCCAGGAAAACCAACCAAAAATACTAATTTTTGTGAGTTATTCGCAAAGAGTGGTTATGGCGTCGTTTCGCGCGAACACAATTACGTGCAGGTCAATGAGGATAATACTCGGCTAATAAACGAGGACTAAAAGGGTGTCACGCGGGCTAAAAATCGATCCATAAGAAGCTCATTTCAAATAAGGAGTCACTTAAAGACTTTTTCAAACAGCTTTTGGTTATAGTAGAAGAACAATTTAGGAAACCGCTGAGTGATCTCAAACAGGTCGAATAGTATGTAAATAATTCAAAAAACGCTGCAAATTCATACATAGGGGTTGGTTATTTCTCAGATCAGGAGCATAGAGACACATTCGAATCGATTCAGCGTCCAAAAATTAGTGGAAAACGATACCCCACACGCCTAGGTACCAGAAATCTTGAAAACATATTCAAAATGGGTAGGTAGATATACCCATTTGACCCATAACCTCTTCAGGTGGGTGCCTATCGTTCTGGGACCCGTCTCATTGGATTCAGCGTCCAAAATTTAGTGGAAAATGATACCCCACATGCCTAGATCGCGTGAAATCTCAAAAATCAATTTTTCAAAAAACTCATTTTCAAACAATTTAAATAATAAATGGATAAATAAAGAACAGAGAAATTCTGTAAACGATCTTTTCCCTTATGATAACCACCCTCCCCTCACTGCTCCGTCACACTGTTGAATCATCCTCAAATTACCTTTAGGGAAATTTAGAATTTCATTTTTATTTATTTTTTCAATTTGCTTCGTGAGATAGATTGGATAAGTCTTTTTTTAAGTTTTTAATCTTTGAAACAAATAACGAGGATTAGCCATTTTCTTATATATTTATACCGTTCATTTTCATTACTGAATGTTGGTATATAATTTTTATTCGAAGAATCGAGAATCGACAAATTGTTGTGTGTTTGTATCGACAGAGACATTTTCCCCCAAATTTTCAACTTTTATGTATGTATAGCATTTGAAGTGTGAAGATTATAAAGGAGAAGAAACATTGAAATGCTAAGAAACACCTGAATTTTCGCACGTAGACACCTTTTGCCCATTTTTCCCCTGGAAAATGGTATTTGAACATGGGTTTTCGAGATTTTCTAGGGATTTGAGCGTGTGTAGCAAATCGTAGAAGCAAATTTTGATAGAATTTTTTTTTGCTGGAGTTAATACAGGTGTCCGAGGCAAGATAATGTAATATCATTCTCCCCTTAGGAATTTCGGGCGTGGTCATCCGAACACGTATGATGGGTCTGAGGAGTCACTTTGAGTTGACCTTTCTAGGCCACCCCCCCCCCCTCCTCCCCTCAGTAACATTCACTCTTGAGCCTAGAAAAGCCCCCACGTGACCCTTCAACCCCCTCATCGCTCGTCAAGCTTTTTCGCGATACTGACGTAGGCGCTTTTGAGGTTGGGCACCTAAACGAGAAATTCGCCGGAAATAAGTGGGTGTAGCAGCGTGTGGGTATTCCTCCCTCCTACGAACTGCCTTTCCCTTTTCAACAGCACTTCGCGGTTGAGTAATCGTATTAGCGTTGAGGAAAGTGTTCAACCGCTGACGGGGTTGATGAAGTGAGGGGATTGGAAGGTATGATAGACCCCACCAGGTCGAATTAGCGTCTTCTATAAGAAACGAAAAGTTCCATATCCTTCATTTGTCAGCCAATAAATGCGCACCAAGAAATTTAGTACTAGTTTTAGTATTTGAATATTTGACGTTATGTTACTGTCGTCGATCACCCCCAACATTTTAACATTTCCTGTTTCAAGAAGCCTACGATTAAAAAACAATTGTCCGTTCGCTATTTTTTGGAGTAGCTTGAAACGGAGGGGCAGTATGAATGGAAAAAGGTTATTTTAAAAATAGATTTCGAAACTTTTTGGTATCATTTTCCTTCAAACTGCTGGAGACTGAATTGATTGGTATTTTGTTTTGAACCGACCGTCAACCCTATTCGTGTTCATCTGTACGAACAGTTTATCTTTAGTCAGTTGATCGGGGAACAAACATTTTTATGACTGTAAGATAAGAGGCAATACACCCTAACTTTTTGCTTCCAGATTGCTGGAATCATCCTCCTCTTGATCCTTTTTGATACTTCAAGCTCGCAGTTTCCCCACAATTAGGAACCAACCACATACATTTCAATTCATTGTGAGAATATTTTCTAACACCGTATGTTGACAAATGTAGGACAAAATTGCTCTGAAATCGAATGTAGCGATTTGGATGAATGATGCTGCTTGGCTTTTGAAGCTTTTGACTCAATGCTTCAAATATTCCACAAAGGTGTTGTATGGAAAGTAGATAGGTACTCAACAAAGTTGTCTGATGTGCGACAAAGGTGACCGTGAAACCATCCTACATGTGTTCGGTGCATGTTCTCAATCGGTAACTGGTAGATTCAGGTACTTCGGATCAAGCAGGTACTTCAACTGCCTGCTGACGTGCCTCAATCAGGATGTCGTGTTTAGGCTATACGATAGCGTACCTCAAGAAAAGGAAATTTCTAGAAGAGCTGTTGACAGTCGTCGGACATGGTAATTTAAAGATGTTTGTTTAGAAGTTGAGTTGTTACATTATTATTAAGGAGAAATTAGTAGGTCCAAACTCGAATGCAAAAATAAACAAGATTCATGATACCATAAATTATTTAATTTTTATAAGTAAAAGCATTTTAATTTTTAATATATTATTGTTGTAAAGGGGAGTGTTACCTGCAATCAGCAAATAAAAAATTGATTGATTGATGAATAATGCTGCTTCTAGGGCAAATTCGATTTCCATATTTACAAGATATTTACATTCTGTAATTCTTATCCGATTCAGGGATAACGTAGGTCAACCTGTAGTAAGTCTCGTTGAGAATTTCATTGCAATTAGGTCAAATAGAGGCTTCGCACTTATTTTTGTTGGAGACATAATATTTTTTATCATCCAATTTTTTTTAGAATTTCCAGGGATGATACAAGAAGCATTTAACCAACATGTCAATGTGTTTAAATTTCAAGTAGCAAAAAGTAGGCACGTTAAGCATTTTATTGGTGTTGCGCCATATTTTCACTATTTAGTTTTTCCCTGCTTCTAGGTATGGCATTTTTATTTAGAAGGGCATGTATTTCTCACTTGATCTACGACCTCGTACCACAATATTGTAATGGCGTTTGGGGGTCCCCGCAAACTTGATCAGTCTCGTCAATGGTCGTCACATTTTCCAAAGCTCGGTGTGAGACGTAAATGTTTAGTTGAACTCTGCTGCTATAATCAGTGGGTTATAAGTAAATAAATTTGATGGTGAGTCAATCTATTCTGGATCAAGTTCAGTTAAATTCCTCTATACTACTTCGTTTTCAGATTTAGTGACCTGATGGTGACCAAGAAGCAAAATTGATCCAAAAAATGCCATAAAATGAAATTCTCCTAGGCCGCTAGTAAGTGGGGGAGTAGGGTGTGCTGGATGGAATCGGAGTGCGGGTGGGGCGACACATAATCAATACCTAACCCCCCAAGACGGATGCTGTGCCGCCCAAACGCCTTGTCCGCCCAGTGAACGCCTGACCTCGTTTTTGAAACTTTTCTTGCGAAAAATCTGTTTACAACTGATTTTTCTGGATATTATCAGGACGTCATCGACCGACTCGGATGGATTTCCAACCTTCACGAGCATTATAGTGAGTTCATTCTTGATTAATACCTTTTGGAAGTATCAATAACGAACTATCTGCTCTGTATATAACGCAGTACTGATTACTGCACTTCTTCTGGAATAAGTGCATTAATCCTGTGTTTGCTTAGCTCACAAAAGTACTGCGGGAGCTGGGCTCAGTTTCATTCATGAACTCGTTTTGTTCATTTATGTGTTACTTCCAAATCACCCACAACGTCGACAGAATCAATTTCCAAACTAATACGCAGCACTTTTTTCTGAACGTTTAGTGAATATTATTCTCTCTACAGAGATATCAACGCGGCAAAATGGGAACTCTTCTGATCCTGATCCTCCTAGCTTCTGGCGCTCAATCGGCCATTAACCCAACTTACTTCAATATCGGAGGAGTTTTGAGCAACAACAGAAGTTTTCACGATTTCGAAGAAACCATTAAAGTAAGTGGAATCAAAATGACTGTCTGTCCGAAGTAGAAGGTTACGAGCAACAACCTCAACGCATGCCTCAAATTACTCTTATGGACCGGGCATTTCGCTTGGGTATATTAATTCATATTAGGAAAATAAAATTTAGGAAGAGGTGTGCGATACTTGAACTCGATAACTACTTGAATTGAATCAAAATATTCCAAATTTACTTGGTGTTGGCAGAAAATACTCATTTATGTACCGAACTCCAATCGGTAAATAACACGATCACTATAAATATTGAAACCTTGTTGTGACTATTACAAACCTCATGCCATCCAAATCACCCCTCAAACATGCAGAGTCTCAAGGTTTAATAAGAAGAGATGAATTGTTACAGTTACTGAGCAATATTGAGTGCTGAATCGGTTGAGATAATAGATCGAAAGCTCGGAACTATTTTTATGAAAGACCTTTTATCAATCTATCACGATGGAAAACGATTTTTAGGAGGTATTATATTGTTAACAAATTATTTTTTCTCTTCCAGCATTTGAATTTCGACAGTCAGTACGTGCCAAGAGGGGTCACTTACTACGCCACGGCGATTCTCATAGATGCAAACCCCATCCGGACTGCTATCAACGTGTGCAAATCCCTCATCGCAAATCGGGTAAGACATTCAGACAAGTTTCACAATGTGCAGAGCGGATCACGGACGAACAGTGAGAGCCCTGAAAACAGGCTGAAATATCATATTACTCGATCACCTTTGAGCGTAATCACTAAAAATGGGGGAGGAACTGAACCTGAGAGGAATATTTTCTCAATTAGGATAGCGCACAGCTCGAAGAGGATGACGCATACGGTTCGTCTTACCTTATAAACGGTTCGTTTAGTTTTAAAAAATTAATGGGAAGAAAATATTACTTTGCTATGAGTTGAAAAAATTGAAGTTAAAATTAACCAAAATGGTAGAGTTGAGACGTAAAGTAGCTCTTACAGACGTGTGATACTATAACTCAAGACCGCTCGGTCTTGACGGGGGGGTAGCACAAGCGCCTCGCATTCCACAGAAACCGAACGGTCGGTAGTCGAAGACTGCAGTTTTTTTTAAACAAAAACATCTAGTTTTAAAGTATTTTCAATGATAAAACAATCGAATGTTTTATATTATCGCCTTCAGATAACCAATACAACAGTCATAATTAAATAATACGTTAAAAACCATTCGGTTTGGCTGGTTAGCATGGAAGCCGGCTATAGCCCTTTGTACGTTTAGCAAGAGCGCTGTTATTTTGGAAAAATTGGGCACAATATTCAAAATTTTGGATAAATATTAGCTCAATTACGCACGCTAAGGCCGTTACACGAGAGCGGAACGACATCAGCGCAATACTAACCAATTAACGGTAGAGAATCAATATAACCGCTCTTCAGGGCCCATTCCTGGATCGATATGTAATCGGCACGTGACTTTCTGGGGTACAGTAAAGTTTCGTATAATTGACAGGACTCATAGATAGACCTCCAAGGGAGTGAACAACGTCTAATGCTATTGCACAGAAGGGGTTGAAATGTGTTTTTTAAAAATGCATTTGTAAGATTTTCGGCGATCTAGGCGTGTTTCCACCAAAATTTGTACGCTGAATCGATTGGAATGAGTCTTCATGCTGCTGGTACAATGCTGATTCGTACCAGCAGCATGAAGCCGTGTTCCTTTGAACACGGCCGTGTTCAAAGGAACAACCCCCTACTAGCTGACTCGCATCTTCCCTGAAAATAAGAACTAAATCGGATTTAAATCGTGGAAATTACTACTGTAGCAAAGAAATCCCGACGGACAGACATGGAACCAAATTCACACAGGGGGTCGTAAAACCCGAATGTTAGTAAACATTTTGATGTTTGGAACACGTACTCTTTCAGAGTAAAAACAAGGCTTCCGCTGATTCACACTCAGAAGCAAAACTCACCAACTGCCCAATAGTATTTTTATTTGTTTAATTTTTTTTTAAATTATTCATTGGCAGGTTTACGCTGTCGTCGTGTCTCATCCTCTGACTGGGGACCTGTCACCGGCAGCTGTCTCCTACACGAGTGGTTTCTACCACATCCCTGTCATCGGCATCTCATCTCGAGACTCCGCTTTCTCCGATAAAGTAAGTTCATTTGGATTGCCTTTTTTTTCTCAGAAATCGCAATGAGAAAAAGAGCGTGTGAATGTTATACAAAACTTATTGATTATTCACTATTCTCCAGATCACTTAAGTCAGGTGAGCTCCGATTCACTGAAAATCGGGTTGTAGAAGCCACATATTTACAGCGGTCCTTCTGGGGGTGTCACATTAACTAACATAGGTCCTTTGGAGGCAGATTTGGGGGCGAGCTTAACGTGAAATATTAGCATTGCTATAAATAATTCATTTTAATTTTCATCAATTTATCATTCATTCTTCTTATTATTCGTAATTCGTATAGAAAAAAAAGTTTTTTTTTCCTCTCCTCAATATTTGTCTTTACATATTTCTAAGTATGCATCCAGATTCCATATCCGAATGGAAAATCTGAAATTTGGTCGGTAGACTCCTTTTGTATTATCGTTGTGCCCAATTTCACCCGATAGCCTTAAACCGAGACACGGTGTGTAAAAAAATGTATAATTCTGGGTTTTCCGCTAAATTTTTGGCGTTGAATCGATTCAGAATCGATTACCGCAAACGAGCCAGATCTACCTAGAGTTACAAACCTATTTTAGACGCTTTTAACTTTTCTTAATTAATATAAAACTTCAGTTTTCGTCTATAGAATCATATTCGACTGTAGACCAACCTTCCGCTAATTTGAATTTATCTCCTTCTGTGCTCCACAGAACATCCACGTCTCTTTCCTGAGGACTGTCCCTCCCTACTCTCACCAGGCCGACGTTTGGGTGGACCTCCTCAAACATTTCAACTACATGAAAATCATCTTCATCCACAGTTCTGACACCGACGGGCGAGCGATTTTGGGACGTTTTCAGACCACTTCGCAGAGCCACGAAGATGATGTGGAGATTAAAGTGCAGGTAAGCGGGAAATGTACGATGAATAAGTTGCTGACCTAGCCGGTAGTTTGCTGCTGGGGCGACAGGTTTATTGAACCTTCGTGAAGTCAACTATCCACCTCAGGTCGCTCAATAAGAAGCAAGATGACTGAATTCTTGTTGAGTGCAAAGGTTGATGTTCGACGAAATTTCCCACGATGCAAACTACTCGAGGATGCCTCATGAATGAACTCAACGTAAGATATTGACATCAATCACGATGCGAATGACCGACGTCCAGGTCAACCTCACGTCACGGAGTCGACGTTGTATTGGTAGATGATTATTGCGTTTTGGTCTCACACGCAGGTCTCACAGCCATCATGTACATTGAATGTCATAAGAAAGACGGATGGTGGACGAGCCGATGCATTAGATCAATCGAAATTCAATTTGAAACCCTTACAGTGCTGCCACCACACCCAGACGCACATTCTTAGATATTTCAGCCCCCAACTGTCAACAATATTTCTATTATGCACTTAACTTTTGTGAAGGCCTTGCTCTTTCTGAACTGACTCAGCTATCAACGAGATCTTCTATTTCATTCCCCGTACGAACTATTTGACCGTAACCTTTCTGTTCTCAATGTAAATATGTTATATTTTGTTGATACTGTACATAATAGTTCGCCATGTCGTAAACTCTTCATCGCAACCCTAACTTGTAATGTTTCTCTTTCTCGAACACTGCCCTCGTTTTCTTTGAAAGAATAAGGTAAACCATTTTCCCCCGTTGAAAGTGCATGGAACCCACCGATGCAACACCGAATCGGAACCCCGTTTCCCCGCTTCGGTGCCGCCATTTACCACCTACTCAAGGAATGGAACCTTTTACGTTATCCAAACATTTAGGCGCGCTCCTTGCGCCCTCAACCGGTCGTACTAGGACGTATTGATGTCATCGTACGATCATAACGAATTGACGGGCAGTAGACATTCCGTCCATTTGTTATGGTACCTACCCACGCCAGCGAATCCCACCTAATCCACGAATGAGAAGCAAAAGCATCGATCATTATCAGTTTTCATTCGTAATAAGAACGTGACGCAACTCACCTCATGCTTCGTTTCTGACTGTGCATTGAATCATTCTGCAAAAGAACAAAATTTGATGTTTATTTATAAATATTTGAATAACTTCTTTTTTCGCAAGCAAATTTTTGAGTATTATTCAAATTTTGTGTAAACAGAAATAAAATATTGTAAAAACGTATAAACCAGATTCACATTTACGTTCTAAACAAAGCGTGACGAGAGTTAAATCATAGTTTTATCTACTTGAATTGAGCAACTTTGATTTTTCGAACCGGTCATAAATTAGGTTTTTTCCAAACCCCTTGAATGGATGCTCTAAAAAAATACCTGAAAACCGGAAAAAATGTATCGAAGTTATTCGTTATTGTAGATTGGAAATAAGGAGCTGAGAGTTATGATCGCTCTACCGCCCGTTCGAGCCAAAATTCATATATTTCAACACCCTATACAGAACGAAATTTGTTCTGAAATTAAATTGTTCAGAGTCGCAGAAGAATGAGTGATTTTTTACAGTGTAATTGGATTTTATCGGAAATTATCATATTGGTCTAACAAGCAGTACAAAACTCATCAATGTGTATAATGAACGCAATCTTAGAAGTTTACTAGGACCAAAATTATCCAGAAGACGAATTCAAAATGTTCATCAAAACATTATTGCAGTTCATTGATTGCAAGCACCTGTGAAAAACCTGGAGCTGTGACGGGGATGTTTACTAAAATTTGCGCATATGGAGGACGAAAAAAGTGGTCTCTGTCCATGTACTTTGTAGCGGGAATCCTGGTTCAGGAGGTTATTCGCTTACAAATCTGGTATGGGGAGAAGTAGTAGCAATAATTACGGTACATCACCATGAGCCTTAAGTATTTAAAATTATTATTATATTGAATTGATAACATTTCTAAAGCAAGTCCCTTTGAAGAAATTTCCTTGAAAACTCGGCATTTCTCCTCCTAATCACTTTCTTGACAAGACACATTGGCAAGGAGAAAAAAAGGCCTACGGAATATTGACTAAATTCGATATTCCCCACTCCCTGTCCTGATCGGAAGAGGTTTTAAGATTAATGAAGTTTTGAAATGAAAATATATCGGGGATAACGACTTTTTGCAATCATTATAATAGAGAAGGAAAAGTTATAGCTAAATGGCTCTGATGAACGTTTAAACGAGCAGATATACGTTACGAGTTGATGATTTAATTTCTCTGGCTAATGTGGAGGTAAAGAAGAAACAAAAATATGGGGCATTCTATATTTGACCAGTCGCTACATTAATTTCCTTTTTCGGCCAATGTTCTGGAAATCGGACTACATTTTTGAACTCAAAATATTCAACGCGAAGAATTCAAAATCAAACAATTTTTGTGGGCGAATTCAACTTGTAACTTTGATCCTCCCTTTGGTTTTGCGTGATCCCGCTTCATCCTAACACTTGGCGCCACCCTTTCGAAAGTGGTTCAACTGATAGCCACTCAACTGTGTTTCTTTGTCGTTCATAGTCAATAAACCTTATCAAAAACGCTTTTTTTTTCCAAGGTGGAATCGGTGATTGAATTTGAATCGGGGTTGGACAACTACACATCAAATTTGCAAGAAATGAAGTACGCTCAAGCCAGAGTCTACCTGCTATACGCAAAGTGAGTTATATACACTAATATCTACGTAAAATTATTGTGAATTTGTATTTTCTAGATAAAAATCAAAGAAAAGTACTAACCCATCTGTTTCTAGAGAAGGGTGTTTTCAGAAAATGGCTAGCTAGGAAAAGATATTGGAGTTGTACATTGAAAGATGGCGGGAGTGCGTTTACGTCACGCACTTCGCTGAGAGGGTTGCCAACCAAACAGAGTCTGTAAGAGAAACAAAGTTGGATCACTAGTTATAGGTCAAACGCGGTTCTTCCTGTTATGATGCGCCATGCTCAAGACAGCTGCTCATTCAAACTAGGAATGGACATAACGGATACTTTTCAGAAACGTAAAACAAAACTTTTGAGAAAACTAGTAACAAAAAACTAGGTTTCTTTTCTCTGCTTTCTTTTCCTGTCAATGAAAAAGGGGTGAAACGAATTGCTCGTGCTGTAATATGTTTTAGTAGTTAGAGAAAACGAACAACTATTTTTCAACTAATAATGGGAAAGACGAACCCTTCGATGGCACATTTGAAGATAGTTTGTTTCAAATTAGAGAGGAGAATGGTTTTCAGAATGATGAAATTTGTGGTTACATTTTTCTATTTACGGTTCTTTGCTTGTCATAAAGTAGTTGGAGAACAATTCAGGATGTGGGTAGAAGTATAAGGTAATGCAAACTGATCAAACATCAGAAAAAATAGACTTGAGGAATGAATGAAGCAAAATCCCGAAGAATGCGAAAAGTGAAAAACGACAGGTTCTTGTGTCCAACGCCCGACACCAAAAACAAACAACCTAACACCAAAATAACTATGGAAAAACAAACAAAAAGCCTCTGCACAGAACATACGTCTGAGGTCATCAAAGAGGAGCAACATTATTCCAACAAATAATCATTTTGATTACTGTGATATGTATTCTCTTTCTGCAGCAAACGAGACGCTGGCGTCATTTTTCGAGATGCAGCAGCGATGAACATGACAGATGTTGGCTATGTGTGGATCGTCACGGAACAGGCACTGGATGCTGTCAACGTGCCAATTGGAACAATAGGGTTGAAACTAGTTCACGCTACCAATGAAAAAGCGCACATTGTGGACAGCATGTAAGATCCTACTGTAATATCTTTATGCTTAGGATGCCATGATCAAAGCTGTTCCATATAAAGGTTGAATATGACGTCACCTTGAAGGCCTGTTGACAGTCAGAATTGTGTTTTTGGTAATCTGGTAGCTTTTTGATTCCTGTGAAGTATTGAAGCCTACAACAATCAAAATCACGCCAAAGTTATTAATATTATCATATTGTATGTTTGCAGATACGTACTGGCTTCTGCACTCAGAGATATGAACCAAACGAGGAATATAACAGAAGCACCTAAAGATTGCGACAATTCAGGATCAATCTGGGAGACCGGAAAGACACTTTTTGAGTAAGTTACTACCATCAAACGCTGGCAGCTAATGTGGGGCGAAACTCCAAGCTACAAGCACGATAGTTACCCTCTCATGCACCAACACCCAGCAACAATCCCTTAAGGCATTCTACACGCACGAGGAATAACAGCGGAGTCAATAGAATTAAGACACCATTTGATTTCCAGATACATTCGAAAACAAGTTCTGTTGAGAGGTTCTACAGGGAAAGTAGCTTTTGACGACAATGGCGACAGGATCAACGCTGAATACGACGTCCTAAATGTGCAAAGCTCTGCAAAGTACATCTCAGTTGGCAACTATCTCTACAACAGTGTGAGTTGATTGATACTTCTTGTAGGCTTCCAGTCTTCTCTTTGGGGATGACATTAACCAGAGTTTGTACCTACAATGTTGGCACAAGAGCTGTCTATAAATAACCAACTGTCGTATTATACAGGAAACTGACAGGATGAGACTCAAGATCGTCGACCACAAAATTGTTTGGCCTGGGAAATCACGAAGCAAACCCGAAGGTTTCATTCTCCCAACACACTTGAAGGTTCTCACTATAGAAGAGAAACCATTCGTGTATGTCAGACTCCTCAAAGAAGAAGAGCAATGCGGCGCGGATGAAATTCCCTGCCCTCACTACAACAACACCAACGCTGATGGTGAGGATAGACTGTAAACAGCCTCCAAGGCTCATTTTCATGTGTCAGTCAGGACAAAAACCACATAACGTTAGCCTTTAGACGTAAGGTAGAATACAAACCTGCAGTAAGAAATCCGGGAAGAAAAAATACGTTAAAAACAGCAACTTCTTTCAAAAAATTGATTTCGTATCAAATTAAATTTTAGGAAAATTTGTTAAAAATTGGGTATTTTACTTCATTTTTTGTACAAAACTGTATTTTTAATACATGAAATAACTAATTACCAAAATACCTCCAATTGTCTGGTTTTCAGAAGGGCAACTATTCTGCTGTAAAGGATTCTGCATGGATCTGCTCAAAGAGCTTGCCAGAACAATCAACTTCACATTTGACTTGGCTCTGTCCCCAGACGGACAATTTGGAAACTATTTGATTAAAAATATTACTGGTGAGCGTTTCTGTTAAATGATGTAGTTTGTGTGAATGAATGTATAAAATGACAATTACAATTTGTTTGCTCTATCCAACGTTTATAGGTGGAAAGAAGGAATGGACGGGATTAATTGGGGAGCTAGTGGCAGAAAGAGCCGATATGATCGTTGCTCCTCTCACTATCAATCCTGAAAGAGCTGAATTCATTGAGTTCAGCAAGCCTTTTAAGTACCAGGGGATCACCATTCTCGAAAAGAAGGTACCAATTGTTACTAGAAAGTACCCAGATAAGTACTGAGTTATTCACAATTATGTTTTGAATTTTGAGTTAAGCCTCATTTGTACGGAAAAATATGATTAAATTCCTATTCACAAAAATTGCATGATTTGAATTAATTCACAACCTTCTTGATGATTAAAAACGTGCATCATTTACCATTTCGTTTTTGAAAGTAGTTTGACTTACAGTTTTTGTGATCTTCTACAGCCTTCGAGGTCCTCAACTCTCGTGTCGTTCTTGCAACCCTTCTCAAACACGTTGTGGATCTTAGTCATGGTGTCAGTCCACGTCGTCGCTCTGGTACTGTACCTCCTCGATAGGTTTTCGCCCTTTGGCAGGTTCAAGCTGGCCAACACTGACGGCACCGAGGAGGACGCCTTGAACCTGTCAAGCGCCATTTGGTTCGCTTGGGGCGTACTGCTAAACAGCGGGATTGGTGAAGGTGAGCCATACCGAACTGTTTATCTTTTATGTGGGAGCTATAACATTGATACACTTCACATAATAATAATAATCCAACGCGCAGGGACCCCAAGAAGTTTTTCCGCTCGTGTTCTCGGCATGGTATGGGCTGGATTTGCTATGATCATTGTGGCATCTTACACTGCCAACTTGGCAGCTTTCCTCGTGTTGGAGCGACCCAAGACCAAGCTGTCGGGAATCAACGACGCCCGAGTAAGCTCTAAAATGAATATTTAACGGAATCATCACCCAATCGCAGCATTTTTTATAAAAATATTTTCCAGCTGCGGAACACAATGGACAACTTGACGTGCGCTACGGTGAAGGGATCCGCCGTGGATATGTACTTCAGAAGACAAGTGGAACTCTCCAACATGTACAGAACAATGGAGGCTAACAATTACGACACGGCTGAAGAAGCCATCCGGGACGTGAAAATTGGGTGAGCACAAGTCCAACGTTTGAGCAATGCACCATGTCTCAGTCTAGATCTTGTATTTATGAATTTGTTTGCTATGGTGTTCGTGCAGGAAGCTCATGGCGTTCATCTGGGACAGCTCGAGGTTAGATTTCGAGGCAGCCCAAGACTGCGAACTAGTGACTGCTGGGGAGCTGTTTGGCAGGAGTGGTTATGGGATAGGCTTGCAGAAAGGGTCGCCTTGGGCGGACGCTGTCACGTTGGCAATTCTGGATTTCCATGAAAGTGTGTAAAATTTTAAAATATATTTTGGCTGACATGAAGTATTTGCCCGGCTGAATTTCACTCAAACACAAACTAAATTACTCACAAATTATCGTACACACATTTTTCCATAGTGAAATGTATCCGCTAATGTATCGGTTAACTCTCTGCAAACAGGTGGAATTATGGAAAGTCTCGACAATAAATGGATCCTACAAGGGAATTTCCAACAGTGCGAACAATTTGAGAAAACTCCAAACACCCTCGGACTGAAAAACATGGCAGGCGTGTTCATTCTCGTTGCAGTCGGCATACTCGGGGGCATTGGTCTCATCATAATCGAAATGGCTTACAAAAAGCATCAAATTAAGAAGCAGAAAAAGATGGAGTTGGCTCGACACGCTGCTGACAAATGGCGAGGAGTGATAGAGGTAAGCGAAGTAACTCAATTTTACTGCTGGACAATGGCTAACCTATGTATAAAATGTCTTGAAGATGAAGCTCATGTGGACATCGTTTTCCAACGTTGTAGCATACTGTGACGAAGAGGGTACTTCTCCTGTAAAATATATCAGTGGAACTCACATGCACCCCACATCCCTGTAGTTTCACGAACTAAATAAGAACTCGAAACTCCGATGTAGAAGGGTCAGGTGAAAAAGATGTTATAAGATCAAATAGAAAAAAAGTTTACGTATAGCGAAGGGGGTACGGGCAATGTTTAAGCCTTAATTATAATTAAGAAACACCATAATTTAGACCTTAAGGCCCTTGAACACGATCAAGGATACTCTGCAGGATAGGAAGCTTTACTGTCCCAGTCCATGCAACAAGTGAGAGTGGACACTGTGATTGGCGGAGGGGGGGGGGGGGATGCTTAAGAGGGGCGGTGCTTCCGATCCTGTCAACAAGATTGGATAGTGTAAGAGGGCCTTAACGTCTCAAGTTAGGAACTTCTGGGACTATGAAAGAGCTCGTTGGCAAAATTTTCAAGTTTTTCACTTTATCGTAATTGTTAATCCGAAGTTTTAAACTGAAATGACCCTTTTGGATAACAAGGGAGGATTAGAATTTAAAAAAAAATTCGAGTATTCTTTGCTCATCACATGCACATCCACAAATCCTAACTTACTAACTACTCTGTTGCAAGAAAGGTTCTTCAGACAAATTTGAGTTTTAAAAAAAGAAGGATTTGACGTTGTATTTGCCACGCACAAGTGTACAAATTGAAACCTCACTCCCCAAAACTTCTGAATGTTCGATTTGCCCACAATACGAGTAGACCCCCACTTTACACCCTGATGAGCCTTAACCCAATTATGATGTGACAACTTATTCGCTTCACAGCAAAGAAGAAAAGATAGACGGAGGCAGAAGATAGCCATGTTAGCCGGTTCTAGTGCCAGTAATTGGGAACTGCGTGAAGTTAACGTCAGTGGTCGTTAATCGTCTTTCGTGAAGGTGAAAAAGAGCCCAGCGCGCTCATTGGGGTCGCACGCACCCCGTTTTTCTACTTTTCAATTTTTTGATGAACTAATATTGCTTATTGGTGATACAAACCAGTCGGTGGGTAAGAACTAGAAGAAGAAAAGATAACCATTAATATTATTCACGGCCTAGTACCTGAGCCGCTTTCAGCCTGCTCCCCACTAAACCAGAGAAAACTGTCATGTAACTGGCACTACTCGGTCCACCATTCTTTTTATTCATAATTTTATAACTATCCCCTTTTCCTTTGGCGCATTTACACAACATCTGCATGCTTATTTATCAGATAAGTAGCTATTTGGTATTGAATGTGATCAATTTGTACTTCAACAAAATGTACCTATTTGTATGACATAACCCTTCAGTCAAATTATAGTTAACTTCATTTTATAATCAAAAACCCTGTTAATTCAATCAATCAGCTTCCTAACTTAGATTAGAAAGAAAGACAAAGAAGTTAGTCCAATGTAAACTGGAAAAAAGGAAACAGTTTGCAGTGTAAGGAAGTACATAACCCAAGTGCGTGTGATGGATCTTCACATTACTGGTTTCAACCATATCCACCATTCAGAAAAATGTCAGAATTCAGGACAGCAAAACGCGAATCACTGGAATGTTTCATGCAAGGATGAATTAACTAGGTGTTCCTAAAAAATACTCGAAGCACTTACATCACTCAACGGTAATGGAGTATGAAAGTATAGTCATCATTACGACTTATCTGGTTCTTTAACTTGGAAGTTCATGTACAATCGCCAACATTGAATATCCAATTATCAGGGACCTGGCACTAAGAGTGGACTGAGTAAGAGAAATACATTCTCATAATGGCCACTCAGAGCCCCCACCCACCAGAACTTCCAGGACAAGGTGGCCTTGGCTCTTTGGTAACCTTCTTGGTAGTCTTTGAATTATTTCCTATAGAACCAAGCTACGTTAGACACTATCTGCTCCCTTCATGCGCATCCAGACTTATCTGCCCTCTACACTTATGCCTTATGATAAATCATGATGAATCTTACTACTATCCCGTGTAATGCTAGGAAATACAAGAATAACTTACCCAATTATCCAATTGATACTCTGATACCAACATTTCACCTCAAATTAGAGGTTTTACACATCAGATTGAAGTTTTTCCATTTCAAATTGGAGGTTTTTGATTTCAAATTGGAGCTTTCCATAACAAATTCGGGCCTTTACACATCAAATCGTAGGATCACAGAAATACACGAATTAGATCTGGGAAAGCAATAACAACAAATTAGCGAGTGAAATGTAGCATTCAACAAGTTAGAATGAATATAATGAACCGAAAAGAATGAACTAAATTTTTCAACGAAAGTCTTACCCCGCAGCAGCATCTATAGAGAGGTGAATCAACAGGCATCTTCAAAAGAATGGCATTTAGAAGGGATGGATGGAATGTCTTTGCCATGTGTTGCACGGAGTAGGTATTCTACACAGACTAGCGTTGCGGCGTTTAAAACTAATAAGAAACGAACCACCGTCAACCCCCAATTTGACGTGGAAATACTATATTACAGTTAAATTTGAGTTTCAATATAGAAAACTGGGTCAGCAGGCGATTCTGTAGATATTTATTGATACGCTTTAGAGGCCTACTTCCTCTTCTAACCAGTTGAGCGCTGATCGTAAGCGCTCTTGGTGCAGTCCGTAATGACTGACGATGCAACAACAATGGTTTGTCTGTTGGCAATGCAAAAATAGATTCTAAAACACAAACTTTTTGTAAGAAAACATACCATTCAAGACCTCGAATTTGACTCAAAAGTGAAATACCTAGAATGTGAAGCTGATTAATTATTCGATTTTTCCATAACAGAAACGGAAAACCCTTCGAGCGACGATAGCGGGACAGAGGCGACTCAAAGCCAATGGAATCAGCGAGACAGGAGTGAGCCTGTCAGTCGAGGCGTTGCCTCGAGGTGTCCTCGATCTTCCCAGCCCCGTCCGCGCCTGGCCGACCAATCAGATCAGGCAGCGAGCACCCTCCGACCCGCCGATCCAACAACCGTGATATTCCGCCATATTCCAAGAAGACCTAGACCTCCGTTAGGAAACCAGGGAACAGTCCTTGTACTCCCCCAAAGTAGCAACGAGAAAAAAACGGAAATGTCCTGCGTAAACAAACGAATCCCCTCATTGATGGCATTTCTAAAGGGTTTATACGTCAAGAGCTCGAAATCGCATAAGTTAGGAATCGATTTATAGTTGTAATTTGTAAGTATTAAGCTATCACGGGGAAAACCCGCATATTTATAACTTACGGCACTACGCTACTAATAAACCAGTATTACTTCTTCTTAAAAGCATGAACAGAACCGTGTGCTGCATGTGAAAACAAAGTAGCCAGTAAAGACAAGGAACGTGTAAATAAAACTGAATTACGAACACAAGCACAGAAGACTTTGTTCGAATTTGAGGGTACATTTTGACAAATCCAACCATCAGCCAAGAGGCCTGAACACACCTGCCTATGTCACTGATGTTGGTGCTGTTGACTACTATTGAATCAAACCAACCTCACACTAACCAGAATTTTCCTTTTAATATTTAGGGTCAGTTCTACATCTCTCAAGCTAATTGTAGAGGGAAGAATGTTTCAGTTCTTTGAAAAGATTCCAAATTTTACCAAGGTGGCTCTGGCCTATAAAGTCCTTAGGCTGGAGTTAGAGCAGACTCTCAATAAAAAGACTGCCCACATGGGATCAGTTGCTCCTGCACAGAAATATTTGAAAGCAAAGCACTTGTTGAACATCTCAAAGAACAAAACTTGATTTTTTCCGCTTCATCATCAAACAAGTTCTTCTACTTTAGTCCAACGGCTGATTTTGCCTAATACCGCCCATTCCATGTGGCCAAGGGGCGGTTGCCTAATGCCTCGGTAATTTATGTTATGAACCGGCCCATGAAATAACATTAGTATGGACAGTGGTGGTTCAGCGTGCGCTTTTACATCTTCACAAGTTGCAAATTTGTAATTTTCTTACCTCACGAACTTTTGTTTAGAGAGTTGAAAGAGGAGAAAAGAGTTGAGTTTCTCTCTGTACAGACTCAATCAACAGGCAGTTGTCCAGGAGGGATCAAAATATAGGAGCAAATAGGGGCCGCCCTACACTTTATTTCTACATTTCAATTTTTTAAAAATATATTTTCATTGAAGTCATAGGAGAGCAAACGTCTGTACAGCGCACACTGGACCATCACCCTCTAATAAATGGACATAAGATGGAATTATAGGTTAGGACGCAGTGTGGACGAGGTAAAATTTCTAGGCAAAATCGTTATGGGTTGAGTGACATCACCTGATGAGTGAAATGCGCCTGAAGCAGAAAACTATGCATTTGCATTAGTGTAGCTTCAAGTGACGGACATAACCAAATAGGAAAAGGTTCTCTGAAATGTACTGTTATGGAATGATGTTTATTAACTACCAATATAGGTACTCTGAAGCTTCCGTGTCCTGATTTTAAAAAGAACAAAAGTCTGCGGACAACTGTAACTCTAACTTAACTATCGGTCGCATGACATTTAAATTGAATTGGATATTGATTAAAATTGGTTGTGAAAGATATACACGATCATTATGTTGATACAGAACCTGATTCAGTATAAGATAACCGAGCGGCGCTTATATCGTTCAGAGCTGAATTAAATAAAATTAAATTCAGAATGTGTACGATGCTGAAAATACAATCGTGACATGTATACAAGGGGCCAACGATAACCAGAAATAAGATTTGCCGAGGGAACTTTCCTAGTTGTACATAATGATAAAAATTGGGTTGTGGATGAGGTTCAGTGCTTGTTGAGGGCCATACCACCGTTGATGACTTCAGGGAGGATCAACCTGCGGCCGTCGCCTTTGATCGTGCCAACACATTTCCAATGGGTTTGTTTGCCTGGAAATGGGAAGAAAACAATTGTTTTTCACCAGGTATTTTCAAAGAGTGTCGTTTCTTGAGTTTCAAGCTCACACCTTCGATCACCGTGTAGGATGATGATCGTCTTTGGTGGTGGTTGATCTTAAACTAGGGATGAAGACAATTTCCGAAATCCTCACTCAAGTTCCTCCTTACCTAAACCGAGGCCGCAGCACCATAATGAGACACTTTTGTACTCGTATAGCAAACAAATCTCCACTTTACAAGTGGGTACTCAAGTTCAAAGTCCTGGGACAAAATCGCCTTTAAAATGAATTTTTAGGACACGTGGGATTTTGAGCTTTTTGGGGACCAAGGGGTGTCGAGTGTCATCTTCTACCGAATTTTCGACGCTGAAACGGTTTAGGTCCCTGAAAATCGGCACAAACCAAATGATAACCATAATTGGTAGTGGCGAAATTTAAATCCAAGTAGGCTGAGGACGAAAATAATTTTGCTGAAAAATCCTCACTCAAGTAAGCCTATCTTTGAAAAAAGTAATTACAATTCTGGGTTGAAAACGAAACCACACGCCGAGGACTCCTGAAAACTTGATGAACCATTTTGAAAATACCCTTTCCCATTCATACCCGACCTAGGCTGGTGGCGATTGGGCTGGAAATGAATAAGAATCGCCTAAAGCCCGAACGGAGGCTATCGGCTAAAGATCAGCATTGTCTGAGCATTTAAATAGCCTTTTTCTGCACGGACGACGGACTTATCGGACTTCCAATCTACATACTTCAAAAGGTAGAAGGCAGAAGTATGG
This sequence comes from Cyrtorhinus lividipennis, assembly GCA_019603395.1. Taxonomy (NCBI): domain Eukaryota; kingdom Metazoa; phylum Arthropoda; class Insecta; order Hemiptera; family Miridae; genus Cyrtorhinus; species Cyrtorhinus lividipennis. The sequence continues at coordinate 28,456,868 of CM033999.1, forward strand.
AGAGAACCTTTTTTTTTTTTTTTTTTTTGTACAGTCATACAGTTTGTCAGTTTTTGTATTATTCCAAGAAGGTAAATATAAAAAATAAATTTAGTGATAAAGTGGCTTAGTTGGTTGGATCGCCAGGCCAAAATTGAATAGCGTTTTGTGGGGATTAAAACCCTTCTTGCATCAGGGTCATTTGGAAATTTCTGCCCATAAACATAACTTCCTTCAGGAAACATAGCAAAAAGTAGTAAACTGACTTACTTGAGCGCCAGATCCTGACGCAACCGTCGTCTCCTGAAGAGGCTAGAACGTTGCCGACGGAGTTCCAGCTGACTCTCCACACAGTGCTGTTGTGGTCTTCGAGTGTGGCCATCAGGCTCACTTCGAATCTAGACGTCCCGGTGGTTCCTCTGGAAAATCCAAGGCAGTATGAGAAACGCTACAACACTGAGGTGGAAACAGTCAACGTTTTTTTCGACGCTCATGAGCGTAGCGCGAAGCTAGGTAAAGGAAACCCTCTAATGAGCACGCCTGATTGAAAACACTCAGGAACACTGCAAGAAACAGGGAGGCAGGATGAACAGGTATGAGAGGCTGACACACTACTTGAATATAAGAAAGGCTGTTTGAACAGGACATGGAATTCCTCGGCTAAAATTAGAAGATAATTGGGTTTCAGTGGGGCTTGATTTTCACGTTACAGGTCGGTGCGGTCCACTCATGATAGAAGACACCAAGATAAGGGGATTGAGAGATTCCCAAACTGTGCCTTATTGAGCTTCTCATTGGTGTCCTATTTCTTAGTCGATAAAGAGTCCCAGACCCTCGATGAGGGTCATTAGGTTGTGAACTAAATCTTAGCAATGAATGGTCCTCATTGGGGCTTGCGCCTGCAAGATGTGAGTGCTGTGCACTCGAAAATGACGTGGGTCGCAGTTTCGTCTGCTTCCTCACAAAGTCTGCATTGAGACACAGCTATGCGGTTCAGGCGAAAATGCAGAGGAGCGATGCCAGTTAGTAGGCCAAAAATCCCTTTTAGGTCTCTGAACACAAGTCTGAAGAGGTCCTTGGAAAGTGACGAGTAGGGTTTTGTCCACTGCACGCTTACTATGGACATGCCCTTCATTATTCCGCCATCTGTCGGCGTGCTTCTTGGCAATCCACATCTTAATGGCAGCTTGGAAACAACTTTTGGGAAACCTACAGCCGGCTCAGGGTCTACGAAGGGTGTTTTTGAGCCCCTCCTGGCGACTTCATCAGATTTTTCGTTGCCCTACTCATGGTACCTTTCGAAATCTTTCCAGCCTGATCACCAATTTTCCCCACTTGTCTTCCGTAAAGAGCGTCCGGCTTTGCGGTCGGGTACTCACATGAGTTGACAGATAGTGAAGATTTTGATGTCTTTGCTCGCCACCGCCAATATGTCGTAGCTGCGCCCCAACCTCGGAGCAAACGTGATATCGTGGACGGGTTCTGCAACGGATGGGACGCTTTCCAGCTTGTGCCATCGACGTACGTACGAAGAGTAGTGGAGTATTACGACCCGGCTGGAGCTCGCAGCGCTCGAATTTTCGTCCGAACCAACGGCTAACATTGGGACCTCAGGTCTGCAAGAAAAATGTGTCAGCAACCTTTCGTTAAAATGGTTAAAAACTCGTTCGTCTATTTCCAATAAAAATCCGGAATATTCTCGAGAATTTCTAAACTAAACTGCGAAATCAATCCAAGTCGATGTGTTCAATAGACCATTTGTATGTTGATTCCCGCCGCAAAATATTTCACGAACTCCCTATATCTCCCTCGTTCTTGATATTGATGGGATTCATACTATGGTGGACCTTGGAATAAAGATGAATCTGTTTAGCCCAGGCGCAACATCGCAACAAGAATCGACTCTTAGATTCTACATGCATTCTATATCGATCGCTAGTTCCGCATTGTCTCATTCTTTCTTAGAATCAAACTCAATACTGCCGTCCAAAGCAAAGCCGTAGAAAAAAGAGAATCAAGAAAGAAGTCCTTGTTTTGAGAAAACGGATGACAAAGTTGTTTTTACACGGTACGCGTGTTTTTACATTCATTTGATTCAAAAATTTGGCTGAAAATCGAGATCTATGGCTTTTCTCTTTTGAACGACAGAATAGCAAACAAGTATAAGTTATGCCTAAAAGAGGGGAACTCACATGACTATATATTTGTCGTTCTTGTCTACATGGAACGGAAACCTCATCGTGTTCTCCTCACTCCCGTCAAATTCCATTCTGAAATGTCGAATGAATAAATTATAAATGGCAATAAACGAACGAATCAAAACAGCAGACATTTAACAGGCAATACCTTTCATCATCTTTTTTATCGCTGTTTTGAATTCTGGTTATCGACTTCTTAAGACACCTTCTCTCCCTGGAAAAGTGAGAAAAGTTGAAAGGAAAAATGTTTGTGGAAAGTTGTGTCAGCCAATAATATTAGCGAGGTTGAATGACAATAACCTTGTATAAGAAGGGTTCCAAGAGATACAACTGGCTTGGTATTTACACGGCACCTGTGGACAGGAAAAGGAAGTTTGTAAAATGTGAAAAAGCTCATGTCCTACGATTGGATTAAAATGCACTTTCGAGGTTGATTGGTGGATGCATTAGATGGGTACAACAACAAACCCGACAATGAACTAAATTTAAGAAATAACCTCAAAGAATTGAGTTGTACTAACGCTCAAACAAAATCTCATCGCACGTCAATTAAAGAAATTCAGTGGGAAGCTGTGGCGAATATGAAATAATTGCTGTGGTACACATGGCGGTCATCAAACAATGAACCCACAACAACTCGTTATTTCTTCTAGTGCACTGGTTATTGAATAGAACTTTACTCGACGTGAGATCATAGTAAATATCCGATGCGTCTGGAGCGTGGTGTGTGAGTCGATCACATCTCCACGGATGCGCTCTAAAATGGCTATCGGCTTCAAGTATTGATGATCGACCATGAATTCCAGAAAAACATTGAGCGAATGGCAGTTTTCAGTGAGTTTGGAAAAGTTGATATCAAAATTGGGCGGGCCAAAAGTTTGAAGTATTTCCTGTAGATTGCCACAGCGACCAACTCTATATTCCAGGGAACATGTTGTTGAATAAAAGCCTTCATTTTATGCTAAATCTGAGTAGGTATATCAAGCTCAAACAGGAGAGGGCAAACTCCATTCAGGCTAAACGGAAAATGGTTTATCTGGATTACGATTACTAGATGAGTCCTACGTATAATCATCGAGCTGATCTTGGGATACTGTTTATTCACCTTTGAACAGTAAATGCTGTTAAGATAACGCAACTCTAAGTCTAAATTTCATGTTCCCAGAAGCTGCGCTGGGAGAAAAATATTAATTCGAGAAGAAAAAGACAGGAATTCAAGGACCCACAGGATCATTCAAATCGAGAAATTAAATGCACCGTCTTGCCAACTGTAGTCATTATTTCTTATATAGGCTTTTGTTTGGGCTATCCGTACATTAGATTCCTTTTTATTGAATCTACAGACTTTTTTCAGAATTAGAATAACTAATCCTCTTTCAATTTGAGCATATAGCTGGTATAATTTGAGCAGAGGCAAACCCATGATGATGGCTTGGTGTCAAGAACAATTGCTCCAGTCAACCTAAGGATAATCAAATTGAATCCAAGTAGAAACTGATACTCATAATGCCTCCTCGGCGTCCAGTAACAAGAAGATACATTAGTTCCTCTGTATTCTTGCTGCTAACTTATCGAAAAACTTCATAACCACGCAGAATTTTTTTTTTTTTCATTTTCTATACATATTTATTGGCTAACTGCCCCTTGGTTTTAAAATATAAGTAATTATCACCTATTAGGGAAGATTTGTATACGTGCCTACCTACTTGACTTTAAAAATTCATACTTTCATTGTGATTGTTCAGCGTGATCACAGAAAAATTGATTGAAGGGGTGGTCACCACTATACCACTCAGCTACTCCATAGACTACTATTGACATAGTTGGCCTTCTGTTGACAATTCTCTCGTTCCACAACGCTCTTGCGAATGCTGCAGCAATGAACAGGAGGCGAAAACGCTCTTACCTCTTGTTGCAGCGTCCACTGAGCCAAATTCATGACATCGGGGGCTTCATAAATGCGAACAATACCGTCAGCGGAGCATGTGGCCAGAAGTAGGCCCATCGACTTGGGGGCGAATTTGATGTCCATGACTGAAGTTCTAGAGTCGACCAAAGTAGTCCGTTTGGCCCAGTGTTTCTGCCCAGTTTGTGCATAAATGTTGGGCTCACTGACTACACGTAACACGACATAAATTTCAACATGAACGTACGAAATAATGAGTATTATTCGGGTAAAAGCGAGTTTTAAAAAACGGATTACGTACCTATCTCTTCCCAAACGGCGGCAGTTCTGTCGAAAGAGCAAGACGCCAAGACCTGACCAAACTCAGGATGAGCCCAAGTGACTTTCCACACGGAGCCACTGTGTGCTTTCCAGGTAGCGCTGAGCTTCCAACCACCGTCAATCACGTTGTTAGAGTCCATTTCCCACACCTTTCACGAACAAAACATGAGCTAAGTGTTCTGCAAGGAAGATACAAACTACTTGCGCCATATATACCTAGTACACAAATATGTACCTTGATGAACTGATCGCTAGAACAAGTTGCCATCCTCTTGCCATAATGATCGAAGGCGACGTCGTGAATCAGGTCCTTGTGGTCGGTGGAAACGGAGTGTGATATGAACATTGTTTAGCTCTAGAACAAAGGTGAATAGAAAATTCATTAGAAAAGAACAAACAATCAACTTGAGTCTATTTACACAAGAGAGACGAGTCTACTTGAGTCCTAGCTCTTCATCAGAATAAACCTTGCTGTAAACTTCTCAGCGACGGCCATTGTACCTTGGATCAACTGAGAGAAGGAGTAGGTACCTAGGAATTCTTGAGGAAATGGTTTTCAACAGCTCCATTCGCTGATGAAGTATTGATACGCATACTGTCTACCATCAACGCGATTCAGTCATGTTATCGACAGTAGTTGTGAGTGGCCAAACTCAATCGTATACTCAAGAAAAACATGTTAAATGCTTAAGAGAAGTGCACCAGCAGTCATGTCATGATGAAATACTTTTTTGAAATGTACAAAATTGTCATGCCGGCCAGCCGGAATCACGGCATTCAGCACAAAAGCTACCTCGACATGCTTGGTACATCATCGACAAAGTTTTGCTTACTTTAAACTGAAAGCGCGGTCACAGTAAATCGAAGTGTTCAACCACGAACTCCGGATAAGTTAAGAAAACTCAAACTGTAGAAAAATGAACCAAAATCCGGAGTAGACACAAGCAGTTGTATTTGAAACGAAGCGATTATCGTCGTGGGATAACCAGTAACGGAACAAACAGCGCCTTCCACTTCGACTTCACTTAGCCAGCGACCCTAGAGGGAAGTGAGGTCGCGATCTACCGGGGAATTTCCGAATCCAAGAGGGCAATTCCTGCTACCTACATTAATACACCTAATATATTATATTCGCGACAATCACCTTTACTATCTAATAAGAATATCAGATTCTTTAAAAAAAAATTGATTAAAAATGTACTTATCTATCTATTTGAAAAGAATAACAAATCTTATTGATTTTATAAAAGAATCAATTTTTTATTAATCCATTTCTTGCATTAGGTATTTACATATTTATTAATACTTGTCAGAAATTTCTAACTTTGCGAATATAAACCCAAATAAATCATAGTTTCTTTCAAATTACTTATTGCTCATTCTCACTCCACTACAATAATGAAACACGGAACCCTCAATTTTTCTGGAAGAACTCAACTACTACATTACTGTCACAATCAAATTACCTACCTCTCAACTATTGATTTTGTTTTCATGCAAAAAGTAAATCTCTCCGATTCGGCCCAAAAAAATTTTTTTGGACGTTTCAGACTTGGTGCCAAGATCAAAATTAGCAAATGTCCGTCCGCCGATATTGGTAGTAGAAAAATTTCTAAAAATCTGAAATTCAGCCCGATCGAACCAAATTTGGGCGGGGTAGGGGTCAAAATGTGTACTTCGAAAAATGGATCTAGGCGTGTGGGATATCATTTTCCACTAAACTTTTGACGCTGAATCCAATAAAATGGGTCCGAGAACGATTGGCACCCACTGGAAGAGGCTATGGGTCAAATGAGTGCCTATCTACCCATTTCAATTTTTTTTTTTTTAGAACTGTCCGCCAACCCATTTAAAATAATTGAACGACTGTGAACTACAATAATTTAAAGTTATTTCTTGTGCAAGAGGTATTTTCACCTCAATTTTCATTGTTTGTGACGGTGATTGGATGTCCTTGTCAATAATTTTCCTTCCAAATGCCAAATGGGGAAAACATTTAAAAAAGGGAAAACTCGAAATTTTGAACTGGTCCTCCGTTACATTAGGTGAGGAGGGGGGGGGGGGGTCGAGAATCTACCTATAAGTAGTATACTTTTTCTTTAAAAATTAAGACATAATGTTATGTTCCATGAAGAACTGATAACAAACGAAATCAGCATTTTTCTGGTGAACGCTATGAGGTGATTACCAAAAAGAGCTATGAGAATGAAGTATGTATTCGTTCTATCATATTTGACAGTAAAACCAGTTAAAATCGTGATAAATGGAAAAAAAATTGTGGAATGGTCATCACGGAGGGCTGAAAGGAGGCAGGGGAACAACAAACTGGAACTTGTCATAATCAGGGCGTTGAGGGACTGCCAGATCTCTCCCTTGAGTTGCTGCAAATAGTCTGAGAGGGCCGCTGATGAGGGTGTAGACGGAAGGTAAGCGCCGATATCCACAACTGTCAGCGTGAGTCAAAATAGCGAAAACGCTACCCTCGAACCACGGACACCAGAGGGCGATCCCTTGGTCAAAATCGCAAAAATCCGTGTACGTGTTTGGTTTGAAACAGACAAGATGACTCTCAGCTGGGAATCTCATGCAGAGGCTCAAATCTGCTGCGCAATAAGCAACCCTGAAAGTTTGAAAAACAAGAATGTTTGAAAATAATATGGCTGAGTACCTACTTCTTTTCGGCTTTTTCTGCACAGTTGCGCATCACAATGCTGCAGGTATATGAACCTGTTTCTAGAGTAGTAGTACATGAATATTATTACGACGAAGCTCGCTCTCTCACTGTACTATTGTGTTGTAAGGCATAAATATCGGTTTACATGCAGTCGTGACGTGGGACGTAGGTCAGCTGATGATAGACCACTGAAAATAAGAAAAATACAGAATTAGAACGACTTCCTCCAACAGGCATGGTATTTCGACTCGTCAACTGCCAAATCTTTTAATATTCATTATTAATAGTGTCCTCACATGATACGATTATGTTATATAAAGTTGAACTGAAAAGACATCTGAGAACCTATGAAAGATACGAGCAGAACGAAATAGGAATGTGACTTTGGAGAGCCGCGAGTCTGCAAAAGCCTAAATATAATGAAAAATTTGAAGGTTTGGTTGTTATGTGGGAAAACTATGAATCAGTTTGTCACTTCAATTCAACTAAAAGTAATAATTTCCCCTGTAATTATAAGTAAGGAAGGGATATAGCTTACCAGTGTGCACTGATCCTGATTTCGCGCCCCATCCAGCAGGCATTTCTCGCAGAGTTCCCGCTGAACAAGAAGAGTAGAGATGAGGTTGTTTTTCCAACATTTTCAACCAGACTGATTGGGCTCTCTCCGTTTTCCGGATGTCGGTATCGTACAAAGGGATTGGCAGCATTTCATACGACCACTTGAATCTCCCAAAGTTGGAATTTCCGGATATTTGGACGAGCGCAACGCCCATGGAAAATGACCCCGTGGCGTCAAAGTAGATGTCTCGTAGATTAGCAGGGTTGATTACGGCCATGGACCGGCCTTCGTGCACGCTGGCATTGACGATTTTGGAAGTTGTCGGGAGCCAGAGTCGGTAAATCGAAGCGGAGGCGACTTCATTGGGGTTTGGCATTTCTTCTTCGGTAATTACTTCGAAATTCTCTCGCCCCCTGTACTCGTTCAAGAGCTCGTAATAACGTCTCGTTTCGTCTTTGACCGAACATTTGTTCCAATTGTCCGCCGACGTAAAGGCGTAATTGTCGTGGAAGAGTGAGCACATTGTGAAAGCCGGTTCTGTTTCGTACCTTATGCGACAGAGCCAAGGGAAGTTGAACGGTTCGCCTTCAGTTCCGAGCATGATGAGCTGACCGGAGACGACTCCAGTCTGGAAGAGCCACATGCAGAGGACCACGGTGGACAGCACTTTATCAGCCATCCTGACGTACACGTAAGTGAACTGAGCTCGGTTCAGGAAACCTTGCGACTTCCTGGAGCTTGATGAAGGTAGATGATCAACCCTTGCACTTACTTGATTGTACAATGGGAGATCACTCACGCGAAATATGTGTTTATATCTGGCATATGATGAGCCAAGAAGTTACAGTCGAACAGTCATATTCATACATTTTCAGACTCCAAATTTACCTAAGATCAGAGGCGTTTTTCCACAAACATATGATCGGATGGCCACTTTTCTTCATTTATGAAGCAGAAAACTAGCTGAAACTAAATACGAAAATTCATTTTGACACTGTAGCAGAGCTTGTTTCTAACCGACCTAATTGGCAAATACCAGGCTTTGGTCGAGAAGGGCATCTGTCTCTTCTCCAGATTGGTGACACGATTCTTGGGGTCTACCAGGGAAGCTACCAGTTATCCAACTCGCTGCGTTTAATTTCCTACCTTTTATTTTACCTTTGCTGGGAAAATTGTTCGATTGGTGATGCAAATTGTTTTGATCTTCTTTCCATTTGATTGTTGGCGCCAGAAGCCACTTCTGATTTGCTCGATAATCGATCTTAATAAGGTGAGCACAGAGGCAGAGCAAGGTGCTTCGCTGTAATTTAAGTAACTTTTGGTGAGACTCATTGATTGGAGTGGTAATTAATCTTAGTAGTTAGAGCTTAGAGTTGGAATCACTTTGAAAGGAATGAATCCGTTCCTTGAAATGACTCTGAACGACTTAGCGGGCAGGAACCAGAGTTTGCTGTCTAGCGTTAACAGAGATCTCTACAAATCAAAACCCCGACAGCTCTCGTGCGAGATTATTATACGGTTCCACGAAACAGAAAAGCGTCAAGCTCTGAAAATAACAGCTTCCACGGGCTTTTCTCAAGGCGAGTCGAGGTAGTCAGCTCACGTACGCCATTTTATTGGCAACAGCTTGAAAATGCGGTAGCTGGCGGCCAGATTTGGCCGATTGAATGAATTCAACAGTCGGTGGGCCACGCGGGGGATTTTGTTGATAGATAAAAAGAATTCTGAGGTGAATTTGAGCGCCCTTTTCACCTGAAAAACAAAATTCGTTTGACACTTGAAGCTTGTGAGGGCGCTTGACACGTTTGCTGAATAATTTCTATTTTTAAATATGTGAAATCTTGTTGTGAATTTTGAAAAAATAAATCAGAGATAAACAAAAAAAGATGAAATTGAGGTTGGTAGAGGGTCGAGTTTGGGTGGAACCAATGTTTTCACATTTACCTAAGGCTTCCCTAATTATCGAGTCAAATCTGATAAAAAAATCTGGTTACAACCCTCATGAAAAGCTTAGGTTTTCAGTGGGTTTCCACACACATCCCAATCAATTTCGCTGCTCAAGTCATCGGAAATCACTGAAAAGGCATGCCTTTCTGACCCACTGGAATATTCCAATGATCGTATGTTTGGTTAGCCTCCGCACTTATCTCATCTTCAGACAGCATCCAAAACACTAGCAGTAAATGTGAATGTATTAGTCTCTTGAAGGTACTTGTCTAACTTCCTTCCAGGCTATTTATTTAATAAAGGGGGTTACCTCGAATAGATCCTCGCTTCACATAATAATGACACTACCGGCATCATGTGGGTGCGCTGTAACCGGGACAGCCCTGGAGTGTGTTTACCCTGTGATGGGCACCGAAAGGGCCGTCATTACCATCGGAAGTGAGATGCGGTCGTTACCTTTCAATGAGAACGAGCTCCTGTCGAGCACTCAGGATTCTAGAGCCCTGACGACGCCATGGGAGCGCTTTACTGCGCCTCATAACACCCCTGACTTCGATAACGAAACTCCTTATGGCAGCGTACGATGGTGAGTAAGTGTTAGCAAGCAAACTCCTTCGACTCGCCCCCAGCCACAAGACGCACTTTTATGCGAGTGAAACCTTATGAAAACCAGTCATTAACCCATAACACTTCTCTCTATTCTGAACCATCAAGGTGACATAGATCTGCAATCTGCATTGTCCCAAGCCCAACCTAAGCGAAATACCTTTGAATTGAATCCAACATTAATGTGATTTCCAATGTCATAGCTCCAGCTAAGTAACACAAATAAGAACCTGATCAGCCAATCAACATCAACACCACAAATGTTGATACAAGAAACTGTTTTTGCTGGTACTACATGCATTTTAGCATTGTCCTGGCTCCATTACATCAAAGTACCCAGCGTTCTACACATCTCTAGATAGTTTTTCACCTACGAGTATATACAGTTTGCGAATCGAAAAAACTGCAGCCTACATTAGTTGGCACTATTTTTGTTCCTCCATCTCACTAGGTTGTACCCATTTAATACCACATTTTGTTTGTTACGGTTGGCTTCTGCTACTCTCACAAAAGAAAAATCTGGAAGTATAAAGAGTCCATTTCAAAATAATTTTAAGTGTTTGAATTGCAACTGCCCTACGTCCATCAGCAAACTGCATCTGAGATGGCTTATCACAACTAAGGGGAAATTTCATGCTTGCACGAGTAGGCCTGGCGCATAAAATTAGAAGTTGAACTGGTTAAAAGGTACTGGATACAGTCTGGTAGGTTTCCAGAAGAGTTGAACTTCAAGTGAAGTCTAAGTTATGATTTATTCCAGACATTCTTTTTTGAGCTTTTGTATTGTTTTGAAATAAAGATAAGCATAAACAAATTTCTCGACGAAGTAATGACGCTTTTGCGGAACCGAAACCACATGATAACGCGCAAGAAACCGCTTTTTTTCTATCACTAATCTGTTCAGTAAAAAAAATACCTACCAGCTATCAATCAATCAATATAGGCAAGGTATCGAAAGAACGTTTAATTTTCCCTCGGTCGTGACAAGAGGCGTTAAAGCGAAGATACAATGAGTGGCCGTTCATCCGTGGGAGTATTAAATTAAAATACGAAAAAAAATCTTCGCTCGCAATTTTTCCGCCACCAGCCGTTTTATACTCACCGTTGGCATTGTTTTAATTAAATTATTCCCCCCTCGTATCTGAGCTTCATCTTGTTGATCGTAAAGATGGGAAAATTGCAGGAAGCAACTTTGATGAAGGTGCTATGAAGAATGGTTGCTTCCGAACTAATCTAAATCACCATTCATTTAGAGCGGGTCAGATTTAAATCACTGCATTATGGGAGGAACCATTGGGCACCTAAAGGCTTGGTGAAAAAACAAACGATACAATCCTTTCAATTAATTTAAGAAAAAAATCCAAAACAACACTTTTTGAAGATTATTGGGTGATAACACAAAAACACCGTGATTTTGGACGCTAATAAGCTTTTATCCGGTAGCCGTTGAAGAGGTAAGAGTCACAAATCCGGTGGCCTACGAGGGTCCCATATACATTTTAGTACATTTGAGTTCAGGTCACCTTTGAGTTCTAATCAAGCAAATTTGCCCCTAGTTTTGCCTAACTTATTACCTATCAGACCAATCACCGCAAATGTGTGCAGTGTATGAGTTTAAATGGGTTTAAATTTGGAAAATGAATCATAACAAATGAAGACTCTTTTCGATTAATCTAGTCAAATCCTTTTGACAGTGATTGAGATGAAACACCATTAACTACCCAACAACAACATCTTGGGGAGAAGGATAGTAAAAGGGCTGGTACTAGGGAAGAGAAATATGACAGCAAGTAGAAAGAGCTAGATGCGTTCAGCAATTTGGGACTGAAGCATGTAAAAAGCAACTAGGTATAGGTAAACTCCATCTGGTGACGCAATGGAGACCATCATAGTCCACCATTGCTAGTCTTCTCAAGGTCCCGGGCTACCTATAATTCTGGGAATTGTTGAGGTGTTCCACATCATGTTAGTTGCTTGCAAAAACTGTCTACGGCAAGAGGGAGATGATAGATCACCTAACAAAACTAAAACGTAAAACTCATTTAGCCAATTTGTTTCCATTGGAAAGGTGCTTTTCAGTAACCATCCAAGTGACCTCCAATAATTTTTAGCCAGTAATTTCCACCAGAACTGCGTCTTGACTGTCCGTGTTAGGCTGAGCTTATAAGCTTTTTGTTATATTTGTGTAGTTGTTATTGATTGATTGTTATTGACTTGTGATTCTAACGAAGTCTGCAACTTGAGACAATCAGCGTATTCTCCTTTCTAGAGCTTCCGGTCATTCTGCCATAACTGACAAAAATGTGTACTCCTGTCTGTAACAAGTGCATTAACGTGTGTAAGGAAAGTTCATCCGTAGACAACAATATTTTTAATACCCCTCGTCCTCTAGCAAGGACAATTTTAGGATTCTCGGGTAAATCCTAACATTTATCACACCCGAGGTTTCCAGCATCGCATGCATACAATACTGAACAATTGGAAGCCCCTGGTAGGTCCATCTGAATCTATTCGTACGGATAATGGATGTCAGGCTATTTCTTTTTCGAACGTTGCCGGGCTTCTTATACAACTCGGGGCTCGAATAGAATTGAGTTTACAAACAGTACTTATCCCTACATCACCGTCGAAGCCCTTCATAACTCAATGTCATTTCAGTTCAGCCCGTGAGCAAAAAGCGCCCTAACAAGGACGAGGTTGCGAGATTATCCCAGGTTTTTGCCCGCGTTAGTGTTTTGCTTGTGAAATCCACCTAAGCGGAACACTATTGTGCCATGAATATCAATGCCTCAATCCCTTAATCAGAAACCTGTTTTCCATCATATCCCGTGTCAAATCTATCCAAAGTGTTCTTTCGAACGATTTGGAACAATGGCGATTCATTCACTACTGTTGCAGTGTAGGAGTTTCCTGGGATCGACGTTTAGTTGCACGTACGCCAATAACCAGAATTGACTGCACCAGTTTACCCCCTGGAAAAATCGTTCCTCAGGGACTGTTTAGAGCGACTCGGGAAAGGCCCTTCAACTTTCGACTTTGTACTTGTTGGAGAAAGGGCTCGGAACGAACTGAATTTTATATGAAAAAGCTGAAACGTGTCCGACATGGCGATCGAGAAAGGGACTTTTTTTGCGTTCCACTTTACTTTCTCGAGATAATAAGAAATTGTGGTTTATTTCCGAGTCGTGAACTCAGGAATTATTCAGGTTCATTGACGCTAGAAGCTCCGACCATGTTCTCCAAACGTTTTGCCAGTTCCTTGAAACAGGACGGAGACGTGACAAGACGTCGAGTACGCGAATTGAAACCTGTTAGGTCTGAGACAGTGATAAGTTACAGCACATTATTTCATGAAGGGAAGCTTCACAATATCCCAGAAGACTCGGGTGCCATTATTATGGTTTCTAAGAACATAATTAGGGTTTATTCATTCAACTTTTAGTTCCTGTTGTTACTGAAACAAGTGGGTGAAAGGGTTAGATTAATTATTGAGATGAAAAATTCGGGTTGAGGAGAAAGAATCATCTTTGGTTTCACGAAGAATATGTGTTGGAGATCGTATGATATAAAATACGTCTGGATATTATCCAGTTGATTGATTAATCTAATTAAAGATTCCTGGTTGTGTTGCGTACGTTAAAACATGTATGCACTTCAATTGGTTTTATTATAAGTAATCAGTGTTTTCAGTGAATTTTATGTCGTGCACCGATCATCTAGTGTAGACCGGGCATAAAAAGATCTTATTCCCAGAGAGTTACAACATTTTTGAAGCAAAACGGCAAAGATTATTTTATATTATAAATGATTGTGTAGCTTTAAGGAAAAGCATTACTTAGTTGTATTTATATTGGAAAAGTACCTGTGGTTGTACGCGTATGTACTACCTTGAAAGCTGCAGTCGATAGAATTCAGTATTTCTGCTTTAGTGTGAAGAACAATTTGACCTATGATTTTTCTATGGAACGAAAACGTATTCTGTCCAGTTCGAGAAAATGTCGTGGATATCCTACGACATACAGTGGAACTTCCCATCGGCGGACCAATGAATAATCTAAGAGGATGTCCGCTAAGGGAAGTTGAAAGGAGGGAGACGGAAAGCAAAATCAGTCGTGGTTGAAAATTCGCGTTCTTCCTACATTGAAACGAGCTGCCAGATCGCGAACAACAAGTTTTTTGCGGGCACTAACATGCTGACGTCAACTTTTTTTGTTTTAACGAAAGTGTTTTTCGACGAGGCACCTTGTCACGGACAGTTACAAGAAGGAAACTGAAGATGTGATGTACTGACCGAGTGATGTAATGTATAACACGCAGCTCGCATCTCAAAGACCTCGCACAAACCGGCTTTTCGCCTGTTGTCCTCCCAAAGGAGACCATTGGCTAAATTTGGCATTTTCAAATGTCCGTGTGGGAAATTCGAACACATTGATTCAAATGGGGAAATTCCGGCTGCTATCTGTCCGGACAACGTAAATGCCCGTTAAGGAAAGTTCCTCTATATAGGTATCACATCTATGCTTACCCCTTTCTTTGTACTTTTGACATGACCAAGATGGCTCCTAGGCGCAAAACTAGTCAATTGAAAGCTGTACCTTATTGGAATATTCGTAATTGAAGATTTCCTGCAAACCCCCTTTATATTATATAAAAGTAAAAGATTCTCATTACTTTACTCCAACTCAGGGCCAAAGAGTTGGACTATGTACACCCCCGGTTTTTCCACCAAATGTGCATCATGGAAAATTGGGCACACTTTGGGCCGCAGGCCCTCTTGTAAAATTAAGTTTGGTGCCTCAAGGAATCGAATTTGAAAGTATATAAATCCATTCAATTTGTTAATGTTTTTGATAATTTCTCCTTCATATCTGTTGCTGTTTGCCTCTATGAAAGAGGGTCCGATTCAAATAGAAACGTTCATAGTGCTAACGACAGAATGGTTCATTAAATCTGGCGACTGGGATGTCAGGATCCACGCACAAGGGTGACTAGATCTCTGGCATTGTCGTTGAACGAATCCGCTCAACTCCCCCTTCAAACCTACTTACAATGCAGATTATCCAAACTCCTTCAATCTTTTCTCACACCCTTCAACAGCTTCTCGTCAAGTATGATCGAAAGACGGTTCATTATTCGCCGTATTTATTCAAGCAGTTTCTGCCAAATTTGGTTTTTCACTCAGGTCATTTCCTCAAGGAGGGGAACAGAGGAGCCTTCACCCTTGAAGCAATATTGATATTCCGTGATCTCTCTTCAAATCGGAAACGAGGGTTGTACGATTGAGGGGTCGCCCTCAAGAAAAAAGTGGGCTGACTAGTGGAGGGGGAACGAAGGGAGTGTTCCGAACCACGCTAGTATTAATTTATCGCGATTGGGAAGGATTTTGGATTCAAATCACGTACCAGGTTGGCACGGCAGGTTTACCGCAAGGGTCTGCTACTCGGTCGCACCTTGCAAAAGGAAACGGCATGAAATGTACGACTGCTTTTTTGAAAAAGGGGAAAAAACGGCGTTCATGCGTCAAGGGGTGAGAGACCTCGACTTCCCTTGGGGCCTGTGGACAATATATAACTCACTGCACATACTCACACCGAATATCAAGAAGAAGCTTCTACTTCGACTGAGTTTCCTCCCGCTGTAGAGCTAGACTTAACATTAATTTTCCGGTCGTTCGCAATTTAAGCCCACTTCATTTTGTTGGCGTAATCAAAATGAGCTTGTTTTAGAAGTAACAGTCCTTCTAAGGAGCAAACACACAAACATTCAGATTGGTTGGTTATTCAAATTGACTATATGTTTCATAGCTATGTTGGAAGTGCTCTTACTTTCATTTTTCGGTCGCATAACCAATTAACGGTAGGTTCTGGGGAAGCTTTTCATCGAGACTTCCGTACACTTACCAGCTTTTCACACAATTTTCAGTTATTGCTCAATTTCTCTTTTTTTTTTAATTTCAATATACTAAATTTTTTTCCCAAAAAGCATTTTTAAACTGATTAAAACCGGAAAAAGTACTTATTTATTTTGTTGCTGTCCGAGCCGACTGGAGGACATCAACTGAGATGGCTGTATTCTTGAATATTCGTAAGCGAAGTTCTCGAGGGTAGGTCAACGGCGATTGAGATATCTTCCATCGAATCTAGATTTAAAAAACATAGGCTGATTATTTAAGGAATAACAACCAAAACAAGTGGCATATAACCAGACATGTCATTATTTCATCAAAAGTACGCATTATTAGAAAGATTCGCTTTGGGTTGGCTTAATAAAATATTCTGTCGCGGTTGGGAAAATTTTTTGGTTTTCTTCAAGGCCCTGCCTAAGCAGCAAAACATGGCGCTGATCATGGGCGACGAGCAATCCTCTCACTGATGTGTACACAAAAGAGGCGAGATCCGTCCTGTACGTTAAAGAAGGTAACAGAAACATTGCTTGTCCTGACGACTAAGTGACCATTTTTTTCAACGTGAGGCGCAGTTTCTTTTTATCGGATTCGACAAGGAAGAATTCCCTCCCTTTCCACATCCTAAACGAGTCAAGTCTTCCCTCCTCGTAAGAGATGATTTCGTGATTGATCGCACCCGTAAAACTGACGTCATCTAATGTGATCATCTCCATCCCAGTCAGTCGGGCTCGTCAAGATTAAAAGGGTGTGGCTCTAGAGAGGGTGGCCGAGCTCAGAATAACTGACGGTGCAGAACTTCAAGAGGAAACTGTCAGAGGGAAATAAAAGAGATTAAGACTGGAAACTCTTCCCAGATCGGTTTTCGTGGGCTTGCACGTTTTTCTCTTTTTACCTTTCTATTGAAAGAGCTTGACTCCGACAGGGTGAGACAGTCTCAGATCGGTGCAATCTTCCATTAATAAATGATTCATTCTCCTCTCACATTTATTCCGCTCCAAGGAAAATTTTTTATTGTAGTTTGAATCTAACGGAATAATATCCAGACGTCACGTGTACAAGCATGCCCGCGTGATCTCCTCGCTGTCTGGGATTTGGGAGGTAACATTATCGTCAGAAACTACCTAACTAACTAGTACCTTAGGAAAGGTCAGTCCTTACAGGGATATCCATCATTCCATCCACACCAGGCAATCACTTTTCAGCCCAGGAACTAGGTACTGGACCTACGATTCAAAGCAGACTGGAAAATAAGGAGGCAGTGAGTGGAGGTTTGGATTGTCCATAAACCATACGCGCTCGCCCTAGCGGATGATTTCTCCGGACAGTGGTTGCCTCTTATTTTTCACTACTTCGCTTGTAATTCGGTGTTCAAGCCTCATTTTTATCGCATGTATCGGTATCTAATATTTTAAAAGCCCATTACCGACTGCTATAGTCAACACAAAATTGAACGTTAAATGAGAAGGCTAAGCAAACTAACCTCCTAAAGCAATTTCATTGATGGAAAACGCTTGGAGGAGCCGAAAAAATGGTCGAAATTCCTACGACAGAGAAGGGGCAATGCAATCACGGTATTGTTAGCCTGAAAGCCTCTGAATCTCTCCCTTGCTCTCTCTCCATTCCGTTTTCAATTTCTCATTTCTTATCACGTCCTTACGACTATTTGTCTTTTTCATCTTCGGAAAAACGGCACGAGAGGGAAAAAGGTGAAATTCCCGAGGACTTTCTCTACGACGTGGTCGAGGTTTGGTCTATTTTATTGAACGAAGGCAACATAATGGTTATTATCATGCGCTTCCGTGATTATTATCTGTTGTTTGAAAAATTAAAATAATTGTACTTGAGGTAGCAGTTTTTGATGAATGAGGCCAATATTTTGAAAAACATTGTTTTCGAGAATTCTGAAGTCAAAGTATTGAATGGTGTGGAAACGTCGTTAGGCAAGTGGCGACTGTGTACGTCGTTGCAGCGCTGAAGTAGGCGTCTGAAATCCAAATATTGACGGTTTCCCCAGGAATTACTTCCGATAATCCTGGGAAGATAGGTACACTTCGAGTTGCTTGCAGTAAACGCCTGAGTGATAGCGCAAATGGATATCGATTCTGCACGCTTGGCTCCTGACGACAAACAGCTCGATGTATGATCACAATGGAAAGACAAGAAGATAAACCGGTTAAATAACAACTTTATAGAACATGGTTGATAATAAAGTTGTGAGCTGCGACCTTTTTCCTCTTTGGCTTGGATATATGCTGGAATCTGGACCGCACCAACGACGCGGCGTCCTCTCTAGATTTTCGCCCTTCATTACTCTGAGCCTCAATCAACGTAATCCGACGAAAAAGGGGCCGAAAGCAGGATTTTCGCTTTTCCCTTTGCACTCCGTAATTGTGTTGCGGCCGTTTTCTTCAACTTGCTGATTTCGCCTTCCATTTTCATTCCCTTTGCTGCGGGTTTGTTGATTAATTCTGATTGTTCTTTTCATGCGAGCGACCACAATCAGCGTGGAATTATGCAGGAGGTATAGTGATTGCATCGACATTTTTTTTAAATCCCTGAGTAGAAAAAGAACAATTTTATTGTTACCTTACGTTATCATCTTAGTTCAGGAGCGCGGTGCGAACTGAAAACTGCATGATTCGGCATGGAGCGTAGTTTCCATAAGATGACGGGCTTCTGCCCCCGTGGAGATGATTTTGGATTCTGTAATTTTCTTCGTTATTTATTTTTCAATAAAATTGAACGAGATTGGCCAATCTTTGGGAAGAAAGGAGGTCCTTAAAGACGAAGATGCTCCACTGAGTCACTTTTTGGGGTAGGAATGACTGACGAGCTGAAGGATGAAATAAGATGCATAGTATAGTAAGAAATGTATAGTAGAAGTGAATTGTTTGTTGTAGAGATGGATTTTGGTCTTAAGGCAATCCTTTTCACATAAGAAGAGTTACCTCCTCCAAAAATTTAAAGGGAAGGCATTGGGACTAAGCTAGGAGGGGAAACCTTCCAAATTCTTCATGATCCAGCTGGTAGTGGCTCATCCACAATATCATTTATAGGGTGGCAATTGCTCGGGAAATGAAAGTTGTTCGGAATGGCTTTTGAAGTTGTAAATCAGGATAGTTTCCCTCGTTCGCGGAAGTGCACACTATGGTTATGGCTTAGGCTGGATAAGAAACTCCGGGGTGGGAAATGACGAGGGCAGGGAAAGTGCCGAAATAGAAAGTCTCCCTGGACGACGTTTCGAGAAAATATTTCCATAATATTTAACTTTATATTCATCGGAGGTTCTGAGTAGCCGAAAATCAGGAGGGCATCTTTTGAAGAGGAGTTTTCCAAGTCATAAATAAAGGAGTCGATGGAGGGTCGGGAGGGAAAGGCGAATCGGCGTAAATCACCCGAACCTTGGAGCAGGGTGACGGCGTTTCGGAAAAGCCATCGTGGGTGGATGAGGTTTTTGAGAGGGAAACCGGCAGTTCGGATGTGAACAGTGGGAGGAGAGGTCGGAAGTATGACGTAGGCAGGTCGAAGGAGCGCGGGAAACGCGGCCTCTGTCCCTTCAACGTGTTTGATTCAGTACCATTTCCGCCCAAGACGAGGGAATGTAGAAGGCACTCGTAGGAGGATACAGAGTTTGAGGCAGAACGTTCGGCATTTAGCCATTTTGAGACACACTAGTGCTGATGTAAGGGGAACACGGATTTTTGCGGTTGTTAGAAAGTGACTGAAAGAGCGTTTATTAAGTCACATTAAGCCCAGTGATGCGGTAGCAAGTTCTTGTCATATCTCAAGAATCAGTGTTCGTTCCAGTAAAGGGCCCCGATAAGTGAGTAGTATACAGGTCGATGTATCAAACTGTAAGAAAGTGGATCCCTTGCGGGTAAAGGGATGTCTAGCCCAGCTGACGGCCCCTGGCGGGACCCTTTGCAACCATGGGGAGGCTGTTCTAGTAGTAAGGGCTGCTACGTAATCCTAGGATGGTCTTGAACGAGCCAGTATCCCTCGAAAGTTGAATAAATGATGATTTTTAGGGATAAACTTCTGAAAAATCATAAACATCGAGATACTTTGAGTTGCCGCATAAGCAAAAAAATTATGTTAAAGTGAATTTCAGTAGGAATTGACAAGAGAGAAAGAGCGCAAGAGGCTTAAGCATTAAGTTATAGTGTCACCACGTGTAGTGGCTACCACGAAGAGGGGAACGAGGATGGCGAACGGTCGAACACTCCATTGACATGATATGGAAATGTCGGAAAGGTAGTTCGAATAAAAACGAGGAAAAGGCCATAGAAATAATCGTGAGGGTAATGCAATATGTTTAGAAGTGTTTCCTTTCAATGGTCGCGGAAAAAAGCACCCAAACGAAGCATTGGGGCCTTTCCATTTCAGGCGTTCACGGTTGGCTGAAAGACCAAGGCTGAAGGAGAGTGTGACTTGAATCTAATCCAGTGAGAACTGCCTAGGGAAAAAGGACTCGAGTGGTTTTCCTTGACTGAAGTTTTTTCTCTCTCACGGTCAACGTCGTCATGCGATAATAGCGTTAGCTTGTATGTTGTCGGGTAGATAGCGCTACACAGCCTACAAGCCAATCGAACAGTAATATTACGTTATAGGCTGTGCCTGCTAACAAAATGGTCACCTCCATTCTCTATAGAAGCACAAAAGTAGGCCTGAGCCAATACAAGACCAATTGGCTCTGAATGAAAGGTACGGTGATCATAATGCAGAACATAAATTAATAATAACACTTCCTTATCCAGGAAAAAAAAAAGTTTTCAGACTACCTAAGTAAAGATTCAATATCCAAAATATTCGTATGTCGTGAAATTCCCTAAAAAATCAAATATTATAGCACCAAAACTCCGTTTGGGCCCAAATCTTTAAATAAATACTTCTGAGGAAAATAAATACTTGTTTCCTTCTCAACATAAACCTACTCTGGAGACCTCAAACTACATTATTACTTTCGAACTACTAGTTCATAGAAACTGGGCTCAATTGGAACGATCGGTGAATTGAACCTAAAATATTATTTTGCAAATTGTGAGGTTTAGCTTTCACATGGTCTCTACCTGAAATCACTCGTCTGAGAATACAACAGCAGCATTTCGAGGCAACACAAAAGGGATGTGATCGTCTCAATATGACGGAATCAGTAGTGTGACCAGGTAACTCTCAAATCTTCGCCAATAAGTTGAGAAGGGTTAATCTAGAATGTGTTGCAATCTGTTGATTCACCGTCACCCGGCCAAACTAATATAGACGTACAACCAATTTGCCAAATAGAAATGGAGCGGTAGGTCAAATAGTGAGTTATAAAGAAAGGCTGTTTGTCCAGGAAAATCGGACCAATTAACATAATTGTGTAGCTAGGCCCAATTAGCCTCTCCTGGCGAATTTATACCGGAAGGGAGTTCCCCGCTTCCCAAAAGTTGGTCCAGTCCCTGGCAAGCAATTAATAGCGCGCTATTAAACAAGTTAGTCCGCTAATTTGTGTGAAGGGCCAATGGTGTGTGCGGGGGTCCACTTGGCACGGAGGGTCAGCCGCGGGAAGCCCGGCAATAAATTTGAATGTGAAGCCCAGATGAGACCAGACTCGTTCTCATGAACCCTTTACGCTCGAGACTGGGGCCCTTTGATGTGGGCCCCCTCAGATAACGGTCGATTGATTTCATACAGACGTGAAAACAGCGTCAGGTGGTCAAATAATGCGCGAGCCAATTTCGTGCGCAGATCAAGTCCTCTCTTCAAATCTCTGGCGCTGATGTCCCTTAAAACGCAATAAAGTTTCCATCAAATTTAGGCACTATTGACATATTAATCCCAATGTCACCCTAATCACCCGTTAAAAAAAAATTGTTTTGGTCTATCATGATCCCTTCAACAAGTATGAAGAAAAGATACCCACAGGGTTTTTAGTGAACCACATTTAGAAAGATTAAACTATAAGTGCTGCTCAATTTTGCCTGCTGTTGTTGAGGACTCTTCTTGGATACGTTTGCAAAAAGAGAAAATACACCCAGAGCACCTATTAGTTTCATACATTCCGGATGCCAAGCAAAGTCCCGTCGCCCTTTTTCCCTACGAATTCCCCGCTACTCGATTTGGGAGTAATGGTAGAAGTATTTCACTGAGAAATATCAATCTAAACGCCTTGTAATTTGACGTATTAGGAAGAGATAATCCAAAAGTATAAACTCACGATTGAGCAAAAAACAATAAACTAATATTAAACATGGAATTATACCTCTTGCGAGCAATAGATCATTGTGAAAGTGATAAAACATTGAAATCGCGATTGCTCATTGTACCTCCAATCATTCAAGCAGCAAGGAAATCTGCTTGATATCAAGGGAGATATTAAGTCGTAAGAATCTTACGCATATTTATACCAACGTAGAGTTGGGAGAAACAAGAATATTCTACGTATAAACATTGAACACTAACAAAAGTCGACAATCAATCTACCTAGTGGCTCAGCACTTTGTCGACCTTGGGCATATTGATTGGTGAAAATTCAAAAAACATCGCAGCAGCGAAGCACAAAGGTTCATAAAAGACTTAACCGAGAAACTTAACCTAGTTTAAATGACAGCATTCAATTCGTAAGGTAAAAGAAAATCATGCCGTAAAGGCGAATGTAATAATAAAATTGGTCGGGATTTCTATTGAAACAGGTCAGGATGTTCCTCAAGGATATTACCGGCGCCAATGAGTTGCGAAGGACTCTCTTGATGGATATTGACACGAACGGTTTGATCCGGCTCATCCTCCTTTTTAGTCGTCGCTGAAAATGGTTCAGAAGCAAACGAGAAGTCAAGTTGTAGATGATTTCTATCGTTATAAGCATCTTTATGGCGTTTTTGTAGGGTGAGAGGGGTATAGCGCGCAATTTCTAAACCTAAGACACTTGTTATTGGTTCAAAACACTAGGCATGGAGTAACAGAGTGAAGTCACAACTACCAGCTTACATTTTGGAAATTAAATTTCTCTCCAAGGACCTAAAAAATGACAAAATTATACGCTATTATACAAAATGTATTATTTTTCAGATATTGGAACGTCCTCATTACAGATTTTATGGAAAATGCTCCTTAAATTCGCGTCTTACCTAACTCGTGACTTGGAAAGTTGTCTATTTTAACAGAATAATTCTCATTCATCCTACTAAATTCCATAATGTTGAAAAAGAGTAAAAATAATAGTACTACGTAAATGAATCAGGGTTGAAGAACAATGTTATTTCAAGTAACAAACTTGTGATTTATAAACTTCGTTATCCAATAAAGACATTTCCAGTAAAAGATACAAGAAACCGCATAGGTTTCAACAATTATTCGCGAGTTGCTACTACTATAAAAACAATTTTATTGATAAAAGATACTTGATGAAATTTCCTAGCAAAAATACACAATTTTCCAAATTGAGCGAGGGGATTAAAATGAAATCAGTTGGTGTGTCTATATCTCATCAAGTTTTAAATGGAATCTGAGTCTTTGATAAGCTATGTTAGTGGCAGGAGGGGTGGGGTGGGGGATAAAGTTTGTAATAGTGAATTTTGAGTAAGCTATGGTTGACGTCTTTCATAGGCTTTCCAGTTGGATTTTTTCACATTGTTTTCCATTTGATAGTCGTAGTTTTGAGAGCTGAACTAAATATCTACGGGATATCGCAATGGTTATTGATCTGAAATAAGAACTCACAGATTATGGGATTCGAAAAAAAATCCTCATCCAGCTGTAAGTACTCAGAGCTTCCTTCAGTTTCGAGAAAGTTCTCCAGAGATTGAACCAGTCGAGTAAATGAGGGTCTCTTGTGGGGGAGAGCGTCCCAGCAAGCGTACATGATCTCATAGCTGAAAAAAAGAAGTCGTTATCAATGAAATTCCTTATTGAATGTTTCTGAGAACCATAAATACCGGAATCTTCGGCGGTATATTATTCAATTATTTATCTTAAATTTACCATTTTGATTCTTGTCATGGTAGAGACTCATCAAGGAGGCAGGTTCAATCTTTTTCTGTATTTTAATTGGAGATTTTAATGGAATCGAAGGATGACACGGACAACTCATATTTGTGGACCATTTATAGTAATATAATATCAAAAGTTCTATGCTCAGCGTCCGCCCTTCGCCGAGAGACTGAACAGACATAGAGGTAGAGTTGAACAAGGGCGAGTTGTGTAACAATTATCGTTTTCTCTGTAATTATATTGAATCGTGAATCGTTTGAAGTCGGTCCCCGTTACTCTGGTGACCTCGAAAACACAATTTCTCCCACAATCGAGATCTGTAGATGAACCAGTGCATTATTGTGTTCAAAATGAGCAGCGTTCTTAGAACTAACTTACAGTTTTCGGGGGCACAGTTTCGGTCTTTCCAATCGCTCTCCCATCTGTAAAGACTTGTACACCTCGGACGAGTGCAACGACGGGTAGGGGCATCCACCAAGAGTCATGATTTCCCAAAGCAGTATACCGAATGACCACCTAAAAGAGAATTGGTTCAATAGAGAATATATGAAGCGAAACAGAATCAAAATTGATCATTAAACCGCCGAATTCGGAAATATTTTGGGGGGAACGAAGATACTTCAGGTTAGAAAAAAATCAATTAAAGGCCCACCATTGACAAAAGTTTGATTATTCCTCTCTAATTGTGGACTTCGATGATTACTCACACATCGCTCTGAGTAGTAAACAGATGATGAGCCAATGATTCGATGGCCATCCACTTAATGGGAAGACGACGAACTCCTTGGTGCCTGTACATGTTCTCCTCATAAACATCTCTGCTCAGTCCAAAGTCAGATATTTTAGCGGTAAATGCGCTGGTAAGTAGGATGTTCCTAGCAGCCAAGTCTCTATGAACGACTTTGTTGCTAGATAAGTATTCCTGTAAGAGAAGGAAATAGGTAACATGTTTAAGATGATTTTCTGGATATCTGAAGACGTTGGCAATAAGTATTTCAGTGCACCTTAAGTGTAAACTGGACACAAAAAGGATTATAGTTATCATAGCGCGAGAAGGCTAATTCCTCACTAAATGAAACGTTTTGAACGAATGTATTAGCCTAATTAATGAGGACATTAAACATTTATTTACTAATGAGTCAGACTTTTTTTTCAGATAAGCACATTTGCCATCGGTGAAGATGTAATTCATCAGAAGAATCGATCACCTAATACTCACATTGACACAGCTCCCTACATACAAATTGGGTGTTTTGAATTCCTTAATGAGATAAGAGTGCAGTAAGTAATACATTAAGTACATTAAAGTAATACATTATTAATTCTTATATCTTTGAACAGTTTCTAATCCTATTTTTCTACTGATTTTTGAATTCATGTCAACAAACTGAATTTCTGAGAACGGTTTACTGAAATGAGTGGCTTTTCGAGTTGGCAAACCTGAGTCCCTGAGCTTAAATTTGACACCGGTGTATCCTTGAGAAAAGAAAAGAATGTCGTCTGTCCATTGATTGATCACAAGTTGCACTTGAGACAGAATGAAAGCATCGCGTCAGATTTTACATCATATCTTTTAACAATGTTGACAGCAACAAGATTGCTACTACCACGATCAATTCCGCAACACTGTTGATTAAACACTCACGGAAACATGAAAACCATACCAGGGGAGTACAATTACGTCGCAGCAAGTACAATGAATAATTTTTAAAAAATTATCATCCCCAAGTCACCCATTGGAGTTAGGTTAGTTATTTTACTCCTTCAATATCGCTTGCTTATAAAAAAACTGATAAGATGCAAGTATAAATGTGTAAAATAGTTAAGATTTACGAAACTAATAAGAGGCAATAATAGTAATAATAGTTTTCACCATTCCCAAAGCCACTTGGCGAGCCAACGAGATGAGGTCGATAATTGTCACGTTCAACTGCTTCTTTTCAAGTTCTGAAACATAAAGATTGGAACCTGTCTCATGCGCAAAACAACAAGGTGACAATTTAGGGGCGACAGAGCATCTGCCGTAGCAAGGATAAAGATTTGATATACTTTTTAGCGCATGTTTGTTATCGACATTTCCAACGATTATCGAGCTGATGTCACTGAGAAGGGCTTACGTCGTTTTATTGACTCATTATAAACTCAAATTGATCATCCAACCATTATGATAAGATCAAGCAAGAATTTGAAGTAATAAAAATGAATTCCCATCTACGCACCTGATTTGTTGTACAATGGGTTGCTCACGAGTTTTTCAGCGTGTTCGTTGTTTTCTACAAAGAAGATTATTTTGAATTAGTTCAAAGATTCATTTGGACTTGGTAGTTCCTTGGAGGACCTTGCAAACTCCTTTGTCAGATGAATAATGTTACAAAGGTAGAGCCAAGTTACACGGCTGTGAAGGCTACACTGGCATTTTGGGCAGTATAGTATGCTTATAACGGTTACAACTAATACGAATTTAGTTCGAGATTACTGGATTCATCACCAGCTGATAGGATTTGGAGTTCTCATAACCCCCTCTCCTCCTTCTCAGGAGGACATGTAGCTCTAGCAACTCCCTGATCCACCAAGCACTAGTTACCTATTTAGGATGGTTTCACGGGCGTTGCACTCAATAAATTGATCAGTACGCACAGATTTGTAACATAGCCTAGATTGTGATGTAGGAGTAGTGTAATCTGAAAACAAATTGTTCAAATCCCTTAGCCCTAGTTAGGTAGCGTGAGGTTACTCTGATGATTCTTCCTAGCCTTGACAAGCAACAACAGCAAGTTAATATAGTTAATTTCATTGATATTTTTACTGGAAAGTGGATACAAGATTCGATTTCAAGTTATGACTGCAATGTTGATATAGTTGCTGTGATATTTTTACTGAAAAGTAAATAAAAATTGCAAATAAAGATGTATTTTTGAGCAATGAGTACAATTTACTCAATGCTAACCTTGAATGCTTATGGAATCGCGCTATCGCACTAGGGTTACGCTGCTTATGTCTAGTAAGTATGACAGTACCTACCGAACTAAAAGCAATTAAATAGATGGGTAAACTGCCTTTGTCACAAATTGCAGAATCCAGCCCTGATTTGAGTCATTTTATCTCACGCAGTATTGCCAACCAGCTTACTTAAGAAAAACAAAGATTATACTTGACTGCTTACCTGGATTGTTCATTTGATACACAGCTGTAGCCCAATTCTTGCTTCTCCAAATCTGAGAGGTAAGAGCATGATACATTTAGAAAGTATGTACATGCGTACGTACTACTTTATTTATGTGTGATGATTATGTAAAAGGGACCCACGTCTCTTAAATAATTTTGTAGGTTTCCGATGCTGCAGTACTCGACGAGCAACATGTGATGAGAGCTGCAGTAGCCAATGAGGCAGAGGATGTTGTTGTGAGTCCCAACGCTTTTCATCACTTCCATTTCAAGCCTGAGTTGTTTCTTCTCTTCTTCGCTCGCGTTCTCTGAATACGAGTAGAAAGCATTGCACAATGAATTTAAAGGAGTTCATCTTCAATGAAATGCCTCGCGATGCCCGTACGACACCCGTCGACATCCCAAATGAAGAAGAATGAATTGGAAATTTGGCTAAACGTATTTTTTTCGTAAACCTGCAGCTAATTCTCTAAATTACTTTTGTTCCTCAGCAAACTGGTCACATTTTGTACTTTCTATACCCTATGTATGGATAATGTGCAGCACTCATGTCAGTGACAGTTACGTTTCAACACGTATTCACACCGAGAATTCTGGCTGTTTGTTCGCTAGGATGGGGTTGGATCACTTTGGGGAAGGATAAAAATTGTCCAGAAAGTGCAGCACCTCTACCGCTCGTCAGGCAATCCCCTAAAATTCGTGATCAGAATAAACTCACAGCAGGATTTAATTTCGAGTTGGAAAATTTCGTTGTGATCTCACCTTTCAACATTTTGACAGCTACTTCTCTCTTCCCGTTGTCCTGCGCGAGGTATGCTCGCCTCACCACGCCAAATTCCCCTTCTCCAATCACTTCTTTCAGGGCCAAGGCTTGTCGTCCTACTTCGTACTCGTCAATTGGTGGAGAAGTTGAAACGAGTCCAAGGCTGTCCCCGTCTTCATCGTCCGCCTTCTGCCCAATAGTCGCCATGACGTATGATATGAAATATATTTCAATATTTCCACTCGTTCAAGATGTAAATCAGGAGTGGACTTACATCTTTAGCGAGGGGTTGATGCATTTCATATTCCTGCTGAGCGGCCGGCACGCAGATTTTCTTGGCGAGGTACAACTTGTATGCAAAGAACGCCGTTGTGGCTGCAGCAACCACCAAGAATAACGTGACGAGCACAATTTTGACCGCGGAAGTCTCTTCAGGGGGGTTGGCCGCCGGAGTGACTGACGGCGGGATGAGACCGTGGGGTCCTGATGATTTCAGACCAGAACAATAATGCAGAAAGTGAGCGAAAGTAGGATATGCAGCTAGGAAGTTTTCTCAGCCAAACTGGCTTACCGACGGGCTCAGAAGCTTCGAGCTGGCTGCAAGTGGTTCTCGACTCCAGCGACAAATGTTTGGCTCCGACCAGCACTAGAATGTGCAGTCACGTATACATGCATATACTCCCCAAGGCTGGCAGTTTTAGCTCTGAAGTGGTGAAATGCCTGGAAATGAAACGCTATCGTATTCTGAAATCCTTGAAAAACGGAACAAGAAACAAATTTGCTAGCTAAGTCACATTTGAACAGTATTGTGTCATCGAGTTTGACTAACTCCTGTCATCGTTTCGTTGATGGTGAAATTAATGCGCTCCGGGTTGACAGGGATGACAACCACGTGGTACACTGGCGGAGGGTGATCATCTGCATCCCATCGGATATCGAGTATGCAGTGTTTCAGCGATACAGTCACGTTTTGCGGCATGCTGGGTGCTGAAATGGTAAAAAGGCGACAATAAGAGATCATCTTATTTAGGGCCTCCCTGAGAACACTCACAAGAAAGGAAGTAAAACTGTAGGAAACGCACGGCAGGATTCGTAGTCAATTCCATGAAAATCAAAACACGATGGGACTTTAAATTTGATCCAATATTTGTCTCCCTCAGTCTTGTTGGTTGACGGGTAAACAGCTACGCCATACAAGCAACCGAATCGAAGATTCTTGAATTCCATTCTATACAAATCTTGGGCCTACAAAAGAAGTATTAAAAAAACAAGAAGAAGAAATCAGTACATCAAAGCGAGAGATTAAGCCGATTTCATCCCAACCGCACTCTCATTCCGTATTACTCCTTCATTATTAAGACAGCAAAACGCTGTTCACATTCAACGTGGGAAAAATAATTAGCTGCCGTCTCTGATTTCGTATTGCGGCTTTGGGCTTTTGGAAGAAGGTGCATCAATTGTGTAATGAGGGCAGAACGACACCCAAGACTCCCGGAATAACCACTGTTAAAGAACCCATGGCAGAAGGATTGTTGTAATCTTAAATTGGCGTAGGGTTCAGCAAAATGTGGTCAAGCGCTTGTTGTCAACTTGTAGAAACAAAACTGAGTGAAATTGTGATAGAAGCTGAAGAGCAACTCGGCATTAAGTAAAGGACAAGTTGGCGAAATCGAATGAAAACATACCCGCGAAAACAGATGAACTGGTTGGTCTCCAAACGTTACATTTTTGTTTACAAGGACTATTTCGTAGGCGCAGACTTTTTCTGTAAACGAAATGCACGTAGAATGTTGTAGGTAAGATGTATGGTTCTACAGCAATGAAATAAAACGCCATTCCTTAATAATGTCCACCTCAAGCCACAGTATATTCATTTAGGAGGAAACCCAGTAAAATGAAATGACGGATCGTCAGCAGTTTTTCTTTCCTTCATGACACAAGTCTGTTCTAGGGGAGAATTGGACATTGAGAGTCATACCTGGAACCGGTTTCCACGAGAAGTTGGTCCGCACCTCGTGTTTGTCGACAGTGACAAATTTGGAAACTTCGCTTTGAGTGACAGCGCTAAGCTCGCCAAGATCATCTATAAACAAGAAGGAGTCGTCGTGTGAGCTGAATGAGACGTCTCACAGGGATTTACTAATAACTTTGTTGGCTATGTTGTACAAAAAGAAGTCATAAAGATTTCTCAATTTCAAAATCTCACCGGCTAGAGTTGTGTAATTTTCGTTTGCGAAGACTTCAATCACTGCCGCGTTTTCAGCCCCCGGTTTGAATTTGATGCTGAAATGGTAGGTCGTATTTGGCTTTAGCTCTCTTGCCTTCACATAATAAACTCCAGGGTCCGACAAAATCTATGAACAGAAAGAGACAGAGTTTGAATAGAAAATAGGATTACTTTAGTAATTAATCTCAAGTGTTTTGGAATGAGTGGGTGAGGCGTATTGACGATAATTTACCAAACGTTGAGAGGAAAAACGGTGAAATTTCTTCAACAATGGTTCATTATTCCTTGGAGCAAGAGTATGAGACCGTGAAGTGCTCTGCTACCTTTTGGTAGTAGAAAAATGTCTAAAAATCTGAAATTTGGGTCACGTATCTCTTTTTGGCTCTAGTTGGTCCTCGAAACGTTTCAGCCCGATCGGCCCGAATTTGAGGAGGATAGGGGTCAAAATGTCTCTTTGAAACTCGATTTTCGGGTTTTTTTTTTTTTTTTTTTTGGAACTAGGCGTACGGGGTATCATTTTCTACTACATGTTGGACGACGAATCGATTAAAATGAGTCCGGAACACTCTACTCTCTGGTTGTCCCCATACTCCTTCTCCAAGGACCAAGAGCCCACCTTTATTCAACCATAGAGGAATAATTTACAGTGTTTTTGATCTAGACATCATGAAAAGTTTGGGGCTAATCGGAGAGAGTAGAAAGCTAAGTAATAATAATAAGGAATAAAAATGAAAATGAGAAATATAAAATTGACCTCCATAACTTTTTTCGAGTTGTTCGTTTGCGGTTCGACTTCGAAGACAGTCACAAGATACTGTTTGAAGTTGTTGATACCGAAAATTTTCCCTCTTTTGGGCCAATAGTGTATGATAGCGCGTGTCGCTTCTCGGCACATAAATTCGGTGGCCAACTCCACACTATCGTCTGAAAATGAGCGTGAAACATCAATTTGGTTCAATTTCTTCAGGGCGAGAACGGTGGAAGAAGTGCATGAAGGGGGTGATTAACTCGTCTCATACCGTCATGCGCGTTATCAGTTTCCCTTTTGTGTTCTGGAAACGAAATAAGACGAATTACTTCGGGTTTTAGGGATGCTCAATGTGGTTCATAGTGGCTACACGTAAGGACAAATTATGGTACAACAGTTATCACACGAGTACGTCACATTTCCTCAAGGAAAAATCAAAGTACAGTTACTATGTAGTTATTGTGCGGATGACAAGACATTTTATAAGGTTTTTTTTTTTCATTGCTAAATCGGAAGAAATATAATGGTAGACAAATAACTTGGAAAACTTGAGGAATGCGGGCGTAGAAACTTGAGGAAAAGGTGCAGGGCCACATTGAAGGAAAGATCGAAGTTCTTTGCGTTCTGAAGCGCCATGAGGTAAAAGTTTACAATTCCTTCACATTTGGTCACACAAAGGATTGATTTGTTTATGCGGAGTGAAGGACTTACGGATTTCGTTCTCGCACCGAACGATGTCTTCTGGACCCTGAAATTCACACCGAGATATGAGCAAATGAAAATTATTAAACGAGCCAGTATTAAAGTTACACATTATTGTTATTGGAGTATTTTTGCGGGAAAAAAATAAATAAACTCACGCGGCTCTGAGCACAACCGTCGAAAACGTCCCCGAGGGCAGACGACCACACGGCCGTCGACAAAAGGAAAATCACCGTCCGTGAGGACATTTTACCAGAAACTGGACGACTTAACAATTCTTATGAGTAGGTCTGGAATCTCGTTAGAATAAACAGTTTGAGCAAACGTGGGGGGGCTCCTGCTTTGGATTAAGGTGACCGCCACATGGTGATCGCGCAAGGACTGGACGCTTTGCGGTGAACATTCGATACGAGAGATGAAGAAAAAAATCAGTAAACAACATCGATGGATGAAAATCGATTGTACTTTCTTTGTGTCTTTTGATCGGTGTTTGTTTAAGATCGCTATCGTGGTTTGTCTCACGATGGGTGTCTGTTGCAACCTGCAAACTATGCGGAATTGTGGAGCCAACTATGTGCTGAGAGCGACGTTTCTCAATGAATCAGTTATTTAAATCTGGCCAACTGAGCCATAGTGGCCTCTATCAACCAAAAAATTCCTTCCCTTCTTGCCAATGTAGGACGTTGCGAGCCTTGGTTATTTTCTTGGCTTATACGGGGCGTCTACACAAATTACAGGACAAACTTAAGGGCTCGATTCTACAGCTCATTTGTAACAGAAAGTACCCCTTAGATTTTTTTTTTACTCAACTAAGAATCCTCTTTTTTTCACTTTTAAGATTTGTTTAAAAAATGTTTTCGACCATTGTAAAACTGCTCTAAGTTACATCAATTACTATGAAAAATAGAAGTTGAGGATACCGCTGGAAAGAGTGTCAAATTTCCTACCCTCTCCGAGAGATGAAATTTAATTTTTATATTTTGTCCTGATGGGTGAAAAAAAAAGTTTTAAAATTAGAAGATTTTGTAAAATTCAAATTTTTTTCTGTCGTTTTGCGTTATTAGAACTGAAGTTGTTCTGCGGGGACTCATCGGGAAAAACTTGCCTAGGGAGGAAATATGGTGATTGAATGCGAAAAAACGAAATATTATAAGAGTTACTACCACCTATACTGCGAATTTCCAAAATGACAGATCGTCCCTGAACAAAGTCAATTTTCGATGTTGATCATTTTACGTCGTACAATCGGTTCTTCTCGTGCTTGGCACGTTTCTTCTTCGTTAAACAGGCCGGAAAGCATCAGTGGTTTGAAGCGGTTGCGGGTATTTGGCCCGATTCGGCAATTTTGAACCATTTTTGTGGAATGACGAAGCATGGTCGTCATCCATATGCAGCTCTACGATGCCCGGTCTAAACCACAACACACCTCGTCATGATTCACTGTACTTCGTCCACAGAAGACCCGCAAGAAATAAATGAGCTCAACTGAGTAAAAACGTTTACCTAGTTTATAAGAGAGAATTCTGAGAGATCATGAACACCCAGCTCTATCCTTCAGATGTTCCACCACGACACAGGGTGGTCGTCATCCTCACAGCACAGGGTCAAGTATTGGGTTTTTAACGAATTTTCGAGCAAATTCGGCCCTTCCATTGTCCAACGTACCTGTCCGTATACTCTTTCCATCATATTCATTTATTCTGTGTGGTCGGGACCCCAAATACAGTAGGAACTTGGTGTTGATTACAACAGTGATTTGGGATCGAACGCCAATCGATAAACAACGTGAATGGTATATCGTTTTACCGGAAACCCGACTAGTTAGGAAATGATAAGTAAGTGGCCAGATAAATAATATGTTAACTCAAAAAGTAATTCACGAAACAATATCGGAAGGCAAGGGACACCGCACATGATAACCACATAAGTCTCAGAGCGTTGAACCTTGAATGTTGTTCTCTTGCTGGAGTTCTTAATCCTCGAGTCGTCAACTAGAGCGCGCAACCATCAACACGGTTCATGGCGCGCTAATGCGAAACTAACTAGCGTTTGGCGACAAGTGCTATTATTCCCACACCACGGGATATTTCAACCATGTTCCTACATGAAGAATGAATTCTCAATAAGAAAAGTATCTAAATGTATTTAATGTATCTGCGATGTATCTAAAAAGTGATCTATTTTGCTGCGGCATAGTTGTCAACAAGCTGCAAATATGGTTCTTGATTGGTCAACTATGTAGAGATGTTGATCGTTTCAGAAGTATTGTCTTCTTAAAAATGTATAGACCAGTAGACATTTATATTCTTGAGCCTATTTGAATCGAATCAGTGTCCAAAATGTTATGGAATAAGACGATACCCCGCTCTTCTGGAATATAGAAATATATTTTAAAAATACCCCAGTCTGACCCATACTCCCCCAATGTGACAGGCATTTGGGCTGCAAATGAGCTGGAAACTAAGGGGAAATGGAGGTGGAGTTTACAATTTAAGATTTATTGATCATTTTAGACGCCTTTTGGGACTAGCCGGTCTTTCTGAACTAGGGTTTCCATTTTGAAGCTTGAAGAAGAGGAAATGTACGTTTATTAATTTTTTTCTTTTATCCATACGACTAACTACTACAGGAATGTATTGTCTATTAATAATAGGAACGTCTAAGAATAGGTTATCATATTTTCAAGTGTCATATGCTCAAGTATACATGTCTCTCGGGGTATTTATTTATTTTTTTTAAATTCATTCTACAAACCACTTCTGCGATGATCTGGAATTTTTTCGGGTTATTATTTTCCTCTTTCTAAATACAGGTATACTCAACACAATGTTCAACTTTTACAATTTAGAGCGCTCACGTTCATATTACTGTTTCAGCATGAGTCATTACGGTCTAAATAAATTTCAAGGAGTCATGCGTTATACGTATTCGGTCTTTCTGTACCATGAAACCTTTGAGCGTTCAAGAGTTCTTCGTGCGGCTCATTAAAAACTTCCAGCCAAATGACGCCGCGACCCACACAAAGGGGCACCGAAGTTGGCGAAAAAGAAAATGAGAAAAGGACTTTTAATTTTCCATACGCCAACTTCACGAACACTATTTTTTTCTTCAGTTTAATACGCGTTTTCTGGCGAGTTTTTAAGAAAAAATATTTAAAAAATTTTTCCATTCAATTCATTTGGGTGGTAGAGGGCAAGTGGACTTGAATGTAGATTAGAGTGGAAAGGTGAATTCGGGGCCAATAAAGTTGGGTCTAGAAGGAAAAGTGTTGTGCCCCTGTTCATCTTCTCTACCAGATCGATGTGACAGGCTGGCTAACAAACTGGGCCATCGCCATAGCTGTAACACAGCTGAAAAGAAGTGATTCACATGGTTTACGAGCCACAGCCACTTGTTCCGATTCCGAGTTGCCACTTGAAAATTTCCATCATGAAGTTTCTTTTTAAAACATACTTCGGATGGAAATACCTCAATGAAAAGATGTGTTCAGTTCCACCCACGAATCATTTCAGCTTGAAATACCTAAAGTGTTCAGAGCAATGGGCCAAACTGACCCATTAAATCTGCCACGAAACGTCATTACGGCCCTTAATGTTCCACACCGTCATTCCTCGTTCAAATTGGTTTTCAGGGCGATAAATACTCATAGGAAGGAGCCAATATGGGCGACCATTGAAGCAATAGGTGGGAATATTAGTGGCAATCTGATTTGAACCGTTTCCAAGCTCTCTCCTCAGAATATTAATTACTGTGAATTGGGTCATTTCCCTCGTAGGCATCAATCAGGGCTGGACGAGGGTTCGATTCGCCCTAAAGGTAAACGAGGTTCAACTCCTTCTGGGGAGTCCTTAGGGAGTGATAAGGACCGTCCTATAACTCAAACTAAACTCGCTTCCCTCACGGCTATGAACCCCAAAGATGATGATGTCGAAAGATAACTCATAGAGCAGCTGCTCGTCGAGACATATTCGTTCATGGAAATGTTTCAAGACTCTCCAGGTAGGATAAAGATACGATTTTTTCTCTAGAATCCAAATTTATGGTTATCAGCCAAAAATAAATTTCGCAACATTTTATTATCCCTGACTTCCTATGTTCAGCTCATTGAAGGGGGAACCTTCCGAACTCTAAAGCAGTTGATTATTACCCTCTAATGACGTTTAGTTATTATGAATAGCAATATTTTTACTAAAGACAAATCGTTATTAAAAAAAATATATATATATTGTACTATTTGCAATACTACGAGTCCATGTTTCAGTCAAACTATGTTACGTGCTCGATTGCAATCAGAAACAAAATTTTCAACAACGTTCTCACTAGGAAAATACTCCAAAAGACAATACTGTAATTTTTCAAAGATAATATAGCTTTTAGTTGAATTATTTAAATTCAAACGATTTCAAAGGAACGTTGGTGACTGACTAAGTTAAGTACTTAGGGTCGTCAAAATGGTCTTTTGTCCGAGGATTCTCATGAAACCTTACTCTTTCAGTTGATAATGCTAGCCTCAACTTACACTATTCAGATTCATTATAACTACACTGGCGTGTAGTACAGAGAGATTCGTGTGGTTCAGAGGAAGTCATATTTCCCAAACCACTCTTAAGTGTCAGAGCCTTATCTTCTCCGTACACCATAACTCAACTCGGAAACTTATCGCGGATTTGATTCGTC
The DNA here is from genome assembly GCA_019603395.1 of Cyrtorhinus lividipennis. Classification (NCBI taxonomy): domain Eukaryota; kingdom Metazoa; phylum Arthropoda; class Insecta; order Hemiptera; family Miridae; genus Cyrtorhinus; species Cyrtorhinus lividipennis. The sequence continues at coordinate 28,493,216 of CM033999.1, forward strand.
TTGCTTTCTTTTTCCTCAACTTTTACACGCATTGCCAAAAGTGACATTGAGCGAGAATCATGAGCTGTTTTAGTTGTATCGCACTTTTTTTCGCTTTATTCTTATTGTCTCGGATTGACGCTCAAATTGTTGAAGGTGAATGCAGTCCAATCGGAGGCGAAGTGAGTATAAAATACTAATTTTTATTTAAAAGTTGGATTGATTGTATGAGAATGATCAACGTGGGCGACGCAATATTATCTTAAAGATCTCTGTACTCGACGTAAACTCTCTCAAATACTTGATCCTGCACACACCTGTTAACAAATCGACTCTCCGCTATCATGTTATTGTTACTTTGATGTTTCGAAAGAAACATTGAGTTCAATAATATTGTGGATGGCTCAAAATCAGACAGAAAAGGGTTCAAATGATAAACATGAGCGATTTTAAATAGGTACTTGATGAACGGATTAACAAGTTTTTAGTGAAAATCGCAAAAGATTATCCTTGAACGCGTTTTTTACATTTTTTTTTATAGGGCTTGTAGGTTGAAGCGGGAAATATGACTTCTGAATCAATCAAAACTTATTTCCAACTTTTTAAGAATTAGGTTGCGAGTTTTTATTACAATTACCGACTCCACTTCGATTATCCGTCGATTGAGCGGAGTTTTTGCTTGGAAACGTTGACTTAACTTACCTCAGACAACACGAACCACCGCCAATAATAAGCTATTGGAAAATAAGCTACTGAATGTGCAGGGCCCAGGTCACAGAATACGCGCCCTTTCTTCTATTACCTACAGTTTCTACGGACATTCACAGCTAGTCAATTGTCAGTGGCCAATGCCGTCACCGGTCATAAGGGGGAAATTCAACCCAAGTATTTTGTGAGATCTGTACAATATGAAAGGATTCGGAAAATCAAAATATCAGTTCTTAGGAAAATTGAAGAGAAAATATTCAATTTATAGAACTAATAATGTTAGAAAGTGGAAAAATGGGCTGGACATAATCCATCAAAGTTTTACCCACTTTTCTAACATTGATCTTTTGTGGTAAGAATAGTATTACAAAATGATTGATTGATTTCGACCTGCTTCGGGCTTCTTTGAATATGCAGATTGAATTACCATGTATAGAATTGATGAAAATGAGGACATATTAATGGTTTGAGAAGCACCAATTGTCTTCATATTGGAAATGAGCCAGGGTGGGGGTTGCAGCAGCAGATCGTGACAAAGGAGAAATGCCTCATCTCATACGAGCGATTCAATTGATTTAGACACCTATTGTCAAACAGATGAAACCGATAATTATCTTCAATGGTTTGTTTTCCTGCAGTGCTTGTCTCCTTCCGACTGCTGCGGTGACCCTGTCATCTCCTGCGTCTCGTCCCCCAACTCGGCTGTTGTCGGTCTCTGTGGGATTCCCGGCTATGGAACGATAACCCCGCAGCTCGTCAACCTGTTCAAATTGATCTTGAGCTTCATTATGTTGCTTTTCTCTCAAATGGCAGGCGGTTATATGGCAAACCCGGAGCTCAATTTACTGTGACGGGGGAAAAACTGGGAGGAAAGCCAACTCGAAACCCCCTTTTACTGCCTGATGATCCGCGAATTTGACCGATGGGAGCACACGGCGACGAAAACTATTGTAAAATTCACGCTGGAATAAATCCACTGTTCCGCCCTCAATCAATTTCATACCGTTTCCTTTTCCTACCAGCCATGCGAAAACTCAGGTTTACCCGCTTCGATCGGTGTTATCGTTCCTGGTATACCGACACCCGTTTATCAATCGCTGCTTCAAAATGATAAAAGACAAGGATCAGTTTCGGAGTAGTTGTTGCAGACAAGATCACATTACAAGATCTTCCATCAAACATGTCTCTAAACAGGGGTAGTCGAGGTATTTGTCAAAACTGATGTCCAAAGGCTTCTTCGCCTTACTGTTAATTCGACCCTGAGCAGAAAACAGGCAGCCTGTAGACATGGTTATACGAACCCGCAATGTTTGTATGTATCACCAAGCTGATGAATTCTCTTGAATACTGAACTGCTAAATTGTTCACGTACCTTTATCGCACAACTAAATGGAAAATGATAGTCCACTTTTGAAGGAGAATCGTTACTGAATCTAGGCTCCATAGCACATTCCATTTCTAAAGCAATATTATTACTGATTACCTAAAATAGAAAAGGTTTTCAGAACAAATTAGAAGAATAAAAACGCTCAAAATTCTTTCATAGGGCTTGGTTATTCCTCGGACCAGGAGCATGGGGAAAACAACGAGTGTGGAGTATCCCGAACTCATTCCCATCGATTCAGCGTCCAACATGGAAAATGATACCCCCACACGCCGAAAATCTCGAAAATCCATTTTTCAAAAAACACATTTTGACCCCTACCCTTCTCTCTCCCCAAAGAGCCGGAAACGGACCCTGATCAAAATTTTAGATTTTTAGACAGTTTTCTACTATCAAAAACGGTGTGGACGGCGGACGGACATTTGCTTATTTCGATCTAGACACCTAGAAACACCCAGATAAAAAATTTAGGGCGAATCGGAGAGGTTGAATTTTTGCGTAAAAACATGGGTTGGTGAATAACCAACCAAAACCAGCTCCTTCCTACCATGCAGGCGAGTCGGTGATCATGCACGAAGTTACTTCCCTTAGAAAAAGATCCGTACTGATACACAACTAAGAATATCGAGAGAAAAAAAGTGAGGAGTGGGCAAAAAAACCAAAACAAATGGGCAAAAAACGCGAAAAAAACACTAACTACTAGTTCGGTTGATGTTATACTGATGTGATAACAGTAACCGCCAACCATCATCGAGCGACTTCCTCCAATCTTTTTATGATACTCGTATGATTCTCGTACATGGACGAGAAAAAAACGAAGTTACAGGCTGCTTAGAGTTACCGTATAAACAGTACTTACTCCGGTTTAAAGTACAAGTTTAGTACAAAGGCTAAAGTGATAGTAACAAATACCTACTACGGACAGATTTGGAAAAACTCGCAGAACTTGAATGTTTTAGAATAAGCACAAGGTGATGGGGAGGGAAGTTGAAACTTTGCACCGGTCAAAACGATGATAATTATTCCATAACTTTTTGAGTGGGAAGACGTATCTTCTAGGTTTCCAGAGAAAGGTGGTAAAAACGATGAGGGGAAAGGGACGATTTTTTCAAATAAAATAATCATTTTCAGAATATGTACTCTTCTTGAGACATAGCTACCCTACTCTATTGGGTGGCAATCGGTCCACATAGCGTCCAAAATTCAGTGAAAATTGATACCCCACACATCCCTGTCTCCGGGAATCTCAAAATTCCGTTTTCAAAATACCATTCACTCATGCCTTCTTTTGGAGCTACCGGGCTCATAATGAATTGGGCACAGCCGAAACCCCAAAATGGGGTCTACGTGCAATATGTCTGATATCCGGCATTACCATCTGATTAATGATATCTTTTGATTAATTGATTAATTGATATCTTCTTTTAGGAACGGAGAACAGGCCAAAATGAACGAATGATCCCTCATGAACAACCTATTGATCATTTACCGATTTTCCAGTGTCTCAACACCTATTCGTGCTGCGGCAATCCGGAAGTATTCTGTTCGAGTAATGGGCTGGAACCTGGCATCTGCCAGACAGAAGAGGAGAGCGACATCAGTGGAGGCCTGCCAGGGAGCGTCTTTAACAATCCTAACTTCGCCGACCTACTGCAGCTGATTATGAACTTGATGGCCAGCCTTTTCAGACTATTCGGAGGAGGTGTGAACAACCCACTCGGAGGGGGGATCGGAAATATTTTGTAATTAAGAAAAAAGTTATATTGTTTGAAGGATATTCAATATTATACAAATTTTGTATTTAAACTAAAAGAGGTTGAAGTGATCTTTCCTTTTCCTGCCTTATACCTCATGTTCGTAGGTACATGCCTGATAAATTTTGAAATCATCTAACATCATTGGACATCAGCGTGGGCAGCTGTGAATGCTTTTGATTCAAGATCATATAGATCATCATTCAAGATATCATTAAAACCGTGGCGTGACCTGGAGAGTGTTATATACCTCGCAATTGAGCTCTTCTTGCAAATTTTCCAAAGTATAGTAGACTATCTACAAATCCTATAGTAAAATATTAATAATATGTAGTTATAGGGGATGCCAGGTACGGTACACAAGTGGCACCGGAGGTGGGTTTTCTTCGAACCAGTCCCACATAAGGGGACACCTTACCATAGGGTAAAGAACGCATTATTCAATGTGGAGGGGCTTTATGGACAACCTCACCCCGTAGAGATTAAAACATAAAACGAGTAGCCATTCTTGTAAATATATGTAAAAAAAAATATAAGAAAAAAAGTTTGCTAAATCAAAAAAAGCCAAATAAACAAATAATGTCCGTCCGCCGTCCCCGCCGTTTTGGTAAGTAGATTTTCTTAAAATCTGAAATTTTGGTCAGGGATCCGTTTTCGGCTCTAGTTGGTTCTTGAAACTTTTCAGCCCGATCGGACCAAATCAGGGATGGGAGGGAGGAGGGGTAGGACTCAAAATGTGTTTTTTGGAAATGGATTTTCGAGATATTCGGCAATCCAGGCGTGTTGGGTGTCATTTTCGGCTAAATTTTGGATGCTGAATCCAAAGAGACCGGGATCATAACGGCCACATTCGTGTCCCTCTTCATTTAAACATGATAATTCTGCAGACATTTCCATGGTCCTGACCTATGATTAGATGCAGGATCTATTTGAATTTCATCACACCACTACGTGGATGTGCAAAATATTGCGTTAATCTCCGATAAATATACGCGTTAAAATAAATTAAGTGCTCTTCGGCTTTAGATTAATTTTTTTATAATTTTGGGAATACTCGTAGAAAGTAAACTTATTGGGAAAATCTCTCGCACGGCCCAAATAAGTAGAATTCCTTGTTACAGTCACCACCGTCTCAAAGAGAACGTAAAGGCACGAGGAACGACTGTAATAGAAAACTCTGGCAGGAAATTACGAGCCGATTCCGCTCACAAAAGGTTGACAATACACACAAACGATTCAGGACGTTCATTGCCATCTGGGACCGCCTTCAGGATATCAACAAACGAAAACCAACAGTTCGAATGGGCGAAAAAGTGGACAAAACTACCCAAGTTGGCTAATAGCAGGACAGTTGAAAACCCGTAAATCTGATAACACCCACCAACCATTAGGTCGCTTTTCAAAGTTGAAGACCGAGCTTAGTTTTCACTTGTTTGAGCAGATACTCTATTCGGCTTCCATTTTCGGATTATCTGAGCATAACGAGTGGTCGTAAATTTCACTTCGCTCGAACTTTTTTTTTCAGTCCAATTTTACTGTAGAAGCCACGGAATCCGCTCGTGTTTAATGAGGTCGAAGGTTTGTACTTCAAAAACTCATAAATACTGTTCAGTCTAACTTGGACAATCAGCTTAGGTTGAGGGAAAACTCTGTCGGTCAAGCATGAAGAGACTCCATCTGCAACTCATGGGCGCACTCGTGTTGGCTCTGTTCTTCATAGCACAATCGTTGGCTCAGACTGAGAAACCATGCACCCCACTGAACAGCAGAGTAAGCAAAAGTTTGTAATTCATCATCCAATATCATCAATGAATTTCCAAAAATATCTAATCAAGTAGATCAATCGGCTTATCTTGTAAAAACAGCATTCGTAGGGCCTCATTTTTTTCAAATTCATTATTTATTAATCCTACAAAAATGTGTAGAGCTGAAGTAAAATGTGAAATTGCACTAGCTATGTCTTCACTCAAATAATGTTCGTCACCACCTGTAGGAAATTTTTGGGCTTACCGATTTCGAAATGTACTTTCATGAAAATTACCGTTCTCTCATTTGATGCGTTCCCATTTCAAAATTCATCAAAAATTAGTTATTTCCGGAAAAATCCTTATTTTGAAAAAACGAAATGGAACGACGATAAACTCAAATTAAAGTTTCGTGCCTAAGCATTCTTCCATAAGTATTTGTACGTTTGTTAGAATTAAAGTAATTTAGAGTGATTACTTAATATTTCTCTAAAGGTGTAGAGATACATAATATTATTCAGTGCAAATTAGTACTTCCGTGAGACATTCCAGTAACTTCCCCATAAATACTTGTTTAGAAATTTCTCATCAGAAAATCTACAACAGTTTTTGGATAGGTATTGAAAGTTATGCCGTCGTTTTAAAGTATTGCCAAAACAAAAACGATAGATACAAAAAAAAGTTATCTTGGCCAAAGTACCAAGGACTCCAGTCACAGGTCCATTCTCATGTATGTGTTCTAGATCCTAGAAAGGATCCTGGTCCACTGGGGCCCTTCCAGTCACACGGTTGTTACTTTTCACATTTTACATGTTAGATGTCACATTCTGGAAATATCCATGGGTTCTATGAAAACAATGGTAGAAATTTTTTTCCAAAAGCCGTACAGTGAATACAGCCCATGTTTCAAGAAAAATTGAGCAGGCCCCAGATTTCTATCTTTGGAAAGACGACAGGAGGGCGAAGAAAAGATCCGGAGGTTGCTCATAGGCCAAGAAAAATTTTAACTTCTTGACTGAGGACAAGTATCAAGTACTGAAGAGGAACAGGAATAGGAACATGTACTACTTGTGTTTAAAAGAAGCGGTCACAACACATCTCTAATATCAACCAAAATTAATACTTTTAACCCAACCAAAATCATTCAAGGAAAAGGGACTATTGGGAACCTAGGCAAGTGGGGCATCATTTTTAGTCAACAGATTTGGACGCTGAATTGCAGTCTATTAGAAAAAACTCACGAAATTTCATCATTTCCCCTTTCATTTTCAGTGCTCTTCCACGGCCAACTGTTGCTTTAACCCGGTAGTGTCCTGCCGAAGGACCGAACACGACCAAGAGAAGACCTGCAGCTTACCAAGTTCAACCAATCTCCCACCCAACACGACCAACATCCTGAGAACGTTGATGGGGCTACTTATCATGATTCTCAACCAACTGGCCGCGGGAGTTCTGCCTGAACGCATCAGCACTTATGAGTACGGGAGTGGATCCTAGAGTTTGCTCACTGTTATGATTCTTGATAAAATACAAAACCACTTGGTATCGTCACGACTCGTTTTTTTTTTTTGCTCAAAATTCATCCCTTGAGTGTTTTTGAACCCGTATTGATCAAAATGCCAAACGGGCCTGCGACTGGAAATTATCTCTAGGAGCGAACTTTAGTGACCAAGCAGACCATGATTGGTCGATTCTCAAGAAACCAATCATTAATTTCATAATCCACACACGTATCCACATCCAATTCAGGACGAGATATAATGAACGAGATTCAATTATACAGTCGCAGGAACCGGGGAAAAAAGTGAGGATCAATGGTCGTATTAATAGGATGGAAAGAGAAAGCAATTGGATGAGCGTGCGGTGATGCGTTACCCGGATGAGGGCGGTCTCTGATTTAGTTTTCAATTTAGTCTTCGTGTCAGTGGGTGGGCTGCGCATTAGTAGTCCAACGTCCCAGAAGATTGATATACGAGGATTCCCCGTGCTCTTTTGCTCGTCACCCCATCGATCCGCTGGTCTGATGCAGCTCGAAGAGGCAGGTTATTGATGATCGAGGGAATCCACTGCTAACTAAATCAGAGGTCATACAATTTTGCTCCTAAAACAAAATTTCTCGACTTTGAGCGCATTGTTATTTATTCAGGAATCAAAAAATGTATTTACCGCACTTGAATAAAAATAGAACCATAGCGCATATTGATTATATTATGAGTCACAAAGCACACGCAATGAGAAAATTATGCATCATTCACAATCACCAAAGTTAGAATTACAATAATTTAGTCAGGCGGCATCTGGAAGAAAGGCTCTTTGGGAATCTGGGTAAGTCTAGAAAATCAGACTAAAATAAGCCTTTTTGAGCTCTTTAGCGTTAAGAATGTTATCAAGCTTAGGTCTATTGATAAGAGCAATTCGAAGGCTTGGATGAAAAATAAAAATGTATAATAGTTAAATTTTTCCCCAACTAAACGCAGAGAGCATATATTGTTTGTCTCTGGCCGGGTTGACGCTCAGAGAAATGACAGTTTTTTAAAAAGAAAAATGCCGTATAGTCGAAAATTTGACTCACGAAATTCCTTCGTTCCATAAGAACGACTTAAAATAGACGAATCTCGTACAAAAGTGGTCCTTTCAGTCGGCAAGATGAATGTTAAACCAAGAGAAGAGGCCGTCACAAAAGAAGAGCTTGGAACATTATTTCTGCTGGATTTGAAAAAAGGTGACGCTTTTTTAAAATATACCTTGGTATGCATCTGGTTTTCTCCTGAATCATTTTCACTTTTTAATCATTCATATTCGTCACTTTTTCGTACTAAGAAAATTTGAAGTTTTGACCCTTTCTCATTAACTCTGCGCGAAGAGAAGCGAGACTTTTCTTCTACTCCTTTTCTCTACCCTCTTTCTCATTCTTCGTGATGAATGAGCCATGATCATTCGAATGCTCTCAGCTGGCGGACATTATTGTGCGCGGAGTTCACTTCCGAAGATCTCCGCCCCTCACCAGTTTAACCCCATTTTTCAGGCGTCGTCATCTGTGATTAAGGTCACTCGGTTAGTTTTTCCTTCTACTCGTCAAAACCCTCCCTTAAACCCCATTTTATAGTTTAGCAGGGAAAACGTGTGATCGTAATGGGCGAAGTCGTAATGGTTTGGAAGGAATTTGAAGTAAAGGGTAGAAAACAACATCGAATTAAAAGCAAAAAATAAAAAACAATGTGGAAGTATGGAAGATTTTCAATAACACTGGAAAGGAGAGTTCAATCGAAGTAATTTCATTGTTGTCGCTCACAGTTGATCCACAGAACAATTTGTTGCGAGCTCGCACCGGCGCCGGCCAAATGGGCTGCCGGCATCGCAAGGTCAACGACCTGTGGAAGGCTAAGGGACTGGTCTCCAACATTCGAGAACCTCCCCGTTCGTCCCCGAACGTTCTCGACCGGGCATCAGGTATAAAAACAGACCCACGAGCACCGCCCAGTTCAGTTCAATTCGGAGTCCGGATATAGACGCTTCTCGGGTTATAAATTGTGCCGTGCCGCGTGATAAATAGTGCGACAACCGCGTATTGTGATTCTGTCATTGTGTAAGTGCGCGAATGTGAACAGTGTATTGAACTAGTGAACGATTGTTAATAAATTATTTACTAAGAACATAAATCGTTACAATTGGTGTCAGATGTGGGGTTACAAATTAGTGTTATAGTGTTGGACAATAGTTAGTGTTAAAGTGTTACAGTGTTTTACAGTAGTTATAAAGTGTTATAGTGACTTTAGTGTGTTACTGCGCGTTTGAACTCTTAAAAACGAACAAAATGAAGTTGACCGATTTGAAAGTTAAACAGCTGAAGGAAGAGCTGGAAGAGCGCGGCTTACCTACTGGTGGAACAAAAGCAGATCTACGCCTACGACTTAAGGAGAACTTGGTTGAAGAAGGTAATGACCCAGACAACTTTGACTTTGTGGATGATATCACCAGAATTGAAGAGCATTCTAGACAACTGTTTGAAGAAAACTCACGGAAAATGGAAGAGAATTCTAAAAGAATGGATGAGAATGCTAGAAGAATGGAAGAAAATTCTAGACAACTGTTTGAAGAAAACTCACGGAAAATGGAAGAGAATTCTAAAAGAATCGAAGAGAATTCTAGACAACTGTTTGAAGAAAACTCACGGAAAATGGAAGAGAGTTCTAAAAGAATGTTTGAAGAAAACTCTAGAAAACTGGAAGAGAATTTGGTGAGTCATATGGATAAAATAGTGAGTGATGTTGCCAACATAAAAATAGATGTAGACAGACTGGAGGACAATTTGAAATCATTGTCCAACACAGTTGACGATAAGATCTCTGCAGTCGATGATAAGATCTCTACAGTTGATGATAAGATCTCTCAGGTTAGAGACGAAATTGAAAGCAAAATTCGAGATGGAGTCAAGAATGAGATTCTAGCACTAGAGAGAAGCAATCAAGTAAAGTTGAGGCACATGGATATACCAACAGAAGCCAGCTTCAACAGTGGCAAGGAAGAACAGGTTACAGGAACCAGAGGAAATAAAATTAAACCGCCTACATTTGATGGGAAGGTACCCTGGTCAACATACAAGAGACAATTTGAAGCTGCAGCTGTTGCAAATGGATGGCTCGAACATGACAAAGCAACAGCTCTAATAGTTGCATTGCGTGGAGAAGCCTTGAACATTCTCCAGACAATACCGGCTGGCCATCAGAACAATTATGAATTGCTGACAGCAAGGTTGGATATGAGATACGGAGATGCTCATCTACAACAAGTCTACCGTGTGCAGATAAACGACAGGAACCAGAGGGCCACCGAGACGCTACAGGAATTTGAAGCGGACATTGCAAGACTGGTGAGACTGGCTTACCCTACAGCGCCTGATGACTTTTTGGAGCAGCTCGCTGTCCAGACTTTCGTAGATGGAATCAGGGACAGTGAAACTCAGCAAGCATTGAGACTCGCACGCCCAAAGACCTTGTGCGATGCCCTGGCGCATGCTTTGGAATTTGAGGCTGCGAAGCAAGCCTCTCACCGGAGCGGAGCACGTCTGAGACAGGTAGTGGAAGAAGAAGAGGACATCGTGGAGAGGGTACTAAGGCGTTTGAAGCAAGAGCCCGATTGGGAGGACCTCAAACGACAACTCAGATGCTGGCAATTGGGGGAGTCCTCTCACAGTTACAAGACGGGCAAGAAGAGGAGACCTATTCTGGACAACTGCGGCCACAGCTCAAGACCGGACCAGCAAGAAGAACACCTACGGAGGACGAGAATTATCCTGGGTGAGTGGCAGCCAGAGCACTTGCAGGAGCGGCAAGCAGAAGACCAGGAGCTAAGGGATCTTCTGGATTGGAAGAGAACCAACAGGAGACCCAGTTGGCCAGAAATTAGACATCGTAGTCCAACTATAAAAACCTATTGGGCGCAGTGGAACTCTATCATTCTGGAAGGAGGAATCCTGAAACGTCGCCTGGAGAGTAATGATGGTACTGAGAGAAGGACGCAGATCATTGTTCCACAAAAGTTGGTTCCCTTGGTTTTGGAGCATCTCCATGATGGAACATCAGGAGGACATTTTGGCATCACGAAAACGCTACAGAAGGTTAGAGAGCGTTTTTACTGGGTAGATAGCAAACAATCTGTCAAAGATTGGTGTAAGAAGTGTTTGCTATGCAATGCCGGGCAGGGACCAACTGTGAAACCGAGGGCAAAGATGCTGCAGTACAATGTGGGAAGCCCAATGGACCGAATAGCCAGTGACCGGATGAAGACTCGATACGACATAAAGGCAACTGAGGTGGGTTTCCAAGCAGGCGATCTTGTCTGGTTCTACAATCCGCGTCGGAAGCGAGGACTATCACCGAAACTCCAGAAGGATTGGGAAGGACCCTACGAAATCATGAAAAGAATCAACGATGTCATCTACAGGATTCGAAGAACTCCAAGAGGGAAACCGCGAGTGGTACATCATAATCGGCTGGCAGCATTCGTGGGCAGTTCGACGCAGGAAGACCTGTCGAGGACAGTGACTACACCATCAAGTATAGAAGACCCGGCAACCCTGGAGTTCAACATGTTCATGAAGAACTATGGAGGGACTAGCAAAGCGAGATTTGGAGTCACCAACGAAGTGCGCGAGAACCTTTTTGACGTTGGAAAAGATTATGCGCTAGCACACTGTGTAGCTGCCGACCTCAAAATGTCGAGAGGAATTGCCGAAATATTCAAGAAGAAATATGGTAATGTCGACCAGTTGCAGCGGCAAGGTCCACGCATTGGGAAAGCATTGTCACTGAGGATAGCCAACCAGCTGATAGTGTATCTAGTGACAAAACAGTCTTCCCACCAGAAGCCAACCTACAGGACTCTTTGGGATGCGCTACTTGCCCTGAAGAAGCTGCTCATTAAGCAGGGAATGAAGAAGTTGGCAATACCCAAGATTGGTTGTGGCTTGGACCAATTGGATTGGAGGATAGTCCGTAACATGTTGGAGTTCATTTTCCAAGGGACCCAGATTGAGGTGCGGGTGTGTACCTGGAATCCTCATGGAAGAACTGATGTGAAGACTGTGGACTGCTATTTCTACCGCCAAGGCAGCTGCAAGAATGGTGATAAATGCCGCTATCGACATGAGCCCTGTGATGAACAGATGCCCAAGATTGTTCTGGGACAGAACAATTCTAAGGAGGGGGCAGTGTTGCGAGCTCGCACCGGCGCCGGCCAAATGGGCTGCCGGCATCGCAAGGTCAACGACCTGTGGAAGGCTAAGGGACTGGTCTCCAACATTCGAGAACCTCCCCGTTCGTCCCCGAACGTTCTCGACCGGGCATCAGGTATAAAAACAGACCCACGAGCACCGCCCAGTTCAGTTCAATTCGGAGTCCGGATATAGACGCTTCTCGGGTTATAAATTGTGCCGTGCCGCGTGATAAATAGTGTGACAACCGCGTATTGTGATTCTGTCATTGTGTAAGTGCGCGAATGTGAACAGTGTATTGAACTAGTGAACGATTGTTAATAAATTATTTACTCAGAACATAAATCGTTACAAATTAAATACGGGAATGTTGGCTCGGTGGGGGTCTCCGGAGACGCCCGCGAATAGGTTATTCCACCCCGTCAAACTCGGGTGAGATGCGGGTTTGAACAAGACGGCAACTGGCAGCCAAATCGAGGATTAGGAGCTTTTTTTCAAGGGGAAGGAGAAAAAAAACTTAACCTTTTGAAGAGAGAAAGGAAAAAAGGAAACAAGTCCCGGGGAAAAGTCACTAGATTCAGAAGATCCTAAAAACTCTTATTTCTTCCCTTTTATTTATTTTATTTCTTTCAGAAACCGTCGGTTTTCCAAGTTGAGGGCTGCTTTTTCAATAGCAACAGAACTAACTTTGAATGAGTGTTCCTTGAAAAAAGCGCAATACAAAACTCCCAGCCCGTGATTTCTCATATTGAATTGACGAATGGTAATGTACGCGGGCACGCGCATCTGGAATACACGAGCTTGAATTCGCTGAAAGCATGTTGGGGACGAGAAGTAAAAAGGCTTACACAATGTTTAGCCCAGGCCTGGTTTGGTCAAGAGAGCCCATTATTCTCTTAATTTCTGTATGCATTTTTTCTTCTATTTTCTGTAATTGGGCTTGTCCCGTTCATGTGAAATAAATAATTGTTACAATATTCAAAGCGCGATAGTGGTTCGCGAGAGCTCCCAATTCAGAATTGAATTGATTGAATTGAATTTAAAAAAAATTTACTCGAAAGTTGAGAAAAATAGTTTTGAACTAAAGCAATATGAGCAGTCTTTGTCCTGTTTTTTCGATATAAAAATACGGATGGTTAAATTTTACTAAATTTTCAGTCCAGTTAGATACAATTTTCAACATGGAATTCAACGTTTATCGGGGCTCCGTTAGTGATTCAACTGCACTAAAAGTAATTCCTAATGAAAAAGACGTGAAGAGGAGTCATTGTAACAGTGAAGATATGTTTAATGTTTACTGGTGCCGCAGCGGAAGATTTGAGTTGCCGCCAACATCCCCGATGAAAGCTTCGCCCAACTTCCGTTGCCCGCTCAAGCGCTACATTCGCAGTCTCGTGTTCTTTAATTAAATAATTACACTGGATCCGACATTACGTTGTTTTTTATATTCATAATTTACCCTATTCCTTGACAGGATTGCGTTCTTGCCACTCTTCTTTTGTTCGTCTCTGTTTGTACTCACAAGTGCATTGTTGTAGTATTGTTCCGAACCTCGTGTCTAGCGATACGAATCGGACATTAGTCGGTCCAATTTCTCATTAATGTCGTGCTTGGTAGAAAAAGTGGTATTAGTAAAAAAAGACCATTTTGGAATGCAACCTGTTAGGAGAGAAGATAAACTGATAAGAAAACAACTGATACCTGATTTTGTCTTCCACAAAAATTACTACAAATATACGACTATTCATTGGGTATCACCATCGTATCTTTATTTCCCAATGTCAGCCATAAGAAAAGCAACGCAAACAATCCAAACAGGCAAGACACCGGGATTTCGGTTAATGCGAGAGACCCTATGAGAGTTGGAATAATATAATTTGTAGAGAATAGACGTGAATGGAATGTCCAGAGTGGAGGTCTTATTGTCATTCAAGGAGGCAGCCCGTGGTTTGAATTATCTCGCCAGTTCAGAAAGCCAGGGCGAGTAGCAGACAAGAGGAGGGTAAATGTACCCGACAAGAGGGATTTAAATTAGTAAGTTTCGACAAAATGATGGTGGACTCTCGATGAAAAGGGAATGGCGGCTGATGGGGAATTGACCCTGAAAGCTCACGTACTAGGAGGGACGACCGCTTTTCCATACCCTAATTTAACTTGTTAAATGTAGCCGAGTCCTTTGTTGGTTCCCTGGAGTCCTGGAGCTTGTTCTGAATTCCAATTCATCCCCCGGAGCTGAGCTCGTGGTTTGAGGATCAATCTGCATTATCGATGACACGAGCCGATGAGCTTAAGATTTACTAGCGCGCCGAAAGCGCAATACATAAACTGTACAAGGAGGTTGAGCTATCGTGTGTTGCCATTTGTTACTGATGCTGAACCTCCCCCCCCACCCCTTGCCCACAACCCGTCCCACTTTGAGAATTGTGTCTTGCGCTGGATATTCGGGGAAACACTGTCATTTTAGGAATTATACTTTATTGCTACCCACTGCTGAAAAAAAAAAAAAAAAATTCATTCAAAAGCAGCTATTACGATACTCATTGCCGCGATTGAGCTGCAATAATCATTGATATCATTCGATTTGGTTCCATTTCCAACTAATATGCAACAAACAAAGTAATAGTAATAGTAAGTAACTAGCATTTATTTACGTTGTTTTAGCTCTTCCACTATCGAGGATACTCTACAAGTTTACATTACTCCTTGCTCATTAGTGAAAATTCTTAATTCCGACAATATTTGGGGTACATGACTGAAACCAGGAACCCTTTTAAAACCTAACCTCCCTCGTTTTACAAACACTTTTTGTGGACTTGCTTAAGAGCGGTCGGTTCACGCACGGTTATGCTTGTAGGAATAAATAAAATTAAAAGGAAAAGAGGAACGACAACGTAAAATAAACAAGGTTTTTTAACTTCTACTCCCCTCAAGCATCCCACTGTGAGGCATAATAAGGGAAGGGGGTCTCCCTTACCATCTACTCACCATCACATTTGAGCAAAGTGAACAATAATTCAATTAAGGACGTACTCCCCCAACTTGTGCCGTTGTATTTCTTATTTTCTTTTCTCTCCTCGAACGATGTCACACTTATTGAGTTAACGAACCTGGAAACAGCCCCTGTTCTACGTTTGCTCGACGCTCAAAAGTAAATTGAGGAGAGGTCATCTGGCTGTGACGGTACGTGACGGCTATTACGTGACGTCACGTTGGCTCGACCAATCCCTCAGGCAGCCCTTTCCAGCCCAGGTGTGAACACCTGAACAGTTCATTTTCTCAAAGCACTCACCCTGCTGTATTTCCACCAGTTTATCGTCACGGGAATGATGAATGAAGACCTTCAGTTTTGACTAATGAGTCACAAATGCTCTGGTTCATTATCCGTATTAGAATGGTAAGTTCATATCCGTATCGTAGAAAAAATATCCTCCCCGAACATTAACCTGTTTACGTTTCAGAGTGTTGCATTATCATCCACAATCCAAAATGTCCGTCAACAGACCGGGCCAAAAAAAAAGCCTTCAAACGCTCAGAAAAAACTAAAATTACGGTGAATAGACATAATTTGGGATCTAGTAGGATTTAACTCACTTTTAGTCCGTAAATCATTTAAGTAGGATAAGAGTCGTGTTTCAAGGTTATTACCCATTCAGTGTGAGGCGCCTTCAATGCCCTCGACACGTTCGTATGGGCCTATTTTGCTTTCTCAAACTTGTAGTAATGTGACACCGCCCGTATGTGAGGATGAACTGGTTATGCAACCTGCATAAAACTGGGTTCGTTGCAGGTTTTCACAACCAGTTCATCCTGACCTACGGACGAGATGATATTACCACGTCAAAGAAAATTATAATAAAAATAAAATTCGGAGGCCAGGAATTTATGTACGTACATTATTTACATTCTTATTATAACCCTGGAAAATATGAATTTTACAAAAGAAACGGCTATCACAGGACTAACACTAAATTCACTTCACCTTCACCTTCGCACAGATTGGGGGGGGTTGGGGTGATTTATCTACGTTTTTGTAGAGAATCTACCAAACTAAAAAAAAAAAACTATTTATAGGTCAAGAGTGGTATTTTAAAAACGCCGCGAATCGTTTCACAGAGGTTGGTTATTCCTTAGACCAGCGGTCGCTGGTCGCAAACAGTAGATCGCGAGCCACCGGTAGCTCGTGGGGGTAATTTTGGGTAGCTCGTGGCTATTTTTTTTTTTTTTTTTTTTTTTCATTAAGGTAGCCAGAGTGAGGTATGTTGTGCTGTTGTTAATTCTATGGTTAACTTTCACTTTTCATTGCTGTTTAGTATGAAGTTCAGCAAAAGCCAAAAACCTACATTTCAGTAGAGTGGAAAACTGATACTTGTGAATAAGTGCTATATTAAAAAAAAAAATACCAAGAACTAATAGCCAGAAGAGTTCACTCCTCTCAATGAAATGAACATTTGAACTTTTTTTTGCTACAGTTCCTGTATATATATTATATTGATTAATACCTAATATCACATAAGAACAATAATAAATAATGTAACGGATAATAAACGGATTTGTATTCCATTTTGCGTACTTCTTTGGACCAATATCCTTAGTTTAGTTTAGTAGCTCACTTCAAGGTTTATAAATGCTAGAATGGCTCACTGGCTCAAAAGTTTGGCGACCACTGCCTTAGACTGAGGCTAACACCAGTATCGCTTTCAAGGTTTGCGGGATTAGTGAATAATATGAATGATCAGAAGAGAACACAGCTCAGACCCTCCCCTCTCCGTTAAAAACCTCTCCTGATCGCGCCTAGACTTAATTTTGACACAATGAGAATTTTCCAAGACATACATCGTTCGTGCGTCTCACTTGAAAAACGCTGAAGGGACTCCTATGTTTACATCAGCCTCATGTAAATGTTTTAAAAAGACGAGAATACATTTTTTCTTTGTGAATTAAAAATGAGTAAGAGCAGTAAAACCGCCTATAAGGACTCCGATACGAGGTTTTAGGTTGTGGTTCGAGGGCCCCCACAGGCGGGAGAGCTGCCGGCTTGAATGAATTGTGAATGAGAAAGACAAACAATTCAATTTGTTTGCCTCTTGTCTCTTTGTGATTTGAGGAGGCCTCCTGAATAAAATATTGTTATTCGGTTCTCTCGAGCAATGTCAACTTCAGTACTTACGTGAGGGCTCCATTAACTCCTTATTTAGACGCCACCTCACAGCTCACGCCATGCAATTAGCCCCGAACGAATTCTCTTTTAAATTCGCCAAAATAATTACTCCCTCCTTTCGAGAGGAAAAGTATCGATTCGATCGTTGTATTACAATCAGTTGGACACTTGCTCGAGTTCTGGTCGGATTAAACGAGCAACAAAAGGCCCTAAGGACGTCCCTTGTGGTGTGCCGATTGAGAGGGCGTAAGGAGGGAGACTTTGTCAATTACCGACCCCCTTTGAAGACTCTTTCGATCCCCTTTACAGACTTTCATATTGTGTTGGCACTTGACCGAGTGGGCACACGAGGGAAGTAGGAAGGTGTTCTTTGCTACTTTCAGCCGAATGACTCACGTCAATAAACCACACGCATGACTCGTTAATTTTTTTTTCAGAAATGAGTGGTTGCAACATGCCAAACATTGGGAGAGGGCGGCGATCCCATTACTTTTTTGGACTAACATAAAGTCGATCCTTGACACCCATTTTCACGCATACCTAATTCCTTCCTATGTGGTGTTCATTCAGACCCATCTCAATCGATTCGGCGTCCAGAATTTATCGGAAAATGACAACTTATACGACTGGGCCTCAAGAAATCTCAAATAACTACTCTAGATATCACCCTTATCACCCAAAAAAAGATGAATCAGGTACAACGAGGGCCAAAATAGCGCATGCTTTGCCCTTATGGCGTGAGGTCTTTTATGATTTGGACACTGAAACGTTAAAGGTAACATTTTCGGGAGAAAAAATTCTTTTTTATCGATACGGAGTGAAGGTCTGTTATTCTAATAACAATAATGTACGATTATACACAACTCGATACCCATTTTCGGCACTCGCACTTCAAAACTCCATCAGGTACGTGTTTCTAAATTCAAATGCCAGTTGCTAATTACAGATATCCATAATCTTCACGGTTTTATTCAGAAGAAATTTATCCAAATTTATGGAAAATAAACTTATTGAAGTGCTTAAATTCAAAAAACTAGATCAAAATGAGTGTAGCAAGTAAACGGCAAATTTCAAGTAAGCGGCCTTGTGATTTTTACCACGAGTACATCGTAATGATGTAATGAGAATGAAATGTGGTCTTGTTGATGAATTAAGATGATTGCGAATACTTTCTATTGCAGTTTATACGCTAACGAATAGTTTGGAATGCGTAAGTAGTATTTTTCGTCAATAAGAAGTAGCCTTTTTGACGTTTTGTTGATCATTAGCTCATAACCGTGGGTTGATGCTCTTGTAAGTTGAGGTGTTTGACTAGTCCGATCTCAGATCTGCGCCAAACTCTAATAGCGAATTTCTTTTATCAACCCAGAGACACGGATTCCGTCTGCTGGCTCACACTTAACAATCAACAAGTACTTTAGTACGAAGTTGGCAGCACGAGAGCTCAGTTAATCCGGTAACTGCTAATATTAATTGATTGGATTTGCCTAAGACGGACGAGAAGACGGTTTTCATGGCCGACCACCTATTGATTCAACGACTTCACCATTTAAGGTACCTTTCGTCGACTTTCTAAGGATATGGAATAATTTTTCTTTTCACTCCTTCTCCGTAGTCTCGTCATTTATTTGTGCTTTTTGCGAATTTTTCATCAATGGTTTCTGTTTTATTTAATAACGACGTCAGTAAGAATGTTTTTGAGTGCATTCGTGTTTAGGGTCCTGGCTTCGTTAAACTCAAACAACCACTTGATTGTTAACGTTAACATGATTTTTCTTCATGATAAAATGTTGTTCATATATTTTTTTATTTCACGTTGTTTCTTCATCATGATGAACATCTTGTTACACTTAATTCTTAATTCAATTAGGAATATACACTGAAATTCATCAAAATAAATAATGTAACAGCGAGAGAGGAGCAAAGAAGTTACGAACGGGTTTGAATCACTTTTCTGAGATTCGAAATCGGAGCTTGAATAATATAAACTGAACTCATGACCTGAAGTATGAACGTGGAAGACTAGCACAAATGATTATTGAAGGAACGCAAAGTTTACTATTGCAACACGTTCAGCATAATCTCGAACCAAATTGGATTTCCTCTGTTATCCGAACGCGAGGTTCACGGAGAACTTTATGCTAATTTTATGGCCAGTTAGTTGGAAATTTCGTCAATTTGGAGCTGTACGAGAGTTGATTTCTCCTGATAAATGCCCTATCTGACAACATCCCCGCCCTATGATGGAAATTCAGTGAGTATTTACGCATAGTTCAAGGGGGAATTCCGGGAACCGCTCTAGGTGACGTCTCGGCTCTGGTCAGGCTAATCATGTTAGCGAGCGAAGCGAGCAGAGATGCGTTCGTTTTGGTACAAACTGACCCAGTGTTTTCACGATTCCTTGAATACCAGACAATTGCAGTTTCATACGACCAATCCTTTTTCTTGAATTGATCGATCATTTTCATGCTTCCTCTTTTCATGTGTCAGTGCCTTTATTGGTCATGGAGGACTCTCGCTATGATCGGAGGAGTCACCATAGGAAGTGCAGTTCTATTTCGTTCACTTTCTACGAGTTAACTGCTTTGATTCGGTCCAGCGTCTTAGTTCAGTTGCGTGGAAATATCGTGCCTTGTGATGATCACAACGTTTTTAGTTATTTTACCGTTGGACTCAGCAGATAAAGCATGATTCATATGGGTGGGTAAAGGAAGAAGAGAGCTGAAGTCCCCAAGTTGGAGCTCGATATTCCAGAAAATCTCAGGGAATGTATGGTCAATTGGTTTATCACTCTTACTATTCGAACTATTTACCTCTCCGTATCGACGAAAAATTGTTCCTCCCGTAAAAAATATCACTTTCAACGTTCCGAGGCGTTTAATTACCGTCCACCATCCCCATCCGGGCAAAAGATCCTTTCAACTGCTCCGAATGATCAGAAATTTTGCACATACACTCCACTTGGATCCTTCGTTGTGATTTATTTATCAGTCCGATCACTTTGATGTGGGAGGGCACTGGAAATTCTAGAAGAATTGAGCACTTACAAGATAGGTGGCCAACAAGGTATTAACCGGGCATCATGCTGTACGGAAGTTAACTTTTTTTTCTTCGAAAAAGAAAATATACAGAAAAAACCGACAATGGACGGAAAGCTCCCAGATAAGAGCAAAACATCTTACTCCAACTTTTCGCTGAAAAAAGAAAATGGTTCGTACCTACCGACAAGTTCTCGGCGGAAAAGACCTGTGGCGAGCGAACCTCCGGGGAATTTTTATTCCCTTCTTCCTGAGGCACTCTTCACAAGTTCAAGTCTTGCGTCTGAGGCTCTCGGGGGTTCTTCTTTATTTATTTACTCGCTACATGAAGAAGCAAGCGCCTTTCTGTGCAAGTCTTTCGTAAAGTATGATCAAACTAGCCTAACTTCTTGACACTTCCCGCCTCTCGTCCGTCGGGATAACCCAGTCCCGCTTTACCGCATATAAAACCGCCATTACTTGTACGGATCCCGAAGGGGCTTGAGGGCTAGGCGTAGTAAATTGAGTTTGACCAACTACTTGGATATTCAGCTCGTCAATATCGCCTGGAAAAGTGAAGCGCAAGGAGGATCTCAGGTTCCTGAGAGGTGTTGCAACGTGCGAATAATATGAGTTCAGTAGTACTTGAAAGCCCCGTGCTAGAAGAACTTAGTGCGCAATGTCACCGATAAAAGTTCCACTGTCCCAATTGGGCGTTTTTCAGGATATACGAAGTTCCCCCTCCGTCCTTAGAATTTAGCGAAGAGACGAATTTGAAGCCTGCGCCTCCTCTCTCGTCGCCTCTGTGGCCTAGGGATCATCTTGTTAGGGCTAGAATGCCTGTTGTAGTAGAAACGCTCAAATTTTGGATTTCTGGACACCTATCGTGTTAACATTTTGGCAAACAATGTCATTTTAAGCATCTCATAAACCATAGTCGTAAGCCTCCATTTGATGTAAAATTTGAAGATTTATTGACCAATGAGTACGTAGCTCATACTGTACAATTGATAAATACGAGAAATGAATTGGTTGATCCAGTTTACATTGGCAAGTAACTATAATTTATAGTAGTAAAAGTTGACATAATTAAAAAAAAAAGGCCCTCTTACCTCATGTGATTGACCACAGAAATGTACAAGACAAAATATCGAGAAAAAAAATCCAAATCAAGAATCCAGAATTAGGTCATTTAAGTCAATTCAAATGTTCAAGGCTTAGGTCAGGAAATTTCTGACACGTTTGGTTCGCTAGAGACTTACCTTTGATAAAATGATGACAAACATGTTCATTTCAATCATTCTTGCATTTTGAGACCCATAAGTCTGGGTGTGGCACAATTTAATAAATGTGTTTCACCTTTTAAATGATTGATGATCAACCAACTCACATTTTGTTCTGTCTAACATACCTTTCGAATCACAGGAACCTCACCGGGGTAAGGGATGCAACAAAGAAATATCAATGCAGTATCATATGAAATAAATAGAAGTACCTGCCTAGAAGTTTTGGTTCAGACCGGAATAGATAAATTTGAACAACAAAAAGAAGAATGCGTAGAAGCGTGGAAGAGAACAACCAAGCCAAGAGTGTGATTGCAAATTGAGTACATAAACATGAAGAAAAGTAAAGTTTACGGAGGCTGAATGTAACGATGGAGCCGCGGAGTTTTCCAATAAAAGTTTCGACTGAGGAAGTGGAAAGAGGAAAAGTAAAGAAGAGTGGATGTTTGTTCCGCTTCTTGAAATGATACGGTTCCCCAATCGTTCACCCCGTGATCTAGATAATCCCTTGAATACTCCAAACTTGGAAGGTAAACTTGAAAATTGAAATACTCGCGGATGCGTGGAATGATTTAGATGAGAAATACTTAGGCTTTACGGTAGAAAATGGTGAAGAGGGGGGGGGGGGGTAAAAACAATTTCTCGTATAACAAGTATCTGCCGAAGGTTGTGCCGGATACGAACGATTTATGCTAATCTACATGTAATCCCATCATTCGCGAAAAGAGCAAATGTTGTAATCTGCTTATTTCCTCGTATATTAGAAGGTGTAATTTGCTGTTTTGGCCAGGCATTAAATATTAGTTGTTTAGTGTTACATCCGTGTCGAAAAGATAAATTTTTCTATGCAAATCCCTTTTCGATTTCCCCCGCTCAATTGTTGTCTCCTACTTTTTTAAATAGTCGGTGAGATTCGTTACTGAAAAAGAAAAAACTCTTATGAAATTTGTCAAACAATAGAATTTAATCAAATTAGATACATACTTCAAAATAAACATCTATCAGTGCTTCAAGGCTGTCCCGTCAAAAGACTAAATATATATGATAGAAGTGAATAAATCCGCAACACACAACTCGTCAAATAAATTCGTTTTGTTCGTATTTGTTTTTTTGGCATTTGAGAGTTTGAATAAAACAAAATACTCCAATTCGGTACATCGCAATTATTCAAATTTGCATACTGCTCGTATTTGAAGGTGCGTGGTAATCTCGAGGTGAGATGAGACGAGCTTCTCTGAATATTGATGAGGACGTATTGACGTAAGGTACAAAGGAGTAAACACCCGCTCGTTTTATGTCATCAGCAGTTTTTCAGAGGTGAGCGACAGCGAATGAACGTGAATTAATAGGAACTGCGGATAATAAAGGTATGTAATAT
This sequence comes from Cyrtorhinus lividipennis, assembly GCA_019603395.1. Lineage (NCBI taxonomy): Eukaryota > Metazoa > Arthropoda > Insecta > Hemiptera > Miridae > Cyrtorhinus > Cyrtorhinus lividipennis. Next base: position 28,516,334 of record CM033999.1, read on the forward strand.
TTTATAATTTGATGATACTAGAATTGAATATTCTGATCGTGCAGTAATTGCATTCTTGGATAATTTGTTCATGGTTTTGGGTAGGGTTAATGTATACCGTCTCAAACAGAATACACTACACACGACGGGAAGTACAGCCAACTGGTCTAATTTACTGAATCAGATAGGTACTTCATTAGAAGAGCTAGTTTATTCAATTTTAAAATGTTCTATCTAATTTGCCAAAATAGTAATAAAGATGACTTGTAAAATGATTAAATAACCCTTATAGTAAATGAGGGGTACAGAGGAAAACCATCAGGGTCCATTTAGGGTACTTTCGAGAAAACCCTTTTTGAATGTTCCTTGTACTCCTGGACGTCAACTAAACCCCTTAAAAATATGAAATGCCCCTAGAGTCTTTGAGAAAATCTTGTTTGACGATAATGGATAGTTTGAAAAAAAAATTGGCTCAAGTTACATGAACGTTATTTGAGAACCAATGTGAGTTTGAAGTTAGTTCCTTCCTGCTCAATAAGAACCTTCTTCACTGCTAGCAGAGACGCAATCACAGAAAACGCTATCATCCCTGTGAAACAACCAAAATTACTGTGATAGACACCCTCACCCTGAACTTCCCACATCCGCGTAGACCTTTATGATTCTTCGCAGTACTCCCGGATATATTTTTTCATGTCTTTCGAGTAGATCCTGCCGATTTTTCCCCTCAATGAATACCGCAAAGGTTAGTACTCTAGAAACGCTACCAGATGGCGTCATTATCCTAAAACGCTGAAGCATTGAGACTTATTCCAATCGATTCAGCGTCCAAAATTCAGTAAAAAATGATACTCCATACGCCTAGGTACCAAAAATCTCGATAACTCACTTTCAAAATAGGTAGGTACTCATTTTTTGACCAAAAATTTATTCAAAAATAATACCGCACAAACCCACATTGTCAAAAATCTCAAAAATGCATTCTCCGAAGTACACATTTTGAAGGAATAACCAACTAAACCCGGAAAAAGTGGACCCTGATGGTTTTTCCCCTGTACCTTTAAAATGGTATGGGGTAGTACGATCTGTACGGCGATCATCAAGTACTACTTATTGTTTTATATAGAGCAAACTGGTGAGACGAGTTTTATAATAATTTTTATTCTTCAAATTTATACATGGGAGGAGGAAAATTTTTGGTTATGTTGAGTTTGGTGCTCAGGGGAGACGTAAGCTCGTGATTAGCGGAGAAAATATTGATATAAACCGTAAACCTACTAAACACTTGACGTACGTCAGTTACAGTGAATCGGCATCATGATCCGTTGGGGGCTGATTTTGGTAGCCCTCGCCTGTGGGGTGACGGCTCGTTTTTGGCAAACGGAAGACGACTCTTTGGAAATTGAAGCTGCTATGGAAAACCATCCTCAAATAAAAAATACGACTTGCGAGTGCGGACTGATAAACAGTAAAGTTCAAAAGTATAAAAAAGGTTCCGATTTCATTGCAATAGTATTATTTTTGGAGGGGGATGGATAGAGTACTTGGCCACGAAACTTCTCATTTTGACCATCGTAATATAACCAAGCATATGTTTTGCAAGCATAAGAGATATGCTACCACGCGGCATTTTGTCATTTAATGAATGATTGGTGAGCTCCATGATTTACGTGATGTGTAGTCAGTATTTTGATTAAATTCCATTTTTTCTTAGTATATACTGGTCCTTCTTAGGCACAAACCAACTGAAACTTACCGAAGGGGTCTTGCCAATGACTGGAGAAGTCTCTCAATTACCTGTAAAACGATAGTTTTTCATACAATAAAGTTCATGACAAATAATAAACAGTATACTTTGATAATATTAGAAAAAGTCATGAAAAATTGAAGTACGAGTATGAGTATGTTTATGTCTCGTGCAATCACTCATCAGTGTACAAGAGATCTCTGGTCTGGCATGAGAGTGGGAGAGAAAGGGGGATGTAATAAGGTGTGGACAGTTCAACAAATCTTGAGTAACGTACGAATATACTTTGAAACATTAGTTGAAATTGAGAAAGTTGTTGATAACGTCTGGTTGGTTAATTTAGTCGTTTGAGAGATCCTTAGAATGAGTATAGAATATTTGATTTTTGTTTTTTTTTAATTCAAAATCAAAATTGACTTCACATTTTTGGTAGGTTGGTAAGGGGAAACTCATGAGAATCGTATATTATACTGAGGAGATGATGAAAAGCCTGATATTTCGTTAGAGCCGTCTGCAACTATAAATATCAAGATCGATCCATCATGTTGTTTTACATTATATTTTTTTCACTTTGTTTTGGACCTACTACTCCAACAGTCGTTACCCCACTCATATCGCTATAATTGTCGAGTTTCCCCGCTCTAAAACAGAATCTTCGACGGATCATCAACGGAAGAGAATCGTCTCTTGGGAAATATCCCTTCATGGTGAGCCTGAGAAACTCGAAAAACCAACACTTTTGCGGAGGATCGATCATAACGCCACTACACGTCTTGACGGCGGCACATTGTGTCAGCTCGTCCAAGAACAAGAGCCGACCTGTCCCTGCGGACTTATTCGTGGTAGCGGGTGCCCACAACATTGAACGTGGTAGGCCACCATTCGAGGTCCTTCGAGTAATTATTAATCATTTCTTACATTGTAATTACATTACGTTATTCCCCGTCAGACTCGGACCACGGGGAAACGCAGAGACTAGAAGTCCGCCAGGTCGCCATCCCTGGGAGGTGGTTTTCTGTGGTGAATGATTTAGCTGACGACATCGCCATCCTAGTTCTTAAAACGCCAGTGAAATACAGCAAATGGGTCGGCCCTGTCTGTTTGACTCAGCAAGAACCAGATCTGACCGACAAGTTCATCAAGGCAATGGGTGAGTGACACACTTGACAAGATATTATCATCCGTTAGATTATTAAAAATTATTGTATTAACAAAGATTTATTAATCAATTTGGATTATAAAATAAATGAATAAATTCAAAAGGGCGTGTAAGTGTGTGAAAAATTCACTCTGATGAATCGATATCCATTTTTTTTGGAGGATGGGGATTGACGGAAACTGGAAAAACTCCTGACAACTTAATGGAAACGAACGTGCAAGTTATGAACAAAAGCGACTGCAACGACAACAGAAAGGAAATTTGTTTCAGAGTGGGCCGCAGCGCTTCTTGCAGGGTATGAACTGCCCTCTATAACAGAAATACCTTCATGAGACATCTAAATATTATTTTTTTTCTATCAGAGACTTACGTTTTGCACTGATGTAAAAGTCAATTTCAAATAATTTAGATGACAATAAATTACATGACATTGCCGTTCTGTTTCTGAAAACTATTTAATACAATACTTGTTTTCCTTCTTGGTTATGAACTAAATTAATCAACGATGTCTTTATTTTGTAACAAGGGTGATTCTGGTGGCCCCTACGTCTACGTTGATTCGGATACTGAGCGATTCACCCAAGTGGCGCTCGTCTCTTACGGCAAAAGCAGTTGCCAAGGCAAACGATTCATTGGCACCAACGTGGCTTATTACTACAAATGGATTGAACGTGCACTCGAAGGTGAGAAAACTCCGTGTTTGGGTAATTTTTCATCAGGTTTTTAAACATTTTCTTACTTGAGCACTACTGGGAAAACACTTTTTACACAAATTTAGTTTACGATATGGTGACTAGTAGGGAATGATGTGTAATAATAAAGAAAGTAGTTTGGAAAACTGAAAACGTCAATAACTTTGCATTTAGTATTATGCATCAGAGCTGATAGCCATCATCAGCCATACGTGCAAAACTAATAAGTAAAATCGTAGTTGGTCTGTATATAATTATAATCAGTGAATTTGATCAGGTAACCATGGCGGCTTTAAGCGTTGGTTGTAATTGGTGGCGTCATAAGTCATGTTTGGCAACGTTTGCAGGTCGTAAATCCGCCGAGTCTATTGTAGCCCTGTCTAGGATTACAGACGGTCAATAGCAAGTGCCCAGGCACCAAAGTCCATCTCATACTCACCACGGGGGCCAAAACCGAGTTCTGACCTGTTAAAACTTTCATCAACAGAAGGAAAAACGTTGACATTTAGCTATTTATTCATATTTTATTATTTAACCAAATTATAAAAACCCCATGGGTCTGAATCAAACTTGATTCAAACCGCATCATTGAGGGTTAGTACTGACTCAGACGGATCATTTAAGAGGAAGGAGGCATGAGGCATCTGTGCAGCCAATTGTCCAGGGTGAAAACGCTCCATTTCCTTGTGCGGGAGGGAACCTTCCAGTAGGGTGGTTTTCAGTCAAGTGGGTTTGTTGCAAATAGTCAGCCTCACCTAACCCCCAAATCTCGCTTACCGAGGGAAACAATCATTCGGGCTACTTTTGTTGTAACATGTTCGCCGATGTCTCGGGCAAAATGGAGTCAACTTTGAAGAATGGTTCCTTTGCAACCGGAAAGTGAGGTTCAAAATTTTTTTTAGGGATTTGTAAGATAAAACCTTGGGAAAAAAGACAGTTGAGTACGTTTAGAGAGGATAAACTTCATTTATAAATAATTATAAATAAAATATGATTATAAATACAGAGCATTGCCGTACATAGACTACTTTTATTTTTCAGCTACTTCGGATTATCACATCTGCCGGAAGGAAAATTAAAGAAGTGTTACCTACCATCGAGTCAACGCTATTTCAGATCCTAAATATGTGCTGTTTACTCATTCCATTGATGAAATGAACCCATTTTCCACCTCCTCAGATAGCAATATCTTCTACCAATCACCGAGCGTATCAACTCGACCAAAATAAACGTGATGAGTTTCAACAAGTTGTACTCGGATATTCGAAATTCGATAATTTCGCCAAAAGGGAAGTGCCCGGAACTGCGAGACCTTCTACATAACTACGCAGGTACGATCAGAATACCTTCCGGAAGGATGAACGAAATACGAACGAGGGAACCTATCGCACATACCTTTTAGAGGGAACAATAAAAGAAGATGCCTTTATAAATTATGTCTCTGTCGAACAAAGAGCTCCTTTGAAGTTGTTGAAAGAAATCACAAAACCTTTATATTTATTTCCAGAGGAACACGAATGATGCTAAAACTGGATGACTCCTTTTGATATCAGTTATTGGCTGAGAAGGGAGAAACAACTCAAGAAGGATTCGGCCTTTTTGATAGAATTTTTTATTGGCTCATTTTGATCACCTCGTTCATGGGGACGGAAATCGTAATAGCGTTTTCCAGTTGATGGAATCTTAGATAGAAAAGGAAAATTGTATCGAGAGAAACATTTTTTTTTTTGAAGAATCCACCCTTTCAGGGACGACAAAGGTATTTGGTAGGATGGAGGGAGTTAACGAGATTTTGTGTTGTTTCCTAATATTCGGGACAACTTTTTACTGAATCGAGCTTTTCTACACTGAACCTGTAGGAAGACACTGGCAGTACCATCCAGCCGCTTTTCAGTGGTGCCAGCCTTGCATCCTTCCTCCCCACAAATGTGAGTGGAGTTGCCTGGCATGCGTTGAGGATATAATAAAATATTGCCAACTGTCATGGAACTTGCAGACCGTACGAAGACCATTTAAGCAGATTCAGCACACAGTATTGTGTATCCATGTATACTACGTCTACCCATTTAAACCGATGCAGCGTCCTAAATTTAGTGGAAGTAGTCTATTCTTAGACCTCCTCTATGAAAGGATTAAGCTGAAAATTAGGGTCTAATTTTCAAAAAAGGCGTCACTGACCAAAAATTTATAAATTTACCAATTTATAAAAAAAGTGTTACCTACTGCCTAAAATTGGAAAAAAATCTAAATTTTTCAAATAGAGAACGTCAAATGTTTGGGCGAGCTGGAGAGACCAACCTCAAGCATGAAGCTTGTAAAACCCGGGTTCCCCATAAAAACCAAAGAGTACAGGCAACTCTGAGTCTCTTGACTCTATCGTTCTTCTCTTTCGATATGTTGGAAGGAAAATTAGGAGTCTTTTGGGCATGACTGGTAAGTATGCAGAGGATGAAACATTTTATTGAAAAAAAAAGGTACAAGCGTGGATTTGGTGCAGAATTTCTTATCCTCAAACATAACATTGTTACTTCTTATCCCATAGATGACAATCCAGCGGCCAATTTCATCAAAGCAATAGTCGTATTTTTCATCGACATAATAGCATTGGAGTATTGTGGCGTTGAAGTGATTTTCGGGGATAAATTGTTGACGTCCATAGGAGACAGGCAAGAAGTGGAGCCTTTGTTGTCGGGAAGACAGAGGACTATTGGAGATGAACAGCAACCACCTTGGTTTTGTGGGTTGCACTGTGAACAGGAAGTTGAATTTAGGATGAATGGCAGTTTTTTAATGAAAAGGTTTGTCTTTCAAAATATTAATGCAGTTCCTGAAAATGGCGAAACATAGCATCTTACCGGAGAAAGATAGTTGGTGCAAACATAAGGACCGTTTGTAGTCCCCACACCATGCACTCCAACACACGCAATCAGGACGAAGAAAAGCGCGAACAACATTGCTTAGCCGTGTAAGAACTATACCGTAATGTCTTCAAATAGTTTGTTAGGAAGGCGAAAATGAGGCAAAAGATAGTGAAAGAAACGGGAATATTCATGGGCTCTTGTTTGTAAACCAAATGTACCGATTAACAGAAGAACAGGGTGCGACGAAGAAAGTTCGGGTCGAAGAAAACGTAGACTATATAATTAGGCTATCAAACTATATATTTTTAGTTGATGATACTCCAATTATGAAGAAATTACGTTCGGTATAAGTAATGATCCTAAAAATGTTTCCACTCAAATGACAATGACTGCCAATCTTACGAAATTTTTTTTACACAAATGATACTTTTACTGGGTCACAATGATAAATTATGCGGAATATATGGGTATTCTGTGGTTTCGGCACTACTACTTACTTTGCATGCTGCCTGAGATGGGGAGGTGTGGAATTTCACCAACGTTTAAAATATCTGCCAGCCTAGAGGATTGCTGCATCGGAGGGCAGAAACCGCCTATATTTTGCTTGGGAGAACTTGGATCCAGCCTATTTGACCTAGCATTCCACTTAGCCTTAGTCAAACATCTGCTTTTGACTCAGCCTAAACAGATGAGTCTGATGAGACTCTACGATAAGCCACGTACAAGTATGGGCCTAATTATACGTAATTGTGGTCTTGCCATTTCACCTGGTCCCTAGTCGACGACTAGACTGCAAAGCAAAGAAAGTTTGTTGACTATTCTGTGAAAAGTACGGTTAAGAGCGAGAAGTGGTTATTTCCAGACCAAGCCAAATTAATAAGGTACGAATTGGGTAGCTAAAAATCATCGTAAACCTGATGTAACGTCTGAAGAAGGGGCCGTTACCAGGCTTATCTTGATGGAGAGCTCCATGGTACTCATAGTACTTACGAATCTTGCAATAATAAAAATACACACTATCACTCCAAGGAAGATACATCTTCTACTTGAGTAAGCATGGACCTGGACCATCAACGCAGAACTTTCACAATGAAGGGGCTAGTGAACCAGCCTCCTCTTCTTGAGGCTGAAGGCTGAGATTCCTAGAGTTCAGGGAAGGGTTCCAGAGACGTTTACAGGAGGAGAAGTAAAAAGCTCACCCTGCAGTTGAGCTATCCCAGCCAATGAAATCAAAAACTAGGATGTTGCTGACGAGGGCTTGGCTCCAAAAACGAAGACCACCTTGAGACCACTAACTAAATGAGCGTGTTTTCATTGATTCATCCCTGTATTGATATATCACATCTGATGAAATCCTCAAAAGCTTTGCTTTATCTTTGGAACTATTACTAAAATTCCGCCTAATTAATCTACCTACTACACATCAGCTTAAGATAAAAATCAAGTAAATTTTTTTCTCAGGTGCCAGTGTACACTTGAATTTTATAATGGGAAATCTAATAAAAAATGTAACTTTTCAGTCACTTGGTATCGCCAGATTTATGGCGAATGCTCTCTGAATTTTGGTAGTAGAAAATTTTCTAAAAATCTGAAATTTGGGTCAGGGGTCTGTTCCCGGCCTAGGACGGTCCTCCAAGCTTTTCAGCCCGATCGGACCAAATTTGGGGCGGGGTAGGGGTCAAAATGTGATTTTTGAAAAATGGATTTTCGAGATTTTGGGCGATCTGGGTGAGTGGGGTATCATTTTCCACTAAATTTTGGACGCTGAATCAAATGAAATGGGTCCCTGAACGATCGGCACCCACTGGAAGAAGTTATGGGTCAAATTGGGTATATATTACCCATTTTGAATATGTGTTTTTGAGATTTCTGGAACCTAGGCGTGTGGGGTATCATTTTCTACTAAATTTTGGACGCTGAATCAAATGAAATGGGTCCCTGAACGATCGGCACCCACTGGAAGAAGTTATGGGTCAAATTGGGTATATATTACCCATTTTGAATATGCGTTTTCGAGATTTCCGGTACCTGGGCGTGTGGGGTATCATTTTCTACTAAATTTTGGATCCTGAATCGATTGGAATGGGTCTGGGACCCCCCGCACCCACTGTTTCCCCATTTCCCCCATGTTGAAGAAATGAGTCTCCATGCGCCTGGTCCGAGGAATAACCAACCCCTGTGTAAGAATTTGCAGCGTTCATTATTCAAGGAATAACCAACCAAAAAAAGGTCAATGTCCGTCCGCCGTCCGCCGTCCGCCGTCCACGCCGTTTTTGGTAGTAGAAAATTTTCTAAAAATCTGAAATTTGGGTCAGGGGTCTGGTCCGGGCCTGGGAAGGTCCTCCAAGCTTTTCAGCCCGATCGGACCAAATTTGGGCGGGGTAGGGGTCAAAATGTGTTTTTTGAAAAATGGATTTTCGAGATTTTGGGCGATTCAGGCGAGTGGGGTATCATTTTCCACTAAATTTTGGACGCTGGATCAAATGAAATGGGTCCCAGAATGATCGGCACCCACTGGAAGAAGTTATGGGTCAAATTGGGTATATACTACCCATTTTGAATATGTGTTTTACTACACCTCAAATGTGACCTGCATAGTTAATAAAGCTCTCCACTAGCGCTCGGTAAAAGGTCTTGAAATTATTTAAGTTGCAGTCGGCAGCCACGTGGTATAATTCCGAAGGTGCTCAGCCCCAACCAGAGCTCATTCGAGTGTTAACGACAATCGTTCGTCTCACCCTCCGTCGGAGCAATAAAAACTCGGGTTGAAAACTGCTTTCTCGAGCTCGGAAAGGGTGAAAAGAGCGATAGGGCTTGAGGGAGGGAAGCATATTTTGCGGTCCCGTTGTAGCACGACCACGTGTCGCAACAGTTGTGCCCTGCTCACCAAAGGGCTTCTCCACCAAAGGGAAAAGATGGAAAAAAGAAAAAAAGAGCGAAAAAAGTCCTCCCCTCGTCAAGGGCAACTCAGAAGGGTTTGTTCCGTCTAACGAAGCGGAATTTGGTTTTATGACTGGACGTGATCTCGTTACAAGAAGGGATGAGATTACACGATTTTTCTTTTTAATATGAAGACTTGTTCAAGCTGTTCCCTGGTCAAGCCTACAGAAATTCTTAAAAACCACTTTATTTCAGGAGAAGGTAATTCGAAATACCTTATTGATCATCCAGTCAAAATTCGACTGCCTTCAAAACGTTGGAGAAACGAGAATCGTAATGTAAAACTGCGAATTCAGCGTGGAAAGATGAGTGTCACTCTTCGCCTCCCTCGCCCTCATCCCCTTCGCCACCTTCTACCATTTCCATGGCCTTGGCACCAGTGGGTGGCATGTGCCTCTGTCGCCAGGCCTCCTCTTCTTGAGGCGTTGGATCAGTCTTCTCCAATATTTCTGGCCCTTGGTCGTACTCTTCCCACGGGAAAGGTAAAGGAGGAGGACCGTACGGGTGTTGGAGAGACTTAACCGCCCAGCCGACGTAAATATTCTCCCAGAGGAATCCCCTAGTAACAGCATGGGCTCCAGGCCAGACGTTTGATCGAACCGTAATGCAATTTTGCAGCCCAGTGGTCCTGTATGGTCGTCGAATGGACCAGCATTTGTCTACTTCTGGGCTGTCGTCTCTACTAAGCAAAGTCAATATTGGAGGTTTCAGTCTGCCTCGCAGCTCATCATCGTCCCAGTCATCAAAGCCTTCCCATTCTCCTGAGCCTTCGGGCGACTTCCAATACTCGGTACGCCCCTGTGGGAGAATGTACTTCCTAATATGCATCCAATAATTCCTTTCCATGTCTACGAGACGTTTTATCGGCGGAGGATGGTAATCAGTATTCTCCAGGTATCCATCGGGGAGCATGTCTTCATCATTAAAAATTTCTTCTTCACCACCTGGCACTATGTATACCCCCACAGGACAAACAATCGTTCCAGCGGATATCCGGGCGATTTGAGACCTCAGCAAGTGTTTCTCCACCCCAGGGAACTCCGGGTAGCTGTCAACCGTGGCTTCCAAATCGCCAGTAAGGAACTTGCTGATGCACCTGGCAGTTACTATCTGGGCGGGTGTGGAGTCTGGCAGGAGGGTATAGTTTTGCCAGGGCTCGTTTGACACAAAGTACCTCCTAATGTTCACTCCAGCCCCTAAGCTCTCCGGCGGCACAATTAAGGCCTTAAATTCGTCCGGTTGGGGTATGGGAGGCATGACGTATTTGGCCAACAGCTGTTGGGCAGCAATTGGATCAACTAACTCAGTAGGAGCTACGCCTGTTTTTAGTTGTTGAATTTGCTGCTCTGGACCAGCCAATGCCATGATGATTCCTTCTTTGATGGCAACCACCTCTTCCTTCATCCCTCGCATCATGTCGTCGACGTTTTTATCCAAGAGCTCTTGGTGTTCTTTCATTTTTCTAGCGGCAGCTGCAGTTTTTGCCTCTTGAGTCGTGAGTTTGTCTCGGTCTTGAGCTATCCTCACTTCATTTTTGTCGGGCTCAATTTCTATCACGTAGTAATTCTTCTTAATGCCGTAAATCTTTCCCCATATCCTAGCATGTGACATTTTATGATCTTCGGCCAATTTCCTCATAGCAATCATCATATTGTAACTTTCAAATTGCGACAAGCCTACCCCAGCTTCAGTCAACAGTTTTTGCTTTTGCAACGTAAGTGGATCCGGAGCATCGTTCGAGTCGGGACTTCTCTCATCTGCGTCGAACTTATATTTCAATCCTCTGTAAATATTGCAGTAGCCCAAACTGCCTTGATACGTAGGGGTATTGCTGTAGCTCTCTCTGAAAAAGTTGGAATCTCTCATCATGGACCGTCGAAGAAGGGCTCGAATGATTTTCTGAAAGACCTCTAAAGTGACCTCGCCTCTGTATTCACCAACTTTTTGAAGAGCAGTAATGAGGAGTTCCCATATTGACTCATCCACGTTATCCATCTTCTGCAAAAACCTAGAAAAAAAAAGTTATTTGAAAAATAAAACCATAGATCTGCGCCGAAATTCAATTAGGACAAAGGTGTCACCTTTTGGCCACATTGAAGTCGTGTTCGGCGTTTGGTAAATTCGGTGGAGGAGGTTGTTCGCTGAATGTGCTCAGAGTTCGCATTATTTCTTCAGGAATCCCTTTAGTCTTCTTGGCGGACTGAACCACCGCCATTTCCGAATATGAAATAAACGTTAGTGAAGATAAACCAAACCCCCTGAACGAGTGGTTCACTCAACAAAACGCTCAAGAATAATCTTATTGGAATGAATTAGTTTTTTTCTGCTTTCAAACACACACTTTATGACTAGAGCAAAAGTGATCCATTTGTTTAATATGAATCACACAGAACAACAGGTAGTTAGTGTTGTAATATACTTACTGTAGAAGGCTGCCATCTTGGTTGATTAATCTTGTCCGGTCAATTCACCCTTGTATCCGCATCGATTGAAGACATTTGTTTCCCTTCTAAATGTACGAACAATTTTACATTTGAACCATCAAACTGTTTGAATCATTTCCAACGTTTTTTTCTCATATATCAAAATCCATCACATACCACAAACGCTAACTTTATGTTTCTAATTGCTTTAGTTGCGGTAAAAGTTCAACCCTCATGATCAATGTAAGAATTGGGAATCTTCCTCGTTCATTTTTCTTGCTTTGGGTTTGAATTTATTCCTTTTTTACCGAATTATTCTATCGGTACTGTGGGTAAGTACTGCAATCATCATTAGCAACAGCCAATGAAGCGCTTCTTCCTTTACATTTAACTCCAAACTGAAAATTTCATCAACTTTGGAAGGAATGTAGCGCACATAAGATGAGAGAGACATTGGCATATTTATATGCTACAATGCTTGAAACAGCTCTGAGAGACGGCCGAGCGTGAAGAAGCCCAGGCACATCAGCAAAAAGACAAGGACTCTTTTGTAAGGGGTTTCCTATCCCTGGCACAATCATTCTGGCAACCTCTGCAAGGATTTCACACGTCAAACGAGAGGGTGTCCCTTGGGAATTTTACTAGCTAAAACGCCAGTTCTATATGAGGTGGAAAGAAGCTAACTATCTAAAACAGTTTATTTTAAAGATTTCATTGTCGCTTTTCCTACTATCTTTTACTGATTCTAAAATTAGACTTTCAAATGCATTCCTTCCAACTCGTTCTATTAGCCTCAAATTTGCGTTCGATGAGGTTAACTTATGAATGACTCAGTCAACTCTCGAAAGCTGAGGTCGAAACGTCATGTTACGAATATCGCTGGTGGTCGTGCTCGGGTTTTATCTCGCCGAAGCCCAGTTGCCACCATATTTGAACTGCACCAGGTATTTGGATCCGGTAAGTCAAATTAAGATTGATTTCATTATTACGATGTTCTCTCAAGTGACTTTTTGAGTAAGAAAACGAAAAACCAACCTGCCTGATGAGGTATTTGACTTTTGAGCGCTGGCGCGGAGCTCAAATCAAATTAGGCGAATTTAACAATTGTTTGTAAAGGGGTGTAATAATCTAACAAGCGCAGGGATCAAAAAGGCTCGCCCTCTTTTCGAAAAACAGTGCATCTCCTTTTTGGCCAATGTCAATATTGCATTTTAATCTCAATTCAATTATTTTTGAGGAACCATTTTGAGACAGAACGTAACGGATGATCCATTTTCTGGGATTTCATGATCTTAGCTGTTAATATGGTTCCCAATCCATCTACGAGTGCGTTATGGATCCCCCACTGATATTTATTACTTGTCTGAGTACTTGTGACGAGTCTTGAAACATCACCACTGCTTCCCATCTGAATATATCAATTAGCATCAAAACTTCTTGTTGGCAGTGCGTTGCTCGGAAAGGAGCCTCTTGCTGTGGATACCCTTTCTACGATTGCATCTCCGATGGACGCCAAGCTCTATGCCAGTCCATCACAGACTTCCCCGAAATCGGCGCTGAAGTTCTGCTCAGACTACGAGAAGCTCGAGACCGTGGGGACCCAGAAGCCTATCAGATTCAAAACGACCTGTACGATTTAGCAGGGCCGACAACCAAGAGAGGTAATCGGGCAACGACCCAACGTAGCCGGCAAGCAGGGGGCAGGAGACCAGCAGGTTCTGGTGGTCGCCAGCCAGCAGGAAGATCTACAGCGCGCACAACTAGAAGGCCGACGACTAGGAGGCCAAACAGGCAGACAACGAGAAGGAATGACGATGCCTAAACAACTGCATCGCATTGTTTTCTTACTTGTGAAAATGACTTTGTTTTCTAAATAACATAAAGATCAAATCCCGTCTTTTTGCAACTAGTTTGAGTGCATTCTGCACGCTTTCTTTTGGACTTGACAACACCACAAGTCATATAATTATTTACAGTCTGGACCAGTCATGTTCTCTCTGTAATCAGCTCAAGCTGATAAGCCATAGCGTTCATAAAGACCGAAAATGCAAATGGAAATCTTACTTGGAATGTTGCCATACCGAAACATGTTAAATTGGAGTTTTGTATTGTAAAATACAAATAGGTAATCTTTAGAAGCACCATTAGCCTAGACATCCAATTATATTACAGGTTTGGTGTGAGGTACCACACTATCGTCTTCTCCCTTTCTCGAGCACGTCAAAGCAGAAGACGTTTCTCGTTGGAAAGATAAAGGCTTTCAAGAGTTGGATCCGTCGACTAAAAGGCTGAAAGGGGAGAATAGGAGCCTTAATTAAATGCGAATCGCAAGGACACGTAGGGCTTCAAATTACACAGGGAGTGCCAGCTCATTTGACGGAAAGGAAAAGCGGTGACTACGCAGGAAGATATGCTCATGCCCTCTTTACCCCCCAACCCACTTGACTCCGGTTGATTTAAGGTGACGCCTCCTCAAAGCTCTCGAAACCCCTTAAGCCCGCAACTCAGTTACTCAGAGCTGTCCCCAAGATCCCTTCCGCGCAAGGAGCTCGACATAACGAATTTAGCTTTCAATTAGAGCAACGTTCCTTTCAGCCAGTTGAGGTCGTTCTGCCAGAATTGCGATCTCTGGAGGATGCTTCCCGCAGCTTGGGCCTAATGAACCAGGGATGCGCTTTACCGAGACGTATCTGCTCCAACGATGGGATCCCGAGACGTCTCAGCTATGGAACGACGCACTCGAGCTTGAAACTTCCAAGATTCCTTTTCAAGCGCTCGTATTTTGTGAGGAGGAGGGTAGATGACGTAATGAGCAATCAATCTTGGTTGAGTGGGGCGTTTCCTTTATGAGCAAGATCTCACTCATAAAGCTGTACACAAAGTCATTGCTTACGTGTAAAGTACCTCATATTCATTGTGACTTAATTGAGAAATAGTGTAATAGACTCCCACACCAGTAAGGCTAGCTATTGGCCCAAATGCCATCACACATTGCCCTACTTCCTAAATCTTACTTCATTATCGCATTCTTTTTATCAAAATACTTGAATGTATCTGATCATATCAAGCTGACAGAAAATATTAACTTTGCAAAGTCGGAAGGCTATTCTCATGAGGAACTTTGATTTCAACTGATGGTGTGATAGTGCTAAGGGTTATTTAGTGATCCTGGACAAATAGACAAGGTTCATATAAAATAAATTTAAATGCTCCTTCTTCTAAAATTTGAAGAAGAAGAAGTCATCACGTTGCAAGATGACACCTTATTTAACGTGAAATGTTATGTGTCCATGTTGTGGTGTTCAAAGTTAAGACATTAGTCGGACTGAATTCACGCCAAACTGATTCATAATATCATACTCTGTATTCCTCCCCAAGCATCAAATTTATTTGTCCAAGAAAAACGCTGAACGTGTACGAGATATCTAGTAAACAAGAAATCCAATTTGGATAGCTAATAAGGAGTGAGTAAACAATTCATTTGGACTAACCTTGGGGCGCCCAGTGTTTGACGCGGGAAAATAAATTAAATAAAACGTTTAATGAGCCTGGACGGCTTCCATTTCGTTCGCATCTCTGAGTTCGCACAGGTCAGTGATCAGAGTATTAATTATGTTAACATTTTATCAGGTAATAATTGTGTCTAGCTGACAATATTGAAGTTAAAATATTTTTATATTCTAGATGTGGGTGCTGTTTCTTGTTTTGGCCACCACAGCCAACGCTGCCCGTCAAATCGCAGTAGGTGACCAATGGTCCACTGTTATAGAAAGGAATCATTACAGAAGCGAGGAAACATGGCAAATAACAACTAGCCCTGGAAGTAAAATAAGGATTCTCTGCCTGGATTTCAGATTGCCCAAAGCTGGTAGCTATCAAGTGCGTTGATGATTTCAATCTGCTTATGGAACAATAGGTTCGACATAGTTACTAGGATTTCCATCAATATGCTGCGCTAATTGCTCTGGTATTGTCATTAGGAAAGCTGTCAATACGTAAATGTAACGTTCGACGATGGGACTGATCAAAAATCATTCTGTGAGAACAATTTTGACTTCGATCTGACTGGGAACAGCTCCACCTTGACCATAGAATTGAAGACACTACCCAACATCGGTGGGTTCTTGGAGTGCATGGCCAAATCTAGTCATCCACCAAGATCTTACGAGGAGGTTATCGTCGATCCTGGTCAAACAATCTTGAGGTTCCGTTACCCCGAAGTAACAAGACAGTCGAACGATAAAGCATGGCGATTCAGGTCAACAACTGGCAACAAGATTTCCATCCAATGTGAAAAGCGATTGGAGGGGCCAAGAGTGAGTTCTCGCGGTATTGGAGTTTACAGTTAATTTTTTGGCATTCGTGGGTGCGTGTTCTAAGATATCCTGGAAAATTCCAGAGTAGGGGCACTTGCTTCAAGGATGTAATGACTATCGATGATGGAAGCGGACCAGTCGGACTTTGTGGGTCCGAGAAAACAGTCGCTATCTCAAAAGGGACTGAAATCACTATGCGAGTAGAGACCTTCCTTGATACCGAGAGCTACGTTGACTGCATGGTCCAAGGCATCACAGGACCCAACCCGAACGAGTATGAAAACATTCACCCGCCAGCCGAAGATGATTCCATCGAGCATGGAACAGCTCCTGGTCGCAAACAAACTTCCTGCGAATGTGGGAAGGCCAATAGAGTAAGTTAAAAGAGAATGATGCTGTAGAAGAATATTGTAATTGCAATGTTTTGGATTTTTGAACAAACTTCATATTGAAACAACCGTTCTAGAATTCAGGTCGAATAATTAATGGTACAGAAACTAGTGAGGGCAAGTACCCATTTATGGTCAGCATGCGGTTCCCAGGAGGTGGTCATTTCTGTGGAGGTTCCATTCTCAGTCCTGTTCACATCATGACGGCGGCGCACTGTGTAAGTGACAGAAAGGAGAAGAATAAACCAACACCAGCTGATCTGGAACCAGTTGTTGGAGCGCATCTCCAGTCGGATGGTAAGATAGCCAGCCTACGGTGTAGTAGAGGCTACTCGCATGTTCAAGGGACAGTAAACGACATGATCATTCGTATTTCCAGATGCATCTCATGGAGAAACTCAACGACTAAAAGTAAAGCATGTGTCTATTCCCGATGAATGGTTTGCTCAAAAAGGAAGTTTAGCAGGAGACATTGCTATTCTCCACCTTGAGACCCCAATTAGGTACAGCAAATGGGTCAGCCCCGTGTGCCTCACGCCTATCCATCCCAACCTCAACTTCAAGTTCATCAAAGCAATCGGTAACTATAATAACCATGGCATGATGTAGAGCAATTAAGGACACACATACATTTTTAGAGCCCACGAACTGACATGGAGGGAAACCAGCAATCAGACATTCTATGCACTTCCCAATTCCAGGATGGGGAGCCACCGAGACTGGAGGTCCTTCAGATCCCCTTCTGGAAGCCCATGTACGAGTTTTAGACAGGGCTTTGTGCAATAACGACAAACGAGAAACATGTTTTAAAACTGGCCCGAGCTCCACCTGTTTTGTAAGTGATGGAAAAGCTTAGAAGATGCTGCATTTTGTTGACAAAGGTTCTACATTTTGACCATTGAATAACATGTTTATACAGGGAGATTCCGGTGGACCTTACGTTTGGGTTGACCCGGAAACCAATCGCTACACTCAAGTGGCTCTGGTGTCTTATGGCTATGGAGATTTCTGCAACGGAGCCTACTTCATAGGCACAAACGTGGTTCACTGGTACGACTGGATTCAGAAAACCATGGCCACCACTTCTAGCAGTCACAACATCTGTCGTAGAGTCGACTAGGACTAATAAGGAAGAACAACAATAAAATTCTACGTAATAACAACCTGTTCTTTCGTAACCTGTTCCTGCCCATTCCGTGGCGAGGATTCCCCCTCTTGTATACATTGTTAGAACCAAAATTAGTCCAATAAAACGCCAACTATCTACTTTTCAAACCTAAAAAAATCGTCTCAATTGAATGAGCTCATAGAGCCACATAGCACTATATATACTTTCAAATCGATACAGATTTTTTTCCGAGGTCGTCTAGGGGCAAACCCCTGGATAGTTTTTGATCAAGACCCAAAGCACGGAATATGCCTGTTGGTCAAATAGGTACGCGTTAAAACGTGTGAGGCATGAGTAAGCTACAGAAAATATGGATTTCTGTGGTGTTTCTATCCTCGAATCTGGGCATGAAAAGCTAGAAAGAGTAAGGGTTGTATTTCTACTAGCGAAATTCTTTCGTAAGTGCTCATCTCCTGAAACCTGCGAAAGAAAGGGCTCAATGCCGTACCACAGAAATAAAGTATAGTTTTGCCTTATTCAGAAACTCGACTTGATTCTAGAGCCACGGTAAAATCAGGTCAAATGTTCAATGGCTGCCAGTACCCCTGTATAGCATCCAATAGCCAGCAAAAAGTATCAATCTTGACCACAAAATATGCTCTGAGCGGCCTTGAGAGTGAATTTCTTCTCCTCTCAAACATTGTGCTCGTCTGTTCTTTCAGCGGTTTGTTCTTCTATTCTTGGTTGGCAACCCCTAAGAAGATCGTCGAATTGAACTAATCAAAAAGGAGCATGATTTTGAGATCTCAGAGATATCTGGGATCTTGAAAAGATTCAGATGAGAATACATGTGAGATTTTAACTGAGTTTAATTCGAAATGAGCTGCAGTAGGTACAAACACCAAAACAAGTCACTAGAACAATAGGGAGTCATTAAATTGTTTGAATAACTGATTGAAGGTAAATGATAGATTAGTTAGGTATACATGGAATTGAAATTCTCTCGTTATATTTTTGGGGGTTTCTATTGAGTGGGATCCTGGGCAAGTGACATTTTCAGTTCAACGTCGACCTGCAAAGGTTTGTGATCTATTGAATTCTGATTATCAGTCTGACTATTATCTAGAGGCACTGGATTTGATTTTGACCCAGTAACCGGACATTCTGCAGATGATAATGTGGGTTGTGGTTTTGGCTCTGGCTGCCACCACGCATGCGGCACAGGATATCATAGTTAGTGACCAATGGACGACTGTGATTCCCAAAAGTCAATACAAAGCTGGAGACTCATGGAAACTGAGCACAGATGCCTCAAGTAAAATTAAAGTTTTATGTACAGATTTCCGATTTCCGATGGCTGGCTCTTTGGAGGTGAGTGTCCTTTTGAGTTGAAATTATTGAAAGTAATTATAATTATTAAAGCAGATTGGTGAGCAACCCAGATGAATGGGTTCAATAGGCAAACAGTCAATTGCAATTCATAACAAGGAATAACTGCGTTAGTATTTTTTTGTCAATATTTGAGTGAAATGACATGGGAAGCATGAGGCAGCTTGAGTTGGTGAGTAGATATTTAGATATGCCACACATAGCAAAAATGCAGTATATTTTTGATTTTTGAAATTATATTTTTATTGATATGGACGGCCAATAGCGGGAATCTAGATTTCTGACCCCCTAAAGGTTCGGAAAAATGAGTTATAGTTGAAAACCCGTAAAATGTCCGCTCTATACTTACCTAGTTCTTTGTTATCATCTTCAAAATGTTTTCTTGAGAACTATGCGGCAGTTATCGAATCAAAAAACCTAAAATTTAAGTGTTATGTGGGCTTGATAGGTAGGCACGGTAGTTTCCAAAATGAGCTCCGCAAAAGAGGCCTATTTTCTCCAAAATGTATGTGGAAAAGTGATTGTAATACTTTGGCGTTGATTTTTGGCAACAATATCTAATAAAACCACTAGACTAACAACTCCCGTACGTTCGAATTATTGTGTGCAATCCAGTTGACTAGTTCAATAATTTCTTCAAAAGTAGTAAAACTGTTGTTTCAATTTCTACAGGAAAGCTGCGAATATGGTAAAGCAACATTTGATGATGGTATCACAAAGAGAACCGTCTGTGAGACAAATTTCGACTTCGATCTTACGGGGAACAGTTCAGCTCTGACAATTTCAGTGTCTGGCAAGATTGGTGGGTTCTTAGAGTGCATGGCCAAATCTGGTCATCCACCAAGATCATACGAAGAAATTGTTCTCAACCCCGGAGAGAGTATTCTGGATTTTGAATACCCTGAAATAAGGAGACAGTCAAATGACAAAGCGTGGAGATTCAGATCAACTACGGGCAAGAGGATTTCGATTCAGTGTGAAACGGGACTGGAAGGCCCAAAAGTGAGATAGGCAGCCGATCTTTTGAAATTATCTACTGTAGGTAGCTGCAGAAATATTGTGGTAATGAATACGCGCATATTCCAGGACGATGGCTCCTGCTACAAAGACTTTTTGACAATCGACGATGGTAGCGGACCAGTGGTGGATTGCGGAGGAAAGAAAATCGTCGCTATTTCAAAAGGCAGTGAAATTACAATGCGAGTCGAGACCTTCCTCGACACCAATGGCCATGTTTTTTGCAAGGTGCAAGGAATCAGTGGATCAAACGCAAATGAATATGATAACATCCCGTATCCAAGTGCCGATGAATCAGCGGAACATGGGGCAGCTCCTGGGCGCAAAACAACGACTTGCGAATGCGGAAAGGCCAATAGAGTGAGACTTCTGCACGACACTGTGCCTAATGTCAGGAATTCCTCAAATAGGATAACCTTTCAAGACGCAAATTCTTTCAGAATTCAGGAAGAATTATCAACGGCACGGAAACAAGTGAGGGCAAGTACCCATTCATGGTCAGTATGCGGTCGCCAGGAGGTGGTCACTTCTGTGGAGCTTCAGTCTTGACTCCAGTTCACGTATTAACGGCTGCGCATTGCGTGAGTGACAGATGGCAAAAGAACCAGCCCACTCCTGAGTCCCTCGAGCCAGTTGTAGGAGCGCATCAACGGTGGGAAGGTGAAAATTAATTAGATAAAATTGAAGGAATGAAATGGGTAGTTGATTCAAAATAAAGATCACTCTCATTTCCAGATGCCGCTCACGGAGAAACTCAACGACTGAAGGTCAAGCAGGTGTCTATCCCGGATGAATGGTTTGCTCAAAAAGGAAGTTTAGCAGGAGACATTGCTATTCTCCATCTTGAGACCCCAATTAGGTACAGCAAATGGGTCAGCCCCGTGTGCCTCACGCCTGTCCATCCTAAAATCAACTTCAAGTACATCAAAGCAATCGGTAATTATGAAACAATTCCATGAGGGCAATGCAGGTTACATAAGCACTATTGGAGCTCACAAACTAATATAGTGCAAAAAACTAGCAATGAAATATTGTGGGCACATTCATATTCCAGGATGGGGAGCCACGGAGACTGGAGGTCCTTCAGATCTTCTTCTAGAAGCCAACGTACAAGTGTTGGACAGTGCTCTGTGCAACAAAAACAATCGAGAAACGTGCTTCAGATCTGGACCGAGCGCCTCCTGCTTTGTAAGTGATTGAACTGCTCAGATGCGGCTGCATTTTTAAGCAAAGATATTAGATTTAGCCTTGAATAATATGTTCATGCAGGGAGATTCCGGTGGACCTTACATCTGGGTCGACCCGGAAACCAATCGCTACACTCAAGTGGCTCTGGTGTCTTATGGCTATGGAGATTTCTGCAACGGAGCCTACTTCATAGGCACAAACGTGGTTCACTGGTACGACTGGATTCAGAAAACCATGGCCACCACTTCTAGCAGTCACAACATCTGCCGTAAAGTGGACTAGGAACTTGTTGATCTAAATGTAGAAAAATAAAATGACAAATAATCTGTCTTTTTAGAATTCTCTCCTGTAAACTATCCCACGGGTGTTCTTCATATTTGTACAAAAGTGAGAGTCTTTCCACACGTCAGTGGAAAAAAGTGGATACAATGCTAATTAGATCACACAATTAGATGTCGTTGTCTCCATTACGGCTTGAGAACCAATAAATCAGGCCTATCAAACAATAGAAATATTTGAAATCTGACTCTTTCGTCCAAGAAAGGTTTTTGCTACGCCATTCCAATCAGGCTGAGGTGTTTTTCTGTAGTTGTTACATCTTCCTTCATCTACCTCCTCCAAGTCACCCCATGTCCTCTTAAAAGTTGGTCCAAGCATGTTCTTCTCTACAAACCTCGAGGTATTTTTTTAAATAATTTATTTTGATTCGGGTTTGAAATGTTAAGGCGACTTAATTGATCTTAGGGAACCCTTCAATCATCTTGTAGGCTGATGTTTTTCAATATTTTCTCATTGTAAAATGAAATGTGAACTTTTTTAGAATGGCATGCCTCTGTTCTGGCGGATTACCCATTACTTACTTGCGTAATCATCAAGGAATCCAAATGGGTCCAAAATAGCCATTAGTAGTTACACTACTTTATCCCCCCATCAGGAATTTGCCATTAAATACCTTAAACCTGCACTGAAAATTTCGCCTAATTTTTTGAGCCGCTGGGCAGAGCAGCCCACTCCATTCCTTTTCCAAATGCTCCAAAGTAGCCTATGTTGATTCATTGTACGATCCATGTATGGAAAAGGGCTGCTGCTGCTAACAAGCTCTTCAAAGGAAGGATTTTGTTCTTTATTTTCCATCACGTCATCCGCATATGATTGTCTCGTTAGAGTGACAATTTGTGAATAAATATTTACCAATTAGTCATTGTGAAGGTAATTGGAAAGGGAAATTAAGATAAATAAAATGTGCTATGGACTCCTGCTCAAAGCCACTTCTACCTGTTGCTGCTCAACATCAACAGAGGTTTGTACGGCACACACATCATTCAAGTTCTTGATTGTTATAAAAAGGTGGATTTTTAAGGGAAAAGGTTTTATTTTGGTTGGTTATTCCCTGAATAATCAACCTATATTTTCATGGAGGAATTCAATCTCTCTGATTCGGCTAGATCAAAATCAGGAAATGTCCGTCCGCCGTCCGCTTCACAAATAGCAAATCTGTAAAAATCTGAAATTTCGGTCAATGACCCATTTCCGGCTTTAATTGGTCCTCATAACTGTTTAGCCCGATCGTACCAGATTTAGTGGTAAAGGGGGGTAGGGTCAAGATGTGTTAATTGAATAATGGATTTTCGAGACTTTCGGCGATCTAGGCGTGAGGGGCATCATTTTCCACTAAAGTCTCCATGCTCCTGGTCCGAGGAATAACCAACCCCTGTGAATGAATTTGCAGCGTTTTTTGTTATGGAAAATGTTTCACTTGGTATGGAATGCTATGTATACCGCTATAAGTTCATGTTGTCTGTTATGAATAATCCACAAATGTTTTAAGAAGAAGAGAAACTGGGAAACTACAATGCCTAGTCCACTCTTTCGGATGATTGGGTTGATACTCCTCGCAATCACAGCGGTGGCAGCGTCTACCAGAGATACTTCTGTTGGTGATCAGTGGGTGAACGTTGTTGAGAACAATCTCTATGAGAAAGAAACTTCCTGGAAAGTCACTGCCGACGCAGGAAGCAAAATCAGAGTCATTTGCCTGGACTTCAGATTCCCCACTGCTGACACAAACGAGGTAAACTGACACTACCTACATGTATCACGTATTAGTCGATGTAGTTTCTCTGTGCGAAAACAATTAATGCGTTCATATCCTTAGGCCAGCTGCAAATGGGCAAACATCACCTTTGATGATGGCGTAACCAAGAGGAATTTTTGTGGAACAAACTACGATTTTGATCTCATTGGAGAAAGCAACACTTTGACCATTAATATGGCTCCTGCTGAAAGATCTGGTGGCTACTTGGAGTGCTACGCTAAATCGTCCAATGAGCCAAAATCTTACGAGGAACTGACCATCAACCCTGGTTCCAAGGTTGTACGAATCAAATTTCCAGAAAAAACACGCCAATCGTTGGACAAAGCTTGGAGATTTAGATCTTCAACGAACAAGAAAATTTCGCTCCAATGTGAAGTTGCCATGGAAAGAGAAACAGTGAGTTTTCTTGAATTGTGGCTGGTTATGTATGGTGCATCATTTTGTAATATCTTTCTTAATGAATTGCAGGAAAAAGGTCTTTGCCACAAAGACTCTCTTACTGTCAACGATGGTGCTGGGCAAAAGCAACATTGTGGTTACAAACGGTTCGTCAGTGTCTCGGAAGGTACTGAAATCACCATGAGATTTCAGTCGTTCCTTGATACAGAAGCGAAAATTGACTGCAGAGTGCAAGGCGTCTCTGGCAGCAAGCCGAACGAATTTGAAAACGTCCAGGTTCCTAGTGATGGTGATTCTGCAGAACACGGTGTTGCTTCAGGTCAAAAACCGACTAGTTGTGATTGCGGAAGAGCCAACAGAGTAAGTTAGATTAGAGTTGAATTTGGCTGATGGGAGTAGGTAATTCAGAGCTCTGAAAGGCCAACAACAAATGACGAATGAATGAAGTATGACGAAGGGTGTTGTAGTATAAAGGGACTCATGGTCTGATATTGCCTGCAGAAGACTTATTTGTTCGATACTCATGTACATTAAAATAAAGGACAATATTTTGCCAATTGGTTTCACCAATGCAATAAGTTGGCAGCTGGGATGGCAAAATATTCCGGGCGTTATTGAAATTGGAGCTTTCTGCACTGAAAAGTCAAAAGTGACTGGAGTTATCATTTTAGATTATTTGTAAATCAGTTTATATCTATCAGGCATCAGGTCGTATCATCAATGGCACTGAAACCAACGAGGGCAAATATCCATTCATGGTCAGCATGCGGTCCCCTAGCGGCGGACACTTTTGCGGAGCTTCAATCCTCAGTGCAGTCCACATTTTGACAGCTGCCCATTGCGTGAGTGACAGGTGGCAAAAGAACCAGCCCACCCCAGCAACCCTCGTACCAGTTGTAGGAGCGCATCGATCTTGGGAAGGTGAAATGGCTACTCAATAAATTCAAGCCGATTTGATGATTTATGGATTTTTCATCTTTGGTTGTAATCTTGGGAATGTTATTTGGACATAAATCCTGATTCCAGATGCGTCTCACGGTGAAACTCAAAGACTCAAAGTCAAGAACGTATTCATTCCTAAAGAATGGTTTGCGACGAAAGGCTCCCTTGCTGGAGACATCGCCATTCTACACCTGGAAGCTCCCATTAGGTTCAGCAAATGGGTCAGCCCTGTGTGCCTCACACCGAACGAGCCAGATATCATCAACAAATACATCAAGGCCATTGGTGAGTTATTCGTTTTTGTTGAGGCGCATGACGTAGGCAAATAATAAGATTGACCAGCCTGTACGAAAGCCCTTTCCTTGCGCATTTTAGGCTGGGGAACCACGGAATCTGGAAAGTTGTCTGATCCATTGCTGGAAGCGTATGTCCAAGTCTTAGATCCCTCATTGTGCAACCAAAATAAGAAAGAGACTTGCTTCAGGACTGGTCCCAGCGCCAGTTGTTATGTAAGTAGTGAAGATAGTTAAGATAAGTTCTCGTGGAAAATAAGGATAACAATGGTAACAAGGTAAGTATGGCATGTCAACTATCTACTTCAATAACTTAGAATCCATGCCCGACGTTGTAGCAAAACGACCGAATACCACATAAAAAACTATTTTTTAGGGTGATTCTGGTGGACCTTACGTCTGGGTTGACCCAGAAACCAACCGGTACACTCAAGTGGCTCTGGTGTCCTATGGTTACGGATCATTCTGCAACGGAGCCTACTTCATTGGCACAAACGTTGTCCACTGGTTCGACTGGATTCGAGAAATCATGGAATCCACTTCAAGCAGCCACAGCATTTGTCAGAAGGTCAAATAATGATCACTTCCAATTCATGTTAATATTAGATCCCTATTAGAATAAAATAACCTCTTATTCGCCATTTTATTTGTCGTCTTCTCGATAAATCCCACTGATCTATATATCCCCCCTACGAATCATACTGCATAGTGAGGGGAACATCAAAGCTTGTAATGTAAGAAAAATATCAAAGAATGTTTTAAAACTATTATTAAATAAACTTTTGACTTGGTATTTTAATAATTAATTAAGCAATTAATATTATCTGTATTGCATGACTTATTGACCAAGAATGCTAACTACACAATCAATACTTTGAAACCAGTCCCTATAGGGGGATATATCAGTTGTAATGATTCTAAAATGCTAAACGTAATTTCACGTTTGTGAAATATTTATTCTTCTATAGCAAAATAACAAGTATTTTGAGCAATTGGCAAACAGTAAAAAAGAAAAGTTTTTATTTTTACATTTTTTTAAATGTATTTAAATACAACGCAGGTCAATGAAGAAACCTCCCTAAAAATATCAGCACTTGTGGTGGAGGAGTCTTCACGCTTCTCGCCACCTCATATTTCTCATTTTTGTGCCAAGAATATTATTTTGATGATTTTTGGGTGGTCGATTTTCTAGGGAACATTTATTGAGTTGGTGTTGAGTCATCCAAAATTGTGGAACATCACTGACATGTGAGAGGCCTATTTTAAAAAAGACCCTCCGCGGGAAGAATGCGATATGAATTGAATTAAAATTTATCGAAAATAGGATATAGTCCATTAACACTTATTGCCGAATCTTCGAGGATGCGTCGCGATATTAGAGTCGAAAAGATACATTAATTATTATTTCTTATTAGAAGAAAATTGTTGGATGACTTCCAAAGTGGAGTTTTGGGAAAAATAAATTTAATTAAAGCATTGCTGAATAGCATGCAACCAAGTCTGGTTTTTCATGCTGCTGACGTTTTTCTATGAGCTGACAAAGTGGCTCTGATGGTTCACACCACCAGCCACGACCTAGCACAGGCTTTGGACTCATGTTGTATACCTCACCCAAGTCCTCATAGGAAAAATCAAACAAATTTGCGACTGGTTCATTACATCATGCACGTTTAGTTAGCATAGGAAGAAGGCTTCGAAAAGCAATACTGTTGGTTAATTTAATCGTCAAGGATGGAATAGTCCCAGCGGTAGAACCAAATTTCCTCTACAGAAAGGAAAGAGCTTCCTCGCAAGGAACAGGCTTATGCAGTAAATTTCTCCAAAACGTGTCTACCAGGGTGAAAATGTATCAACTTGATGCCAAATAATACGGTCTATTGCGCTCGAATGTTCGCTCAACACTTCTGAGCCTCTCGCGGGGAGAAGCTATTCTTCTCAATTGCGGCTAAAATGAAAAGCGTGTACCCCTATTTTTCACCTATTACATTACGTAACTCGGAAGCCTCCGACCTACCCAACTAAGATGAGTGGGTCCCAGAGGTGCTTGGTTGGTTCGTAGGAACCCGAACCGTTTACTGCTCACGCCCGATGAAATGGTGGTTCTACACTGGGAGGCCCGTTTCTCAACCCTACAAATATTCCTGCAAGTAAGTTCTCAATGAATGGACGACAATTCAACAATAAATGAATAGGATATTTTGTGATGTAGGATATAGGTGCGTTTTGTCGTTATTCCGAAACCAAAGTGTCCGTCCGCCGGCCACGCTATTCATGGCAGTAGGGCTTCTCTTAAGAATCTATAGTTTTGTTTGTTGACTCCTCATTGGCTCTAGTTGGTCCTTCAAACTGGCTCGCCCAATCCCTTTTAGGGTGACGCAGTATGGACGCTAATAAATATTTTTAAATTAGTTACTTTATTACAAGAACTTTTTTTGTACGCGAGATGACACTACTTGTAACCTACATTAAAGAAAAAATTTTGTTCGGTGTTCATATTTAGCTTCTGTTTTTTAATATTTACCTAATATCCATTACTATTTCTGTTTAGTGGATGAATATAAAATTAAAATAATACGTATAGTTTCGTCTCTCATCGCACTTCCAATGAAAGAAAACACTTTTACCAATGTAATCAAGGTATTTTGATCTTCCGAGTCCGATCACGCAAAACTAAGGACAGGGGGACTAACTGGGCTCACCATCTTGTCAGGGGACGTATCAACACTGTTGGCTCGGCTCCCAATAATTGCTCACGTTAGATAAGTCAAGTCGGGTAGTTCGAATTCACCCCCAGGTTCTTTATCTCACCAAATCCAGAGGAGGGCGATGGAGAAAAACGCGGTTTTGGTTCAGGGGTTGGGCAAACAACCTTTTGATAAAGACTTGAGCCGTTTCGCTCGATGCTGTAAGCGATAGGTGGCACGTTAGCATCCATTTTGAACCTGTCTCAGGTTGAACAAACCGCTTTTGCTCTTGTGTAGGGTGATAAATTAGTCTCCCAAGAGAGAAAAGTCACCAGATTATTGCCTCGAGAGACACTATCGGTTGAGCTGGTACATACGGATCGAAATGAATTGGAAAGGTCATCAGATTGCAGTGCTACCTACGTGACTTTTACCGTTTCATTACATTCTTGGTTAGCTCCTCATGTTACCAGTACAGCTAAGGTTATCCTGAGATTGAAGATAGGTTATCCATCGAATACATTCTAATACAGAGCACCCCAGGACTAGAAGGACCAGTAACGCACACCAGAAATATCCATAACCAAGGGTCAAGATTTTTGGTGAAGAGGAATTATTTAACACTAAATTACGGACGCTAAATGTATTGATAATGGGCTTAGCCCGAACGATGTTAACGAAGGCTAGGTACAGATGAAAATGTTTTTTTGAGATTATTAAATATACCAACAAAAAATCGATTTAAATGTGTCCCAAAGAGGTTGCCGCAAAACGGATGTGTGTCTTTTTTTCTGCATCAAAATGAAGCTCAGAATTTATTCTTGCGCATATCATTTCCTCTCCCATATTTTGTTTTGTACACACTAGGAAATTTCGGAAGTTACATCTGATATGATTCGAGTTGTGAGTTATTCTCATAGGTACTCTTCTTTGTTTCCTCTTGATGAAGTGACGCATCTTTTATTTCTGAGTAGTATTTTTCCAGAAAAATGAAGTATATATTAACCTGTCTTACGAGGGATTGGATGCACTGAGCACGGAAGGAATACCAACTCTTTCTCCTAACTCGAATTCTGCTCAAATACGCTGCTAATTCATTCACAAGGGCTGGCTATTCGTCAGAGCATGGAGAAAATGAGGAAGAACAGTGGTTGAGGAGTGTCCAGGACATTCCAATCAATCAGCGTCCAGTATTATATGGAAAATGATACCCCACACGCTTAGGTACCAAAAATCTCGAAAATCCACTTTAGAAATAAACGTCTACTGGTGGGCACCAATCTGTCAAACATTATATTTTCTTTTGTTCTAGACATCATAATGAAACGTCCTAAAAAATTTTTTTGGAGCCAATCTGAGATGGTCGACCCCCTATGACCTAGAGGATGAAAACAAGTTGATTATTCAAGGAATAACCGACCAAAACAACGAATTCGGAATCTCTGAAAAATAAAGTTGGACTCACTTATAATAACACCATTTCTCCTTAATCCTTGTAAATGTATTTCAGGGAAATAATTATTTTCGAAAATCTGTTCCTTCCAGGAGATGCAAGAACACCGCTCCTAAAGAAACTTGAACCGAGTCTTTTTCGCCTCAGAGTAATCCTCAGGGAGAGAATGAAAATGAGTATGAAAACTCGAGAACGACCTAGAAACCGAGATAAAAACGCCCGAGATAAAAAAAAGAGGCGAAGAAGATAAGAAACTTCCTCAATGAAGATGCGTCATGTAAATGTTGCGAGAAAGGTCTGTTGTTGTGGAGCGTGAAATAAGGAAAAGCCCGCGTTCTTGGCGGGACTCTGCTTAGGACGCGTTTCAAGTTCCTTCTTGCACTGGGCACCGCGAGCTTCCCTTTTGTTTCTCGTGAAGACGAACAAGACCTGGGGAAGAGTCCGACTGGGAAGTCGGTGTTTTTCTTGAGTTTCCACTCTTTTTTTCATTCTATTTCTTGCTTTCCTTTTCTCCACCACAACCGACTTTCATCCTGAGAAACACCCACCTTTCCAGGTTCTGCCTTTACTTCTCCTCATTCCGTAAATAAAACCAATTAGGTTAAAAGGTTTCGTTCTAACGTTCTCTTTTGGAAACAGGGGCTACGTAATTGCGGTAACAACGTTTCACCGTTTGGTTAATGTTATTTTCAGTTTAGGAGATTAATTTGGAAGAGTGATGGCACCTGATGAATGGCCCTGAAGACCTGCCTGTCAGATTCATTTGAAAACTGACAATTGTTTATGATTGATATTGAATTCTTTTGAAGGGTTGATCTCGTGAGTCATGAACCCAAAGAATCCATTTTAATGAATTTAGTGGAAATTGAAAACTCACACCATCTAGATCCACTAAAATCTTGAAACCCGATTTTAAATATTCCAATTTTCATCAAACCCTTACGGTATAAGACCTTAGTCTGAAAAAAAAAAAACGAAGTGTACGTGTGTCTGATCAGTTTTCAAATTTAGCCAACTTTACGATTCCGCACAGATTTCATCGAGAAAATCGAGTTTAAATACAGAAAAAATTAGTTTTCCACCCACTTTGAAGAGGTTGAAGATCAAGGTCAAGGCCAGAGATTAATTTTGTATGATTTAATACATTCGCCAAAATATGGTCAGTACAGGTACCATCTAGATTGAATGCACGATCCCTTGTAGTTGAATTTCTGTATGCTAAAAACATTCGGCTGGCTAAAGTCCGCTAGTAATTTACTACGCTGTCATCATCTTGATAATTTATATTCAAGATATTTTGATGGTATGGCGAATTGAAGACGCAACATAAATCAGAAATAAATAAGTCCGCAACGCGACTTCCCTGTGACGTTGCGTGAGATCTTTAAATTGCCATAACTGTGTTTTTTTTCTGAACCAAGAGAAATGTTCATTTTTAGCGTACTACATCAGTTCATGGGCTATCTCTACTACTACTTCTACTGCCAACGTCTTGCAGTCTTTTTTCGGCAAAAAGAAGTCCCTCTGACATTTGGCACAGTCCATTTTGCCCTAGTTCTCGCATGCTTCACAGAGTAAACAGAGGTTGGAAGTCACGACAGCCAGAGAAAGCGACGAATCGACACTCGTTATCGAAATGGACGACCTTGCTGTATCGAGCACGATAAGCAGCTATTGGGTGCCGAGGGTTCAACGAGCCAATCGTTCTTTGAAGGTGCAAGACCGAAACAAACAATCGCACATAAATCGTGGAGAAAGAAATCCACCGGGAAATTTCGTATTCACGAGAAAAACACGTTGAATAAATTAATAGCAATAGTTATTTGTGAATGCAATTCACTGATAATTAGCCTCCCTGATTCATCTGGTACTTGCAGTACTCGAATCAACGAGAGATCGATAACGCTTCGTGCCTTCGTTTTTCGAATGAAAACCTAAGGAAAACCGACTGCTTTTTCTTGCAATCAAACTGGAATTTCTCCTAGGAACGCAAAACAACTAATCACAATGTTGACCAAATCACTAAAGGATCAAATTGGCATGCATTCCTATTTTTGACCTCTTATAACATAATTTTTTTAAATGCATTTAACAAACAGATTCAACAAACATTTCCAGAGATTTTCTCTTTTTCAGACATATTTTCAGTTGGTACTACTAGGCTATAATTCAATTTGGGAGGTTACAGTCAAATTTGTGTTGGGACCCCGGATTTTAGATCTGCCGCTGACAGTATATTGATGAGCAACATGTCTAGCATCCCAACATGGGCTCAAAGGAGTCAACTAATCGCCAATCAAAGGGCGCACCAGGAAGTAGGGCGGGGGGGGGGGGAGCTTGTCCGTCGCTTGAGGGGACTTGAAGGAGACGAGCTCTCACGTGGTCAAGGGACGTCCTCTTTGCATTGTGTGACCAACGTTCTGGAATATCAACCTACTTTGTTCGCGAGGGTGATCGAGGTAAAACACATTGTTGACCAGGTTAATGGGCTCGATGACGCCACAGGCACAGGGTCCTTGGATGGAGGGTTGCGGTATCGGGAGAACTTGGTCGAGCGAGCTACACCACCTGGTAGTCAGATTTAAACGAGACATATTTTACACCTGGATCCTGCTCCCTGCCTGTTGTGCTTTAATCTAGGGGTATTTATCCTCATGTAAATGATACAACCTTCCATTTGTATATATACAAGTGTAGCTTTGTTCCCCCAAAATTGATTTTTAGTTCCAAAGCGTGCGTGGATTCCGAAATTCGAAATATCCCTCCACCATCCATTGTCCACAGAAATATTTTATTGCATTTATGTCATCTTTTCCAATAGGTTTTGGACGGAGAAAAGAGTGAGATGGGTCATTAATCCATACCTACGCGTCATGAAGAATGTTTTGAAAATGAATTATTTTTGAGTGAAAAAATGAAACTTTACACTTACTCTGGAGACCTCTTAAATAATCGCTTTTCCATACAAGCAAGATAATTATACCTACGATGATAATCCATTCAGGAGTAATTTGTAGCGTTTTAATGGTTATAGAACGGTGCAATCTGAAGACTAAGTTCTGATAATTGTTGTTTGTGAATGTCGGAATAATCAACATGAGCCATCCATTGATAATATTTGTGAATATATCCCTGAGCAGCACAGCTCAACGTAGCTTTACACACGTAACTGCGTCAACGGAATAATACTTATGGCGTCAATCGTAAACATTCAACTCGTTAATGAACTTCGCGGACTCGAGGATACGCCAGCAGTTCGAATTACGATAAGAGCTTCCGACTAAATGAGATAAGAGTGAGTAGTAAAATTCGGATACCTCATGCAGCGGAGGCTTGATAGATAACGAGTGGCTAGAGTCTCTCTCTGAATAGAATCAGTCGACGCTTGCCATTGCTCCGTCACCGATCATTTTTCAAGTCCTCCCATTCGGTGAGTCTATCATTTGGTTGATTTACCCTTGAATGGATCGGTAGTTGGTTACTAACGTAATAGTAAATTTACTATAAGAAATCGTGATGAGCCAAATCGACTAAAAGGTTCTCTATTGGTTTGTGGGCTGAACAGCAAGCACGCTGCAGGACCACGTACGTGTGCAGTTAGCTTGCCTCAGCAGGGAGTTGACTTGATTGAATTACATCAGTGGTTTCACCACAAATAATGACTATGTGATTCGGCTCCATTAGAAGAAGGAGGGCGAATCTGTTAAATTACACGGAACCTTTTCTAGGGGAAACGCTGGCAGGAGGTAGTTTGAACGGGAAGTTGGAATTAATCTTTATCGAAGAATTGGGAACGGCCCTTTCTCGACAAGAAGTAAGAAAAGGTTCTCCCTCCTTTCCGTCTTATCCTGACTACGGAGTTTTCCTCCCATCTATCTAAGACTATTCTTCCACCACGTTTTCTCTGCTTCAGTCGCTCGCCGCATTTTTCCTCGAAGCTAGTTTGAGAAGAATGATGAGGAAACGTTTGGTGAGGCGTGGGGTGGTAGTTTCCCTTGTCGGATCAGCCTTGGGATCCATCCAAAAAGAACCACATTCCACCAACGTTCTTTCCCGTGCGTTGGGCCATCAAATAAGTACCGTGGGAGCCTTCGCAGGTTCAAAAGTCACGTTCTAACAAGTTGCAATTGTTGAAGAAGAGCGTCCTTTTGATAGTGGAAACTCGGTCACATTCAAGTACCACATGATGGAATAACCGCGTTCCCTTCCGAACTGTATGATGCTTTTGGTTCACTTTGGTAACTGTACGAACAATGTTAAAATCACATCCAGGCCGAATTATCATTTATATTCCTTACAAGGCATTATTTAAGTTGCCGTCAGTGCGACAATGCGTGTTTTATTACAATGACATGGCACAGAAACCATAGACAGGTCGGGATGGTATTTCTGTTGTGAAATTAAAACCGTACCGTAGCCACAGTAAATAAGATTCAAAAATCGAATTCTAAGCCTAATCTACCACAAAACGGGTATTGGAATGAGCTTGGAATAAGGGAATTGCGTACTTCCAGTAGCATAGGGTGTGAACTATTTCCTCTAGAAACGATTTCAGTACTCTTTTCAAACCCTTCTCCCCCATTGTTTGAACACCCCATCCCCCAACGCTCGACAACCAAAGCGATCGAATTCTATTCTTTGTAGAAAACATTCCTCTCCAACGTGCTATTCACTTGAAAGAACCTAATGAGTGTGTGGCAAGATTGGATCTTTACTCTTAGCCTTCTAATCCACTTGCTGTACACTTTAATCTCGAACAGTGTGCTGTTGTCCGCTTTGGAGTACCTCTTTTGTTCACAAAGAGAACGAGAGGGAATAGAATACAATCTGATACTTGTGTGATGCGAACTGACGACGTACGGAGAGAGAAATAAACCAATCGTGCCCAATCCATCTGCTTCAATGAGTGAAGCTATTGCGCACCGCTCAACTTGAGATAAATATTATTCACCTTTCTCATCCATATTATATCATTATTATTATATCAGGCATATCATACAGTGAAACGTATGATATTCCTCAATATGATTGACGGGAGAAGAATTGTTGGTGCAGAAGCTCTCAGAATAATCGCGACGTGTGAACCCATGCAACGTCCGTCCGAGGAAACGTACCGCTCGCACATTCTGCTCGCATTCGCTCAATTAAGCCCAGTAACCCCTCCGTTTTCTGTATTTATGGATGCGATAAGAAAGCAAAATAACGGAACTTTACCGCCAATACATTGCGCGGCTGTAGGCAAAACGCCTGTTGTCGTTGTAGCGATTGTAGATAATATCTTATACTAAAACCACATATTAGCTAATTAATAAGTTCTCAATCTCTCCCTGTCCCTCTCTGTCCTATTTTTAATTTCTATAAATAATTTTCAGTGAGTCATGTTCACGTGAGTTGGGCTATGGTTGGACAACACAAGGCGTGATTTAGGAGCAATGGTGTTTCCCACCCCTCGATATCGGGTAATAGATACCAGATTTTGTTTTCCCATAACCGAGTGATTTCTATGAAAATACAGTAAAAATGACTTGATGGTACAGCTGGCGTATGGAAAAACATTTTGTCGAATAAACATCACAATTTCCACTGTCAACAGCGCATTCATTGGTGGAAATGGAAGTAAAAGGAGATTAGAAGAAAAATATGGATTAACCATAACCTCGTCTGGTGGGCACGAATCGTTCCGGGACCCGTTTCAATGAATTCAATGTTCAAAATTTAGTCGAGAATGATACCCAACATGCCTCTCAAAAATACATTTCTCCAAAATACACATTTTGACCCCCCTTCCCCAAACGGTTTGATTGGGCTCAAAAGTTTTGAGGACCAACTAAAGACGGAAACGGGTCCCTGACCGGAATTTCAGATTTTTAGAAAATTTCCTATTACCAAGATCGGCGTGGACGGCGTACAGCAGACGGACATTTGCTTATTTTGATCTAGACACCTTGAAACAACACCAAATAAACAAATTTTGGAGCAAATAGGAGATTGACTTTCCGCATGAATACTTGAGGTTGATTATTCAAGAAAAAACTGACCATATTTAAATAATAGGTACATTTTTGAGGGTGTATTAAGCATCGGAACGAGGCCCATGATTATGGAAGTTATTCCTCATGTTGTGTCACTCGTGGATTCGCAACTCATTTACGAACTTCGCGGACTCGAGGATACGCCGGCAGTACGGATTACGATAAGAGCTCCCGACTAATCAACTCGTTATCGCGTTACAAGTGAGTGAAGAGAGTTTGGGAGCTGTGCGGCGAGGCGGCTGACTGATGCGGGCCGATCCATCATGCCCATCTGTCATAGAAAAGCCCGGGCAGCTTGTCATAGTGTGGGAAAGCCTGCGGGCTGAGAGGGGGACTTGGTGTTCACAAGCCCGTACGATAGGTCGACATCCAGCTCACGAAGGATTTTGTCGAGTTGGATGGTTCACCAGTTTATATCAGGGGATGTCAGAGTGGTGAAGGTCAACACGTCGTTGGTACTGAGTGCTCGTATTCCCACCAGGAACCAGTTTCCTTCTAGTGAAGAGGGGATTGATTGGATGGTCGCTGAAGCACACGCAAGATACTTGTCGGCGACATTGGGTAATGTAGGGGTGAGGTAGGTGATTGATTTAACTGAGTAAAAGGGCCTAACGGCCTCCTATTCCATCTGCTCAGGATACACAACAGTTAGAGGGTATTAATCTTGTATTTCCATTGCACGAATCCATTGCATTTGTTCTGGTGGAATGATTTTTTTTCGAAAGCAGTATTTATGGAATAGGCTGTTGTGTTAATAGGTGCCCTCACTCAGCCGCTGAATGCAAACGCTTCATTGAGGGCCTGCGTTTCCCGTTTCCAGGCATTCAAACTCTGAGTAGGTACCTCATTTCGAAAAGAGCGCTTCTCAAGTTCCGGGACCATTAAAACTTAGGAGAAACAAAAGAGACCACGGAGAAACCCGGCCGTTCCCCATGAAAAGCCGGGTCTTCTGAACACATAAACCGCTTTCCTTCGTTCAATTCAAAGACTCCGTAAATTGATAATTAATGACATTGAAAGTTGATTAGCAATTCGAACGGGGAACAAGAAAATAAAGGTGCTTTCGCAGGCCCTGGTGAGAGAAAAGGTTTCAGATGAGCTTGCCTTATTCATGCCCGGCATCCATCAACCTTCCTCTCGACGGACTGTCCAAACCGAATGAATTATATATATTTTTTCCGGTTCATTCTTTTAGTTGGGTTGAAAGGTTTTATTCTTTTTTCTTCGATGGAGAAAAACCGGATTACATGCAAAGGGCGTTAAAAAGCAGGGGGATTCACTTAGTTGAAAGAAAGCGATGATTAATGGCACCAAGGCAAACCGTAGAAAGAAACGTACATTTGTGTGGATTGGGGCTTTCATAATGGAACTCTTAATGAAACTCTGGACAATGGAAGGAAATTTTGGAATTTATCGATGGTGTTCCCGAGTGTCTTCTATTTTGGAGGCTGCTCTAAGTTTTCTTGTCTAGGCTCAATGCTTACTCCTAAAATTCACTGGATTATTGTTGAGAAGAGTATCAGAACTATATGAGGGACTTAAGATGGTAGCATGAGACAGATAAGTCACAACCTAAGACCAATTGATTCATTTGTAAATGCCCCTCAGAGTTCACGCACCGCCGGAGAAAAGTAGGTGGTGATTTGTGATGAAACTTACGAGCAAGCATTAGACAAGCTCACAGGTCAGGAGTATTATCTTGACTAACGTTACACAAGATAACCCGAAGTCACGTCACATCACGTGACCGACGGGCGTTAGGAGGAAACTCAAGCTCGGATCATCGGTAAGCGACGAGACACACATTAAAATATCGGTCGAGGGATGAGAAAGAATTGATTTTGAAATAATATCACAGTCATGCAGGAAACCTGGAGGCAAATATTCAATCGGAAAAGCAAGGGTGGACATGGAAGGTCGTAATGTTACATGGATGGGATTACCAATCTTTCTGTGCCATCGTCATTGGAACGTCCTTTGATCAATTCTTAACGAACAAAAAAAACCAATAAATAAGCTTACGCGTACATTGATAGACTATGCGTGAAATTTCCATCCTACCAAAGTTCAAGCGTGGATACATTTTCCAGGTTTTGGGATTCATTGGAAGAAGATGCTACGACTGGCGACTATTGCTCTACTCGTTGCGTCTTTGGTAGCTGATTCTTTTGCTGAAGAACCATGGTCAAGGCAAGTTAACGTCAAAAGTAAGTGCCCTCTAGCAGCCATACTTACCGGAAAAGTCCTTCCTATTCATGAGTTGCTCAGTAACTGAACGGCTACTGTGGCTATTTATTTATTTACTATGCGGTAAAATTCCCGATTACAAATTTAATAACTAACCCCGCTTACGATCTAATATCTACATATCCAAAATATCTATGGGATCGAGGCTGATTAAAGGAATTTTTCAAACGCGAGCGTAATTTGCAGAATGGCTCATTGTGGATGTCTAAACGAGTGGCTCAGACAATTGAATTCATGAAACTAGGGTTGTTATGAAGTTAATGGGAGTTCGCTAGCCATCAGGACATTTTGAGCGTGTTCCATTCTTGTGCGAGTTTTTTTGCAGAAATACAAAGTGTTTTTAGCGAAGACTAGTGTATTGGAAGGTTTCAAACATGGTAGGCAGACTAGGTTGTACTCCTTTATGAGTACCACTGTTTCACTGAATGAGACAATAACGATACTTCTAAGTAAATAATTGGTGATTGGTAAAGAAGAGGGCTTATGCAGCATGGTGGATGATAAACCCATGAGTGCCTCAGCCAACAGGAGACGTCAGGACGACAGGAGTGAATTTTATTCTATTGCTACGTACAACGGAAAATGAATGTAAACATCATCATGACTGGGAATATTACCTGGACCGTTGGATACATCTGTGCGATGCGATGAGTGGCTGATAAACTGAAGAAAAATAGGACACTGCGACGCCTGGACCACCTAAGGCAAACATCAATGACCAGTTCAAAATATAAATCAATAAAAATGGAAATATTAAAGAAAATAATTATTCATATCACGTGAATGCTTCATAGTACAAGCTTCAGCCTCCTTCACCGCTCGTACGGACCCGGGCAATAAGCCAAGGGAAGACCACTCTTTTTTAATAAGACTAGGAGAGATTTTCAGGAGACTTCATGTCAACAGGGTTAGCCCGTGAACGATACTCGCTGGGAAAAGTATGCCTAGAAGAAACTGTCAACATCGGTCTACATGCAGCCAATCTTGGCTGCTGATCAGGGGCGCCGTAGGACTATCACCTTACACAGGCGCACATAGCTAGCAGGAAAAGAGTTTTAGAAATGGAAACGTATGAGATGTCAAAAATTCCAGGACATTCCGACAGTTGTGCTTAGTCTTCTTCATTAGGCGGAGGGCAATTATAAACCCCGTAGTGAGCAGCGCTAGGACAGGAACAAAATTACTGGCCATACAGATGATACCTGAGCGATGTCACATAAAATGGATATCTTCTTGTTTGTTTCAGAATGCGGAATAGCCAAAGTGGGGAAGAAACCCAACGCCAACTGTAAGTGCATCGAGAAGGAAACCGGCGGTACGGATTTTGGTCAGAAATGCTACTATTGGGATTGCAATGGCGAGTCTACCATGAAATGTCCTATCCTTCCCGCTCGATGATGGAATTACTTAGTTAGGAAAATACGGGTAAGCGTTTAATCTTGAATAAAAGGCATTTATACTGTATAGCACTTATCACTCACTTCACTCCTATACATCGGGGAATCCAGAAACTTGCTCCTTGTGGGAAACACAGATGAATCGTAATGACGTCATTGTTTCAGTAACACCAGTGATAATCAGGCGACAGCGACATCCATATTGTGCCAGAAAAGGAACCTTGAGTATCAGAGCAGGAACATTCTGTGTTCCTCGAGTCAGGATGCAAGAAAATTTTCAAACAGGCCTATTTCATTGTTGTCTGAGATTTCCAGTAGTGCGTATTTAAAAAAAAAAAAAAAAATCAACAGATAAGTGCAAGCAATTACTGAGAAGCGCATGCGGATACCGAAACACCAATGTGGCTTCCGCCATCAGCAGTGATTGATACATACGCAGATCGCAGACGGCCTTACCAGCCCGTGGGGCTCCCAGAATCCTACTTATCGGACCGATACTTTTTTATCAAACTAGAAGGGACTTTTTCTTTGGAAGTGCGTTAGG
The DNA here is from genome assembly GCA_019603395.1 of Cyrtorhinus lividipennis. Classification (NCBI taxonomy): domain Eukaryota; kingdom Metazoa; phylum Arthropoda; class Insecta; order Hemiptera; family Miridae; genus Cyrtorhinus; species Cyrtorhinus lividipennis. Next base: position 28,555,628 of record CM033999.1, read on the forward strand.
CCCATGCCCATACTTTCTACACATCAGTGATTTATCGGAATCTCGATAAAACAATGACAGAAAACTGGCTGGGAAAAAGGACGTTGAACGATTTTACCCCTAGTTTGAAACCCACCACCCTACTTCTCTTTATTCGCAACTAACCCTGCTACAGTGCTCCAGCGCCAAGAGGAAAATTTTGTTTTCTCCTGATAATCGAGCCCAAAGTCGAAAAAGACAACGAAAAAGTGATCGGCTCTTTGAGCTTCTGAGTCCAACTTACCATCCCATCAAGACCCCTCAAAAGAAGCTTCGATAGAATCTCTATTAATAGAATCAACCAGGGAACCACAAAGTTTGAATTCGGAAAAGAGCTCAGATAGTCTTATGAAGGTTTGTTAAGCTGGAAACAACAATTATCAAAAGAAAAAAGAAGAGTTTCGATATCAAGAAAAGGCTTCAGCTCATTTGGGTAATCCTCTTTTGATTGGAGTCTAAATTGCTGTCTCCTCAAAGACACAACTTTTCATGATGGGAAAACCTCTCGGAAGGTTCAAACGTCGATTAAAATTTTGACGAACGAAGAAAATTATCTAAAAGGGAAAAAAGTTTCTGGAACGTTGCTGACAACTTGAACTAATTCACCCCGTGTTCTTGACGGGTTGATGAAGCAACTTCAATCTCGCTTTTCGTAAAATGTTTATAACTTGTACGAACAATAATGAAGGAATAGTGGTGTATAGTTAAAACAAAGTTTTGTTATTTAATAGTCATTTCGGGCGATCGTGAGCTATCGATTCCCATTTGATTTTCAGCCCCTTATCGTTTACGGTAGAGCCTGTATTTGCCCATTCCCATTGTCAAAACAATTTTTATCAAGAAGTAATCAAGAATAAATCTCAAAAACCATACTACGTATACCTAATAGATTTTTGAGGGTGTCATTAAGAGGTGTCAATCTTTTTTAGGAAAAATGGGATGAATTGTAAAGGCATACACGTGATTATTCAGTCACTTTAGGTATTTGGAGGAGCTGGAAAAAATCGAGGAGAGCTCAATCCTATTTTAGATGTCACGCGTTTTCTTGTGTGGTTGTGTTCGCCTCTCAAACAAGGTCTCCGTTCTGCACACGCTAATTTTATCATAAACTGTTTGGAATACCCAAAATAAGATAATATGTTAAAAGAAATTCTGGATCCGAACTACTTTATTATTCTAAATAGTTCTCACCCCTCTGGGGAAGCGTAATTTTAAGGTTCCTATTTTTACAAGTCGAAAATACGATTTCTCACAAGAGTGAGATCCACCTGCAATAATAAACTATTTAGGAATGATGTGTAGTCTTTTCTCGTGACTGCCATTACGAAAGCAGGGAAGATGATGGCGCCATTTGACGTAGTACTTGATTCCATTGCGCTATAGGTTTGTTCCAGCGCTGACGTGTTGTACAAGTAATTGTGTGGGTCCTGCCCGCGTATAGAGTTCTACAACTTGAGGTTGAGTATTGAAGTAGACAACTAACTATTCCAACCTACTTGCTGTTGGAATGAAAACATGGTTGTAACCAGACTGAGTGTGAGTGTGAAGCCTTACCGAGTTTTCTTTAGTGCTGCCCCCAATTTTCAAACTATAATTTCACCTCAAAAATCCAACCCTTTTGAAAATTTTTTGAGTGATTTTGAAACGTCAAACGATGCCCATTGGTGAGCTGTCATTGGAGGATCGTCTACATGTAACGTAATTAGGATTTGGATCTCTTAAAAAAATTGGGGGGCAGGACAAATGTTTTTCCCTATCAAAAACTTTAGCCCTGTCCCCTCGGTGTCCATCGCTTCTCAACCTCTTAATTTTTAATCAGTGTTTTTTTTTCTATCCGCTTATCACCCAGTATAGATAATGTCTCTTCCTATTTACATTCGTGCCAGAGCGACTGAATGACTAATCCACATTGATTTTTTAGGAGAAATCATAATTTGAAAGCAGAAGGGGGGGGGGGGCTCTAAAGAACACCCACCTACCCAATCAGACAACTCATCCCTACTACTCAAACAACTCAACTCAACTCAATCAGTTGCACAACGCTGGAACAAACCTTCTAAAATGTCTGCAACGGGCAGACCAACCACCCAAGAAGCCAGACGGGGTGAAATACGCGGGGTGGGTGCATGGGGGCTTGTCAATGCAGCATTCCCCCTTCGAAGGTCGGAAGACAAGAAGCACCTTCAAGTTTTGCATAGCAAGCAATCAACCAGTACTGCAATTACGTTTTACATGGATTTGAAATAATTGCACATAAGTCAATCGAACCTGCAGGTAAAATGTTCCTTGCTATCGAGGAAATACGACCTGTACTGTGGGAATCCAAACGTTTTCATGCCGTCAGACAACTTTATCCCTTTCGAATTTCACGCAGGGGCTGCTTCGAATAAGAGAGTTTTCACTTTGAAAGGAAAACTCCGAACTGACGGCCGAGTCTGGGGGGAGATAAATTTTTGACTTTAAACATCCCATCAGACTAAGAGCACTCGCCCAGACGGTTGGCCAGGTAAATATTTTAAAAGAGGAACCGATTCGTTCACTTTCTCAACGTAGCCGCCGTGGGTGGAAGCCACGTATCATGCGATGGCTTGGCATTCGTCATGATGTTTATTTAACATTCAAATCGCATGAAAGAGAATCTCCTAAATTATGCGAACGGCATCCCATTTGGAAGTGGTAGGATTGAAGGGTCAGATGAATCAGGAACCTCTTGTGAAGCGTCACCGCTGAACACGAGTAGGAAACCGTTCACGCCGTTTCGCAGGTGCTCTGTTCGAGGGGGAAGCGTGCTAGTGCGAGGGTTAATCCCGACTAAGTGGAAGTAACAGATTCATGAGTCCTGCCAAAGCTGTCTGCTTCCGGGTTCGAAACGTACATCTTTCGCTCTCAGAGTTCGTGTCGATAGATTCTATAGGTAGAATGTGTATCATTTGACGTAGAAGAATAGGTATCGAATGGCCCCTTACATTTATGAATGTCATCCCTCAACCCTCCTAATCCTCTTAAACGAAAAGGAGAAGAGGCTTTATCTTTCAGGGTCGAGGAATATAGTATACATTTCGGGACGTTGGAGCCACTTCAGTCGGGCGCCAAACAGCATATTGAATAATATATATGCTTCGGTATCACGCTACCTGCGATCCCTAGAATATTAGAGACATGCCGCTAGCAACTTCATAAATCCAATACGACATATCAGACGGAGTTCCGAAGTTGGGTAAGCTAAAAAGTAGTGACGCCGGTATCCGCCACGTGGCGCCAGCGCTAGGGACGCGACCGAAGAGGAGATGACGTCAGCAGAGCTTTTGTCGCTCCTAATACTGCTCGACTATGTTGGTGTAATAGATGAATAAAATCAAATTCGTGACTACGTCACGTTTCGTCATGAAATTTGAAACAAAAATGTATTTGTCTCAAGAAATGTGACAATGCTAGAACTCTCTTAGTTGTAGATGGTGCATCAGACAAAGAAGTGTACGGTGTCGGGGTGGACAGCATACATGATAGTTGCTGCGATATTCGGCACATCTGACCTCAACTCCCACACTTGAACCCACCCGTAACGAGCCCGCACCGATGAAGCGGTCAAACTTCACAAGAAAGTCAGTAAGGGGCTGTCAGGAAGTTGGAGCGAGTTGGAGTTGTTTGAATGAAATATTTCCCAAACTTGTTCCCGTGTTAAGCATCTGGCGCCTTGATGTATCGGGCCCTGCCGAGCAGGGCTCTCAGATAAATAGTCGACGTCCTTTTGCGGTTACGTTCCTGCCGACCGCTTCATCTGTCGCAAGGGAAACAACGTAATAGCCTCCAGTGGCAAAGCCATGCCATGAGCCAGCGTCATGCACACCCTCCGTCGCTCACGAGCTCATCCATCTGCCGCTGTAAGCCACAGACCCACCAGCGTGCCGGCTCTTAAAAGGGAATTAATTCCATCCACCTAGTGTCTCATACCAGAATACGTTTACTAAATGTACACTATTTAGCCATTTAAAGTCAAACGCATCAGTTTTCCGACACTCAACACCACCTCTTACTGGATGAGGCGAGATGCTCTTCTAAGCCATGGAAAATCAATCAGAAGGATTCTATGACATCCAGTACACAGTAAAACGCTGCAAATCATTATTCTCGTGTAGGAAAGTGACAAAACTGGTTTCAGAAAAATACGGTTCCACTTTCTTTCTGTGATGGTTGGAACGTTGAATGTGTTGATCGGCGTTTAATTGTGCAAACTTTTGTTGTATTCAAATGAAAGATAAGAACGGCAATCGTAAGAGGGCATTTTAAAAAAGACAAATTTATTTACACGTTACACGGACAAATGAATCGCAAGGAGCGTACTACGAGACTAACCTCAGCGGGGCTCGTAGGCCTCCTGTATAAGCTTAATATGGCTAGTCAGCAGTTGGGTCAGTTTACAGGTGTTCTACGTATGTAACTTGTACCTTTCTCGGCCTCTATGCACTTGACTTGGAACTTTGTGTGTGAGTGAGCGACTGAATAGATTTCAAGACATTTTCTGCAATGAGGCCTACGCCTGAACTATTAAGAAAATTTGATTGATGTCCTTGATACGTTCAAATTTTGTTATCGTGCAGGTTTTTTTCCTTCTTCCAAATTTACTCTGCTTGCGGTCTATCTGGCTCGGAAGAGTATCAGTGCCATTCAGTAGCAATTTTTATTCCCTCGTCGATATCTCCCCCGGACACTGTGGCATCTGTCAGCTCTCAATGGGATTATTTGCCACCCCGCAGAACCGCTCGTTCTCACCGCCCTCACGGAATACTCGCCGAGTAACGATTCGAAATTGAGGGAAAGGGGAGAACGGTTTCAATCGAAAGGCCCTTCAAGGGCCGCTCTCAGACGGGGGTTAATGCGCGTGAAATGAAATGGATTCAACTCCTCGGCAAGTAAGATTTGGCAAGTTCCGACCTCATCCGGAGAAACTCCCCGAAAACCGAGGCCCCATTCTCCAGCGGCTCAACAACGGGATATACTCTTCCTCCCAGTAAAGCCTTTCACTGGCTGGGGATCATTCAGTGATATGCAAATGAGTACATAATGTACACCAACAAACTTTGTTTTGGTCAACCTTCGAGGTTGTTTTGCTAGGCAAATCCCCTAAACTGAACCGGGAACCTCTCCGCTCGTGGTGACACTTGTGGTTTTGTTATCGCTCTTCCAGTAATACGCTTAGATGGCTTCTAGAGTACATAAATAATAGGGGTTTGTGTTTTGAACAAAACGTGGAGTTGAAACTCTAAAGCAGCCAATATACTCCAGCATTCTGCCATTTTGTGTGGTTGTAGCGATTTCCACAACAATGAATGCCATGCTGGGAATATACCATTGTCATTAATACTGAACGATCCGAAACATTATGACATTACCAAAAGAGATTAAGTACCAATGTTGAGAGAATTAAGAACGATTTTTTTTAAAGCAAAATAAATGTAACTTGATAATATTAGACGTAGGTAACTCTGAATAAATCCTCGTTTTGGTTGGTTATTCCTTGAATAATCAATCTATGTTTTCATGCAAAATTAAATTTGATCGATTCAACCCTAAAACTTTTTTCCTGGGAGTTCCATGGTGTTAAGCTTAAAAAAAAAAAAAAAAAAAAAAAAAAAAAAAAAAAAAAAAAAAACGCTACAAATTTTTTAACAGGGATTGGTTATTCCTCGGACCAGGCACATAGAGACTCATTTTAATCCATTCAGCATCCAAAGTTTAGTGGAAAATGATACCCCACATGCCTAGGTACCAGAAATCTTGAAATCCCACTTTCGAAATAGGTAGATAGATTTCTGACTCATTTTGACCCATAACCTCTAAGGGTGGGCACCAATCGACCCGTCTCGTTGGATTCAGCAGCCAAAATTTAGTCGAAAATGATACCCCACACGTCTTGATTGCCAGAAAGGTTTGGACCGATTGGGCTTGATAGTTTCCGGGACTAACTAGAGCCGAAAACGGGTCCCTGACCAAAATTTCAGATTTTTAGAAAATTTTCTACTACCGAAATCGGTGGACGGCAGACGGCGGACAGCATACGGCAGACAAACATTTACTTTGCACTTTGCACTCTTCATTTGCACTCCGCACTCTGCGCTCTGCATATAACTAATACCCTTACGAGTAAAACGAACAACAGAACATAAAATTGAAAACAAAATTAGTTAGAAGCGATGTTAGCAATCCTCTCAAAAATGGAACTATTTTTGCCCTACAGTATTTAAATCAGATTTGAAGCATCCGATGGTACTTGAGAAATATCTTCTCTGAGTTGTAATTTCTGAGAACGTTTATTTAGACATAATAACGTACTCACTTTCGTCTTTAGTTTAATTGGTCAAGTGCACTTTACGAGTATTTACGAGCTAAGAACGTTCAGCACACTCCAAGTCATAACTTCTAAATAAACGAAATCCTTAATAATTGGGTTCTCAGTAGAAGTCATCAGTTGCTTCCTAAAGCACAATTAAACCTCGCTAAACCCTTTAGAAAAGAACGTTCGCCTTTTTCCCTGATAAAATGGTCCTCTGACGAGATTTATTGCAGTTCAAGATAAAGTTCAGATTAGCGATCCGCCTTAGCTCAACCCTCGGCTCCACCTTGGTGGGAGGGCTTTTCAGATAAGATTCTTTCTGTTCGTATCCGCGATACGGGGAAATGATTCTCTACCGAAAATAAATGGCTTGGCCGTGTTACTTTTTGGAAGGATGGCAATATAACAGCCGTAAAAGCAATAGTTCTCGTACAGAGAGGGAATACAACACATCGGTAGCTAAGTTAGGTGAACTAAATTGAACAACGGATACTCAATCGTAAATACGCAGAAAAATCAAGTCTTTAGCATTTTCCTCTAGTGTTTACATTATTCTGATTCGATTAGAACTTGCCTATAGCATTTTGCGTTTCGGAGTTTCCTTAAGTCTCTCATTCCGTCTGAAAAGTAAGTTTTACTCGCAAGAGGCATCGCAGATCCTTAGCATAACCACCTGCAAGAAGATGGGAGAGATAATAACGTCTTCAGAACATGGTTTTTGAAGAACAAAAACCCCAGTTAAATTCTCGCCAAGATAATTTTTCTTCACTTTTTCGTTTTGACATAAATGCTTAATCACAATGCGATATCGGTCATCATTAACTACAAGCGATGCGACCCTAGTTACTTATAATGTAGATTATTATTCATACGTAGGATAGTTTAATAGCTCAATTTGTTTACTCTTCTTGTTTGGTTTTTATGTTCAAAAATAGGAAAATATAGAACTTATATCGACTCCGTTTTTCTATCAGGCTTTGAGTCGCTGCAGAATTGACATAATTGACCTATGGAATAAAATATTCGTTCACTGAGCCCATTTGACTCTGTGTCATAGGCTCTCATGGAAGCAAGGAGGGTTGGTTAGAAATGGGTTGGTGGAAAATGGGTTTTCTAGTTTTACAGGGTCCCCTCGGGAGCCACCAAAATCTGTCCTGGAACAGTGGACTGTGAGAGAATTCGCAGCGCATTTCTTCGTATCTTTTGACTCAGACGGAACATACCAGTGGACACTATTCAATTAGTAAAACACACAGTAAGGGTCTCTCCGGGTCGACCAACTCAACACTGATTATCACTCCCCCGTCAACGAGAACCTCTCTCTGGCTTGTTGGACATTCTTTCCTTGCACGTCCGTGAGCTATCAATCCTCACATTTATAAGTGACAATTGTGCCCAGTACGGTCATGCGACTTGCAACTGGATTGTTATTGGTGGTAGTCTGGTCATTTTTCACTGCATCGTCACCTAAGGAGCATCACAACAGGACAAAAAGATGGATCAACTTCCCCAAAGGCAGTTCACTGCAGGTGAGTTGGAAACCGAACTTATTTTTATTTGGTGGTGAGCTAGCTTACCTATGACTTGAAAAATCAAACATAAAACAGTGTTGTTGATGAAAACCCTGAAAATTATTCTTGATCATAGGTACTTAGATTATTGGTATGTATCATGATAGACCTTGGTTATAAAGAATGTTATGTACAGTAAAATTAAGATAGAATGAGTAGTCAACGCAGTAAGATTTGTTCAAGCTTTCTTATTCTAATTAGAAAAAATTCAGGAATCACACTGTTGGATGAGTTCATAGAGAGAAATAAAACCATTCAAAATCAGTAATCGACAAGAATGGATGTAAAACCTTTATCAATCATCAGTAATAGCTATAGCGACGGAGTTAAGTGGGGATAGACTTGATGCTCGAAGTAGGGGTGTACCTACTGCGTTATTATTCTTATTGTAGTTTCTTTTGGGCAAATTCAATTAGTAGTTGATAACGCTTTAATAACGCTGGCTATAATCTGATTAATACGGCCCCAATCTCTGAAATGATTCAGTCGCGTTTCAAACCATTGTGCTTTCGGACGTCCTACGTTCTGTTACAGTTGGTCTACTGCTGGCTGATATCGACTTACGGAACGGCAGACGGAATCTTCACCGTTGGGATCACAGTCGGCCTTGCGTGGGAGATTCCACAAGACCTCCGCAATACGGTGTTCGGGAGAGAAAGGTCGTTGCATGACAACCAGAGGCGAGAACTGCACTCGAAAATCAAGAGATTTATCGATCAGTGAGACTCTTGGCAATCGATTTAACCTGATATCGAGTTTGGTGTAAATTACTGAAATTCTCCGCTTCTAATTCGCAGGCAAGGGCAAAATGGTACTGCGTGCGTCCACAAGGCGATTTGCGACGCCAACCGGATCCCTCACGACAAGAAACTTCCTTTCATGCAATCGATACTGCACGCTATTTTCAGGTAAGAGCATGAACTTATACGGTACGAGACGGTACCCTCGTTCTTATACAGGGTAACCGATAAAACTCGAAGTCGTTTCAATCAAATTCCATTTCATTCACATTGCAGATTTAATTCAAATGAAGATGGTTCCCAAATTTGTCAGGAAGAACACCAGTGCAATATTGGGCTATTCGATCATCCAACTACAGTTCCCTTCGCAATGTGAATAAATTGAGTCGAACACAAATTGAAATGTTACCTATATCTCACTCACGTGTTTCTGATTTTCTGATTCTGATCCGACATTCTTCATAATAATACGTGGCCTCTATTGTGCTCAAAATTTTGATGTAATGTGCCGAAAAAATGAGATCTACAGTCCTTTCGATAGGAATGTGGTCTGAAGAGGCTTACGAACAAGGGATAAAATCATTTCAATTTTTAAACGAAGAATTTATCGACTACTGGAGACTGTGAAATCTCTGACGACAAAATTGAGACCCGAACTGAACAGAACATCTTACTCTGATGAAGTTGTATGATTGGTGTCACAAACGTAAGTATTCCACAAATTTTATTCTTTAATATCCCTCTTAAACAGAAGGTTTAAATTTTTTTTCAATTAATCGCTTTCTCTATGATCTCGCCTACAAATGGTGGAACCAGATGTTTTTTCTGCTCTAGTCGATCGAAACCATTACTTAATAGATTGAAACGTCAATATAACGTCAGTAATATACATTAAATCTTGATATCCGGAGAGCTCGAGAGCGAAGCTCCAGCTCCGATCGGGGTGACGCCAATCGTCAGTGTTGGATATCCTCCTTTCCTGTTACCAGAGCGGGGGCTGCTGGAGTCCAGCTCGTATTGGGTCAGCGAGTTTTCCATGATGGCTCTAAAATACAACTTGGACAACACGCTAAAACGCCTTAACCCCAATTTGGCCTCCAGAGTCAATCTACTGATGAGATCTTGACGGATTACGTCAAGAATAAGGATGATTAATTCTGGTCTCACACCGTGTCTTCTGAGAGGTTCACACTCTACCGGGAGCTGGATTGGGAGGTCAGCCTGGCGTCGGTTTCTGATATACCAGTATATTTCTTGTGGTAGGTGTTAAAGATCAAGACAGAGCTACTCTACCAGAACGCAAGGCCTTTTACCTCCAGCTAACGAGAGGAATGCTCGCGTTGTAATCTTCCAGAGAGGGCAGTAGTTTTCAATTTCTTCTGCGTTTGAGCCATCCTTATGGAAATGAGTAATGTTTGACCGTGGTTCCCTCACGCGCGTTGTGGTGGACCTCCTGAATGGTCCTAATAAGGCTTCGGTGGTTGAGATGTGCCGGTTGGCTTGGCGTTATCGAACAATGTTGGTGAGAAATTTTAGTAATCAAATTTAGATGCTGATTATATCCATTATTAATTTATCTCTCTCTCTCTATCTATCTCCCTGTTAAAGTCTACCGGGTGATCGTACCCCCTGTTCCACCCGAATCTTCGGTAGATGGTTTATTTTGATTTATGATGTGGTAAAATGTTTTCGAACTATTGCGGTGCACAACGGAATCAGGTGTCAAACGCATGAGTCTCATTTTGATAAGGTTGGTTGCCGAAAGCAGCAACACTTTCGTGGGTCTGGGTGCTTTCCTAGTCAATTGGCCCACTGTTGGCCGTTCGTCATGAATTTGTCATAAGATAAGTATCTAGTAATATTGGTAAATGATTGAAATTTAATTAGAAGCAGCTAGGTTAGCATTTTAAAGGTTTAAAGGCTTCTAGAGCAACAGTATGAGTGTACTGAAACTCTACAAGAGCACCCCTTTGGTTGGGATTCGGTCATTAAGCTGCTGAAAACACCACCACCACTGATCAGTGGACTTAGCAAAGGAGACCGACAGTTTCAGGGACGAGTTCGCTCAATCATTTTCGTGATTACCATTGCAAAAGTGGGAAATGTCGGGATTAATGTGAGTCCAACCACTCGAGCAGCGACCAACGGTGTCGCTCCCATTACCAAACGCGGCCAATCGAGTCATTTCTCCACTTCGTTCCACCACATCGTCCTGCCCAAACTTCCGACCTTCGGCCGGTAATTTATCCCTCAAAATGTAGCCGGCGACGAGAGGCCAAAACATAGCTACCGCCGCCGGTTTTTGGGGCGAAGAGACCGGGAGGCAGGCGCAGGCGTGCGCGTAGGGCCGAACCAAAGGGCAGCTCTGAGCCCTTCAGTGTCGTGGAGGTTCTCTGTTGAGTATCGTGGCGCGCTCTAGTGTTTCCCCCGGCTCCTAACTCCGCGTCGATCTCTTCTACTTCTTTCGTCTCGAAAATCGTAAGTGAGCGACGTAATATCAAACAACGACGAGTGAATTATATGTTTGAAATAGACGCCAAATCCTCCTCAGCACCTACAATTCAAACGTAACTAATACCAATTGTTTATTTATCACTGTAAGGTGAAAAAAATCAACACTTGAACCAATTGTTGGAGAAAATCCATATGTGAAAAAATAAAATTTGCCTGTTTATAATGTCAGTTTTATCCATAATAATTCAACTTGATACTAAATTTACTTGTATCATGGACTAGAGATATTCATTTGTGAAGATCTAAAGCCCCTTTTTTCTTTATTTTTACTGAACAGCTGAGAAGTATAAGAATTATATTTATTATATGGGAAACATGAGATTATACGAACATTGGCAGTAGAAAGAAAAATATTAAATATAGATGAAATCAAATTGTGCCAAATCAACAGGCAACAGCTCTATTTGCACGTCTGATGTGGCAATTCACGTAAATATCAATCAATCACTCACAAAACACCCTTATTTTATATAATAATGGCATATATTTGATCAAATTTATAGGTCAAAGTCGAATAATTTTACTAATGAAATTGGCAAAGAATAACGAATGATTTCTGGCTAAGTACTAACGAATTTGAACCATGACGGATATAGAGCATAGAGCTCTTCGGCTCTGTCAGAACAAGTATGCTGGACTTAATCATTCGTTCACCCAAATGCGAGGATCTGTTTCTAAATGCCTCTAAGAACATAAATTCACCAGTTCACTCGATTTTCATTCAAGCAAACCTCAATTCACAGTTGTTCGCCGCCTGGATAACTGTAGACCAAAATATAATTACAGGCGCCCAGAATAAATAGAAGTTATTTATTTAGTAACTTTTCACTCTTCAGTACTGTTTTCTCTCCGTTGTATCGTAACATACTACAATTTTGATGGCTACAACCAACTGTTAGGGCCACCGGCCAAATGTTTATTCAACGTGGGTTTGAAGAGTTCCGGCACTAGTTTTATTTATGCAACACATCTGTCGTGATAAAAAGTGGTTCAAGTTTGGTTTGCCCTCGTAATTCGAAGTTGTTTGCGTACGCTTCCAGTCTCTAGAGGGCAACAAAGCTTTTCAGTTATCAAAAACACTTGTTCGAATCACCGGACGAAACTCGTATGAGTAGAAAACGCGGAAATCCCAGTGAATGAATTTATGTATGACCAATGGCTGAGTGACGAGGAAATCTTGAGAAGCGAAGAAATATCTAGTTGAGAAAACCAAACCAAAAGTCAATAAGATGCCTGCAATTTTTGGCGAATGTAAAAGAATTACGAGGAGTTGAGTGTACATTAATCTAACAATCTAATAAAAATGCTAAAAATGTCGTTCTCGATGACACTCCCTGTTTCATCAACCGGGACGGTACATACTTCTTGAACTGGGGTTGAAAAAATCGGAACAGTCTGCACATGTTTAAAATGTCACAGGACTCGCTTTAATAATTTACGGGGTGAACTAATTAATTAATTTTTCAACAAATTAAAAAAATGTTTATGTACATTTGCATGAAGTTAGGCTAAAATGCACTTAAACCTGAAAATGATCTACATGGAGCGCTTGAAAGGGAATTTGAGTTGAAGCTGCTGGTGCATAAAAATTGTAATAAGCTTAATATACTCAAGGGGAAATTTTATCATGTGGTTGCCTAACGCACCATAACAGCCCCTCGTCTATACGTCTCTTATGTACACATCTGTTATGTACAATTTCCATACAAAACAGTTTTCAATTTCTTTTAGATTTTTCATGAATTACTTTTCAATGTATCTTCCATACTCTCCCAGAAAAAAAAATTTTTTTTTTTGCTTTTTGAGTATTTGATGCATGCATCAAAAAGCAGGTAAAATATGTAATTAATCAGGTGGTAAAGGCTGACAGACATAGAAAGATTATGGCTATTTTAGCGACATGAGCAAGGGAATTAATAGCTAAATTTGACAATCACAAGGGTGGTTATGTCCTATTTACATGTCTCTATGAAGGAATAGAGAGATATAAAATTAAAATAAGGTCATTAAATCGGAAAAACACCGTTAGGTGAATGACTAAAACGGTTCTTTCCAAAACTCTAAGTTTCCACGATGAACGTGGGTATATTTTATAATCAAATTTAGAAGAAATTCTGCTGAATACCTCGTAAAAATATCCTTTACGAGCGATTTTACATGAAATAAAAATCCATTAAGGATGGAGCCTCAGCTTTTTTCCAACTTGTTTCCATGGAAACAATAATGTAAAGTAATGTTTCAATTAATTTATTCTGGAATTTACGGCATTTTTTTTTAATGCTTTTACGTTCCGTGATTGAGATGCTACCCTCGTTGTCACCAGCCTCTGCCGAAACGCTCACTGAGGGTGGTAATGTGCAAGAAAGGATGGGATGGCCTAGCGAGATTGGCGACACGATGTCGACGGGGAATGGAACCCCCTGCAGTAGGTAATAGTTTCCGCTAACGTGATGTTACGGGGTCCTGGTGGCGTTGAACGCCGTACATTCTGATTCTTCTCACTCGGATACTGACTCTTTACCAATTACGCTAATACGCCTCACCTCGTTCATCTCTTGCCGGGTTTTACCGACCAAGGGTTTCACTTCGCGGGGTGTTCATTCAAAGGCGAGCTTTCCGCGGTATTCGCGATATCGATGTATTTTCTCGACCGAGTCGGCGAGCCGATTGAAATATAGCAGCCAATTTCCTTCGCCTGGTAATGTCCATACCGCAGCCTTGGACGGCACACTATACGACCAGTTTTCGCAATTCAAACTAATTCTCGGACGGAGATATAAATTGCTAGCCGCTCGCCCGTTACGTCAGCCTGAAGTGAAGAAGACCATGTTTGGTCGGCGAGATGGAGGTCCATAAATCAATGGGTTCGAGGGCAACTAGACCATACTGGCCATTGGCGATCCCTTTCAACTACGTTCGGCCGCCCCTCTGGGCGTAAGGAGAAGAATGATTCCATTCAAAAAATGTCTTAGGTACCTCCTTTAGGCAAGATCCTTTATATTTTTCCAAGCTCTGGAAAATCTACAGAATCACCTCATTGCTCCTCATGTTCCAATAATGCTCCATAAAATGCTTACTTTTCCTCTGAACAAATGAGATAATTTAATGATTAAAAAAAAAAAAAAGTTTAACACTACACATTTCAAAATACCCGGCGTTCAGCAATATTTTAGGAACCTTGCTGAATCGATTCAGCGTCAAAAGTTTACCAAGGAAGGGGGTGGAGACCATCAATTATCTACGTAGAAATAAGTCTTGTTGTCTCTACAACTAGCGAAAAATAGCTTATTTATAAAAAGTAATTTTATTCGGATCAAAGGTTGAAACCTGCTCCAACTTTAGGCACCAGAAAGGTGTAATTTTAGGATGACTCTGAGCCATTTGCTCAAATATTCAATATAAAGATAAAACTCCTGAGGGGGAGGTACAACTCGGTGGCCTCAGCCCCAGCCCATTTCCTAAGTTCGCCTCTGTCCGGGCTGGTAAATATATTGTAGTTTTCTTGTAAGCAATCAAATGAGCGTAATGCAGCGCAACTATTGATCCGAAGATTGATTCAAATAATAGGAATAATATCCAACGAGTAAGAAGGTGATTTCTTGGGATTTGAACGTTCTACTTTCTACCGTCGATTCGTTGAAAAGCCTCAACCCGGCTAATTAACGCTATTGCTCAAAGTTGAAAATCTTTTAACAAAGTCGAGGCGGTCGAACCGAATCGAGTGGGGGCTGAGAGCGCTAGAAAGTTTGTGCTGATGTGTCGAGCGAGATTCGAGCAAGTTCAACAAACATACAGGGCTTTCCCTCCCTTGAGAGCTTACGACTTAGTTGTGTCCCAAGACAAACCGAAGTCCCTGCGTTGCCAGGGCTTGGAGAAACCGCAAGATTTGGACAAGATATTAGCCCACTGCCTCGATGCTCCATAATTTCATGACCTGGCGGCGAGAGGAACAAGTCGCAGAATGCTCAAGAAAGATTCGGACCAATTTGAATCGCCATCGATTAGGGAAAAGCCAGGTGGGAAACAAGGGAGACTGAACACGAGTAAAATTTTAAAAGTTTAAAGAAAGAAAACACTTTGAACTTCAAACGGATACCCACCTGCCCTAGCCAGTATGGATCTGCTTGTGGAGGAAGGTAGCTGTTTACGATCGAACCAGAGGTGAGCTAGGGTTATTTCGTATTCAGGTTCTGTAAGTAACACGCCTCAATGGTGGAGGGAGGTTGAAAGTTGGTTCTGTATGCGATCCTCGTCTGCTATGAGCCTCGCGAGTTCATATTCGATCCGGTGCCCTAGCACGGTGTATCAGATTGCTAGAAACTCTTTGCGGTGAAACCGAACGGAAGGAAAAAAGCCACTATTGTACTTTCAATTGCCGCAGCTGGAAAACGAATATCTACATCCGATGAGATTTCATAACGTATCGGTGTTCTCCTTGGGCAATGCAGAGGAGTAGTTACATCTTATTTATATCAGCTATTTGCTGTATGCTGTGCTTTTTTTCTTTTTATGAAGGCTGTGTCAAAAGTAAGGTGCGATTATTTCTCATGCGTATGTACAAGTAATAAGTAGTAATTCAATGAGCTGCAACAGTTGCATGAGTATGAACCCACCTTCAGGAGCTGCATATCCTTGTTGTACGGCTCCACTCCTGTGCATTGAGGCGTCGTCCTTGGAGACCTGAGGATGCGTTCCATGTCTACCTACCGTCACCTTACGCCATAAAATCCGCTAGAAGACAGTGCTCCACACGTGCTCTCCTGATTGCTGTTACAAAAGAACTGAGACGCCCCATGCCTACAAGTCTTGCTGCACTTGGATGATCAGGAAATGAGTGTCGGGGCTCTCAACCCAAAGATGAACCTAGTTGAATGCGACCATGAGGAGATGGACGTCAGTTTGAGAAAAACCGCGTTACAGAGTACCGCAGTCAACACGCACTGGGTTCATGCTCGATGCGACGTGTGTGGTTCGCTCTACATGTATCCGGAACAACGATTAATTTTTGATGTAGGATCCAAATGTTGAGTGTATTGGTAACAATATTTCGGCTTGGCTATACACAAGACGGCATGCAATTGTAATGGCAGCTCAAAACGTATGGGCCAAGCTTTTCTTGTATCCGACAGCAATTTATCAGAATTTGCAATCGTCCATAAATTTACAGGAGACTGTACCCTCAACACACAATCCTCTCAGAAGAAACATACCTCCTGAGTACGCTCAGCAAGTCCTATTGGTCGAAGGAGTTATGAGAAGAGAAATACTGGGACGCCCAGTGCGAAAGTTGTGGACGTTGGCAGATTTCGATATTGGTCGAGATCTTGGTTCTGGCTCGTACGGAATGGTGTACAGGGCTCGTGAGCTAAAAACGGGTTACGTTTGCGTTCTGAAAACCTTGAACAGAAGGAGATTCAAGTGTCGCGATGATCCACGGAAGGTAAGGACAATCCAGGATTGAAAATGTCCTAAGACCTATGCTTTGGCTCAAATCTATAATAGGGATGATGAGAGTTCCTTCCCTTCTGGGTCATTTTATGCCCATAAAAATTGAGAATGCGCTGAGAAGTAAGTAACGACAAATTGAATGATCGTCGAGCATAAATGCTTCAGGGTTCAAAATCTTCTTACTTTCTTTTGGTAAAGACCGTCACTCTTCATGAACCATCTTGAAGAGTGGCAGTCACTACCTGACTGAAACAAAATTCGTGGAAGAAGAAATAGACCTGACAGAAACATGTTACAAGCGCAAAAGTGCCAGCATTCCTACCAATTGAAAATAATGATCTGATAAACCCCCTCCTCGTTTAGGTGTTGAGGGAGATTGAGATTCAATCCCGCCTAAGACACAACAATGTACTGGCTCTGTACAACTACTTCGTCGAAGGTGCATCAATTTACTTGTTGGTCGAACACGCTATGTACGGCAGTTTGATGAAGAGAGTTTACCAAATGAAGAGAAACCAACAACTTATTCCGCCGTACGAAGTAGCTACCTACACTGAACAGGTTGCCAGTGCTTTGGAGTATTGTCATGCAATGAAGGTCTGGCACAGGTGAGCTCCTCAGCCAGGAGTCCAACACCTGACAAACTTGAACGCTGCAACTTGGCTGGTAGTTCATGCTCTGGCTTCCACAATGACTGTTTTGGTATTAGACTAATGCATGCATAGGTGAAGTGAATAGGGGAAGTTATCACATGTTCCATCGTCTTCAAGTATATTCACATCCTCATTCAGGGACATCAAGCCAGAAAATATTCTTTTCAACGTCAATTCTGTCGTCAAACTGGCCGACTTCGGGTTATCAGTTCGTACCTCGCAAGAGGAGCGCCATACACGATGTGGGACGAAAGACTACATTGCCCCTGAAATGGTCCAAGCGAGAGGACATTCGCAGTACGTTGACAACTGGGCACTCGGCGTTTTGGTGTACGAATTGAGCACTCTCGAACCACCGTTTTATCACCCAAGTGAATATGCAACATTCAGAAAGATAATGGAGTGTGACGTGACCTATCCTGAATACTTGGAACTGGGCTGCGTTGACCTCATCAGCCGTCTACTTAAGTGAGTGACGTTGTTGGCGTACGGTATTTCCATCTACCCACTCTGGTTAATTTTGGATTCAATTCAACCACGTCTACTTTAGTTAGGTACGTGACAAATTTGCTGAACTTCAACTGGGGCGAGGTGACAAAGTCTGCCACCCACCCTCAATGACAGCATCACAGTCCCAGAACAGCAAACGACATTCGAGGATGGTAGCGGTCTCAATGGTTGTTTTGTTTCATGATCGTCTACATAAATAACATGATAGGTATTCGACGTTTGGAGTCCAGTTAGGTCCTGGAAAATGACACATTTGGAGCATCCCAAAATTTGTCCAAAATGTGTCCGTGGTAATCTTTGAATCTCATCGTGGGGTTGGTTCCATTCTATCTGATTTTCGAGTACGACACCATACACAGCAGTAACTCTCTTCACTGTCCGCAGGATTCAACCAGAAGCTCGTCTAAGCTTCCGAGAAGTTCGCGAGCACCCATGGATAGTTGGTTACACGAAGTTGAAAAAAGGGTTACCGCACTGCGCCTGACAATAAATCTCTAGTCCTCGTCATTTTGAATTACTTGTCCGGTGTTATTAGCCTACTAAGGCCCATTCCTGCCGCGACGTCGAAGCGCAAGCCCACTCACGTAGAAACACAAAATACTATTTCAATTTGATGTACAATAAACCCAAGACGTGTTATCCTTCAAATTAGAAATAGGATTGGTTGACAAGTTGCCCACCTCCCCCAAATCCCGGTTTCTTGTTATGAATGCCTGCTGGACAAGGGTTGACGTGATTTATAACCACTACATCACCAAGTTAGTTGGAAAGAAACACTATATTACAAGTTCTGGGTGGTGCGGTGGAAGGAGTAGAGGAGTGGAGGGGGATCTGCTGTAGCACTGCGTTACTGCGCCGATCGGAATGAGCTGAATTATTTACTGGTTTCTCTCTTTAAATCTCGTATGTATCAGAAAGATACGATTGGTATGTATAAGTTCGTTGAATCTGGTCTAAACGTATGCCTCAAACACTAGATTTGGTTTTTAAGTTTCTGAATATTGGAAAAACACTCAATGTGGGAGAGTTTATCCAGTACTAAGAGCTCCTCGTACCCTTGGATTCCATACTTGGAAACCCTTTGAAACGGTTTCGTTACTGACATAGCCACGGATCATCAATTCATCATCTTTATCACTTTACTACTGTTTACATCAAATTTTTACTTCTTTAGTATTCATATTATGTGATTAATACTGTATTTTCACTACTCGGAGGGTCAGAGCAAATTCTGCGTTCAGGCATCAGGGATCGATTTTGGAGTCAACTGGAAATGGCTGCGGTGAATCTTTAGCGTATATTCGCTATGAATTACTTTGAAATCCAGATTTTTTTCTTTTTCAGGTTTCAGGTTCTTTCTCTGTCAAATTTGAAGATAAAAATGAAACTTTTTGGGTTCAAAGACGTTTTTTTAAGGACAAAACTACACTTACAAAAGGGGGGTGTTACATGTTTATGCCTATTGCAGAGGTGCAAAATGAGGGGCTTCGCGGTCAATAAAAACCTTGGAGAAATGGCAGAGTCAAGAGCCAAAGCCGTTGGAACCACAGCGGTTTACACTGACACACACAAGCATAATCGAGCTTGAGCGTAGCTAGGAAGTATGGTAGTTTACTAATCAGACAATTGTCTTCATAGGCAGATAAATATCCAGCCCTGGCTAAGTCCCTCGTTCCCGAGAAGTATCGAGAAATCGTCGCCAATTCGGAGCGAATAATGGAAAACGCAGTTGATAAAAGAAAACTCACCAATGCTCGGAAAGTTTGGACGATAGCAGATTTTGATGAGGGGTATTTGATTGGAGTGGGTGGTTACGGGAAGGTGTACATCGCTCGAGAGAAGACATCTGGACTGATCGTGGCTCTCAAACTCATGAACTTAAACAAGCTTCACGATGATTTCTGCCGAACCAAAAAGTTGACACAAGTCGAAATAGCTACGAACAGGTGGAAAAGGCAAACGGTACGTGTTGAGTAGTGTATTATCTAATCACGAGACGATCGGGACAGCTCTCAAAATACTGGTGGCGTGGCCCGGCGGCCATTTTA
Organism: Cyrtorhinus lividipennis; assembly: GCA_019603395.1. Taxonomy (NCBI): domain Eukaryota; kingdom Metazoa; phylum Arthropoda; class Insecta; order Hemiptera; family Miridae; genus Cyrtorhinus; species Cyrtorhinus lividipennis. The sequence continues at coordinate 28,575,461 of CM033999.1, forward strand.
GTTTTTATTTTGTACCACTACTTTGTACCACCAGGCAGCTTGTCATGCGTCCGCGTAGTTTTGAAATATTTTGTCACTAACGTAGCTATCTGAGGAGTAAGGGCGACTTCCCGTTCGGTCAGTTGCAATTGTAGGGGTTGTTGGTGCAGTTTTAGACACTTTAAAAATTTCAAGTCAACCATGGTTTGATCCAACCAACGCGTCAACTTATTCCAGATATTGAGGGAAATCGAAATACAATCACGTCTTCACCATCCAAACATACTTCAAATGTACAATTACATTCAAGGCGAAGTTGATATGATCATGATAATGGAACTAGCTACGTATGGAGATCTGAGAGGAATTATGGAGCGTTCCCGTCCGTCGCGAATTGATGAGGACTTGGCCAAAAAAATAATTTATCAGATCGCCACCGCCTTATTATTCATGCACAAATCGCATATAATTCACAGGTATGTAAAAAAAAATATATACTTTCGTTACATGATATGGCAAAATATACGCAAACGGTTGTAGATTCATAAACGAGTTAGCAACGATTGCATTAATCTTCTGATGAGAATACATGACGAATAACCACTAATTCAGCAACATTCAACGCAGTATAGCCCCTAACTCCTTTTGCTCTATAGGGATCTCAAGCCCGATAATGTCCTTCTGGACGCAGGACTGAACGTCAAACTAGCTGACTATGGGTTGTCAGTTAAAGGAAAAAGACGCGCTTCCTGCGCTGGCACACCAGGCTACATGGCTCCAGAGATTATCCTACTGTAAATAATGTATTTACTCTCATATACCTATAACTAGGTGTACGTTAATATTCATATGTGTAGCTGATATAATGATAACAGTTGACAGGAACATCCGAGTTCAAGTTGAAGAGAAATTTGCTTTAAATCAGAGAATCCCGATTATTATTCAGCTGTTTGTGTATTAGCATATATTTGGACAACAAGAGTACCCCCAACATTACAGGGTGATGGCAACAAAGGTTGCTATCCTGCTGTTCCCCTGAGCTATATGTCCAGATGATATCATTCTGACTGATAGAATCATATCTGAGTCACATTAAAAACTAGTAGCCAAACCACAACCAGGAACGAGTGGTTGGAGGAAGGAGTTGAAACGATCATAACTCTGCTCCGTAAGCGTGAAAAGACAAGATAAAATCCACTAATACTCCTGCTACACTACAGGAACACGACAATACATGTAGTGGTTTCTTCTTGCCATCCTTTAACTGACGTTAGGCCACAACCCTGGCACTATATGAGTAGGCAGGGTAGTAAACTGGGTCTGATGATAGCCCCGCAGATCCTGATTGTGATGTATTTTTATTGGGTGATTAGTATGGAAGAAACAATGGAGGTCTTTACTTGTTATGGGGGATGGTTGTAACAAGAACACTTTCCTACCGCCATGAGACAAGAGTGCCTGTGTAAGAAATAAGTCCACTCAGGCTCAATAAGACCTGAAGGGACCTACCGTTGAAAACTGTCTCTTTCGTCAATGTTTCTTGAATAAGAAATTAGTTACATCTTTCAACAAACTTTCAACCTGCATCGGGAAATACACGAGCAAACAAAAAAACTGACCTAAGCACACCAAATTTAAATTGCTGTAAGTGAACATAAAGTAGGCGATCACGAACAAAGAGATGGTTCTAGACAAACAATAATTTCAGCGACTTGGGGAGAACAACCGTTAAATACTCCGAAGTTGTCGACAACTGGTCCCTCGGTGTCATTTCGTGTGAGCTGGTGCTCGGACGACTTCCCTTCGATTTTGATGAAAGCCTACCTACCGCAAATCAAATGCGCCAGCAACGGCGTGACGTCTTGTACAAAGAACTGGCATTTTCTAAAGAAGAAGTTTGCCAACTACAACCGGAGGGCTTGGAATTTCTTCAGGGACTACTCAAGTGAGACTGTTTGAGCAGTTGCTTCGTGATGTAAAAAATAAATAAACTAACGCACAAAGCAATAACGCTGTTTTTACCCTCAGTAAAAACCCTTATGTCCGAATGAATTTACAAACGGTGCTCAACCATCCATGGCTTATCAACGCCCTAAGAAGCAAGCCCTACGCGAGGCGGCTCATGAAGAATCTCTCGTTCTTGATCGATGACGAATAACCTGTTGCAGAACTTCACCATAAAGAGGCACTCCTTCAATTTGATAACCAGAGAGCTTGGTGATTTGATCAGTGGTCGTCCAATGAGAAATATTTCCAATATTGTGATGGTGTTTGCAATAAATTAACAACAAAACCTTGATTTTTTCAAATGTAGGTATTTGTCAGGTAATTCGCGGGCTACTAAGAGCGGAAAGTTTGGAAATATCTTCTTCATTTGTCCTATGATGCGGCTATGTGGATGATGGAACCCGCATATGCCGGACTCCTCGTCAGGTGTTAATAAATTGTTAAAAGATTCGACAATTAAATCCTGGTACCCAGTGAATCGGCCAAATGAACAGTTTCACCACAGTTTCTGCAGTTTGAGCCCGGTGCCTCTACATTGGCTCTTCTTGGTCCAAATCGCCTGGCTGTCTTTAGTGGCCGCAAGAGTCTTCTGATCGATGCACCTATTTGGCACCATCGGTCCTAAAGAGATTTAGTAAGAGAAAAACTGACTTCAGATCATTCAGGATGGAATTACTTGTTTATCAACCTCTATAAATGGATTCAGCGTTGGAAATTCTGTAAAAAATGACACCCAGCACGCCCAGGTTCCCCAAAAATCTCAAAAAATCATCTCAAATTTACGCGATTGCCCAATTTTGCGGGAAGAGAATGGTTGGATCACCTCTCGTGTCCCATACTCCACATAAGCTTTATGAGGTTCAGAGTCATGAATAGATAATTTATATATTGACCTACGATTGCTACAAGAGCAGGAATGTTACGCATTAGCCTTCAGGTATGCAACAAGAATATTTGCACCAAAATCAAGCCCGAGTGGTGTATTTTATTACAAACAAAAATATGTGCTGTATGATCTAGTCAGTCATAAAACCATTTATTTGTGAATTACAGCTAGAATTACGAACCAATTTTAGTTCAAAGGTTTCTAGTTTTGACGATCGCCATAAAGGTAATACATTTAAACTCTACCGAAGCTGATGGAGCCGTAATGGTTAAACCAACAGAATTCAGTACAAAGCTGAACTTGTTTTGGTTATTTCAGACCAGTTTTCCAGTCACCATGTTTATGCAATTGAACTAAATGGATGAAATGAGTTTCCAAGTAGGTAGGTGCGTGTGGTTCTTGCAGAATGAGTGACAATCGGCGCTCCCACGTCAGCGTGAACGTGAATGCGACCTGCAAGCTTTCGAATCGATCCCTTTGAGCTCAAGCGATACACGCCACAGGGACGTAACATCAATATAAGTCGTTACCAGAGGTAAAACGGCCCTGTAATCAGAAGCCAAATTGAAGAGCGGAGCAACTATTCGGGAGCGGGATGGATCGCGCGGCTCGAAACCATAGAATTCATTAGCTGGCGACGATTTCATTCCTTTGAATTCCCACAGCGAACCCACTCCCCTATACAAAGTCACCTTTTTGCCGTTCGTGACAGTTGGTAAGGAACAAATTTCCCTCGCACGAAACTACACCAATAATTTAAATTTACATGAGCTCGCTACGGAAGTGGCGAACAGTATTTTGACAAACATCGTATAAGTAGGAACTACTCGATAAATATTTGCTTTAAAGACTATGATAAAACTTCTATTTACGAACAGAATAGAAATGGGAGTGGAGGGGGGGGGTTACTGCTACTTCGGTTTAATAAGTGCCTTCTCCATCTTTGATAAAAAAAAATGATTAGTTGACAAAAGCACAGTGCAGCACTGCGCAATAGGTTATCACGCTCGTTTGAGGTCCCCAAAATCACAAAGGGAGAACGAAATACGGTGAAGAAAAGCAATTATGTAAACAAGATGGAATGAACCAAGGCTGGGCTGTGGGTCTGGTTCATTTGAGTTGAAATGAAATGTGGAACGCCACAAGGAGGGGTGGCGCATTTTTGGCGTCACCCCAAAACAACGGGTTCTTCAAGATTCTCTCGACTTTATGTATGCAAATGTTGTAACTTTGAAGACAATGCCTCGATGTTTCTTTCCCCTTTTTTCCGTAATCCTAACGACGAACAAAAAGTCTCATTTTTCGAAGGGTCGGAGCATAAGGATGGCGCTCGTATTTACCAGATTGTCTTATTTTTGTTGCAGCGTTGAAGGAGATCAGAAAGGCCATCTTTGTTTTTCACCGTCGATTCTACAGTGCTATAACGTATAGTAACCAAAGCCTGCAAAGTCCACTTACGTCCGTTTCTTTTTACCCCAAAGTATGGCCTCTTACCTTCGTAGTTATTCCCTTCTTGAAAGAAAATAACCCCGTGTTTGTCCTTGAGAGCCCTCATTACTGGACCCTTAACCTTCTTTCAAGTTCATTATTTCCAAGATTCCTTCTCACAGCAGCTTTTTCGTTACCTCTAACAAGATGCCTGCACGTTTAAGGTGGAGTATGTTGTTTTTCTACTCAGTCCGCAACCAGAAAACGGGAGTAGCTTGGTTTTCACGTCTTATATATTTTTGTCGCTCATAAATTAAACTTTCTTATAATATATATTCTTATCGCTTAAAGCCTTCAATAAAAATTAGATTCAATATCAATTTGGTTTGTTCAAGTTTCTTTGTCAAAGACATAATAATTCCCCCCCTCAATTTTGAATTGAAAGTTATGACATTGTAATGAATCGTTAACGTTTTGGCGATAGATGGTCCCATATCAGGTTCATCTGGATTGAATAGAATAATAGTGCGCTATAATATGCCCAAACTTGATTTTCATTCAATGGATTTATGGAGTCAGCACTCCAAGTGCAGGAGCACTATGGTTAGCCTTTCATGGCGAATGAGAAGAATAAGAAGTTCGAGCCAAAAAGACACTAAGACACAAAGAAGGTAAAGCCCATCTGAATTTAGGCAAAATTGTAGATTTTTAAATAAATGTTCCTGTAAAAAAAAAAGAAAAAAAAAACGCTGCAAATTCTTTCACAGGGGTTGGTTGTTCATTTAACCAGGAGCATGGGGAAAACAGTCGATGTGGAGAGTCCCGGACTCATTCCAATCGATTCACAACATTTAGTGAAAAATTATACTTCACACGCCTAGGTACCCGAAAACCCATCCGAGCGGGTCCATTACTGTTGGTAGGACACATTGACAAGAAATGAAGTATTGAGTATCTGACCACCTAACCGACCTTCTGTAACTTCATCGTCGGATCATTTTTGGAACATCGAATAGGAACACCTATTATTAAATAAGAACCAGCCTTTCATCCTGGAGACTTCGAAGAAAACAACAAAATGCACAAAATTATTATAACAGGCATGTAAAGGGGAGTGGGTGAATGCGTTCCTACGCTTCTGATTGAGATTAATAGGTGGGAAATTTTAAGCTAAAATAGGAAGACAACATGTCACGGGCCGGGGGTAATGTCCAGAAAGCAGGGCGCGCGTCATAGTAAGTACCTTAGTACCTTGTCTTATAGAACAAACTCAGCCGAGGAAGCCCGTAAGTATCATCACAAAACAATGAAAGTTACAAGTACGATTATTACCTTCAATAGCTGTCAGGGTAGACAGAGGATCTGCGATGACTCGATCGGAAACTAGTTGGCGGTACAGCGACCACATACTACGGCCACAACTATTAGATCGCGAACGGCAAATACGGAATACCGAGTTTCAATAGAGAATTGAACATTCTGTAACTCTGCTGACTACACATTAACCGATTAGTACCGGAGAAGCGAAGACGACGCGAGATAACCTGGCCGAGGACGGAGCATAGAGAAGAGATGCGGCGTTCACGAAACATGAAGAAGGGATTAGTTTTCCACCAATGTATCGCTTACCCCTGAATTTTTGACGCTAAATCAATTGTGATGGATCCGGCGATCGGCGCCTCCTGGAGGTGGGTATGGGTCATGATGGGTACCTACTTACATATCTCGAAAGTTGGTTTTCGGGATTTGCGGTTACCTATGGACCTGGAGCATATGGAAAACAGACTATGAGTGTAGTGAGTGTCGGACAGCGGGTGCGTAGTGTCGTGGGCTCACTCTGATTGATTCAGCGTCCAACATTTAGTGGGAAATTATACTCCACACGCCTATGTTCCCAAAAATTCCGAAACACACTCGATATAGTGTAGGTTACCCATTACGGTAAACGATACATTGGTGGAAAACTAATCCCTTCTTCATGTTTCGTGAACGGCCGCATCTCTTCTCTATGCTCTGTTCTCGGCCAGGTTATCTTGCGTCGTCTTCGCTTCATCGGTACTTATCGGTTAAGTGTAGTCCGCTGTTATCGATTGTTTCATTCTCTAATAAAACTCGGTATTCCGTATTTTCCGTTCGCGATCTAATGATTTTAGCCGTTGTTCATCGTCGCTATATCGCCAAGTAAATTCCGATCGAGTCGTCGCGGATCCACTGCCTACCCTGACAGCTATTGAAGGTAATACTCGTACATCTTCCTTTCGAAGAAATAAACATTAATTAGTTAATTATGGCCGAAGGGGGACTTATACCAGTTAGAAATTTCTCCAACGAGATAAACTTGCGCCATTTTCATTCAAATTCTCACCTTGTCTACGAAAATATCATATGAAGGTACTTGTGAGCCTACCAAGTACCTTCAATGTGAGCGGTAGGTTGGTGTATAATCCGAAAAACAACATTCGGGGTAGTAACTGAGGGTGAAGTCCTGTGACCGCTCTCTTATGTTTGACATCTCAAAATTTGATCTCTAATAAGTAATGTTTTTGTAGTTGAACCTATGTCAATCGACCGTGTGAAACTGACCTAATCAGAACCTCTGAGTCTGGGATACGGGACTCGAGTTTATAGCTTCGTATCAGCTACTTGAGCTTCAATTGAGGATTTCCGGTGTCAGGGAAGTCAGGTAAACGATACATTGGTGGAAAACTAATCCCTTCTTCATGTTTCGTGAACGGCCGCATCTCTTCTCTATGCTCTGTTCTCGGCCAGGTTATCTTGCGTCGTCTTCGCTTCATTGGTACTTATCGGTTAAGTGTAGTCCGCTGTTATTGATTGTTTCATTCTCTAATAAAACTCGGTATTCCGTATTTTCCGTTCGCGATCTAATGATTTTAGCCGTTGTTCATCGTCGCTAAATCGCCAAGTAAATTCCGATCGAGTCGTCGCGGATCCACTGCCTACCTTGACAGCTATTGAAGGTAATACTCGTACATCTTCCTTTCGAAGAAATAAACATTAATTAGTTAATTATGGCCGAAGGGGGACTTATACCAGTTAGAAATTTCTCCAACGAGATAAACTTGCGCCATTTTCATTCAAATTCTCACCTTGTCTACGAAAATATCATATGAAGGTACTTGTGAGCCTACCAAGTATCTTCAATGTGAGCGGTAGGTTGGTGTATAATCCGAAAAACAACATTCGGGGTAGTAACTGAGGGTGAAGTCCTGTGACCGCTCTCTTCTGTTTGACATCTCAAAATTTGATCTCTAATAAGTAATGTTTTTGTAGTTGAACCTATGTCAATCGACCGTGCGAAACTGACCTAATTAGAACCTCTGAGTTGGGGATACGGGACTCGAGTTTATAGCTTCGTATCAGCTACTTGAGCTTTAATTGAGGATTTCCGGTGTCAGGGAAGTCAGGTAAACGATACATTGGTGGAAAACTAATCCCTTCTTCATGTTTCGTGAACGGCCGCATCTCTTCTCTATGCTCTGTTCTCGGCCAGGTTATCTTGCGTCGTCTTCGCTTCATCGGTACTTATCCGTTAAGTGTAGTCCGCTGTTATCGATTGTTTCATTCTCTAATAAAACTCGGTATTCCGTATTTTCCGTTCGCGATCTAATGATTTTAGCCGTTGTTCATCGTCGCTATATCGCCAAGTAAATTCCGATCGAGTCGTCGCGGATCCACTGCCTACCCTGACAGCTATTGAAGGTAATACTCGTACATCTTCCTTTTGAAGAAATAAACATTAATTAGTTAATTATGGCCGAAGGGGGACTTATACCAGTTAGACATTTTTCCAACGAGATAAACTTGCGCCATTTTCATTCAAATTCTCACCTTGTCTACGAAAATATCACATGAAGGTACTTGTGAGCCCACCAAGTACCAAAAATTTTTTCTGGACGTTTCAAGGTGTCTACATAAAAAAAATCTGCAAATTCTTACACACGGGTTGGTTATTCCTCGAATGGAGGAAACAGTGGGTGGGGCGGGTCCCAGACCCATTCTAATCGATTCAGGGTCCAAAATTTAGTGAAATATGATACCCCACACGCCTAGGCACCAGAAATCCTGACACATACAAAATGGGTGGATACATACCCTTTTTTGATCCAGACACCATGAAACGTCCAGAAAAAAATTTTGAGCCGAATCGGAGAGGTTGACCATTATCATGAAAACATAGGTTGATTATTCAAGGAATAACCAACCAAAAAAATCGGTACAAAATGATAGTTTTGCTCTGATACCTCCCAGTTGCGTCACACATGGACATTTTCCGAATTCAGCTAAAGCTGGTATTTCAAGAATCACTTATCTCTACACAATACAGGTATGACGATGGCCACAAAATGAATAACCTTGGAGCTCTCGGCTGAACCTAATGACCCCTCAAGTTGGCTGATATTTTGGTCCACTTAAATCAGGGATCGAAACTTTTCTCGACAAACTTCACTCTCTCTCTCTCCATCTCGTTTGTTTCTATTGTATCTCCATACATTTTACCGGTTGGGATGAAGATGAAAAACTTTCCCTGTCTCTCTTCTTCTCCCAATCCGGAAAAAAAAAAAACTTTGCGAGCGAGTTAAGGCTGTAAATCAGTGCGGAACCTCTCAGTATTATGTTTATTTCTATTTAAAAGTTTTCCCGATTTTTCTCTTTACGTTATGCTTTTTTCGTCATACTTTTTTTTTTTTTTTTTTTTTTTGAACAACTGGAAACGAAAAGAGCGAAAAGGGAAAGGATTGAATGAGCCCCTCTGAATACAAATAGTTAAAAACTTCTGTCTCGCACTTCTCCGTCCTATCACGTGCTCATCATTTCTCTTTTGCTTTTTTCGTACAAGTACACCATTATAAAGATCTTCCTGCGCTTTTTTAATAAAGGACGTGACCTGAAGCGTTCGGAAGTACAAATTTCTCCGGGCTCAGAGTGAACGATTTGTGAAAAGGGTCACGTTCAAAAACTCTATCGTCGATCAGTTCGAAATTGTTTACCTTCGTAATTGTGCCCGATAAATTTGAGACTATAACAATTATGTTCATGGCTGTGTTGTTTTGTTGCAGGAATGGCTTAGGAGTTGGAAATGTCTTGGCTTTCTTCCAACGTTGTCATCTGTTCGCTCTGCCTCATCCTAAGCATCTTTGTGACTCCTAACTATGCGGGAGCTAAAGGTGAGTTTTACTTTTATGCCCTTTTGTTGCTCATTCTGTCAAGCTCCGTGAGCTGCACCCCACGTTTAGACATCAAGATAATTAGGAGGAAAAGCTGCCGAGTAGAAAAAGAGGACTTCTTGAAGAATCAAAAAAGAACTTTTCCGACCCGGACCAAGTTGATTTATTCTACGACCCTGAGCCGGCGCCTTGAAATTGGATGTTCGAGGCCTAAGACTGGGGGGAGGGCATGTTGGGTGTAATGGACCGAAAACCGCTTACCTGAACCGAACGGAATAAGTTTAAAGGACTTTTGGCAGGGTTTTGGTGGCCTATAATCTTATAATCTGTTTTTGATCCTTCGGTTGGATTGAAAGTGATTCTCATCACGTAAATTAACATATTGAAGATGAGAGTAAAGAGGAGAAAATGTTACAAGATTGATCCACCGGTAGAATATGATTTTTCCATTACTACGGAATTGGTTTAACAGTATTTTGTTTATCATTATACCTCTCCTTATTTTCTAAAAGTTTTGTTTTCAGAGGCTTTCTGAGATTAATATTTCTCCTCAATAAAAACATCCCCCCAAAGGAATCCCATGCATGGGAATGGTTGATGACATAACCTCTGGAGTCTTATACGGAGAATCTATGCTAGATGAAGAAGAAAGAATGAGAGTAAACGCTAATTAATACAAAATGGTCTAGGTAGAATTAGCTGATCTCGCTTGTATTAAAATGCCTTGAGGTCCTCAGAGTAACCACCTTTACTTATACAGAAATAACCAACCGAAAAAAGGCAAAAACATTTTTTTTAAATACTCATTTTCAAAATATTCTTTTTGCCTGATAGGTACTCTACGGTAGGGGCTCGTCTGATTCAATTCAGGCTGAAGAGTACCTTATCAGACACGTTTAGAATTAGGTTCTGAATCATTCAGCGTCCAAAATTCCGAGAAAAATGATAATCTCCGTATTATCATAATCTAATCATAGGTATAATCTCCGTAACATTCCCAAAAAAAGTGTTCAAAATCCCTATTACGATCCTACCCTGCCCCCATTTACGACACTTAGTCCAAAAGAACTCTCAGCGCATGCGCCTACGCGTTTTCCTGGCTACGATATACAATTTCTCCGCGAATTTTGTCCAGAATCCTGTCATATTTTCAAGGATAATGAAGATTTACGTGCAACAACGACGTCTCTTGTGGGTCAAGAAGATGAATATATTTCCAAAACATGTTTCACTTTTTTCCATTCTATCTCTCTATCAAGTTACACAAGTGAACTCGAGGAATGATATGGGATGATTTCCCGGGTTTTCTGTATCATGTTTTGCGTGTGGAAGGATTTACTCAACTATTAGCTTCCCTATTACTCATTTAGCTCTAATAAGCAATGATCTGAGGAAGCTGACGAGAGTGTCGTCCAATTATTCCATGTTCAATCACAAAATAAACCTAGCTTGAGATTCGAGAGGGCATCGCTTGCTTGGGTCAACATCCCTCTATCGTTTCTGTGAGGCCTCCCATCAATTATGGCTTGTAGTTATGTAGGAATGCCAATTTGTGTATAAATGATCAACTATTACACAACCGCCTAGCAATAGTTTCAGGCCCACGTCGTCAGTAACGCCCCACATCATCCCCCTGTTGAGTCGAACCCATTTCGCCCCAATAGAGATGAAAGGGCTCTCCAGTTATACGGCACGAAGCCCTCTAATTAGTCATATCGCTCGTCCTTTATATTTAAGCTCTCCTTGGAATCTCAATTCTCGAGGGGAATCACGGTGCGCGTAGCCGAGAGAGCGAAAAGGTGCCTGTGAGTGCGTGAAGGGAAAGGCGAAGACGCATTGTTCCGTTGAAGCTGAAAAGGGTTTATAACGTTGTCTTATCTTCCCTCACGAACCAACTTAGGTATGAACTTTATTTGACATTTAGAATCGCGACACGAGGTTTAAGATGGGGTAGAGTCAGAAGTTTAGTTAAGTTCACGGTAGAATGGTCACGTGTGGGGTTTATTGAAGGAAAACACATTTCTTTTTTCATTTCAAGTAAGTTCCAAGTTTTAGCGGGTGAGAGGAGCTCAATGGTCTTCAAAAGTGGAATAATCACCAGAAAAATACATTTTGCTTTACACATTTCAGCCCTATACCGTAAATTAACTCTGGCTTTAATGGGTGAATCAAGCAATTCGTAAACGTGTATGATGGCGAATCGCCTTCCAAATAAAAACTGCTCGAAAAAAGAGGTATTTAGGTTGTTTTGATGTTTCGAGAAAAATGGTGTAAATTTCTGGTAGGCTCAACAGAAAAACACCGCAAATCATTCCACACCGGCTCATTCTCCTCAGTAGTTCTCGTTCGAGAGGGAAAACCAATGTTAGTCTCAGAGTCTGTATCAAGGTAGTCGTTTTAAGAGAGTTAAATTTTTTTCCAATGAAAATACCCATTTTTAAAATCATCTCGACCACTAAGTACCCTCTTTTGGTGTGCGACAACCCGTTCGGGGCCCATCTGAAGCGATTGTCGTCCAAAACTCAGTGGAAAATGGTACTATAATAACCGAGGTCCCCAAGAAAAATCACTACAAAAGTATCAGAAAAAAAAAAAAAAAAATCTTGCCGCCGAAAGCATGTAAGGAATAACTAAAAATTGAAGAAAAATTAGTCAGAAGAGAAGGAATACAGATGGAGAAAGGTTGCCCATTGATAGAGGTCATTTGATTCCTGTCTTTAGTCAACTATCTAGGCATGTAGGTTCGTGAAAAATAACGATGAGTTTTAAATTATCAAACGATCGCAGAACAGGACACAACGGGGAGCTTATGACCGCAAGCTACGCGTAAAAAAGAGCCAAAAGAGATGAAAACTCAGAGACTCACGATGGAATTGTAGATTAATCTGGGATTGGCTCGCCATCGATCTGTTAGGGTTCGGGATTTGTGCCAATCGAAAGGAAATCAGGGCGTTAAACGCGTTCAAATCGCCCGATCATTGGCGGCGTCGACAATCGCTCTTTCAATTTCCTCTCGGGGAAATCACATCTCACGTTGGGGCGCCTCGACCTATATCCCAGTCCTGTCACCAAGGGTTCGGATCCAAACCATAAATTCAATATCACCGTCGACCGTGTCGTAAGCAAGGGCCAGGGGTGGTACTAGCCGAGGAAAAGGATCACTTCAACGGAGAAAACCTCATCTGTAGTAGACAAACAATCCTTAGAACGGTCTTCGTCTAATGTTTTCTGAAGTGACACGAAAAAGTGCTGATATGCTCGTGGCTTCAGTCGTGTTCTGACTCAAAAGTACATTCGTAATTAATAACACAATAATAAACAAGCTATCTGTTATTAAATGAATCGTAGCATTGACCTTGTCTTTGTTCAATTCAGTGAGTTCCTATGACTGCAAATGGGCAAATCCATCTCTGGTTTTGATTCTGCGCAATATGTTGCGACGACGACTCCCTTCTAGACTAGTTTTAATAAGGCTGATATTTGATTCGTAGGTCATCTTAAAACCAGTACCTAATAAAATTAAGACTTCTCCTGTGAGTATCCAACCACAAAATAATGCGCAACCTTGATCCGGGATACGAAAGACCAATAATTGGTGGATTTAGGGTATACAAATTCTTTCTGTTAATAGAGCAATCAATAGTAAGTTGTATTCGAAAATATTATTGGGACTTTGTTTTGGGGAATCTTATGTGTTTCTTTTCAGTACTTTCTAATTGTGTTTTAGTCAATTGGTATGAGATACCACGACTTCCAACGGATGTTGTCTAGAACTCCAAATAATAAATTGATCTCTCCGTAGATTTGTCGCAGTCCTTTATAAATGACAACCATCCCTCCTGTGTTCCTTTGTCCGAGTCTATTCAAATAAATACTTGATTCAAACAAGAATTACGCCCAATCGTGCTCCAACTCCACGCTGTCTCCTCAGGTGAAAAGTGAACGCGTCAATGGTTAATGCGAGAATTCCCCGTTGCGGTATTGGGGTTTCGCTGAGTCGGGAAAAATCTCGTTTCTCTTTCCCTTTTCTCCCCGCCTTGATTAAAAATATAAACGCTAATCAAAATCCCTCGAGTGAAAGCTGAGAATAGAGGAATGGAGATGAGGAAGCAGGATACATAATTGATACGCAAGATTCGAGGAAACGGACGAGAAAATTAGTTCCACTCGAACGAAGATATTCGTCAGACGAGCGAGACGTTCTTCCAAAAGAGCGAAAACTGGAAAAAAATTTCGATTTGTTTACATTGTTTCTTTGAGCTAGAGTCACTCAGCCTACATTGACTCGATTCATGAATTCCAAGGTGGGAGCGATCTCGTGATGAAACAAACAGTCGAAATCGATGGGAGCGAGCATGAGGAATGCATTATTCATCGCCTTCCCTAACCTCTCCAAACCTCTCTAATCGAGGAATTGATAGCCGCTACGTATCCATCACGCTCTTCTTTTATAGAATCCTGAGGGCCGAACCTTCGAACTACACATGTCTAAAAAAGTCAGTTTGAATTTTTATGATTTTTTTATTTTTATTTTATGGACCGGGTGGGGAAGGGTTAGTGATAATTATAAATAATTTATTTTGGTGTAAGTACCAGAACAATTCAATAAGGTAAAAAGATACATTTTTGAAAAGAGAAGAGAACCACGAAAACAGTAAACGGAAATTCACCTAATCACACTACAAGAGTGCAAAAGTGCAAAGTGCCTTTCCGCGTTCAAAATTAGAGGAAAATGACATTTTGAAAACGGGATTTCGAAATACTTATTTTTATGTGCACAATCTTCCCTGGCTGCCAGTGGCTGACTCTTTCATATTTTTGTCCTCTTCATAGTATAGCGGATTCATCCGTAATTCATTAGGGGAAATAAACTATACCACTTGGAAAAAAGAACCTTCAACATTCTTCGTCAGGAGTTGTTCCCTAACGGAAAACAATTGAGGAAATCTCGATAAATCACAATTAACTAGTTGACACTCCCCCGTTTGAGCAAAAATAACGTGTTCAGCACTCAGATAAAGTTCACGTGTTACGTGTCCGGAGAAACGGCTATGAGAGACGATTGAGTTCATGTCAAGTCAATTCATGAAAGCACAGGCGCTAGCAGTGGCACAAGTTTTGGATTTTTAGCGAGTGCCCGAAGGATACACAAAATAATGTGCTTACCATTGATGGCGAATTATTAACATGGAATTAAAACGAAATTAAAGAAATAGCATCGAGGTCTTTATAAATTAACGGCTGAAGTGAGCAATAAGATTTATAGGTTACTTATATTATGTTCCAGATAATTTTCTTTTAGTTTGTATCAATCGATTACCAAGTATAAGTCATATTATTTGTGCACTGTATACCTAGACAAGAACAGTGGTAGTCGTTAAGTGTGGGAGGGGAGGGGGTGAAACTGGGCAGTGTCCGCGAGGGCGGTGGAAGGTCCCCGCCGGTGTTGATTGGAGCCGTGGGAGGGTGAACAGTGAACACATCACCGGCGGGTAGAAGGCGGGGAGGTGTCAAGCGAGCGGGGCGGGGAAAGGTCCGGAGCAATTTGAGGTGTTGACCGTCCTCCTGCCCCTCAATGCATTTGGGTCAAGAGGACTCCACCTTCCCTCAGGACAACTCCGCCTTGTGACGAGCTCCGTAGAATCAGCACCCACTCAAGCCCCTACCTATTTTCACGGCCTTTCTACAAAATTCATTCGTTTAGTTTTTATTGAATTCCACCCCTACAACCTATTGGGTAGATCAGAGGGTAGGAAAGTTTATATGGGGAATTTTTCCGAACTGAAATTTGCTTTTTATTTTCTACACTGAAAATAGGTAAAATGTGACCTTTAAAAATAGTTAGTAATTCCGTATAACATTGCGATACAATGACGTTAAATTCATAAAAACCACGAATTCAAGAAACAAGGGGAAGCGAAAAAGTATGAATATTATTTCATCGAAAATAGGGAGTTAGAGATTTTTTAAAAAATATTCCAAGAAATTCTACAGCTTATGAATAGGCAAAGCAACGTCAATATTACTAGGTACCTAAGTGGACGTGAAATAGAAATCACACACATGAAGCTCTGTCAGAAAGTTCTTACTATCTCTTGACCCCATCAATCAAGTCATCGAGCCATTTCGATCGACTTCCATCGATACATTTTATTTTTGCGAGTTGGGTAATACACGGACGCATCGGTTGCACTAAACAGAGAAATGACTAGTCTTCGACGGCCTGTCGAAGAATTGTTTGAAAGTTAATGTTTGAAAGCCTCATTCACTTAAGTAAGCGAGAAATAACTTCACCCAGTTCTTCGCAAAAGTCAAATTCATAATATGTACTCTTTTATTTAGGTGTTGACTTATGTTTTTCTTTGAGAATTTTACTCGAATATTAGCGGGCAGGTGGCAAGAAATTAGTGATGTTGGTACAACCAATAAGCCCTTGAATTGTTTCTAGCTCGGGAAAGGATTGGCCAATTGCCCTACACTTGCGAAATGAATAATTCATGAATAATGAATAATTCATTTCGACGGGCCTCTAACAATAAACTGGACTCATAACCCCATAGTTGCAATAAAACCACGAAAATCTATCATGTAACCATCGGACAAAGATCGTGGGAAGTAAAGAGTTAGAGTTGCTTTTATGTCACATTACCGGCGAGAATAAGGGAGGCGTTCTAAGAGGATTTATAGAGGGGTTTACCATAAGTGCTGGGGTAACTTCATTTTATGGTGGGAAACTTACACGTGAAAGTTAATACCGTCTTCAACGCCCTTTCTCTTGGTGTAGGTGAGTAAAACCTTATCGACCCCCGAGCGAGGAGGCTTATCTGCAGCTCGTACGTTCATGGAACGGGAAAACGAGGGTTTTTGTTCGGATGCAGTGATCTAACTTTTGCCGTCTTGATGGCTCTTCAAGAGGACAAAATGGCAAGTTTTTTTTTCCGCGGAATGATGAGAGTACTTTTGTACCAGAATCATTTACACTAACTCCTACGTGATCCATTGAGACTTGTACTCTTCGAACTTGTTGGAACCTGGTTAAGGTACTTTGACCACAGATATGTACTGTACACAATCCGCTCATAGCCCTGGATCGGGAGTATCGAACCAAAAGGGTTTGTCCTAAGGCATTCTGAGAGAGGCTTCTTCAGAAAAACTCTCCAAATTTGAGGCTAAAAATATAAACGATCAAAATGAAACCTCGATTGAAATAGAGTGTTTCAGCGAAATTAGAGAGCCCGCAGCTCTTTGACCAGTTTTTAGGTAAGAGAGCCGTCACAAACGAAGAGGGTAATTTCTTCAAAACAAGTCGAGATTCTGGACGTTCTCTCAATGCAGGCTGACCTAAGAACCTACCCCATTAGAGCAGAAAGCGGCGCACTCCATGATTGGATGCATAATATAGTCAAGTGAATTGAGGCTGCATATTTCATAAGGTCGAACGCTTAAGAAGGTAGTTGCAGGGAAATCGACAGTAATACGGCAGAATTTTCTTCCCCTACATTAACTTGATCTAATATGCGCATAGGAGGAAAGAAAAGATTCTTTGTGATGAGTGCAAGCTGTATCTACTCTCTGCGGGCTAACTCACATCTCCTAAAGACTCTTTTTCCAAGAAAACGTCTTCCTCAGCTCCCAATTGCTGACATCATCCTCCATGCAGGATTTACAGTTTGCCTTCCTAAAGAGGCTCTTCAGCTGAAGCATCCAATTGTATCTCTGGTCAGTCAAGGAAGGAGCAAGACATCACTCATTGCAATTAACTTTTACCGACTCGTTATATTAGAGGACGAAACTCCCACACACCTCCTATGATAAGCTCACTCCTTTTCTTCGTATACATTTGGACGGATGTATATTATGAAATTCCGAGGAACTGGATTATTGTTCAGGTGCAAATAAATATTTTACCCCGCGGCCTACGAGCTCAGCTTAATTATGCTGGAAACTGTTTTTAACAGAGAGAACAGGCATTTTCGTACTTGAACAAATAACGTATTTTCGCTCGAAATAGCGGTCATGTTGGCCTTTTGTAACGTTCTATAGGCTAAAAAGAGGGAGAAAGGACAACCGCTTTGAACGTCCGCGGTCGAATTTAACAGAGCAAAACGGAAACGGAAAGAACCCAGCAAAACGAAGGGATTGTGAAAAAGAAAGAAGAAGAAAAAAAAAGAATTTCTTGGGAGAAAGAGAAAATTAAAATAAATTTAACGGGAAAACCCCGCGACGGGGACTTGGGTGTTTTTCTCTTTTTACGTTCAAGTTTGAACCTCACATTCGCCCTTTCTGTTTTTCTAATAATGGACACCCACCTCTTCCACACTGACACCATCAGTGAAGCCGAAAAAGGCTTTCCCCGAGGTTAATGGCGCCTTTAGGGGGTTTCCTGGTCCCGACCAATTGTTTTTATTTTTATTGGAGCCAAGCCCAGGTGCAAGTGCTCGGTAGGCTTGAGTTATCGCCACTTTTTCACCCTTCTCGACCACTCGCGACGTGATCAATAGCGAATATTTTCGGGCCTGACAATTTTTTTTTCGGAGTTTTTAAGAGCGCTTTTCTCCTTGTCGAGGGTGGTTTGGACGTGTAAATATAAATGGACCCTACAAAAGGGTATGAATAAACAAATAGGTAACAAATTGAGGCGATAGAGTAACGAGTACAACGCTGAACGGCGTATAAATTGTGAAGATTACCCACGGAAACTATTTGTTATGCTTGCCATTTTCACCTTTAGATTGCCACCTATTAATCTTAATAATCCATGGAAATATCTAATGCCTTCATCCAGCAGGGACTAGTGCGAGTAGCCGAGTGAAATAAACCAGGGAAATAAATGTCAAAATTGTGCGGGAAAAGAGTATTTTGGAGGACTCTAGGGAATGAGTAAAGGAGGAAGAGGAATTTTGTTGATCCTCTCCCCCAATTTGAACGCATCAGAAGTTCCCCAGTGTGAGCAATCAGTTCGAGGCCCCAATCAATCGATTCAGCGTCCACAATTTGGTGGAAAACGAGGTACAACTCTTCTACGTCCCTCGAAAATCCCTAAAAACATTAAGCTAGATACCCAGTCAAGTTGATACAGGGGATTTCGATCCATCCTGGCCTCATATAACAAGGAAACTTCCTGTAATACGATTCTCGCGCTCTCACCTAAAAGTAGTTTGTTGTTACGAGTTGATAACTAAGTGAGAACCGTTGGAACTCGCGCGATGCCAATGGGTGACGTTATCTATGCCTCGGGGAGCATTAATATAGATTATAATGGGGCAGGAGAAACACTGGCAAGTAACATCAATCTCAATTAGCCCTGCGGAGTGTCGTGAGACGTGGGTTCGCGAAAGCCAGTCACCGTCACAACACGCGGTTCCCCCGATATCATCTTCGCCTCGAGCTCCTCGTCAGCACAGGCCTCCTCGCACTGACGTCACAGTTGATCGGCACAACCACTCAGTTGATCAGCGATTTCAACTTTCCTAATATAAATCTTTTCTAAGTTAAAATGATAATTTTTCAAACCAATTTGCAATCACTCCAAATCGTAATAATAGTTAGAATTTCCCAATTTAATAATTATTCACAAAAACGAAAACGCTGCTGATTCCTCCCCAGTGGTTCTTAATTCCTTAGAGTAAGAGTGAGCATTGCCACCCATACCCTCCCCTAATCGGTTCGATCAGTTTGAAAAGTTTAGAGGACCAACTAAAGTCAAAAAGATGCCCCGGACCGAAATATCAGATTTTGGAGGGAAACAGGGGGTCAAATTGGACTTTTTGAGAAATTGATCATTGAGATTGGGTAGCAAAGAAATTGGCACCCACTGATGGGATCCCTGAGTGGAAGTGTCGAGAGTTACTTGAGGGTAGGGCCCTTTAAACAAAACTAGGTGAGTCTATGAGACTCAGGTTGTGATTCTGAACAGAACACAGGTTGTGTTTCTTTATTTATGAATTTATTAATTTCCAAAAATCATTTTTGGAAACCGCTGTTGATATTTTTCTTCGCCTACTCAAATAAGCTCTTTTTACCTATTCAATATCGGAAGCTTACGTAAACAGGATGAAACAAAGAAAAAAGAATCCTATCAAAATCCATTGAAGCAAGAAATTATAACTTCCTTCAAGCGCAGACCTAATTCCAACTCTCGTCGAGACCATCTCTTCCGTTTGAAGTCTTATAAAACAAGGTTGAACACTCTCGGTGGAAACATTCAAACTAGCCTCCTCTTTTTCACAAGTTTCAACTGCAGGAAAAGTTTCAGTTCCAGCTTTTCATTCCTAGGGGAGCACTCTAGACGGTCTTAATAAATCTCAGAGAATCATAGGCAGATGTATGTACATAACGTTGATTAGATTGACGATGATTAAGTACGAGATGGTCATAGATGGAATAGGCGGCTTCTGAATGATTCGCACTCTTCAGATTGCTCAGTTTGCTCGCTGTTTGATATTCATGGGGAGGGGGAAATTGATTATGAACCACCTCGAATGAATCATTTGAATTCTTGATTTTGTATCTTCACAATTTTTTTCGGTCCCACCATTTCCAACCGAGTCAAATTTTTACAATGTTTCAGCCACTGAATAATGTTTCTGAAAGGTACTTCTTATCAACTGCATCTCCACATGAAGTTTCGATAAATTTCAGATGACGGATACTTGAATAATTTTTGAACTGGACCTATCACCTAACCTCACGATTTCTCACCAATCTTGGCGAGTCAGGCAATGTTAAGAAGCCAAATATTGTAGGTTTTTCATTCATTTTCTTGGGAGAAACTATACACATAGAATATCCAAAGCATTGGTCCATTCAGGCCCGATTCATGAGGGATGAACTCACCACTCACGAACACTTCATATAAAAACGCTAAAAATTCTTTCACGGGGGTTGGTTATTCCTCAGACCAGGAGCATGCAGAATAGGAGGAGAAAACAGCGAGTGTGGAGTGTCCTGTCCAAATTGCAAGAGGAAAATAATACCCCACACGCCTAGACGACCAACAATCTCGAAAATCTATTTTTCGATAAATACATTGTGATCTCTCCCCTCTCCTCTATATGATCCGAGCGGGCTGAAAAGTTTCGAGGACCAGCTTGAGCCGGAAAATGGTCCCTGATTGAAAATTTTCTACTACCGAAAACGACGTGGACGGAGGACAGACATTTTCTTATTTTGATCTAGACACATTGAAATGCCCAGAAAATATTTTTGGGGCAAATCGGAGAGGTTGAATTTTTGCATGAAAATATATTATTGAGAATTGCAAGCCTGTAAGACTAGAAATTCTCATTTATGGTGGCTCTCGTCAAGTCTTTCCCTCTTTTCAAGGCCTTTCCGAGACATCTGAGCCCAACTTTCGATGAAATCGCCCTTCCAACTCTGACAGATTGCATTTGGAAGGATGAGAAAAATTACGTCGGCATTACGAACCTCTGGCGGCGGATGCGCGGAACAACACAGCACCTATTAGCTTAGTAAATGAGAACCCTTGGCGTTCCGAAGGGTAAGGAAAGGCGAGCGAGGACAATAAAAATACAATAAACGTTTGTAACTGCGGGGAAAAAAGCGTAACGTTACGAGCCGGAATGGGCGTTCAAAATAACTCGTAAGGGCAGAAGGCAGTTCCCTTTACTTCCAAAGTGCTTCGAGATAAGGGGAAACACATAACCGTCTAGGGAGGAAACCCTGGGACTCAGGCACATTTTATAATGGCCTCAGGAACCTCATTCGCGATAGGATCTCTCCAGAGGCTCTACACGTTTGAGAGGCGCTCCAGGAAACTTGCGTCCAATGAATGGACAAGATAGTGAACATTTCAGCTCCTGTCAAGCCAAAACAAGCAGACACAGGACTGCTTATGTCCCGATGGAATACATTCATAGGCCTAAAAGCATAGGAGAAACTTTTGGGCACCCGTAGTCAGCCGTACCTAGTACGCATGCGCGTTCATTACCAAGGATGGTGCAGTTACTACATTTAGAGCCTAAGGAAAGGGGACATTAAAAACTATTAATGAAAATCAGATATGTTTACCTATTGGTCTATGCCATTATTTTTTATAGGTAAACTGGTTGTATTCAGAATTATGCACAGTTTTCTCCATCAGCGTTAAGAATAATAAAAATAAAAACGCTGCAAATTCATTCACATGAGTTGATTATTCCTCGGACCATGAGCATCTAGACTTATTCCAATCCATTCAGCGCTAAAAATTGGAGGAAAATGATACCCCACACGCCTAGGCACCCACCAAAATCTCGACTCATTCAAAATGAGTACCCATTTTGACTCATAACCTCTTCCGGTGGGCACCAATCGTTCCGGAACCGTCTCATTGGATTAAGCGTCCAAAGTTTAGACGAAAATTATAACCTAAACGCCTAAATCGCCAAAAATCATGAAAATCCATTCTTCATGAAATACATTTTGACCACTACCCTCCCCCCCCCCCCATTTACTTCGATCTGGCTGATAAGTTTCGAGGACTTACTAGAGCCATAAACGGGTCCCTGACCCAAAATTCAGATTTTCAGAAAATCTGCTACCTAAAATTATGAGAGATTGATTTCTGTGAAACATGGATTGATTGTTCAAGGAATAACCAACCAAAATCCTGTTATTTTTAGTTCTTTCATTTCTGCCAAATGTATGCTCTTTAGATGGATTTTTACATATTTTGAATTCTGAAAATTTTGAAGCCTAAATAACATTTTATTTCATAACTTTTTATAACGATTTTTTAATTTAATCTGTTTTTTACTTGATTATTTAAAAATGAGTCACGAGATGAATGTTCAGGGTGCTCCTCACTCCGTTTTGACCAGACTAGAGTTGTCTTCCGTCCAGAAAAACGACGGCTCACAAGAAAAAGCGGTGGTGCGGACATAATTGAAAAAGATAAGGTTGGTGCTGACACAGGCCAAAGGAGAAGAATCGAGTGAGATTTATAAGGGAGTGTTTTCTCTGTCGCAAGCACGAGGAAGTCCGAATGACCGTCTTGTACCTCTAAATCACAGTGTACTGTTCCCCTGTCAGCAGGGCGACGATCAACCGTAATAATCATCATTCTCCGCTCGTGAAATATTGACCTTCCTTTTCAAGTTTATTTGTTTTCTGTGCAAGGTGTATCGATCGGTGGTATCTTGGTACCCACCTCAACGAAAAAATAATTCATCGACTGATCGGAAGTTGGAGGAATGTTACTCGGATTGGCCCATTACTATGCTATTATCTTCGTTTCCGTTCCAACAGGAGGAAGGGTGGTTGAATGATTCAGGAGCGGGTTTTCAAGACACCGAGGTAGGAAATTGGGAACCGTGTGGCTTCAAACTGTAATTTACATAAGAGTGTATGATCGATGAGATTCCGCCTGTTCTTGTCGCATTTCATTACAACCGGTCTGTAGATTTTCATCTATTATGTCGCGTATACCTGAGCTGAGTGTATTGGTACGAAAGTGGCCCTTCTTTTATTCAGTCAAATGAAAGAGCGCGTTGTTCCTGAGGAGGTGGTGAAATAATGCTGGTTGTCCGACAAAGAATCTCGAAAAGTGACTGCAAGCCAGGCATCACAACCTACAACCTACTCATATCTAATTCAAATTCAAGTTCAAAAAATTCCTCATTCGCTGTTCTCAGACCTACACAACAAGGACCGGAAGTGGGTTTTCAAGATTTTGGGTACCTAGGCCCTAGTAGGGTATCATTTTCCACTGAATTTCGGACGCTGAATTAATTCGAATGAATCACCGTGCTCCTGATCCGAGGAATAACCAACCCCGTGAATGAATTTTCAGCGTTTTATATTGTCGATTGCACCTGGCATTTGTTCTCGGTAGGCTGTATGTACCTACTTGATTTTACTAGCATCAAGAAAAAAGAAGTACAAACATCTGACCGATTTTCTCTTTGTACAATACAAACATAAAAAGAGGATCTAAAATACAAACTGTTTGTACATGATATAAACGTAAGACAAGCCTGAGTATAGACCTCATATTACTCAAACGAACATCTTGCACGCCTTCATATAAACGACTCTTGAATCGTACTAGTAGTTTCAAGCATGGTAAACAGAATCACCCCCTAAGGACCACTCAGAATAATGTCCACCTTCGCATCAGCTCAAGATCGGTACGTCAAGACGGAACGGCTCTTGGAGGCCCGCGTTCCCGTTGAGTGTGCCCCCATGTGCCTTTGTCGACGACTCGGCTTTTCAATTTACATTTAAATGGGAACATCAACACTCAGAGTCGAAGGAGAGCGAGGTAGAAAGTGAGAAAACCCGGACAAGAGAAAATAGTCTGCGCCCATGACTCGTTTCGTCTTTCCCATCACAATCCGCCAACCGTCAATCTTCATCCACACAACTTTTCAGCTCGACTTTCTTTCTCTATTCGAGTCAATCAACATTAACCTGCGGAGTAGTTTAGGGGGTTTCCTAAGAGCCCATACTTTTTTCAGAAAACAACAAATTAATTTTGACGTAAAATTTGATTTATTAGCAACAAGAGAAACACGTGCAGCATGGCTTACGAAGCAGAACTCTGGAAGTCGAACTTGAGAATATTTGATGAGATATTGTCGACTGAATTAATCACGGTCAATGTTAAGGAAGTAACAATCATTGAATGTATCTCATCAGGCGGAATATATTGATTCCCTGGGCAATTTACCGGAGGAACGATTGGGAAGAAATTCGTGCTGTCAAAACCAACAATCATATCGAAATCCATCATTCCGAACCACCTGTAATAATTTTCACTCCGATTTATTCCGGAAAACGTGAACGAGAAAAGTTTCGGAGGCATCTCAGGCTCGGGAAGCCCCAGGTGGCGTCAACTCTCAGAATAAGAAAACTGGCACCGAGACAGGAATTAATTTTCGATTAGGAACAACCTCGCTTCCTCATTAAGACCGTAGAAGGCCTCGATCTAAGTTTTAATTTATGTCTATCAAGGGCTCCTTTCCACTTCCATACTGAAATTATCGGTGCAATATGGTTTACTAATTAGAAACCTAGTTTCAAGGCAGCAAATTCATCGTAGTTTGCGAGGAAACGTGAGTTCAGTCGAGTATCCTGTCTGGTTCTGATAGATGAGTAGAGGAGTTTCCTGGAGGGCACCTAGGCGTAGGAACATGATAATAACTCATCAGACAACATCCTCTTATAATCTAGGATCCAGTCCGCTTCACGTTTTGCTGGATATGGCGATAGACGGGTCTATCTTACGTAGATGTTTGGTAAAGGGAAACTAATTTTCTCGTCCATCATAAGCCTGACTTGAAGAAGAAATGTAAAACACTGCAAATCTTTCACAGTGGTGGTCATTCCTCGGGCCAGCAGCATGGAGACTCATTCCAATCGGTTAAGTAAAGAAGTGTCGAGTGTTGAGCTGACCACCTAACCAAACATCTATAACCTCATGGTCAGAACATTTTTGGAACATCGAATAGGAACATCTATTATTAAATTAGAACCAGCCTTTCATCCGCAGACAAAATGCTGTGGTATTTACTGTAAAATTTAATGACAATGCTTTTTTGATATGGCCTCAGCAGCCTCTTGAAGGAATCCGTTTTCCCCTTCATCAAGTTTAGGTTTATAATTAGGGAGGAGGAGGTCGCCTGGGGAGAGCAGATCGGTCGAATATTGGTTGGAGTTTGTATGCGTACGTCTGGTCTGTATTAACGAGACGAGGGCTTCATCGGCGTTTCTCTAATTGATTAGCAATAAAAATATTTTGCCACTAGAATGGTATGATGCTGGTCTTGCTTTACTGGTTCGACATCGAACGTCGGCCCTCCGCCGCCATTATCGAAAATAAATCGACAATGCTGATCACGTCGTTGTGCACAATCGAGAGACAAGTTGCGAACTCTTTCTAGCCTTCACCTCTTCTCAGTAACCCCGTAAAACCTCGAGGACAGCCAAAGGTGATTGCTGAGCCAGACGGTCGATAGTAGATGTACTAGGCCGGTCCCTGGCCCAAGTCCAACCCCCACATATCAGGCCCGTGTCAGTACCACGCTTCACACTTCATCATCCCGCCTCCTCTTTGCAACCCTTCCAGGGCCTATTCCGATATTTATGGCCCACATTCATCTACTGCATTCCTCTCTACTGGTGCTTCCTAAAAACCTCCCATTCGATATTTATTTATCATTGAAAAGGAAATACGGACAGTATCCAACTCCTTACACTATCACCATGACTGTCGTAGGTTGAGAAATCCTTTCTTCTTTAAACAGGAGGAAATCATGATCCCAACACTATTCTCTGGCAATTGTTAGCACTAATTGTATCGCTAAATCCAATCGTGTTTCAGTAAACCCATGTGATTCATGTTCAAAATTAAGGGGTGGAGTCCAACTTAGTGCTCAATGGCAATATTACAACCCGTCTTGGGTGCACAAGGGAGTTTAGGGGGTGGTTTTCACTTGGTCATGCGACAATCCCTTGGGAGAAATGAGGCAGGTGCGTATTGATCGGATTTTTGAGTTTTGGGAAACCCTGTCCCCAAACCTTCAACAGCGATCATGTTACTGTGCATTTTGATTGGATAATGATTAATAATAACACATACATCCAGCACATCGTTTTGTTTTATTTAGTAATAATTCGTGATGACGTCAGGAATAGAATGAACTAGTGAAAATAATAATATTATACAGGCATTTTGTCTTTTCCAGGTAAGTGGTGCTGACCCAAGGGAAAATTGATACGACCTCTACGGTCCGAATGGGATCCAGGTATGAGAAATTGAATCATTCTAACCCGCCGACAAAGGTGAGCAGCCACCTCTGACCGCCTTTTCCATCCATCCGAGAGAACGTTCCTTATCAAACTATTTCTAGTCGTCAAAGCTTTGATCTGGCTTGAATGAATTTCGGCGAAACCGTTGGATGGGAGAGGACCCCGGTATCACTCCAACATAAGCAACGACATGATTACACGTTCCAACAATCGGGCACTACATATTATAATGATGAGCGAAAGGCCATAATCAATTCTTCAATTTACTCACTCCATCTGGAAACTTACCCTTACTAAACAGAAATAACCTCTCAAGGACGTTTCTGTATCAACTTATTGATCTGGTCCTTACGAAGCATTCAATATTATTTCATTTTTTCACTGGCTCCTTCCAAGCCTTGTTTTAATTTCAATTCAAACCGCACAGCAAGTGCGATGGTGATTGATGAGGTTTTGTTTGATGATTCATGTTGTGACGAGTTGCGGTGGTTGGTTTCCTTCGGCCGCCTCTGAAAACTGTCTTTGCGAGTGGTGTTTTCTTCATACACCTGTGAGAGCGTCAAAGATGGTGAAATCGATGGTGAATTATCCATCCCTCAAACTGACACCGTTGAGAGCCTGAAAGCGTGTTGCGATGATCTCGCCCTAATGACCGAGCAGTTGTCAAAAAGCGTCGCGTCGCCAGATTTAAGGGATGGTGGAATGGCAGTTTTAATTATCAGCCTTCTGTTCTGCCGTGGGACGTGACGGGGCGGCCCAGCAGTAGTAGCAGGCTACCCATCCAGTTCCCCTAATCGTCTCAGTCTTGATGACCCAGCACCAATGAATCTTTCGCCTCTTCCGACGCGGGTTGGAAGAAATTGGGGCCAGATGGGACACCATCAAAACTCTATAGCCTTTATAAAAGGGCTCCGTTCTCCGTTTTCCTATCATTGATCTTCCGACGCAAGCAGAAAAGTTTTTAAGGGCAGCAAACAAAAGATACGTCTATCCGTCTCGAAAACTGGGGTAGTTGCGGGGCGAAAGGAACCCGCGGTATATTGACCCATTTATATTCTCCCTCGTGATCATGGCCAGACCTTCCGCTTTTTCTGTGTCTTGTTTCTCTTTCAACCTTCCCAATGTGTGTCATACGTCTTGGGACTCCTACGATCCCTGATGTGCTCGCACATGGTTTTTCTTTGCGAACACCTACGAAAACAGAATAACGCACACTCCCCCTGGAGGCTCGGATTACACGAGCCCAATACGCCAATATCCTTCAAAAGTACTGATTCGTCGCTCATGCTGGGTATACAATAAGTGTCTGCGATGTATGTGGGTACAACAGTTGATCTGCTAACCTCCCCTGTGCGGTAAAAAAAATGTTTGCAACGAGAGGTAATTGGCCCGAAGTCAGGTTTCTTAGTTAGGGGGCGGATTTGAGAAAACAGGGATTCGATAAGAGCGCTTGGTGATCCCATGCTTGAAATCGTAAAGAAGACTACGTCTATTTTTTTTTTTTAAATATCATCTCTGTAAGAGATTATCAGTGCCGCAGAGACACCTGAATATCTCGAGAGAATAGAAAACTTCTTGTTGTACATTGATTCTCACTCAGAAGCAACTTATTTCGTAGTATTGTTTAATCAGCTCGCGACCACGACGAATTAAGATGATATTATTAAGTTCGTGTATGTAATTATACATACCAACATGATTTTCATAGATACTCAAAACAATACATGATATATTTTTAGATAATTCTGCTTACCCCTTTTCCAACAGTTATAAGAAGAGTGACACATATTTCGAAATTTCCATGTTCTTTTATGAGCAGTAGAGCCTTTATTAATATTCACTAGTCAACTTAATAACATTATCTTAATTGTAGTAAATATTAATTTCATAGTTGTGCAGTTAGCATTTTTAATATTAAAAAAGTATTTTGAAAATTAGCCCCCAAAAACAAGGAAAACATCCAAAACTGATAGGGCTTACAAATGCGAGTAAAGCAATTTGTAATTTCAGAGGATTATCATTGATCGTGGTGCATTACATGATTATACGTAAGAGGATGGGATGAAGAAATGATGGTACTTTTTAGGCATTGTGAAGGCAGATTGTATGCGGAATAAAAACACTGTCTAGATAGCTACAGACGCAAATCCCGAAAGTGCTCATTTGGACAATTTGAAGCGTTTCGCCCCCGATATAGTGGAATTCTCAGTATCACACGTCTCCATTGATTCATGAAGGGTTCGTTGGCTCCACCTGGTAGCCGGCGGATGATCGATTAATGGCCAAGTATATATCAACATTAATCTCCTAAAGCAATTATTGATACAGCTTAATCAGGAGTGTCGAATTATAGGGGCGACGCATTTGGCACTCACCACCGAACACAGGGGTAGAATGTCATTGAAGGACAACTTGAGTCGTTGAGAGATAATTATATTTCAGTTGTGTGTGGTCAAGCTCAATTAATCAAAGAGACAATGAACGATTAATTTAATGAGTTTTTATTGCGAGGAGGAAATTCAATCGGTTGATTGAAAAGCGATTATGATACTGATAACTTCGTCCGAAAAGTTCCATTCATTTGAAATTTCAAAATTTTTGAGACATCGACTGTTATGTATCATTTGGTTGCCAGATGTGAATTATTCTATCAACAAAGTGGCATTCAGCAGCAGCCACGCTTACCTAACACAAATATGGAGCGAGGAAGAAGGGTACAGAATGGTATTTGTTTTTTGTATGCTGACACAACCGGAAAAGAGCAGCACCAACAGCCCTATTCCATGAAAATACACCTGGCCGACCGCCCATCAAAAGTATTTATTTTACTGATCTTTTACGGGCGGGCTAATAAAAGTGAGAACAGGTCCTGTGTTGAAAATACAAACTACAACAGGGATTCAACGCATTTACAGTACAAACGCAAATGAAGTCAACACCAAATAAACCTCACTAATATGTACAGCGTTGCTGAATTAACTGTCTGTAAAACTAAACCCTCTCCACGGTATATTATTTAAATGACTGGTCCCCCCAAGCCTGTTTATTCCCATTTCACGGTCGGTAATCCTCATGTGATTAAAACCTGACAGTTTTTCCTCGGTTCCTTTTTAGCAGGCCTTTTTTCACTTAGCGGTCTCTCTTTTTTCAAGTTCTACGTTAGAATGCCGAAAAAAAGCTTCATTCTCAATGGGGAGGGAAGGCTGAGTGATAAAAAAGGTTGAGGGGCTGGGAGTAATCTTTTTAATTCCGTTCAACCAACGGAGGTTCTCTTGAATTGAAAGAAGGGAAACCATTTGAGTTAGGCGATTGAATGTTAATCAGAAATAACAACAGTGGGGTTTAGGACAAAAGAGAAAACGAGAGGGGGAAGTGAGCTATGCTTGACTTCCAACCCCATTTGACTTTTTCACCCCATTCCACTCAACAGCCTTATCTTTGAGCCATTTCGTTGTTCGAAGGGGTTGAACAGTGCGAGCAAGGTGAGGAAAACACTCAGTTGGAACGCGCGGGGTACTAGAGCATTAGGAGTCGAGGAATGAGTTGGATATGTGAGCAACTGGTTGTGAACAAAAATAGCGTCATGTTCGGCCTAATGCTGGACCACAATGAGAACAGCATGTATATTTATGTGTATGGACATAGAATATTCCGCTGAAAGAATGATAGGCCCGGGTACAGGTTGGTGACGAGGGGTTGATTCAATGGAAGTGGATCACCAAAAAAGAAGGGTCCCTTCCAACTTGATCAAAATACTCTTGGATTCCAATTGCGGTTACTTCGATGCGTGAAGGAGATTGAAGGACGACTAGGATCGTGGAGTTTTGGATTCCGCGTGAATAAAACGACACCCCAACGCCCTTCGAGTCCACCGCAGACTCCGAGATCGAAAGACGGATCGTTCCTGAAGGCTCCAATTGAAAAGGGGTCCGAAAGAAGGAAGTCCTGTCACCTAATTCAAGACCCTGGGGGCCGCGAGGCTCAAAGTGTTCCTACCAACAGACAGGATCCCCCAATCTAGCAAGTGCCCGTCCTTTTTTCTTTCGGCAGAGTTCCCTGACACAACACACTATCCCGGAATCCCTGGTGACAGGTTCTTCTCACAAACAATTCTTCCAATGGCCCGTGGTGGTTCTGACCATTATGTCTTGGATTGGAATGGTACTCTGAGCTTATCAAACACGTTTTCTAATTCGTTTGCGTTTAAAACCCCTCTCGTTTCTTTTTGTGTAACAACCACCCTTCGATCTTCCCCTATCCCTTTGCGCATCGCACAAATAGTATTATATCTGACTGAATTCTAACCCTTCGAGGAATTCTGATCTCAACACAGAAATACGTATTACGAGGAGATACAATCTTTGATCGGATTAGTATTTGGCCGAAACTTATCTCAATTCGAATCAAGCATTCCGATTGGGATTCCGTGTTCCCTGCCAAAGTGTGATAAATTCGTACTCTCTCGGGTTTAGCGAGTTATAGGATAATCACGGTCGGTTGAAGATCCATCGGCCCATCACAGGATCTGACATTTCTAGGAGATTAGGCAGTAGACCGGTCGCATCACTTCCGCGGGAGGAAGCTGCCAAACTCGATTAGAGAATTCTCTTCCAAGTTGTGTTTAGTCGTTCAAGGGTAAGCAAGTGGGGCAACTAAATAGTAACCCTTTCGGATGACAACGAACGAACTATATATTGAGTACTGTGAGGTTCAGAGAAATACTTTTATCACCTTTAGGATCTCACAACATCGTGCGAACCGCTCACAGAGTGAAATATATATTCATTATTTGGCAATCATTATTTATTTTATTTTAGTCGTATTTGTTTTGTGGCTAGGTTGAGTGATATATGTACTTTGAAACAATGTTTCGAAAGTGAAATATCAGCGTGGTGGTCAATTTTTTCCTAATGTCAAATTTTTCTTAAAAGAAGAGGGAGACACAAAATTGCCACAAGTGGAGATGACTAGTTGAGCATGAGCCCGCCATGTAGTTCGATGTTTGGCCGCAGTAGCGCCATTAGTAGAGTGGGAAAACCACTACACAGGATCGAAAAAAAAAAAATGTTTTAGACCTGAGTGTTTCTAGGCACCCTTTCCGAATCTAATCAGAGTGGTTAATTGAGCCCTTATCTCTCAACCCCAAATGAGCGCATCACAATGTGAAATGAGTCTCCCATCATGCCAGGATGAAGTAGGTCGGCAGGCAGTTTAATTGCGAATAGAAGAAACAGCTTTGCGCTCTGAATATCAATACCCAGTGGGAAAGTAATGAGGAAGAGCGCAGAATATTGAGGACGGGCCATTAGGTGGAGATGAGGTTTGAATTGTGGTGGTGACGGAATGGTGGTGGAGGGTTGAGCCAGTGACTCTGGAAAAGAAAGGAAAGAGGCTTATAATATGTCGGATGTAGGAGTAATTTGTAGTCAGAGGCTGCCCCCCGCCTTTCACTACCTCGAGAGCTTTCTCACTCTCTACCACGACGGTAGATGGCGGTATTGTAGGATAATGAGCGGCTCAACCCGCATACGAGGCGCCTGACCCAGTTCCAAAAGTCGCGGAAAGAGTACCCTGTTAGCATTTTTCCCCACTCAGCTCCAGCTCTCTCGCCCGACGAGCACGTCGTCTGGAACGGGATAATCAAGGTAGCCTCCGATCCTGGTTTCAAAAGGATCACTCTCATCCTTCCATCATTAATTCACGTTGGGCGACACCCATTTCCCTGAGCTTCAAATACCGCATTTTTCTTTTCGTTTTTCCTTTTCTGAGTGGGCTTTGAATCACGTATGAATGATTTATATGGACGTTCCCATATTGCTGTCACTATCTGTTCCCTGTGAAGGGCCACCACCAACATGGGGGGTGTTATCGCTCGAACCAGTTTGGCTTCCGGGAATGATTTCATTTTTTTAAATCCGGTGATATCCCCACGACAATTGGAGTCGGGGGTGTTAATGTAGGGGAGACTGGTCATCATCGGACGGTATATTTCATAGATGACCCCTTTTTTCAGAAACTTCCCATAAAGGTATTTCGAAGTCTATAAATAATCTCGTAGGACGACTGCAAGCCTAAAAGTACCTAGTTATAAAACAGCAATAATGTTTATTTTATTTTTTTTTTTTAATAAAAAAAGGTTAGTACACCTTCACACAAAAATATTATTACTCTTTGACAAATTAATTGGACTGCATGAGAATATATCAGTTAGTCGTATCAAACCATTTAATGGATTTGGCACTGAAAACTGAATCCGTTTGAAATGCACTTGCAATCTACAAAAGTGGGTGGAGTCAAGCAATACCGTGCTTTAGGTGGCTACTGCTGCAAATTAAGGGCTCGTCATCCCCGAATCCCAAGGCTCCTATTGCTTTCTGGTGGCTTATCCCCCCCCCCCCCTCTATACACCCTCCGTATTCATTCATTCGGTACCACCTTGAAGCAATACCTACCGTAGCCTTATCTTCACCACAGCAGAGGTTGAAACCTGGTAACGCTAATGCTCCCGGATCCTCGGTATACGGCATCACTACCACCTCAGATATCTCCTAAGGTGAAATCCCACTCCCCTCTTCATAAAACCCTCGAATACTCATAGTGTTGTGACTCCCGAAGTCGAAAAGGGTTAGATTTGTTTGTAATAAGATATCCAGTTTCACCCAGGGCCCAGGACGTAAACCAGCGACTGGTGGTTTTGCGGACAATGAGAACGCAGAGTTTTAGCGGTGAGTAATACGCTCTATCTGACCACAGGCGTCTCCCCCAAATCTGCCTTTCCCTCTGAAACTTTCACCAGACATCCCCGGAGTAAACAGGGCAGGTATAAATCCAAGAGAGCTGAATACTGTATATGGAACGCTGAGAACTTGCTACTTGCTATCAGCAGAAGGGATATATTCCACCCGGTAAGCTAAAACTAGATTAATCACCCCGCCCTGTAGAATAGGCCCTGTGCCCACAACCCTCCAACTTCATCTTCATACAAGCTGACACTCCAAAAATACTGAGTTATTTAGATTGAAAATTGCTCCTTAACGAGCATTATAGTTTACATTCATGATGGCAGGTAGGTACTTGTCTGAAATTATCGAGAAACCGTCAGAAATGACGAATTTCAGGAGATTATGTCAAGTTGAAGGTCATGAAGAGACAGATTTATTGAACTGGATGACATTTGGTTCGAAAATGGAGCAGTATAGTTTTAAATTAGGCACTTCCTGAATTTAATGAAGATATAAGGGGATACTTCGGGGGAACATGTTCACATCCACTGAACATGAAGGAATTCGTTGTTCCACTAAGGAACGCGCCTTTTTGGTGGAGAATCCGGTCTCCCAATGGCTGCTCTCAGAGAAAAAAGAGATGACGACAGGGCAAGAGGTAAATACAAAGTCAAAGGGCTGGGAGCCCTTAGGTACAGAGGCAGACGACTGAGTCGCGGGGGGTGCTCTCGTATTATGTTGATTATAGAGGCTCTGTAAAAGGGAATGGTCCGGAAAGAAAAACCCTGTCACGGCTGCTTTGCTAAGAGCCCTTTTCGCACAAGATGTAACGAGTAAAAGGCGGATGATTTGATTTACTTTTTGATTTTTTTTCTCCTCTTCTTTTGTTTCCTTTCCACTTCATTCCACCGCCGAAACGGCATTCAGTGTCTTGGCACCATAGCCTCTCCATCTGTTCTTTTGTGGATCCCAAGAGTGAAGTTGTAGGAAATATCAAAGAAGATTCTTCAATCAGGGTGTTCTTTTCCTGGAGGAATCAAACGTGTCACTTCATATTTGGGTGTGAAGAAAATAATGTGGCTGCTGCTGTATGCATTTGTTCGCATTTTCTCAAGATCGAGAGCGACAAACCGCACGAGTTTCATCGGAAAAATGTGTTTAAAAAAACGTCTTGAACGGTTCAAATATCAATGCACGATAGCGATTCGTATTTCGATACGTGGTTTGTCTCCCTATTTGAGGAAGATTCATGATCGGATTGATTTCTGCGTTTCGTCGGAGTTTTCTATTATTGCGATGGTGTAGCAACCCCGGCTGATATTTGCAGAAGCTGGAGAAGGAGGATTTTAGGCGCTATCTACTGAGCCTCCAGATGTCATTAACATTCTGTCGTTTTGGTTGGTATATGGCTATGTTTCATGCAAAAATTCAGTCTTCAATTCGGCCCACAGTTATTTTCTAAATTCAAGGTGTCTGGATCAAAATAAGCAAATGTCCGTCCGCCGTACACCGTCCACGACGATTTTGGTTGCAGAAAAATCTGAAATTCGGTCAATCGGTCAAATCTGAAACCCTGCTATCGATGGTCCTCAAAACGTTTCAGCCCGATCGGACCAATTGAATGGGGGGGGAAGGGGGGGGGGTCAAAATGTGTATCCATCTTCCTATTTTGAATGTGTTTTCGAGATTCCTGGTAACTAGGCGTGTGGGATATCATTTCCTCTAAATTTTGTACCCTGAATTAATTGGAATGAGTCCGAGACACGCCACTCCCACTGTTTCTTAAATTTTCCCCATGCTCGATATTTTCGACGGTTTAGGCGTGTCGGGTATTGTTTTCCACTAGTTTGTACGCGCTGAATCGAATGGAATGCTCCTTGCTCCTGGTTCGAGAAATAACCAACCTCTGTGGAAGAATTTGCAGCGTTTTGGTTGATTGTGTTTTCCAGCAAAAAGTCAATCTCTCTGATTTGATCTTCTCGTCCTTGAATAATATTAACAAAAGCCATTTTCTGTTTTCTTATAGGTATTTATTGAATTTTGTAGTCTGCATTATTCTGCACTACTTAACTTGGAAGCCATTATTTCACAGTAAAGTCGCTTGAAACCTGATATTTTGGAGGACCTTAGAGTTCAGCAGAATAGGGGCCTAATGTAAAAGGATAGCTGCCAAGGAACAAATACCCATTTCCACTGATATCCTGCCTCCGTTGTAGACAATGGCTCCCAGATTCACATTAATCGATTGAGATTCCGATGTTTTATGGTTGTTTCTGTTACCTTAAAAAGAAGGGTTTTCCTCATCCAACTTCTATGTAAGAGAGAACGGTGACAATTTTGTTAATTCGAACAAATTACCTAATGACGATTAGGTTACCCTCGGCTTGTACATTTGTTTTGATTCACAGTGAACGGGGCAACAACACACAAGGATTTACTTACTTTTTTATCATCAGATGCCTCACTGCCCGTTCGACAGAATAAATTAAACTGATTCCTGACATTGTCGTGATCCCCAAATGGCATCTAGGCAGGTGTGTCATTATCTCCGCCCAACATTATCAAAATGTACGGAATCCCGTTTCGGCCATTGATGGTTTCAAAATTGGTGAACTAATTGAAATACTCGTCGGCGGTGATGAGTTCACTTCAACAAGGCCTTTCCGTTTTTCGCATGATGCCCGAGTCGCATCCAATTAATTTGGGAACCATTCCAATCCAAGCGGATTTTCTCGTTCCCCGATTGCTCTGCTCTGTGAAATAATTGAAGGGGAACGAAAATTCTTGATAATTATAACGTTCGTTGTTGGTACGGACAGGATTATGATTGTTTCGAAAAACCAATTCAAAACAGGATTAACTAATCAGCACTGCCATCAATATGATTCACGTTTCGGTTACGTTCAAATCATTTTTCTCGATAATGATACCAGAGGTCGTCTGAATTAATTAATTTTCTCCTTCATTTATTTGAATATGCATAGAGTACAATAATTTTGATAATTTAATATTAAATTAATTAAAATAAAAGTTTGTTATTTAAAATCCCTCTGTTTGATGATATAAGCAACGATAATACTGAATATTCAAACAAAGCAAACAGATGAACGGTAATAATTTCCTCTCAAAAAAGTTTATTCACTCACTGATTTAATTTTTTGTTAGAATCTTTTTTTATTATTATAATTTTTGTTTTCACTTATTTATTCATTTTTACTCTGATGTTATGAATTTTCCTTTATCAATGTCGAAATAAATACAAAATTTCAAATCCCCACTTACATTTGTCGTTTTAGAGGCTCATAAAAATTTGGTATTTGTCTGTCTGTCAGTGCCATAATATCGCTTATTTTGAAGGGGTACCAATTTAGGATATTTCAAGGCTCTAATCTAAAATTTTCTAATATCAGTTTCACCAGAGTTGAATAAATGGTACCATATTTTTCCGGTACAGCACACAATTCTGTCGTTTTTGAACTGTTGTTTGTCCAATTTTCGTAACTTGTATTCTGTATTGAGGCTTTCTTCATTTCTGATAAGAGGAAAAAATGAGGATAAAAACACTCCGAACAAAGCAAAGATGGTTTGATTGAGAACAAGCTAAATTAAAACAACTGTTTATTGGGGGGGGGGGGGGGGTCAAAATGTTTCTTTCGAAAAATGGATTTTTGATATTTTCGGCGATTTAGGGGCGTGTGGGACTTGGTCGGGGACTCATTGTTGACTCACTTGAAGGTATTCTAGAGTAGGAATTTTGTGAATATCAACAATTTTATCGAATGACTGTTTAGGTGGAGCTTATGCGTTGGACCACAGTGCGTTTGTGGGAGAGAGAGTGGCGAAGAAGAAGAAGTGGTCAAGGGGAAGCCTTTTCCTGAATGGTATATTTGGGGGAATAATTCGCAGCTTCCATTACACGAAGCTAACTGCTCGGCAATAGACCAACCTCTGTCGTTATTGTTCTCTTTCGCCGTGAAATTCCGAAACTGCTTTTCCGAGTGCCCTAAAATCTCAATTATCAAGCGGAACTACGCGTTAAGAGATAGATTTAGTTTTCATAGCTTAATAAACATTTCCTGGAGCTGCTTCAGTGCTGAACACCGTTCTGCAGAGGAGTCATTAGTCGCCTTTTATGTGATTTGTTTTCAGAGTTTTTAATTACGGAGGGAGAGAGAGAGAGAGGGATTTGACGACGAGCAGTGTTTTCACGTTCACAAGAGGGCTGAGGTGAAAACAAAGGGTTCTTTCCGAAAAGGTCCATAACGAACAAAGACCGGATGGTCAAAACGGAATAAACAATCCTAATGAAGGTGAGGGGAAACTAAAACAGATGTAATTAAGATACTCCGCGCCGGCGATGATGGGACAGGGAAGTCCGCTGGCATAATCAAGAACATTGTGCCCAGATAATACACTCGAGAGCTTCGGGGAAACCAATCAGGTTGTCGAGCTCACTCGGGGAAACAGCGGAAAAGCGGATGAGGAGTAAAAACTAGCACTAGACCTCGTGAGAACACAATGTAAAACCATAGTTGAAGCGAGTACAGAGTACGGCTCTGCACGATGTGAATCCAATTAGGCGAACAAATCCAAGCGAGGGAAGAGTTCACGTTCGGGGGTCGAGTGGCGCAATGCGTATTCAGCTCATCGTTCATTCAATTGTTTACCGACGTGATTCGGAGCAGCATTCGACAAGACGACTGGTCGTAGAGTGAATTAAATGTCGGGACAGAACGATTGGGAGGCCGGTGAAACAGCAAAACTACCATTTCAGTCTCGATAAGATAGATAAGTTTAGGTGGAGCTCGCTCGAGTCGAAAAAATATCCTCTAGGTCTTCCAGTGTACTTACGTATGAGTATAGTAAGGAAGAAAAGACCCTTCAATCTTCTTTTAAAAAAAAAAAAAATGCCCATTTTGCCCTAACAATTCTCTCTCCGGTGGGCGGCAATCAGTTCAGCGTCGACTATTTGGTGAAAATAATTCCCCACACGTCTGTTTCACCAAAATCCGTTTCCAAAATACCCCTTTTCACCTAAGACCCTAAGACCCTAACGAAATCTATGCGCAAAGAAAAATGATTATGAGTTTTTCGGCCCGACGGGTGGATTAGACCATAAATCTGCCTGCATACTAAGAGAAGGGATTTTTGTCCAACAATGCATGGGTGTTATTGTATTCCCTAACAATATCAAACCAAAAGACTGATTCAACTTTCAATGTAACGCGGAGTTAATATCTACATTATTCAAACCAAAATATTGGTGATTGTTTGACCGAAAATATTACAACTATGTTTTTTTCTTAGTTTGGAGGAGAAAGAAACACTATAATTATTCGCAATATAGTTCTTTATTCCTTGGAGCACGATTGTGGGGAAAAGTGAACGTGGAGTGTCCGATTCATTCCAATCTGACATAATGGAAAATGATACCTCAATAGATACCCGTTTTACCCTTACCACCCAAAGTGGGCACCAATCAGCAATCAGCTTATTAGCAATGAGTGTTATTACTCTAATATGGTGATAAAACGGAATGAAGACAACAACTAAAATTATTTATAGGACCTGTTTTTTACTTGGACAACTTCTCCGGGAGATTCGGACGAGTTGCTTGATCGATTTCAACGCCGTTCAGAAGAAACGGGCTCATGTAGATGTGAAGTGACAGGCAAGGGCAAAAGATTATCGATCTGTGACATAGTAATAATTTTATTTAGATATCCACCTAACCCTTCTTTTCCCCTTCGGAACCGTGAGTTCTATCGTGATATCTGATCAAATCACGTGAGCCTTGAGCCACGCCTCTGTGCCATTATAGGCTTCGTATCAGCGGGATATTGTGAAGCGTAGGTAACGGCATTTTTCTCGTCGCTGCTCGCCCAGAACAAATTACTTCATTTTCCTCGCCCCCACTTTTTTGAGGTCTCAATAATTTCAACACGGACAGCGATGCCAGTCACTGCTATGTTTGTGCGTTGGCCTTATTTCTTCTTCTTTTTTTGTGAATCACCATCAAAAATACATTTGGAATAGTTTTGGATACTCACGGCTTCGGAGCAGTAGTGTCGCGTGTACTGTCATCATACAATTTTACAAAAATAGTTCTGAGCCAACGTTCGTTTTATGGTTTTCTCGCCTAGCTACGTATTTGT
The DNA here is from genome assembly GCA_019603395.1 of Cyrtorhinus lividipennis. NCBI lineage: Eukaryota > Metazoa > Arthropoda > Insecta > Hemiptera > Miridae > Cyrtorhinus > Cyrtorhinus lividipennis. Next base: position 28,614,576 of record CM033999.1, read on the forward strand.
CAATTCATTCATAAGAAGGAAGTTGTGTACTTCAGGTGCAGGAAACATACGGAAAGCTACTGGAACCTCACGAATGTGTTGTACTCGTACGCAACCAATTAATCATCTGTAGAACACCGCTTTCTCGTCAATTTGAATGTTAATCCATCCTTTGCGTACTGATGATATTCAAACAAAACAGTATTTCCGTTGATGCTGGGTCTGTGACTGATTTCCTCCCTTGGTCGCACCTGTTGCACTAATCCACCCCATCCGGAGCGACCCTTTTGGAGGTAACGATCGCAAGGAAGACAATAAAGGAAAGCTCGTGGGGACGACAGAAGACTAACACGAAGCCCCTAGCAATAGTCATTATGTTCTAATTAGAAGGGTCCTGAGTGAATTGCTGAGAGCTCTATTACTCCCTGCGTGCTGAATCGGAAAACGACGAGGAATGAAACACCTGGAGTTGCTGTTTCGATCCCATCACATAAAGGGTTTGTCGTGCGAGCAGGGGATGACGGCCTTCAGTGCACAGGTGGAATCGGGAGTGTGGAGTCTTTGAAGTGGAACTGTTTCTCCACGTAGATGTACGGTTAGATCGTCTTGTACGTACTTCAATATTCCAATTGATCAATGACACGTCTTTGTAGAAGATGTTTGCTTACTTCAAAGTGGAATACTCAGGCAACTTCTTCGATTGTGCTGCAATTTAACTATGAACCCTTCCTATATAATTCAATTATGGTTGATTATTCTCGGTAGATCTCGCTCGTGCTGGCAACCGCATAACCTTTTTGCGCGTAACTAGTACGTTTACATCGTCTTCAGCAGCGAATCACCATAAGGCGTGCAGAAGTTCAAAGTAACGTTAGTGGTAATAATTGAATTACGTTTTGTCAAAGTAAACTATTGCCTTATTTGCTACTCTTACCTTGAGTTCGTACTGGCGGAATAATTTGAAAATCAATCATCGACATCATGTTTCATCACCGAGACCTTACAAGAAAAGCCGCGTGTTCATTAAACTTTCTAACGAGCTTCTCAAAGGGCAAAGACGAGTAAACATAGGTGGTTACAACCGTGTAGCATTTCCCGAGGCTCTCAACGAGAATACTCCGCTTCATCATGCCTGGCTGAGAAACCAGAGGGAGAATTTTCCCAAAACTTTGAGCGCATTGAATAATCGGCTTGAGCAAATCGCTCTTTGTAATTCAATTACGGTTTTGTTGAATTACCTAGTTAACCAAGAGTTGGGAAGTGAAGTTACAAAAGAGGGGCGAAAACACG
>CM033999.1:28615944-29208352 GCA_019603395.1 Cyrtorhinus lividipennis
GAATGTTCTCGGGAACTTGGTCATAATCAGTTTAGCAGGAGAAAGCACCACCGTGAAAATTGTTTTCAGTCGATTAAATCTCCAGCGTTCAACTTCTTTGCAATCAGGGGAGGAAACGGAACACTCGACCGTTTAGATAAATAATCGACTTAATTAGAATATCACGAGAAGGGGTAGAAAACTCCTGAGGGTCTTAAGGGGGCCGGAAGGCTTTTCCGATTCAGAAATAAATTATTTCACGGAAGAGTTTCTTCAATGAAAAGTATACTAACAAGGTGGATTGACTACGATTTTTACGCCCTCGTACATTCTGTAAGTCCGTCATTTTTAACCTGAAGTCGTTGGTGATGATTTGTTGTACAAAAGAATATGTATCAGGAATTATAATAAAGTGGCTCCTACACTCAGCGGGAATTTCCCTCTTCTTGTCTTTAGCGAACAACACACTTTGTTAAATTCCAATAGGCAATGGAAAAGAAGGAAGGTAATGCAAATACAAAGAGAAATCGTCTTTTTGTGAGAGAGAGAAGACGGAAAGAATAGCTGGAGTGGATATTTTTTCCTCTTGGTTCGATTTCAGCAAACATAAAAGTGAGGCGGTGAACACGTGTGTACTCGAGGGTGATGCAACAGGAAATTGAATAGTCCTCCAAATCCAGTCTTATTACAAGACATTTTGATGAATTGTTTTCGCAAAACCAGGATTTTTGGAATAGAAGATCCTCTACTTTGACTTATGTTTGGATCGCGCGCAACCCTCGCAGCAAGAGTAGTATTTAATCTGATAATTTGCTTTTTCTGCTGGTTCTCCTTTAATTGAGAAAATTAACAAAACTATAATTAGTTGTTTATGGAAAAGTAAACTTATACGAGACAGCCTTGGTGGACTGTGCGATTTGAGCAGCCACTTGATACCGCAAAAATGGCCACAAAAGAAGTCGTAGTCCCCCTGTATGATAGGAAGGGAAGGGGGACAAGTGGAATGTGATTAGTGATGTTTGTGACAAACTAAATGATTTTCTCAGAAAATTCAAAATTTTTCGCTTTCGGCGTAGGCCTTGAGAACTGGGGATGATGTAGATGGTAGGTAGGTACCTAATTCATTTAAACCCTAGATTCATAGAATAATTTATTATGTTCTTTTTTCAAGTACCAGTTTTCAAAGAACCGATTGTTGTCCAGTTTGTACTCAGCATTTTTACTCAGTACAGACCAGGAACACTGCACTCAAAACAACAAACCCTTGCTTCTTCTTTCTAGGCTGCTTTTGTTTTTGAATAGCTTATAAAAGACTTACTTCAGATAAAGGAGGAAAAGGAATCTGGAGAAGTATGCGCAAAGAACCCCTATTACCAAACACTTCAACTGCCCGTGTAAATCATTGCTTGCTCGGGCTTGTTTTGCCTTTCACCGCTGATCACAAAATGGTTGTTGTTGTTGGTCCCTTTTTCTCAACCTCGTGCAAGACCCGTGCGTCAAAACGATAGTTACATTAACGGTAAAAGCTCGTGAATGCGAAACAATTTGGTCTCGCCATCTCACTACCTGTTTACTCCATGCGTAGTTTTCCACCCAAGTTGAGCCTTTGCCAAAATTTTATCAACCCGCTTTTTGGTGGGGCGAATTCACCCACGTTCTGAGCCGCTTTTACCGTAGGGACGGTTAATCTAAAGGGAGGGGGAGACCTACGAAGCTGAGCAAAAAAGAGGGAAGACAACTTTTTGACGTTCCCATGACACATTGTTATGCATAGGAATCTGTAGGGATCACAAATTGGTCCTTGAACCCATCGAAACGACAGGGCGGCATTTTTTCTTGGTGTCCGCTACAGTTTTAGGTTATCCTCATTCGTTCAGAATTTGTAACATTTCTTCATGTGAGATTTTGTGGCCAGCTGCCACTAACTGTGGTGGCAAAAATGGTAATATGATAAAAGAATTTATGTTAAAAAAAGTAATAAAATGACCTTACTGGATGCCTTTTTGAGAGGGTCTGCACCCACACATACATACATACACATAGACACACACACACATAATACTGTTGCGAGCTGGCACCTGCGCCCATCAAATGGGCTGCCAGCGTCAGCAGGATCAACGACCTGTGAGGGCTAAGGGAGTCATTTCAGGGAATTGTGCATCATATCGAATTGGCTGGAAACTTCCCGTTCACTACAGACAACACGTCGAGTTCCCAGAACCAGGGAAGGTTTGAGAACGTTTGTCTGCCAGGCAGCAAGTATAAAATGGACCCAGGAAACACCACGCAATTCAGTTTCAGTTTGGAGTCTGAGTATAGACGCTTCGCGTTATAAATCATGCCATGCCGTGTATAAATAGTACGACAACCGCGTAACTTGTATTGTGCTTTGTGATTGTGTAAGTGCGCGAATGTGAACAGTGTATTCAAGTGAACGAATTGTAATAATTATTTACGAAGAATATAAATCGTTACAATACAATTGGAATGATGATAGAGATGCGGCTGAAAAGTAGTCTGCCTTGTTGAAAGAAGGAAAATAGTTGTAAATTTTGTTGTAGTCTTGATTTATTATCAACTTTTAAGTAGTGAGAAATCATTGTGACTTACTAAATTTATTTTTTTTAAATCGTAAAAAATAGAATTGTGTATCTTGCCTCTTGAAAAGGGAAATAATACATTGATACTCAAGAAATCTAAGGAACAAAACATAAGAGGGGCAAACGGGGCGTGACATGGTATGGCAGACAGGATGAGACATGCAGAGGTAGAAAAACATGACAGGAGAGGGTAAAGAGGATAGCACATGCAAAGGCAAGAAGGGAAAAGCGAGGGTAGATAGGATAGAACATGCAAGGAAAGGGAAAACGGGTGTCTCATGCAAAGGCAAGCAGGATGGGTTACGTTTTGGTTGATTATTCAAAGAATAACCAACCAAATGTTTTAACCTATGTTTTCATGATAATGGTCAACCTCTTCGATTCGGCTCAAAATGTGTTTTTCGAAAATGGATTTTCGATATTTTGGGTGATTTAGGCGAGTAGGGTGTCATTTCCACTAAATTTTTGGACGCTGAATCCAATGAAACGGGTCCCAGAACAATTGGCACCCCACTGGAAGAAGGTATGGGTCAAATTGGGTATATATTACCCATTGTTTTATACGTGTTTTCGGGATTTCTGCTATCTAGGCGTGTGGGGTATCATTTTCCACTAAATTTTGGACCCCTGAATCGATTGGAATGGGTCTGGGACCCGCCCGCACCCACTGTTTCCCCCATTCGAGGAATAACCAACCCGTGCGTAAGAATTTGCAGATTTTGGTTGGTTATTCCTCGAATAATCAACCTATGTTTTCATGATAATGGTCAACCTCTCCGATTTGGCTCCAAAATTTTTTTCTGGACGTTTCATGATGTCCTGATCAAAAAGGTCGATGTTCGTCCGCCGTACGCCGTACGGCCGTCCATGTTCCGCGCCGTTTTGGTTAGTAGAAAATTTTCTAAAAATCTGAAATTTGGGTCAGGGGTCTGTTCCCAGCCGAGATGGGTCCTCGAAACTTTTCAGCCCGATCGGACCAAATTTGGAGGGGGTAGGGGTCAAATGTGTTTTTTGAAAAATGGATTTTCGAGATTTTGGGTGATTTAGGCGAGTGGGGTGTCATTTTCCACTAAATTTTTGGACGCTGAATCCAATAAAATGGGTCCCAGAACAATTGGCACCCACTGGAAGAAGTTATGAGTCAAATTGGGTATTTATTACCCAATTTGATTATGTGTTTTTGGGATTTCTGCTACCTAGGCGTGTGGAGGTATCATTTTCCACTAAATTTTGGACGCTGAATTCAATGATGTGTGTCCCAGAACGATTTGGCACCCACCGGAAGAAGTTATGGGTCAAAATGGGTATGTATCCACCCATTTTGTATGTGTCAGGATTTCTGGTGCCTAGGCGTGTGGGGTATCATATTCCACTAAATTTTGGACCCTGAATCGATTGGAATGGGTCTGAGGACCCGCCACACCCACTGTTTCCCCCATTCGAGGAATAACCAACCCGTGTGTAAGAATTTGCAGATTTTGGTTGGTTATTCCTCGAATAATCAACCTATGTTTTCATGATAATGGTCAACCTCTCCGATTTGGCTCAAAATTTTTTTTCTGGACGTTTCATGATGTCCTGATCAAAAAAGGTCGACTGTCCGTCCGCCGTACGCCGTCCATGTTCCGCGCCGTTTTTGGTTAGTAGAAATTTTCTAAAAATCTGAAATTTGGGTCAGGGGTCTGTTCCCAGCCGAGACGGGTCCTCGAAACTTTTCAGCCCGATCGGACCAAATTTGGGCGGGGTAGGGGTCAAAATGTGTTTTTTGAAAAATGGATTTTCCAGATTTTGGGCGATCTAGGCGAGTAGGGTGTCATTTTCCACTAAATTTTGGACGCTGAATCCAATGAAACGGGTCCCAGAACGATTGGCACCCACTGGAGAAAGTTGATGGAATATCTTATACATTCCATGTAACATACGAACTACATATTGCTCTCCTTAGACTGTTAGTGGTCATGAGGGTTTGCAGCTCTGTTCATTTAAGTCTCAAGTCACTCCTTCTTCTAGAGTTGTAAGAAAGTGAGTACGAAATATATTGTTCAAATTGTGATCCACTAGTTATAATTCCCATTTTCTCACCAAGAAAGTTCAGGAGAAGTAATGGGTCAAATTGGGTATTTGTTACCCATTTTGAATATGTTTTTTCGGGATTTCTGCTACCTAGGCGTGTGGGCTATAGTTTTCCACTAAATTTTGGACACTGAATCCAATTAAATGGGTCCCAGAACGATCGGCACCCACTGGAAGAAGTTATGGGTCAAATTGGGTATTTATTACCCATTTTGAATATGTGTTTTCGGGATTTCTGCTACCTAGGCGTGTGGGCTATAGTTTTCCACTAAATTTTGGACAGCTGAATCCAATTAAATGGGTCCCAGAACGATCGGCACCCACTGGAAGAAGTTATGGGTCAAAATTGGGTATTTATTACCCATTTTGAATATGTGTTTTTCGGGATTTCTGCTACCTAGGCGTGTGGGGTATCATTTTCCACTACATTTTGGACGCTGAATTCAATGATGTGTGTCCCAGAACGATTGGCAACCACCGGAAGAAGTTATGGGTCAAAATGGGTAATGTATCCACCCATTTTGTATGTGTCAGGATTTCTGGTGCCTAGGCGTGTGGGGTATCATATTCCACTAAATTTTGGACCCTGAATAGATTGGAATGGGTCTGGGACCCGCTACACCCACTGTTTCCCCCCATTCGAGGAATAACCAACCCGTGTGTAAGAATTTGCAGATTTTTTTTTGTCCGATTGAGGTTGAAGGGGGGGGGGGGGATATGATTCAAGTGGATGTAGGAGTAGCGGTAACGAACAATAATAAACGCCTGAAAAAATGAGAATAGGCATTTTCAGCGAGTACAGTACCTATGTTCAAAGGTTCAAAGGGTGGTGGAAGGGGTTACGATTAATTTCCGTCCAAAAGAGGACCAAGTTGGGACAAGCGTGTGGCCGTGCATGTGCGCCTAGGGGGTTAGCAGGTCTGGCAAAGGTATAGGGGGAAAAATTAAGCTCCCTAGAACACCTGATGATGCCGATGGCTTGTTATAATTATGAACTTTAATAGAAAAAGGAATAATTTGCTGAGTTTTATGAAATAAATGCGTCGGGCTTTGTTGTCGGTTATTTCTCTTTCTGTTGCACGGGCTTTACTTTTCCAGATTCGCTGGGAAATGAGCGACTTCAGGAGAGAACTGAAATGTTTACTCTCGGTATAAAATATGCAAAATGTTATTATGAAAAAGCAACGAAGGCGTACGCGTGAAGGGGGAGGGAAGGGAGAAATCGTATCCCACCGCATTCACGCGGCTCTTATTCTTGCGAAAGAATTTCCTGCGGAAGCCGTGAGACGCTCCCGTGGGGTATGGGCGGTGGGTGCTGTATTTTTCACGGTGTGGCCCCGTTTCCTCGACGGCGTCGGGAACCCGTTTCTTTTATACAACCTTCTTTCTTAGGGGCGGGAGATTCGGGGGAGGGGGCGGAGGCGGTAAAATGTCTTGAGCGCGAGTGCAGAGGCGGAGGCGGCTCTCATGCCTTATTAGGACGGTGAGTTCTCGGACGGGGAAAAAAACAACCGCCCCTCGCACTCGTTACAAGTCACCTCGAGGCTCTCCAGCATAACGGCGGCTTATCAACTCTCTAACTTACATCTGCAAAGGATTTGACGGCGGAGAACCGAAAATCTTACGCTACTCCGCGAGTTTATTGTAATGCAAGATTTATGTGTGGGATGATTGTAATGCTGGCTGATCTCCTTCTGTAAATCATCCCCGCCCCTCTCTACCAAATTTAAGAGGCCCGAGTTTAAAGATGAACCACTTTCTAGATATCATCAAAATGAGTACCTACCTACCTATTTTAAAGGTGGGTTATCGAGATTTCTGATACCTAGGCTTGTGGGGTGTCATTTTCGACTAAATTTTGGACGCTGAATCGATTGAAATGAGTCTCCATGCTCCTGGTCCGAGGAATAACCAACCCCTGTAAATAAATTTGCGGCATTTTAATCTGTACATCTTGAAATATAGAATGTCTATATTTTGGGCAAATCTGAAATCCCAAGAAGAAAAGTAAGGCTCATAAGTCATGGAATAATAGACCAAAATGAATCGAATTCTATTGCAGATTCAAAACAAGAATATTACTAAGTTAAAATTTAATTTAGCGATTTTCTTGTTCTGCTATTACGAAATAAAAACACCAATACAAAAAATGTTATGTGAGCATGTTATCTCTCAAATTTGAGGTATACATGCTAAATTTAATCTGACTAAATAGGGAATGGATGAGGACGAAAAGTCGGGAAAAGACTATGATCCTTCAGAGATATGAGCTTTTAGGTGAAACACTCACAGTTGATTTCCACTTATTTTACACAAATTATTTTCAGGTTCCGTATTACAAGCGCCAACGCCCATATTTGTACGTACCTAACTATGCGTGTAATGGTGAGGTAACGGTGATTGTAACAGTTGGAGCAACGAGAAGAATTTTCCGAAAAATACATAATATTACCACCATCCCCACTAAATTTTAGAGAGACCCGAGTTTGGAAAATGAACCATTTTCTGGACATAATTACTTGAAAAGGCGATCTGAGCGTGGGGGGTGTCATTTTATTTATTTTACACATAATTAAGGACGCTGAATCCATTGAGCCGGGTTCCGGACCTAATGGTTCACACTGAAGGTGGGTATGGGTCAAATGGATACCTACCTACCTTTTTCAATTGTGGGGTTTTTGGGATTTCTGGTACCCAGGTTTGTGGGTTATCATTTTTTACTTGTTCCGGGGCACCCCACACTCTGTTTTCCCCTCGTTTTTCTCCGTGCTCCTGATTCGAGGAATAACCAAATCCTGTGATTTTATTTTATTTTTTTCATTCATATCTCTTCGGAGAGTACATAAAGAGTCTAAGAAAAGTTGCGAAATCCCATATCTCAGCAGATGAAATAACAATAGGCTATAAAAATGGTTTATGTATTCGGTTTATTATTCCTTTAGTAATCAATCTGTTTTCAAGCCAAAGGTCGATCTAAAATTTGACAGTTTGCATTTCAAGATGTCTATATCACAAAACTAAGATTTCAGTTCCGACTGTTTTTGATGGAAAAACATTTTCTTGAACTTTTAATTTTCGGTCAGAGGCCTCATTACGACTTTAGTTACTCCTCGAAACAGTTCAGCCCAATCGGCCCGGAGGGGGGGGGGGTACGGGTAAAAATTAGTTTTTTTTTTATTTTGAAGAAATGGGCGTGTGAAGTATCGTGTTCTACCTTATTTTAGACTTTGAATCCACTGAAATAGGTCCCGGACTGATTGTCGCTTACCAGAAGATGGGTGTTGGCCAAAATTGGTACCAACCTACAAATTTCGAACGTTTTTTTGAGATTTCTGGTACCTAGGCGTGAGGAGTATCATATTCCACGAAACGCAGGACGCTTATTAGAATAGAATGAGTCCGGGGCACTCATGTTTTCTATCCACATATTCACGCTGTGGTATTCATATAGGTAATTACTGTCTAGAATGTATTTTATGGCCAAACATGGGATGACCGTGATAATAGAAAATGTATCCTACTCAAAGTTTATTCCTACCGTGGTTTGCATGATTATAAACTACTCTTTGGTCTAAAGAATCTAATGAGTGTACCTATTACAGAAAAAATAACAAAGAATTGAATTTACAAGTACATTACTTATAATTCATCCCATAATTATCGTATTATTCTTAGCAATAATTGGGAGAAGTTCAAACAAATTTAACATACAACAATGACAGGGGAAAGTAAACGATTATTCCTAAAAATGATCAATAAATGATCTCTAAACTGGTTTTTCTCGATATTTTACGGTTCCTTTCTTAGTAAATCCACCAATTCGGGTTTGCATTCATCTGTTGACCTAACTTCTAATCAATTTTGACGTTAGAACAATACTGATTGCTCGATCAACTGTAAATGTGCTCGTATTCGGTTTACAACACATCGCTCTCTCGTCTAAAACACGTGACAGGTTTTCCATAAGGGAATGAGAATACGTCAGTCATCCACGTGAAATTCTAATCTTCTTGGTAAAATGGCTACCAATTCACTTGACATGATCCAACTCTCGTCGTGGCCTTTGAGTGCGAACATTTTTTAAGATTTCACTCGCGATAAGGTGAACCGAGCTCAACAGAATACAAAGGGCCGTAATCTGTTGAATCAACGTTGTTGACGATTCCACCGCCGAGGGATTTTTGAATACAATAGAGTGATTTTTCTGTCGATTGACGAAATCAATAAATTGTAATCGGATTACACTGAGAGGGAAAAGGTTGGTGGCTCTCAGGAGAATTCACCTCCCAGATCCCCCTCATCGACCAGCGCTTTTAAGAGCATTGTAATCATTTCCTATCACTCACGGCTTTCAATTTACCGTTGGGATCCTCTTTGTTTTTCACATAAAAGGCTTTTCCGCTGATGTGGCGTTCCGGTATGGATTCAATCAACTTGACGTTATTACGTGGTGCTGAATCTTGTGACAGCGGAGTTGGGCAGATCTTTTCTCTCTTGTTGCGTTTTTTGGTCGGTTATAACTTCTAAAATATACTACTCATTCAAATTTCACTGTATCCATGAAAAGTGACGTCACTGTCCGAGAATCTATTCCCAAACTCCTTACTTTTTAACAAAAATACAATTGTGTTATACCTTTTTTTTTCATTTTCACTCACACCAATTCTTTAACAAGAAGTATTTGTTGGTGTTCAAGAATAATAACAATATTGTTCTCTTCTAAGGGCTAGCAAATACATTTGGTGGTCATCCTGATCAAAACGGTAAAATCCTATAATAATGGAAAAAACTAAAATTTTTTAATCGTTTTTGAGAAGATATTCAAAATTACCAGTTACTTTTCCCTACCTACAACCCTTGTTCAATGCAATCGGTTCAACTGATTTCAGAGGAACTTAAGACCAAAGTTTGGCGGATTTGAGAATGAAGCCCTCAAATCCCGAGGTTCTCAAAAAATATCAAAACCCAATTTAGAAACACAAATTTTCTTTGCAAATCCATATTGTCCAATTTGGCACGCCAGCGTTGTTAGAATATGATACCCGACACGCTTAGGTCGGAACAACAATTTCAAAACGCTGAAATTCATCCACGAGAGTTGGTTATTTTTCAGAATTTGGTTATTTTGATCATGAGAAAATAGGTACCTAGATTATTCAAGAAATAACCAACCTAAATAACGCTATTCTTGCCGAAATGGCTACCTTGGACTCAAACGGAGACATGAGCAAAATGTTGGTTTGGAAGAATAACACGGACCTTTTTGTCCTGTACAACAACAAAAAATCTTAAATTTAAAATCATAAAAAAAAAAAAAAAAAAAGAGAATATTAGTGGAGGAATTTGTGAGTTTTCTGTTATTTTGATTCTTTTACTTCTGTTATTCTGTTAGTTATGAATACAAGAATGTAATATTTCAATAAGAATAATAAGCGAAAAAAATCACGGATTTTACAAATCAGGACATAATCTGCAGCTTATTGAATTTAGCCACATAATAGAGGCAGTCAACTTCTCTCACTCGGATCACAATAACGGTGCGCATAACGCTATTTCTCTCGCCTAAAGCTAAATTACCTCTGCCGGAGCAACGAAAAATCCCCCTTTAAAACTCTTCCTGTAGCACAACAAGCGGAGGAAATATGAAAGCGTTTACCGAACTAATGACTGAGGGAAATTTCCCCCGTCCCCCTGAATAGACGCACAAAGTGCATACCCCTGCTAATTACATCAAGAGTCAGCAATCTAAGGATGAAGTGATTAAAGAAAAAAAAAGGTTATTTTTCTTTCTGGGCTTATATTAATGATAGCAGTTTAAGGGGTGGATAATCGTTGCAAGCAGATGGTAATGGAAGGGTGGCAATAGCTTGGGGCTAAGGGGTTTGAGAAGAACGCAGTCTGGGATTTAAGTTAATCGGCTGCTAGCATTCCAACCCTGCCAAACTCGGAATGGAGTCGGTTATTCACGTTGAATGTTCTCAATCATTTTTCTAAAAAGTGATCTTCTGGGGGGAAGAGGGGAATGAATGGGAGTTTTGAAAATGTCATTACAATTCTTATGCAAAACTTGGAGGAATACTGGAGTTGGTGGACAACCTTCATGAAGAAACCGATGTTTTGACTACCTTTCTCAATGATTCTCATCCTATTCAATTGAATGATGCATAAATAGCTTGCATCATTATTCGTTCGTAACAACGTCTACCTTAGGGCCAAGCCCAAGCTGCACCAAGAATCCTGCTCTTGCTTAGGGAATAGGGGAATATTGATTGAATCTGAAATAAGAATGACAGTTAAGGATATACAGTATAGGAGAGGAGACACCACTGGATAGGTACATACCAATTATCCATCTCTCCATGTGCTACCCTCTCAACACGGCTGTTTATTGTGGTGAGAGGGATGTACCTTGTTCGGTTCTCCTCTGAGGCACCTTTTCCAAGTTCATCTCAATCTTTTTTACGTCTCATTTATGGATTTCGTGAATACGTTACCGTAAACCCGGAGTGTGACTGTAAATCTTGCCAGAAAATCCTCGGACAGCCTGTTAGCAAATTGAAGACAGTAGCGTCTGATGAACAGGAATTAGCATATTCTGGCGTGTCCTAATCTGTTTCCCACCCCTAAGGTGCGTCGAGGGAAGTGCAGAGTAGATTTTGCATAGTTCAAGTTTGTTAGAATCGGAAGAGTTCTTTTCTACAGCTAGGTTTTTGTTTCTTTCTTGATAGCACTCCTTTCCTCTATCCAGTTCAGTAGTTATTTTTCACTTTCTCAAATGATTAAGGGTTATTTGAGCAGTTATACGATTCTTGTGCTTACTACACACCCTGCCTACATGGGGCAAGTGTAGAATACCTCCATATTTCGTATGTAGCTGTAAAATGAGATGGGGTAGTGTGTGAAAGAGTGTGTTTAAGGTATCATTTCGCTATTTGAAATCACATTTACGCTTTTTTTTTTTCTTATTTTGTAAAAGGTAAGTAGATGGAGTCGGATGAAAACGTTTCTTCCACCTCTACAGTCTAGATGAAACTGCTGCACCTGCCAACTTGATCTTACTGTGTGAAGGTTGCGAACAAAATCAACGCACTCTGGTGACGGATTGTGATACTTTACCAACATAACGGCCTACAACCACCGTATCTGCTTCAAATTGAGATATTTCCAAGGCATACTCTGCACTACTCCATTTCCACTCTTCCCCCCCACGCACCTTATCCAAACTTTTACTGGCTCATGTTGAAGAATTTACCTAAAATTTACCAAAATCTGATGGTAAATTTATAAAACGCTTTAACTGAAAAAATTCTAGCTTTTACCAAGCCACGGTAAAAATCATATTATCCTGAGAGGACCCCTCCGGGGTTTCACAGTAACGTAAATATACAAAATTCACGAAAGGCCGTTTCCCTTTGAGTTCAGAAAGACCTTGAGTGAGCATAATGTCTCCACAAGAACAACGGCATAGCTTTCAAAAGCCACCTTATAATTCTTCAGCGAATACTCATATTTATTTTACTTTTCTGTTTCAGTTACGGGGGAAGCTGTCAAGAGGAGTGATCATTGCAACAAAACGGTTGACATATACGAGGACGTGACGTCCCCTGAAGTGACGCCTGAAACTTACGGGCGTCCAATGACGTGTTGGTACAGGTTTAGGTCGTTTCGTGGAACCCCGCGCGATTGGATACTTAGGATTCGGTTCAAGAAATTCAAAGTGGGGACTCTCGCCAACGCGACAACGTGTCTCGGCGGTTATATGCAGGTAAGATTATTTGTAAGATTTGCTGGATGACATTTGAATACATCTAGTTATTACCTGGGTCGTCTCACTTATCACTAGAGCTGAGATTTGTATGTATTTACATGCATTTACCTATACTCTCAGGAACCAAATATCACTTTTAGGTCTCAATCATGTTTACGTTCTGAATGATTCTGAATCAATTTAGGCCATTATGTAGTTACACATGATTACAAATATTCAGGTGTTTTGACATATTTCTATCATAATGCTACATATTTTTGCAGTTTGGTTTGGCTAGGGAATGGGAAAATCACTGGTGATGAAGTTTCCAACAGAAAATTCCTGTTTTTCCGACATTGCTGCCTCGACCCGTGCCTTCTGCTAAACACTCGTGCTGCGAAATACGTTCATTAGATTCCCATTATTCACATCCTCACTTAAGCTTGCCTATTCAACCGGTTGTGTCCACAATTTAGTAGAAAATGATACCCCACACGCCTAGGCACCAGAAATCCTGACACATACAAAATGGGTGGATACATACCCATTTTGACCCATAACTTCTTCCGGTGGGTGCCAATCGTTAGGGGACCCATTTTATTGGATTCAGCGTCCAAACTTTATTGGAAAACTATACCCCACACACCTAGGTAGCAGAAATCCCGAAAAACGCATATTCAAAATGGGTAATAAATACCCAATTTGACCCATTACTTCTTCCAGTGGGTTGTCAATCGTTCTGGGACCCGTTTCATTGGATTCAGCGTCCAAAAGTTAGTGGAAAATGACACCCTACTTGCCTAGATTGCCCTAATCTCGAAAATCCATTTTTCAAAAAACACATTTTGACCCCCTACCCCGCCCAAATTTGGTCCGATCGGGCTGAAAAGTTTGGAGGACCGTCCTAGGCCGGTATCAGACCCCTGACCCCAAGTTTCAGGTTTTTAGAAAATTTTCTACTACCAAAAAAGGCGCGATCAGGACCTTTTTTGATCAGGACATCATGAAACGTCCAGAAAAAAATTTCGAGCCGAATCGGAGAGGTTGACCATTATCATGAAAACATAGGTTGATTATTCAAGGAATAACCAACCAAAATCCCTTCAAATCAGGGTTCAATAACAATTTGAGAACATTGTATATAATTTTCAAATTATCTGAATGAATTTACGGTACCGAACGTTGAGAGGTTGAAGTGAAAATGCGTACTGGTGTCATTAAAAATAGTTTTTCAGGGTATTGGGCCATCTAATTAGTCGCGTTATCTATCATTTTGCTCTTATTGGGACACCGAATCGATTCAAACTGGCACTGAACTGATTTCCGAAACAGAATGTGGGCTATTTGAAAAAAGAAAAAAATTGTTTGTCTATTCTACTCTCAAGTAATGAAGTAGGTAGAGGCCAACTCAGTTTCTTGTTTTGAGGATTTATGTTACTGTCTACGACTCAAACAGGATGTTCATATAAGAAACCGTGTTGTCACGTTGAGCGGAATCAACAATATCGAAGACGGAGAAGGGTAAATTAAGCTACACACCAAAACCCGCGTCGAGGATTTAAACGAACACATTTACCGAAACCATTTTGAAATATAACACGCCGAAGTATAAATTCAGTCGAAGCTGGATACCGCGGGGTGGAGGGAGTGTGAATTCCGTGCCAACAAATACTGGAAGTTGATAAAGTGTTCTATTATAACGCGCTTTCTCAGTTCATTTTCCTCCTAACGTTCCTTTTCGCGGGTAAACGGATGGCAAAGCCAAACCGAAGGGAAAGGGCATCGAACAGGGACTCGGGAGTTGGTTTAGGGTGATTAATTTCAAGGATGAGGCAGCCAAGGCGCTTTCCCAGACTAATATATGTCATTATGTAAATTCTATTCGGTGGAAAGGCAAGAGGAGGATATCCCTCGAGTATCAGGGGATTTCAGATTCGTCTAACAATCTCCGGGAGCCCTTGAGTACCTCGGGGGTTGGGTTTGAGTTCCAGACTATGTTGTAATTAGCTGTAATCAAGTTGGCACCGCCGGCTTTCCTTGCTGTAACTCAAACCGCTCGACATTTTCCACACTTCTCTCGAGCGGTGCTAAATGTTTTCGAATGGGGTTGGACACTGTGGGAGGACATGTAACAAAATCTACTAGTCTCAGAGGTGAACAGTTTATTACTACAAATAATTTGTATTAATTCTCGAGCTCTTTAATTCCAAATGAAGAAAGATCTCCACCAAAATTAAAAATTGAATAGGATACCTACATAGTTAGGTATATTGTTGCATTAAAAAATAATACCACCTACTTAAGCCTACATTTTTTTTTTTTTTTTCAACAGTAGTTACCAAGCAGTACGTATTGTTGAATACTACGGGATCTTCAAGGCAGGACCTGTGCACTAGCGATCCTGTCGGACTTTCCGACAGCTACTAGTCGGAACCATTCGGTATCTGATAAGATAACACAGTCATCTTCCTGTGGTGATATCACCTCTTCTACAGAAGGGAGTAATCATTGAATGGCACCATTAATGTTCACCATTGATGCCACCATCAGATGGTTAATAATATAACAAACGATAATTATAACAAAATTTGCAAACCAACCGTCAATGTTACATAACACATAAATAAAAACTGAAAATTATCACACAAAGTATTATAATTCTCTGTATAGATCACTTGTCTGTAAAGAATTACATTTCTGTAGTACCTACCAACAACCGTGCTTGGTTGGTTATTCCTGAATAATCAACCTATGTTTTCATGCAAAAAGACAATCTCTCCGATTCGGCTAAAACCAGGGTCAGGGTTCCGTTCATGGCTTTAGTTGGTACTCGAAACCAAATTTGGGTGGGGTAGGGACAAAATGTGTATTTCGAAAAATGAATTTTCAAAATTTTTTGTAATCAAGGTGTGTGGGAGTCATTTTCCCACTAAATTCTGGACACTGAATCCGAAAAATTGGGTCTTGGAACGATTGGCGCCCTCTGGGTGAGGCTATGGGTCAAAACGGGTATCTATCTACCCATTTGAATATGTGTTTTCGAGATTTCTGGTACCCAGGCGTGTGGGGTATCATTTTCGACTAAATTTTGAACCCTGGATCGGTTGGAATGGGTTTGAGACCCACCACACCCTCTGTTTTCCCCATTTTCCCCCATGTTGAAGAAATGAATCTCCATGCACCTGATCGAGGAAATAACCACCCATGTGAAACAATCTGCTGCGTTTTTTTTAATGTGTATTTTACATTTGAGAAAATGGTGCGTTTATATGCAAACATTTCTAGATAGATCGAATTTTAAGAAACCCATTCCCTTGTCCGCGACTCCGTCCATATTGGTCCTACACAGTTAATGTCCTTTGATTCTAAATGATAAGAATTATTAGTATTTCCCCGCTCAGAACCATTTCATTTTTCCTAATGATAGCGTTTGCCCCCATTTTCTCATCCCATCAACATCGCTGTGAACATCGACTACGACATCGATCATTGGAAACATATTCGAACACTCACCATCGATGGTGAAAACATCGTAGTATCCAGTCTTTACAGTCTATCCTACTTTACAGTCAAATTGCCCCTAATTTGAGGTGGTTATGGGTGAAAATGTGTTTTTCGACATTTTTTTGGGTACCTAAGCATATGGGGTATCATTTTCCGTTCGGAGTGCCCGGAACACTCCACACGCACCGTATTTCCCCGTACTTTTGCTCCGAGGAATAATTTATTAAACATTGTAGAATAATTTGAAGTGTTTTTGTCTTGAATCAGAGCCCGGCCAGTGACGGAACGTATTGGATCAGCCAACTTTTGCGATTTTGAGGAACGGAACTCGTCCAACTTTTTGCAGAGGTTTAGCGTTTTCTGATTGGGTTATCCATAAAAAAAAAAAAAAAAAAAAAAAAAAAAAAAAATCTATTTCAATTGTTTCGTGGTTGCCCGACCAGTTGGATGCCTGATAGTCAACACGATATACAATTGTGTGATACGGGCTTTAGAACCTACCACACCAAAATCGTGTCACAGCCACTCGTTGATATACGGAACATGCTGAGGCACTTTTGTTGAAGCGAGTTTGTGCCGGATATCCGCGTATTGTGAAAACTAGCATCGTATCTACAGTCAAGTGAATTACGATGTAGACACGGGTGAAGTGTGTGTCCGTGTTGTACTTCCATTGAATACCGTCGAGAGGGGCTTACTGCAGGCTTCAGCGCAAAATAAATCCCCAACCAGACGTCTCTTCTTCCCCGGGTTTATTGTGAAGGAAGGAAAGCATGCGTTAGGTTCCCTGACAAGGCTGCAACTTGGGGAAACGTCCCACTGCGGGTTGCAATAGACATCTGAAGGGAAGGAAAAGACGGATCGCGGATTCGAGGCGCCCCCCCGAAAACAATCTTATTTGCCGGATGATCGAATCTACGGAAGAAACTTGATCCTTTACGTTGGAAACGGTGCGGGGGTTGCTCTTTATCCACTCCACCCCACGCTCTGCCATAAAAAAATCGCATTTTTCGAGGACGGCGTTGGTGAGAGAAACGCGAGGAAATGCCGTCACGAAAGACCGCCTTATCTTCATTCCATTTCATGCAAAGACGAGCTGACTTACGCAAAAGGAGAGAAGAGGGTTCCTGGGAACTTTTTTGATTTCCCTCAACGTTTCCCATTGTATATTTCAATCATGCCATCGTTTTTCGGGGAAGATGAGAAAGTTTTTTTTTTCCGCCTTTTTTCCCGGCCCTTTTAAACGTAAACACCTGTCACCACGACATTTTCTCACATTTCGAAGGGGTGCGCGTGAATTCGATCCGTGATGTGATGGCGGAAGGGGAGACTGCACAGGAAACTCCGCCATTAATAATACAATTTTTTCCGTGGCCTCATGCCACGTCACGGTACTGTATCCCCACATTTTCTGAAAATGAAATATTCATACATTTGAGAACTGAAATAATTGACGATTGAATATGAAAAACGAAGAAAGTAAATATTGGCAATCTTGCAAAACCACTGAACTTTGTTTTCTATTTTGAACAGTCAGGTGCCATTTACTTGGCAATAGAGGGCCTCGCTCATTCACCGAATTCATATTCAGATATATTGATTTATATTTTATGTCCAAAAGTAGGCCATTATTGTATTTTTCTAATAATTGATTTTATTGGGGCATGAGAAATTTAAAGAGCGCTCGCTCCAGTACATTGATACAGCAAAAGGGCGGTTAAATAACACAGGTTATTTGTAAGGACCAAAGTCCGGATGGTGGACATCTACACAATGGCGTTTGATCAATTCTTCCGAACTGCCAGATTCGGGTGTTGATTGAAATTACTAATTACGTAGAGTTCATTTTACGTGTGTAATTAGCTAGTTCATTTCTACTTCACACCAACAATGATATATTGAATATTTTCCAACATTATTCAATATAATATTCTCAAGGAATTGTGAATAGCTAAATTCTAAACCCAGCAAATAAGTTATGTTTCTAGAGTGAAAAGGCGTTACAAATTACCCTAGAACACTTATTTTTCTTAGGGTTGCGATTTATCGCTGGGAGCAATGCAAAAATATGAAAATTTATCTGACATACGCCACGAATTCCTCCATACCAGGAGTACGCAGAGAATGGGGAAGAACAGTGAGTGTGGCGTGCCCCGGACTCATTCCTATCGATTCAGTTAGACTTTCAGCCATTCATATAGTCACCCATTTTGACCCATAAACTCTTTCGGTGGACGCCAATCATCCCGTCAAATTGGATTCGGCGTCCAACATTTAGTCTAAATTGATTTTCACACGCGTAGATCGATGAAAACCTCGAAAATCCATTTTTCAAAGGACAAATATTTGACCCCTTGACCTCCTCGAATTATGTCCAAACTAAGGCCCGATTTGGCTTTTTGCATGAAAACGTACATAGGTACATACATTATTCAACAAATAACCAACCAAAACGTGAAATTTTGTCTAAACATGAAGAAAGTAGATTGTCCGATATAAGTGTTTTCCAATGTCTGAGAAGTTGGTTCTAGTCGACTTTCGTCCTTTCAATGAAAATCGATTATCGATTATATCAATTTGTTGTTTTTCTCATCTTCGTTGTTTTAGGTTTTTTCAAGTAAAACATTTTTCACACAATTTTCAGCCAGTTGTTAGGATTTCAGACTTGTTATCATAGTCAGTTTAAACATTGTCTCAAAGATTTTTATTCTTAAAAAGCGAAATATTTCTTCATGAATAATTTTGTATTATCGTGCAAACCACGTTACTCCTTTTTCCTCGATGCCAGAATTATCCGTGACAAACTCATCAACGGCAGCACGAAACTTCATTTCCTCAGATGATTTTTTTTTCCCGAGTGACAATTTATAAAGTCCTCGGCAGTGGTCAAAACCCCGTTTTCAGTTTGTGTTTATGTTTGGACCTCGAGGAAAGAAAAGGGTAAAAGTTAATGAGATATCCACAGCGTCTTCTCTTATCGCGAGGATAAATGTTTGTCCTTTGGTTTTTATATGGAATTTCTCCCTTTCCTTCTCCGAGGCACTTTCCGCAATACTTTAATCAACTTTAATCTAAATGAAATGAAGACTAAAACAACCCTATTACGGGAGCTTTCATAGCTCCCAGCTCCTTCCCTCTTAACTCGAATGGCCCACTCCACCTTCAGAGAGACTGTCCTTGTTCCTTCTTCTGCTCCGCGGGGAATTCAAATTAAGTTTGCATTATACTCATTCGGGTCTTTTCTGTACCGAGGGCTGGGTTTGGTCACGATGAAATTCAGACTAATTCAATGCCGAGTGGCTCACGTAATATTCTGCTGGTGTGGCTTGATTCTGGTTCTCGATTTTCACCAGCGAATTTCGCTTTTCACAACTATTTCCACGACAAGACATTACTAAATCGTGTTTTCGCAAGATTTCGTCTAGTGAGGGTATGATATGTCGGGGTCTCTGATTAGACTACTGTTCCGAGCATAAGTTCTCTTCAAGAAACTAGTATCTTGTAGTCAATGATGGCAAAAATTAGCTATAGTTAACAGCAGAAAGCAACAGTTGAATTAGCTACGATTTAGGTGGTGCTAACAAGTAAATATTCATCTATTAGCTGTTGTGTGTATTGTGTTAATATGGTTAGCTAACATTTCTAGCTAAATTAGTTATTAGTCGAAACGAACAGCTAACAGATTTAGCTGCGGTTATTCATCTGCCATAAGCTGATAAGAGATGATAGCTACAGCTGTGGCTAACAACTAATAGCTAATAGCTAACTTTTTACGAAAAACTGCAAATCTACACTAGTTGTGGGCGTTATTGCTACTTTTCCAAAGCGCTATGTTTCACTAATTATAAAAAAATAACCGTTATTATTATTATTATTATTATTTTTTTTTTTTTTGCTAGAAACAGTTTGTTTGGTTTAGGTTGGTTATTCCTTGAATTTCTGAATATTGAATATATATCTTGAATATTTCTGAATCCAATGAAACTTTGGTTAATTTTTTTCTTCCATAAATGATGTACCTGATGAAGCCTAACTTTCCTTCATAGGACATCAGATTTGCCCGAAATTGAGATATTGTACGTTTCAAAATGTACAGATAAAAAAACCCGAACCGAATACAATACATTGGAAATGGGCTCCCATGAGTCCAAAAGGGAATTTCGGTAATGGCTTTAAATAAATTAATCGATTTTTCTCTTAAAATATTAAAGTGTTTAATCTACAGACCTCAAGGTACGTATTCTCACACGATAGAGAACTAGCTAGACCCGCCGTTTTGCCTAACCGTTGCAAAATAACTTATCGCGTTTTATCCCTGATCACTTAAGTGGGTATGTGAGTAGTTTTGCATGAATGTTTTTGAATAAGCAAGAAATTAATAAATGAATAAGAACAAGGAGGATAGATTTACCTCCTTTGTGACAGCTAGGACGTGGATATTATATTAGAATAGATATTGATTCGAATTCGTCAGCCACTTGTAAAAATCTGTAGTGTTGTTTTTCGTAACATTGACCAATCGAGATTTTCACGTCATAACTCCGGCTTCGGCTTTTCGTTGGACTGAAGCCCGCTCTGCTAACTTCAAACGATT
This sequence comes from Cyrtorhinus lividipennis, assembly GCA_019603395.1. Taxonomy (NCBI): domain Eukaryota; kingdom Metazoa; phylum Arthropoda; class Insecta; order Hemiptera; family Miridae; genus Cyrtorhinus; species Cyrtorhinus lividipennis. Next base: position 28,636,442 of record CM033999.1, read on the forward strand.
CTATAAATCCTGCTCCCCCCCCTCCCCCCCCCCTCAAACTCCAACCGTTTTCTCTCAGGAAGAAAAGCCGTACAAAATAAAATAATGTGGAACAGCCGGCGCTCGGTGGAGGGGCTGCCGTTTGCCTCGCGTCCACCCCTTGCGCAGGGGTAAGTGACTATAAACAATGACAAATACATTCCGTACCGCGGGCCTCTGAACCTAACTCACAGCAAAAACATATGGAGGCAATAAGACCATTCGAAAATCGTTGTTTCCTCTCTCAGGTAGCAGTAACAATAAATGAAGCAGGATGAAAAAAAAAAGAAGAAGAGTTAGCAGTCCGCTGAGGACAATTTTCGCCGATTGCTCGGCAGTGATTTTTGCAAAGCCGTAACGTGACTACTGCAGCTATGCAGGAACACGATGGTTTCATTTTCCTTTTCAATCCCCTCTTTTTCCTCTTCGTTGATCTTTTCCCTGTTTGCTTTTATCCTCATAATTGAACAACAATATTGCGGCTTTCAGCATTAAGTCATTTTCATACTTTTGAAGACTCAATTTAGTTTCCTGTCAGTTGCTCGTTGAATTCGCCTTAATTCATTGTATTTCCTAAACAAGAAGTTAGCAGAGCAAAATACACAATAATTGAGACATCTAGGGTTACCATCATTCCAGTTCAATTTGCTTTAAAATAGTTTCCAAATTCAAAATCACCGATTGCTGCTCACCAAATGAGAGGAATTAATTGTTCAAGAAGGTGTTTTTTCTTACTTCTTCTTTACTGAAAGAAAATAGCTCTCCTAATTAGGTATCGAATGAATAAATTAATGAATAAAGTGAATATTTATTTCTGATAATATGATACACACGAGTATTATTTACAATGGACTGGTAGAATTTTTCTTCTTCAAAACTCGCTCAACACTATTAGCTTCACACAAGTTTGGGAATTTCATAATTTTCCATTACCGGAACAGTGAGTCTGTTTGCTCGAGAAAAACACTTTTCATTATGTACAGGAAGTCCTGATAGATTTCAACATTTTTCTACATCTTGGCATCGTAAACAGGTGATGGTATTAGAATAGGAACTGAATCTTGAAGTCGTCATTGGGAAGTGTAGTCGATGATAAATTAAACGGTACATAAATGTATAGTTTTGGCGAGATTTCAACGTTAGCTTATTCGTTATTAGCCAATGATTGACGTTATGCAGGCCAACGTTAGCCATTTCATACTCCTGAATTCAGGTGAGTCACCGGCAAACAATACTACATCACCGCTAATGTTAATGATGTCAACATCGTTAGTTTACATTATAAACAAAGATGGACCAAAGATCGTACCTTGGGAAACTGCTAAATCGCTGCAGTTAATTTAGGCAGCCCTAGGCAGCCATAAGCTTAGCGAAGGATTCTAAAAGACGCTTTCCCATGAGGGTGCAATCCATCCAGAATTACAAACCATTGTAGAATAACCGAAGGTATTGTATTGGCTTACATTCAACATTAAAACCAGCAGTCAAACGATAACTTATCGCCCTATTTCTATCTCCTCCGGACACACCAAAGTAGCAACAAAATTGTTGTTGTTCTAATTTCCCTTCCACCTCCAGTTCTCGAACCTCCTTGAACAAGGTTACTGCTGATAATTGGATTGGTAATTTGATCAAGAATAATTTCACGATTCCACGGTTTTGCAATGGTAATAATAACCGTTAATTCTAAACTTGGGTGTTCGAGAAGAGAAAAGCCCTGTTTCCCCCGAACACCCCTTTCCCCATTCATCCGGGATTACTTCGCACGAAGCGTAATCCTTTCACGTGCTGAACTCGGGGGGAGGTTTGGTGAGAAGGCCTTTTCCCGCGATTAGTCATTCAGGAGTACCAACTTCGGACCGAAATAAAGGGTGAACTAGGGATGAGAAAGCTCTGGAAAGCTTAAAATCCTCTTCATCGCTATTTACGGTGGACGGAATTTCACTGGGGGTATGAGGGGATGGATTCCGCCTTGTTCACCAGCTAGTTGATTCGTGATAAATCGTTTTCCCTGATAGAACTAGGTATTCAACAACTACCGCTTACAAAATATGTTTCATTAAAGAGGAATAATTTTCCTCTTCATATCAACAATGGGCTCATTCATTGTTGCAGCACCGGACAAATTGCACTCATTAAAGATTCTTCTCCATTTCGCCCGCCGATTTCGTTTGATTACATTCTTTACTCTCGACATAATTACGTGGCTTCACGCTCCTAAACTTTCGAGGTAAAATGCAAGACAGCAGCATATATAATGTATGGAACCCGATCTATTTTTGTTTCAACATTATTCCAGTCTACTTCTGGTCAAACCGCAACCAACCGACTCTCAACTTGAGGAATTCTTGACTAAGACTTTGTCTCCTTCCAGTCATAAAATTGATAGGAACTCACATCTTCATGCGAAGAGCGACCCTAACTCATTTTTGTCAATTCAGTAAAAAGAGAAAACCCACAATGGACGCCAGTTTCAAGATTGATGAGGTTTCGAATTGTTTTTATTCGGTACCGTGTACAAACACAGTGACCGGACAAAGGCCCATGAAAGCTTCATATTGTTTTGTCATTCTTCCTATTGAGGCTTCGAGACAGAGACTCCTTTATCTCTCGGTTGAGATCTCTTCAGCGTTACACAAGATACATGTGCCGATGGGGACTATCATGTCCGAAAAGGGGACTCTGGAAAACAAATAAAGAGCCTTCTGTTCGCTCTCTTTTTTCTGCTTCGGAGCTTTATTAAACTGAAAGAAAATTACAACTCGGTGGTCGATACCGTTGTCCCAGAGTTCTTCCGTTGCATCATTTGGCTCCCGTTCGTTCTTTTTTCTTCATTACTCAACCTATTATAGAACAGAGGCTTGTTTTCTGTCTTCGTTTTGTTTAAATCGATCAGAACTCGATAACAAGTGACAGGCTGTTTTTCCCCCATTTTCTTTCGCTTTTCCCCTTTTCAATTGAATCTGGTACGGATGTGACAGGAAGAATCTCAACGACACTATCAGAACAGGACAATGTTGGGCCATAGAATCGTCTGACAAAATATCAATTTTCTTTGTGGAGTGTCTTATTCTAATCGGAACATTCGTAGGAGAGTTGTTTCAGGGATGTGAATCCAACAGTATTGACTAGCGGTGGGTACCATAGATTGCGAGCTAATGAACTAATCAATAAGATAACCGTCTCATGAAACAAAGAAAAAATGCCATTCCTGTGGACATGTCTCTCTCCTAGTTCAGAGAGGTTCGAAAACCAGACACAACAACACCCTTCCCACAAACAACATGCTGCCTCAACAGCCCTTGAGGTGGCGCTCCCTGTGTTGTAGACGGACATCAACTCTGTGTTGGGGCCATTGACTGATTTTCCTGGACCATATACGCTGGTCTGCCTCCGATTCCCAAGAAATTATACCCACTCCCATGTATAGACTACATGATGTGTACAGTGCGAAAATTCGTCAGATTGATTTTGCCAGCGGTCACCAATCCAATTAATAACCACGCCCAATGCCTGAGTCCTGGTTGCCTTCACGAACAAACCCAATCAGGGTTGTTCCTGTGATGTGAACTGGTGCTTCTGGGCGGAACTGGATGTTCTTGTCTGACTCTTCTTTATCTAGCATTTTTGTTCCTCCTTCATTGCTTCTCTGTTCCTACGTTGCCCTGATGTTCTGGCAGTGTATTCAATAATAGTAAACATGTTTATATTGTAAAATATTCAAACGTCAAATCTACTGGTCCCCAAAATGTTATAACAATTGAAAGACATTACTTTATTATCCTTTCTAATGCCCTCTCCCAAAGTTTTTTTTGAACTACGTGCAATCCCTAACGCGCTTAATCACCTGGTTCCTAAGTGATTCAAACAGCGGATAATGCGGCCTTCATGCTAGTTAATATTCAGTTTATGTAATTCGTTTTTGCTCGGAGGCCTCGGGTTAGTGTAGCGGGACCGTTCCCGCATTTCAAGAGCTTTTTCCTAACCCCCACCTTCTCTCTACCGTCCAAAAGGTCGCTCTTCCGCGCTTTAAGCCCGTTCCTGAATCTACTTAGCATAAACCCCCTCGGAATTATCATTTATTTAATCTTTTCCACGCTCGGAAAATTCACTCTGTCCTCGAAGAAACGATTTCAAATACGCTTGAGGAATGGGGCACATTTTGAATTTAGCGCTGATTTTTTTATCAGGTAAACAAGTAGACCTAAATTCGAGAGTGAAAACACTCTAAAATTATTACTCGACCTTGTTTTCCAAAAAATTTGAAGGACATGTGTGTCAGCAATTCATGGAATATATGTCATTTTATGGATTCACTTTCAATTTCATTCTGTACATAGTTAATAAGAACAAAAGATCTTTGCGTGTTCCCTGAATGATTTTCAGTTGCTCTCCGACCGTACCAGGGGAAAAATACTGTTTCGGAACTCATCCAAATTTCACTCAATTAGCAATACAACTGAACAATTGCCTTCGTAGCAACGAAAGTTTTATTTTTAAAAAGTGGCTCATGTGCCACCAAATTGGCAGCAAATTTTAAACAGATGTAGGAATTTTTCCCACGTTGAATGGCCAAGTCGGGATCAAATCTGTGTTTCCATGGGGGCTTCTAGCGCTTGTGCCCCCCCCCCCCCTCTCCCTGAATACCAACCAGATTCTCCCGCGTTCTCCAGATAGGCTGAATCTCCTGCATCCCAGGCGTACTGAGTAAGGTAATGGTGCACAATGGTAAACTAATCGTGTTTCTGTCTAAAATGTCAACGTGTTTCAGTACATACTCCAAACTCATTTATCTTGAAATTTGTTCCAAAAATCGATTCCAATATATAGGATCATCTTGTTCTCATACAATAGTTTATTGCGCTCTTAGCGGTATTATCTGACTTCTTATCATTCAGAATTTCTGAGTTCCTATTTGCAAGTTGTAAATATAACAAGAATCATCACCTCTTACTATAGATTTCTACAATTTTTCATTTCCTCTCCCTCTCAATTAATCAAGTCGGTACTCCATGCCGTGACTTTTTTTTACTCTTCTCGACCGGTCACGAAAGGCCATCCATCAACACTCTATGACCAGAATAACAAATTACTGTGAGACAAGATCTAAAAGCTAAGCAGGCGGCGATAATACATCCGGTGGGGGCACTGCCCCCTGAGCTTTGGAGGGTGCAATGGCAGCCGTCCTATTATCCACCCCTATTCATTCATGCGTTGTTTCACTCCCTTTCGACATGGATTTAGAATAAAGATCAGACGAAAAGGAGTTTCCAATTCGACTGTATCTCCGTTTCGAACGTTTACGTGATGTTGAGTGGCTTCTATTCGATCTTACGGAAACCTGCACCCGCTCAATGGGAATGATAACAAGGGGAAAGGATAGGGAATTGTTGGAGGGCTAAATAATTTTAATTTTGTAGGTTAATTGTTTACTCCATATTTAGTTTTTCTCCAACGTATATTTTTATGGCTGTTGGTATCCTCTTTAGAGTAATAAAAATGAATTATTATACCTTAAGTTTTCATGATAGAAGAATCTGTCGTCTGGGCAGAATGAGCACATAAAAGTACTTTTAATAATCTCAAATTTCGCTCATGGACATGATATACAATATGTCCTACCTATTTCTAGCCCAATTGTCCTAATCGAAGGCAGAGTATTGACGAGAATGGGTCTTCAAGCTTTTAAGGGACCTCACTTTCCGATATATCATTTTTCACTATAAGTTTCGGTGCTTAATCAATTGCCGTGAAAGACGAACCGGCACTATAATAATATCAAGATTTTTAAGAAAAAAAAAATCATACATTATTAGCTCAAGAATTTTTGTACGGACTGCATCAGAGAGGCCCACCCGATGTCCTAATTAATTGCTTTAAGATTATAAGCTCAAGTTTCCTGAAGCTACAATACCTAAGTAATTTAATTGAGAAAGTATTCATTTTAATTAATTGAAAAGACTCGGGTGGCTCGTTAGAAGAGTAAAGTAACTAGCCGTCGATATTATGTCCGAGAAACTATCGAGAAGAGACGTTCCCGGTAGGTCCAACGCCCTGCATGGAAACACTAATTAAGCCTTTGGAACGAAAATTCTGAAACTTTACGTTGCAAGCTCACCACTTTGAGAAAGTTTTAATTTAGCCCGTGGACCTCATTTGCCGCGAATGGTGACACTTGATAGTGAAAGTTCCTGTGGTCTTATCGCAGGTGGGACCGTCTGACTTGGCTTCGTCAATAAAGTTCGCCAGTTTGCTAAAAACCGCAAGCTAACTCGGTTGAACTGCGTCCTTGGAAAAAGTTGTCCGAAGAGGAAAACAAAGAGGATGAGTATACGGGGTGGTTTAGTTGGAGGAGGAACTTGATCTGCGGAGGAAAATGCCTAAAACCTTCTCAAGACCTTAAGAAGAACCGAAACTACTATTAGACGCCCTTCTGGCGACCCGCAACTTTGAATGAGATAGAAATCCACTGATGGAGAGAACAGGGTCGACAACCCTACGAAATAAAGTTCTCCCCACTTCCAGGGTTTCTCAAGTTGGAAGCCTCGAGGCCTGCTCGATCTTGCCTCCGAAACTATGTGGGACTGAGGCGGACTTAGTTGTCTCCGAGCTTAGCTTCTCTTAACTCACTTATTACCCTGGAAGTTGGCAAACAAAGGTATTGGTTTCCGATCCTCAATCCTCCTGAAGGGGTTTGCCACTATTGAACTATTTGTCGATACTGTTGGTTCCCAAGAATCTCTGTTCAGTCGTATTAAGGTACCACGTAGAAAGCGGTTTCCGTTTGACCCTGCCAGTTGGTAGGTATGTGGCCCAGCAGAGTTACGAGTTTGTTCCTTATTTTATCTTGTCTCATAGGACGACTGATCTTCTCAGTACTGGAGTCCAGGACCGTCTCTGCTCACTAAGTGACCCTAATAAATGTTGAAAACTTCTTGTTTCCCAGAGTAGAAGGGGATGAATAATTATCCTCTAGCGGTTGAGCAGTATACATAGCGTATACCATCTGATTTTCTACCTTTTATTATGTTTGTCTGATCGTAGGTACACATAATGGTGTTCTGGTCAAGTACCTATATTAGAAAGAAAAGTTTATTGCCTATTTGGGAAAGACCATCATTGTGGTCATTGGACTAAGTAGGTACCCACCTAATCACACCATCCTAGTCTCGTAGAAACAATTGTTCTTCTAAAAAGAACCTATTTCAAAACCAACTTCTAGTGAATTATTTGGAACCTGTCAGAGCCGATTAAGCGTCCAAAAACTTTATTATTACCCATTTCCCCCAATATTTTGATTCCATTTTATACGGGGTATTCCACAACCCCGACTATTTTGGCGTTGCGCAACTTCGCGCGTTCTCTGAACCTCAAATAAAAAAAATAAAAAAATTTTTAAGGGATCAAATTTTCATGACATTATGGGTAGAATCCGATTCTACAATAAAAAAAATGGGGTTTCCATTTAAAATAAGAAAGTTAGTATCACTTGAGCATGGTGCGCAAATATGATATTTGAGATTCTTGCAGAAATGCATATAAAGATTCGAAAAAAGAATTTTCTGTTTACTACCATTTTGATGATTTTAGGAGGGGAGTGAGACAACTGGTGGGACACTCTGTTTTTTGTTTATTAGGAAAAACATTTTAGGCGCAACTGGGACCTGAGAGGACTGAGAGCGGGATTCAAAGTTTTTCAAAATTGTTTATAAATACTTTTGTCGCTTTTCGTCATTCTGTTTACTTACTAAGTGATTCAACCAAAGTACAAAGTTACTTGATGAGCTATTCTTCATCTTTACAACCTCCATTTTATCAAGCAGAACCAGAATGTAACTAGTCCCAACAAAATGAAGGGAAACACAATAAATAAATTCTGCTTCACTAACTAGAATAACATGGAAAAGGTGCTAAAAGTGATAAAAAAGGATTTCGCCTAGTTATGGGGAGCTGAAATATTTTTTCCGAGGGCAAGTAAACCGGCGATGAGAACGGCGAGAGGTGGATTTTGCGGGATATAACGAATAACGTAAACTCTCAGTCTAATTTGTTTCAAGAAAAGCTGTGAGCGGGTTCCGTTGAGAGCACAAATGGGGGTGAAATGTGTCGGGAATGCAGTTTATTCTCAACCCCGGCTCTCCTCTACCTTATAATTGCGAATTCCTTATTTTCGCCCTTATCACACCACGGCACCGGGGTTATATTGGGCTGTTACGAGGGTTTTGGTCGTCGCTAGGCCTTGAACGGGAGTGGGTAAATGACAAGAATGACCACACAATTGTGTTGACACTTGGGATGAACTTCCTGCGTGGTAGTTATGTGGAATTGTGTGCGGTCACATCTTAGAGTTACATTGACGTAGTGCCTTTTGTATTCGACCAAGTGCTATGAATCTGAAATGAAATTCACGAGGTTCTTTTGATCCATACACAAATGATTGGAGACATATTGCTCAGGATGAGCAAAGTACGATTCTTACTGAGACAATCGATGCCTCCGGATTCCTTCTGATTATGTACCTTCAAACATTACGGTGTAGGCCGAAAACAATCATCAGTCGTCAATTTATTTCCAGATAAATAAATTATGAACAATGTTATATTTCTTCTTTCCAGGTGCGAGGGTAGAAACGATGCACATTATTACTCAACGGTGTATTATTTTAGGCAGTTCTTGCATGTTTGGAAAAGGCTTTTGATCCGACTAAGGGAATAACAATCAAGGGAGAACAGATTGGGTGAACAATTTCCGTATTTTCCAGTAATGTATCTATATCAAAAATATACTACATGATCGTAATACTAGGTGATAGGGGGGTTTTCGTTGTGGGAGGATCGGTTTGAGTGCCACCTATATTAACTCAGCATGAAAATACAGTGGAAAATGATACATCACACGCCTAGATCATATTGAAAATACCAGTTTTCCCTATGGCGTTGCCTTCTTTCGAGTTTGTCAGGCCAGAACTTTGTAAGGCATAACAAAGTGGGACTTGAACGGAGTCTAGGAGCAAATTTTCAGACTTTTTGTGTATTGTTTCACAAATTAACAGCTGATATTTCCATGCCAGGGATCAACCTCGCCGATTGACTCCAAAATTTGGCAGTTTGAGTTTTATAATTTCTTGATCAAAAACGCTGCAAATTATTCCACAACGGTTGATTATCTCTTGGAGCAAAAGTACGGCAAAAACAGTGACTTTGTAGTGTCTCGGACTCATCCCAATCGATTAAGCGTCCAATATTTGGTGAAAAATGATACCCCAAACACCTATGTATCCAAAAATCATGAGAATTTACTTTCAAAAAAGACAGGTAGGTACCCATTTTGACCCATAAACATATCCAATGGGCACGAATCGGTCCGGGACCCATCTAAGCTTTAGCTTCCAAAGTTTGATGGAAAATGACACCCTACATGCCTAATTCTCCGAAAATCGAGTTTCACAAAACAGTTCTTGCTAGTAGATACTTTTCTGAGCTTTTTAAATTTTGATCAGGGACCTGTTTGCAGCTCTTGTTGTTCCTCGTAACTCTTCATCCCGATCGGCCAAAATTCGGGGATGGTAAGGGTAAATGTTTGTAGTTTGAAACTCGATTTCGGAAATTTTTTGGTAACTAGGCCTATGGGGCATCATTTCCAATAAAATTTTGGGCGCTAAGCCAATTGAGACGAGTTCCGGACCCATTGGCACCCACCGTAGGAGGGTATGGGTCAAAATTTGTTCCTATATACCTATTAAAATAAGTCCAGGACACTCACTGTTTCACCCTTACTCATGCTCTAAGGAATAATAAACTTTTGTGGAATCTTTCGCTGCGTTTTATTTATTATTTTTTAATTTTTTAAAGACTTCCAGTCGAAAGCCTTTTTGGAATTGGAACGAACACCTATTACAAATCTGCAAATTTTCTCTCGAAAGAACGTGACTGACACGAACAGTGGCTCGGACAAGGCTTGGATCCGCGGAGTCACTCGTACAATTAAGGGAAGGATGAAGAACGATGTCGAAGGGAGTTTTTTCAATCCCTGTATGTGGTCGACGGACAGTTGGAGCGATCAACCGTAGTTAGGAGCGGGCCAAGTAAATGCACATCCCATGTTCGGCTGGGAACCTTTCAAACTCTGCGTCGGGGTTATAAACCTTCGAGCGGCTCTACTCCAAACTCTGCGGTCATCCGACAGTTGGTGTTTCAGTTTAACCTTTCACTGCTCCTCGAGTTCTCTGTGAGAATCATCATCTGACAAATAGCGGAGATACTTGGGAAAACAACAGATGCTCGTCTTCGTTCAACCCTGTATAATAGTGTTCCGATGATTCCAACTTACCCGCGAACGATACACGACCCATCGACTACCGAATACACTTGCGGCCATAACAGGATTGGTAACTGATCACCTATCGATTTTGAAGGTGAGGAATATTCTCGGATATCACCCTTGATCGTTCGGGCGATGTCTCTCGCGTTGAGCACTGTGGGATGGCCATTTGTTTTTCAGGTGTGTTTGTCTACTAAATTGGACCACGTTGGATTGAGGGGATGATGGGATCGCAGCGTGGACCCTGAGTGTACTCCTCGTTCATTACTTGGATAAACAGTAAGGGTTAGAGTGGGGTTCTGGGGTTTCAAGCGGCGAATTGGTTCCCTGGCGGTCGTGCCATTTACAACGGTGAAAGGTGAGTGTGTTGCTATCGGGCTGTCTCTGAATGAGATTGTTGTTTGGTCTTCTCTGCTCCGATACAGGATCTTTGGTCTTGGAAGATGCCCGAGATCCGAAGTTCGATTAACTGCGAGTTCTCTCATTGAATACGACTTCCCCCATAACCTGATTCATTACTCACAACAGCTGACGGGATTGAAATCAAAGAGGTTTTTAGTCTCCAAACGCTGAAATCTCGAAAATCCTATTGGTTGGTTATTCCTTGAATAATCGACCTATGTTTTCATGCAGAAAGTCACCCTCTCCAATTTACCTAAAAATGTTTTCTGGGCGTTTCAAGGATCTAAATGAGCTAATGTCCATACGCCGTCCGCCGTCCACGCTGTTTTTGGTGGTAGAAATGTTTCTAAAAATTGAAATTTGGGACCGGAACTTGTTTCCGGCTATTTTCAGCTCAGCCCAATTGGATCAAACTATTCAATCTCAACTTCTGAAATGAGTAAAATGGCTATCCACGTGCATATTTGGTTTATAATTATTATAAAATATAACCTTGTTTTCCTACCAGAGGCATTTTTTACGATTCCGCGGAAAGTGTGGTGTTTTGTGTTTCAATGTGATAATGATAATGTGTCTTTTTCTTGGCTTTCATGATTGAATTGGTAGTTCGGCTGTGCACAAACTGTTATGTTTATCCCAACTTACAGAACTCACTAGACCAGCATGTTTTTCTCAATCCGTTTAGCTTTCTCGATGAAAAACGTTGCAAATGATTACACATCACAATATTTCGGTTTATGATTAACGTACTGAATAATGACCCCAAATATATTGAAGAAACCGTTTTAACCTTACCCGACCGGGTAAGGGGGGCCTAGTCAGGGTAATGGGTTTGATAATTGGTCATTTGGGCATTAAAATGCTCCAAATGGAGCATACGAGCAAACTTTCAAATCATTCTTAGGGATTTTTTGGATACTTTATGTAAAACGGGGAATTTTCGGGCGGATTTTTCTTTCCAGAGCGAATACATGGGTACTTATATTACTCTAGTAAGAAAATCGAACCAAAAGCACCATCGACGAATAGTTCCGTGAAGAAACCCCTATTTTCTATAGTAAAAAAACCTCAATTCACCGGGTTTTTTGACTTCACGGGAGAAAAAGGAGCTCGCAAGTGGTTTTCCAAGGCGTTTCCCTCGACACTGCGGACGATTTTCCAGTGTCTTCGAGTCGTGAGCGGGGGGACCCTTTCTTCGCAAACCCATTAATTAAACGGCTCTCCTCTTTTGTGCTCCCGCGAAGAGCTATTTAATTTTGGAAAGGCCTCTTCATTTTTGTCAGGAGGGGTAATTACAATGGTTGAGGAGTGTAAGAGAACCCAGAGTGAAGGGGAAGGCAATAACGCTTCCTTTTCTAGTAAATGATTAATTACTCCCGTCTCTCGCCCCGAGCTTTCGTGAAAGACACTTCTCACTTCTAATTCAGCGTTTCTCTCGTCTGCGACCCGTGTTAGCTCACTTTCGTTCCGGGAGATTCGTGAACTTTGGTTGTGATGGTCTTCCCATGTTCTGGGTAATAAGTTAATTCTTCTCATCAATCTGTTCCTCTTATCTCAGCGTACTGATAAAAAGTACAATTTTTCACAACAATTAGTACTGTAAGTTTTCATTAATATTTCACCCGTTCCATCCATTTATTTATTTAATTCTCTGTTGTTCCAGGTGAGAACAGTTTATAATTTCATCCTTCCCCGTACAAGGGGTTGAAAGAAGGTGAGTTTTAACCCTAAGAATGTGATGTGATTATAACTATCCACGTACCTTTTGTTCCTGGAAGGCAAAGGAGGGGAAAATCAGACGCAGTTTGGAAGGGAAAAAAGGGGTTATACTTCTTTTAAAACCAAATATCAAAAGAAAAAATAGGAATATTGTTTTAAGGTCAAAGTGCCTCCATTCGTCGTGTCTCACTGGTCGACGATGATCTTGGTTTGAGGGGGGGGCTTTGCCCTACTGCCACGCCACAAGACATCACAGGAGTTGAATTTAAAACGTTTGTAAGCCTTGGAGGTTCGCAAGGCGAAGTGGTCTTCCTTTCCTTCAACACTTGACTGCCTTCCCGAACTGTATAACTTCATTTTTATACGGTTCCGGATAGCGAGAATGAAATTCCGATTAACATGTGAGCCGGGCATTTAATCAGCTTAATCAAATGCCACACGGTCTTCTTAAAAGTATTTTACTTCTGTGAATGGATTTCGGACCTCATGAATAATGACAAATACTTGATATAAACATAAAATTCATGGATTCTTGGAAACAATTGGGAGATTATTTGATACTCGATGCAGCCAAAGCTTCAAGGTCGAGTGCTTATTTTGCATGTACCGACAAAGAACCATACCCACCCCACCCCTCCGAATCAACACCCTTGTGAGAATTTGATCCTCATTGTGCCCCTTATTCTATTAAAAAATAGTTTATCAAGGAATATTGAATTGAAAAATATTAGAAGACAAATTACGCCAAATTCGCGTGGAAGTTATAACAATACATAAATGCCATTACCTAGTATAAATATATTCATATTTTTCCAGAGCCATTTCATTGCGGGATAGATAAATGTAATTGCAGTGTTTTCGACAGTGAATCGGAGAAGAGCGGAATAACCAAGAGTGCGCGTCTTCGGGAAGTGGCAGAACACTAATTCCTCTGATCTAGTTTAATAGGTCGGCTATAGCTTGTACGGGTTTGGCTTAATACTGTCTGAGCTGAACGAATGCCTCCTCAGCTCCGCGGAGCTTTAATTAAAATCAAGGATGAAGCTCGTTTAGTTTTGAAGCCTCGAAAAGAGCTGTTGGTGACTTCAGGAAACATTGCTCAAAGCCTCGTGCGATTCCTCTTGTTTCCCGTTCGTTTAAAATGAACGAATTTCGCCCATGGGCGGAATGAGGCCGAGCCAATAATTTTCGCCTTTTCTCGCCGAGGCTGCGCTCCGAGAGGCGTCCTATGCCGTAATGAAGCAATAACTTCATATTATAAGAGGTACCCCCGGCTTCAATTATTCCGGCCGACTTCGCCTTAATGGTCCGAGCCCTCCCTTCCGTTTGATTAGTGCAAGGCAAAATTGAGCGAATAAATTATTCTAGGAGTGGCCCGGTTTAGGCTAACCACCTCTTTTCTGGATTTTCTTGGGATTTTCCTCGAGGAAAAGGAAATCAAATTAAAGAATTTAATAAAGTGGCTTTGCCGAGGCTATTGGCGCCAAATTAGCAAGTTTTTTTTTCTCTTTTTTGGCGGTAACGAGATTCTATTTCCAGGAGGTCGGTTTATCAAAAATAAATCTTTATGAGAACTGAGCGCTCGATTGCCTCTCTAGCGGCTTTTGTATGACGTCGAAAAATGTGAGAGCTTTGATCAAAATCATTCTTACAGCTTCTAATTGAAATTGAATTCTATTCTGACGTCAAAATCAAAATGTTTACATGCGTTTCCTCGTTTAGAGCCTCTGGAACAAACGGTGATACCTATAGAATAAACAAAATCTGTTACCTCATCGATTCATTCTACAGGAACCAATATTTCCTAAAAATAAAAGGTGACAATATTGGCCATTACACGTCATGATTATATTGCCGCCAGTCAGGGGGTGCGGAGGTCTCATATAACCGCGTTTTGCGGTAGTTTTCACTAATTAATTCATTGATTATTAATTATAGACGGGTTTATATTTTGGTTTTCCGAGGGTAGATTTTGTCAAATAAGTGCTTTGTCTCTCACAAAAGATCAATTTATTATAGTCTCATACCCCGTTTAAGATCATGCCTTACCTATTTCTTTCGCTTAAAAAAAGCGAAAAGGGGTCTAAATTCTGATTCGAGTAGTTATGGAGAATTTCAGTATTTATAGGTCTTTAATTTCGGCGACTGAAGAAGGAACGTATACGTAGTTTCAAACCAAATGAGGAATTAATGCAGTTCACATTTATTTCCCATCATCCGTGCTCCCCTCTCTGAGGCCGCTATATTTAACTAATGAAACCCGTTTTGAAAAAAAAAAAAAAATTGTCCACCCAGGGAGGGTCATAGCCATAAAACAAGGGATTACAGCTACTGAGAATTCGCTAATCCGGCACGCGAGGTGCTTTCTAACCGAGTAACGCCTTTCGCTTCCCTCCCAATTAATATGTGCCACGGATGAAAGGGTAACGCCGGGAGCCTGTTTTCTCTGCCGAATTATGGTGGGAAAGCTTATAATATCCCCGCAGGCAGTTACCGGCAACTGCTGCAAGCCCCAACAAGGACCCTCTACACCGTCGCCATCAAAAGCTGGTCCGAAGCCTCCTCGACTTAGGCCGATCAAGGAAAGGTAATCAGACGTGATGGCATAAAGTTTGGACAGTTTTGGTTAGCAAATCAAATTTTCATCACACTGACGTATGTGCCGGATTTCAAAGTATGGGGTGAGTATAAAACGCTGCGGATTCGGCCATACCTGAGAAATACCTATTTCAAAATAATCATAATCGCTGAGTGGCTATTGGTCCAGGACCCATGTTAATTGATTTACAGTTCAAAATCCACTAGAAAAAGGTCCACTTAAGACCATATAAAACGGTTTAAAACTCATTTTAAAATTAATTGATTAGAACCATGGCCAGCATCCATCCGTGGTGGTTGGCGCTTCTTGAAGGCATATCATATTATAACCCCGCTGATGATCACAACGCGCTCTATCGTGAGAACGCTCAACGTGTTCATCATGTGAGAGGACAATATTCTCCAGCAAATCTTTCACTCTGTCCAGCCTTTCAAGTTTCTTTAGACATTTATTACTGAATCATAAAGAAACATTTGGTGATCCCATCGTCTAATCATTCGTCGCTCAATGGATTGGAATTCTCTAATATCGGGAAGTGGGCTTTTCTACACTCCATCACATTCCAATCCATTCATGATTCCATTCGAGTAACAGTATCTATTGAATTGAACATTAAACGATATAATGAAGAGAAACAAAAGAAACCGTTGTAATAAGGGCTGGTCGGAGCGCATGCTTGTGTAAATTGTCATTGAACGTTTCGTTAAAATTGATAGAATTCCTCGTGTTTATGATATTCTGGACCATCGAGTATTATCTGACAAAATGGGGTTCTGGCTTTACTCCATCCCCGGTTTTCATCCAGTGGGTGCGTTTAATATCCCAGCGCGGGAGAATGTAGATGGCCCGTCTGCATAAGTGATAGCTTGGCAGTCGGCCAGGTATAACGGCTTCCGTTCCAACCACACACTGTATCGAATTAAGTCTACAGTTGGCGAGGAGCTGAATTATAGCGGGTAAGGCCTTTTCCTCCCCAAAAAGGCGAATAACATTGCGAGAGAGCGAACCAAGTTGCACGGCACTCGGTTTTCCTTTATTGGATTAATTTTGATGTCCCAGACCGTTTCCTGCCCGCGTGTGATTTAGAGGATTGTGTTGTAATGGGGGGGGGGGGGGGGTGATCGGGCTCCATCTGCTGCCCTGGGCTGTCACAACTTTGGACTGTGATTAGAGGAGCTGAAGGGGGAAGGATGAAGGTTTATGTCTTTGCAGTTATTCGAGACATTCGTTCGACGAAAATCAATCGAAGAAATTATTAATATTATAAATTTCAATAGAAATTATTAGTCAGTTTAAAAGAGGAAGTAATTTCTACGCATTTGTTTTGGTTTATTATTCTCTTGGTTTTCATATATTAGGTTAATCTGTTAGATTTTCCAAAAAAATATATTACGATGAGTCTAGAGAATCCAGAATGGAGGATTCTTTTCATTTTTGTAACTTGGACGTATGAAGTTCTATCATTGCTCCAAGATTTACTACAAATTTTCGGGCACTGAACAATTGTTTGTTGTTGTTGTTTCTTTTTCTACAATTAGGTACTTTGGGAATCTCGTAGTGTGGCAGGAACAAGTTTAAAAACTATGTTGTAATGAATAATAACAGCGGTTTTCATATGTAAATTCCACATTTCCCCGAAAACCGGGTAAATCAGACGTTTTCCAAGTAAAAACCTTATCCAAGTGTACAATATGCTTATTTAATTTCTTTCAGGCAAGTCGGTTTAGGAGGTTAGCTGACGAAGGGATCAAAGAACGTGGCGGATGAGCGCAAAAGAGCTGCCACACGGGAATAACCGGGAAAATTGATGTGCGAGTGAAAATGGGAAAGAGACTTGAACCCAGTTACGGAAATTTCTCCCCACTGTGTTAATGTGACGACAAAACAAAGAGGGCGGCCAACTGGATAAAATTCTGGGGAGATTTTAAGTGAAACTACGCTAGTCTGTGTCGAATAAACGTCGTTGGATGTAAATGTGCTTAAGCGAAGCTCACTAGATGCGTAGACTATCCATATGCATGCTATCAACTTGAAAAGGCGTTCCATTTGGAATATAAACCAAAGGGCCGCCTTTTTTCTCCTCAACCCCACTTCCGCTACACTTTCTTTATTGCTCTGATTTTTATGCAAGACTTTAAAGAAAAAAGTTTTTTCTTCGCCCTTTCGCATTACTTTATTATACGAAAATCCCAACCCTTTGGCGCTTTTCCTAGAGCCTTTTTCTTCCAAGAGCGGCCGTGAGCGTACGATATGGGATCCCTTTTTTTAAAACCTCTTTCCCGAGCTGACGCGCTGTATTCTCCTCAGGAACGTTCCGAAAGAACCAGGATGACAGGGGTTGGTCGGCTTCAACTTTCAGGGGTTTGTGTTGAATGAATAATAATTTGGCTTAGAACGGGCCGCAGAAGTTATGGGTTCATTTCATTTCATGAACCACATCCATAAATGAATTAGTAAAACTACGTCAAGAATGGAGTGAAATGCTACCAACCGCGAATCATTATTTCAATTAGTTTTTGAGATTAGTACGATTTCTAGAAGGGCTTTCCCAAAGTTTAAGTTCACATTTTTCTACTGCACTTAATGAAATTTTATTCTTTGACCAGACTTTATTTTATATTTATCATCCTTTGTATTATTATGACGCATTTTATGTTATCGTGGGCAATGGCTAATGATAATAATAGATGACATTAATAAAAATTAGGGATCGTACCACCCACAATATATTCCAACAACACCTCGCAGTCTAGTTGTTTTAACTCACCAATTTCATCCTGCTTCTGAGCAGGATTCGGACGTAATTCTGATTTGTCCGGAATGTCAAGAACTCTAAGAACTTTTGATAATTTAAATACCTTAACAAACTCGTTATGAAGAATTAAGATGAACGCTTTTGTTTTCGGCGGAAAAAAATTCTCTCCTTGAAGAATTCTCTCAAACCCTCAAGTAAGATTGAATTAAACGCTCGGTTCGAGAGGAAGAAGCGAAAAGCCGCTGGAAAATTCAAATTCATGTTTGTGAAAATGATGAGAGCTTTACTCGGGAAAAAACATGGGTTCGAACACGATAAAAACGCCAAAGTTCACTCTCTTTTATGCTTTAGATACAAGATTTTCAAAAGTAGCTACTCGTTCGTGGAATGGGAATAAGGGGTGGACGAAAATTGAAAGAAAAAAAAAAGAATTTCCTCCTCAATTCCTTCGGAACGGATTTAATAAGGTAAAATCGAGCTATGGAGACTGTATTTGATGTTTACATTTAATTTTGTTGTTCCAATTCTTATATACGATACACGACAATATTTATATTTGAGTTTTTAAAGTGAGCAGCTAGTAGGTCAAGAATACGTAGGTATCAAACAATATTTTTCCACTTTCATTATCACTGCACTTTTCATCTAAATTAATTTTTCACTTGTAACAAATACATGTCCGAACAATATCCAATATTTCCCGCAAGAGCAGCTAAGGGGATAAAATGCTGAATGGGATGAGATAGAAGCCACAAACACTTGGAGCGTATAAATCTGATGAAATTTGTGACGTCATGAGAAAAGCGGAGCACTTGTTCAGGTGGAATTCATTTTGCTGTCATTCAGAAAGTGTAAATTAATCGTTAATCGTATTCAGTTGAGATTAAGTGGTTAGATTTACCATAAACTTGATGAACTTGATGAATCAATGAATTCAGCGTCGCTTCCTGTTTATTTGGAATATTGGATTGCGTGAGTTCATATCCTTCTGGTTTTTGAAGATCAAAATACTATTATCTTTAAAAATACTCTCTCTTTTCTGAAATATCTATCTGTTATACAGTTTTGTAGGTCAACGGATACTCATGGCCTTTGACCGCTGCTCTTAGTGACGTTGTCTATATTCTCCTCTTCCAGCTTGTCTCCAGCTTCTTCCTGGAACCTGATCATTCTTCAGAAACTTCAACTTTTGTGAATCGTTTTCGGTGCCTGTCGTAGCCAAAACTTATAAAAAGTCCACGAAAATACCTCATTATCCCATTGTCCATGTTTCTTATTAGCTGCAATTATCAAAGGCTTACATACAACTTGTATAGTATTACTCTCTACTCGTCAACACTTCAGAATTAGGTGAATCGTGCTTTTTTACAAAAATGTAGTTCCCGGCGTTGCCCATACGATGCCACTGAGTGAAGTAACGTCGCAATTTAATCGAGGGAGCTTTACTTTTCATTCAATGTAATTTTAGTCGAAACAACGCCTCAACGGCAATCCTCTCTCACATTATCCGCACCCGGATGATCATCAGAGCAAAAGCGAGAGGAAAAGTCTAAATAACGGTATCCAAGCCATTTCCCTTGCTAATTGGATTTAGGGCTAATTGCCTGGTTTCTCCGTCAACAATGATTTTTCATCGCGAGTTTTCATCGCAAAATCTCTGTTGGGAAATAATTTACCGAGCTGAATAATGTTGTTGAATTTAATTCAAACTCGTTTCTCCTTTTTTTTTTCTTTTGATGATACGGTTGATGGAGCGGTGGAGCGGGAACATTACAGGTGCTGACTCGTACTTTATGAGAGATAAAGCTTTATATTTTGTCCAAGCGGTTGTTCCATTGTCATGGGAAAACATGAAAATTGTCCTTATAAACTACATGTTTGTTATTCTACGTAAAAGTTACGGGTCGTATTGCTGTTATCACCATCTTATCAACAAACGGCTCCATATTTGTTCTTTTCAGTCAACTCATCAACAAATCAATGAGCGATCGCACTAATTGACGAGAAGTGGGTACGAATCGAGAGTTCATCAAGGAGATTTTAGGCAGAAGGGCTCAACTTGAAGCCCCCGAGGCTTGAACGCACCGAGTTAGAGGCCGTTTCACTTCAAAGGGTTTCTCGAGAGCTTTCAATAAATCAACAGAAAGGAGGAGGAAGACCGTTTTCCGTCGCCAATTTCAGGAGGGTTGCTTTGGGTAACCGTATAAATTCGTCCGGATTGAAATTACGGATTAAGAAACACCGAAATGAATATAATTACTTAAAAATATGGTTTTCTATAGCTTTCAATAGGTTTCTTCTTCCCTCAAAATTACGCTCATATTCGTACGTATTTGCCTTTAAGGGAGAGAGAATTTTGATGGCTAAACTCTAGTTTTATGCAGAAATTAGATAGGTAGGAGAGTCTCACTACAGCTCTCTAGTGTCGCGGTCTCAGCGCTCCTGGTGGCAGTGCGAGGAAGTTCACCCACCAGCTCAGGCTGGATCCTAATTTGTTCCCAAACTCATATTAAAACGTGTCTAACCTGAGCATCATAAGCACGAATGACGACAATGTCTTGCTTCTGCATTGAAGCCCTGACTGAGGCTTGTAGAACCAAGCAAAGTTGCAATTGAGTTGACCTATGCCTCAACGATCGTTTAAGCTTGTTAATGAATAAATATAATACCAAACTAAAACTTTTTTTTTTTTTTTTTTTTTTCGCGGCTTGGCGGGTGAGATTTTGCACTTTTATTTGAAATCGCAGCACATGAATGAGAAGCTTGCTTGCTTTTGAATGTTTTGTTGCGCAGAATCAACATATTGAGAGAATACTACCATAGAATTAAAACTTTATGGTCATTCGTGGGTATACATGATGAATTTAAAATTAGAAAGGTGTAGCATATCAGAATTAATCTCTTTTGGATGTAACGTGCTTGTTGAGTGCTTAAAAAAAAAAAAAAAAAACCTGGAATGCGACAATACTTATTCGAGTTCAATCGAATCCTGAAAAGGAAATTCGATAGCCCCGTGAAATTCGTAGGTCCGTTGATTTGAGGTCAATGCAGTTCTCTCTCAATTGCGTAATTCAAGCCGTAGTTCCCATAATAAACGGTCTATAGAAAAAAATTGTCTAATTATTGTGTAACGATGATGTTTTGGGGCGCCTCTGGTTTAGATTCAGCAATTCCCTTGTTACTCTCTTCCCCCTCTTACCCGAACTATAGTCGGTTGCCCTTCATGGCTACCAACCTGAATGTTAAGTGCTAAGTCGTGGAACAACCCAATGAAGCCGAACGAATGTTCGAATCGAGCAAACAAGCACCACAAATGTCATGCCATTAGTCAATTCCGGCTTTCTCAAGTTGCCCTGATTCAATATTCCCACTTTCTTTTCTCTTTTAATATTAAAAAAATCGTGAGGAGTTGGGAACCATTGGAGAATTGATAAAGTTCCTGAGCCGTGGCAGGGGGATGGGGGTGGAAGTAGGCAGTTGAAAAAGGCACTAAATCCAAAGACCCCCGAGAAAAGACCTAGGTCCATTAAAGCGATTTATACGCCGAACAAACTCTGGTCAATGATGCGAAAACTCACACTTCAACTTGGCCAAGAGCTTTTTACCCCTCTTCTCGTCCAGTTTCCTACCAATATCCGCCACAAGTCGGAGGTCTTTGATAGCTGTGGCTATTTAAATGTACATCGATCCTCTGAAGAATCGACTCAATCAGACGAGAGAGACGATACAGTCAAACCAACCAGTCCTATATCGCCTATGGTAGTTCAACCAAAAGATGCATTGGAAAACTCTTCTTGCCGTACTGATAAAACCTTCCTGTAATGCTTATCATATATCATGGCTAATAATAAAAATTCTGTAAATGCCTTCGTCTCCCTATGACTCCAAAGGATCAGTTTAAATTATACCTATCTGCCAGCTTTTTTTCATTCCTACTATTTTAGGGCTAGAACTGGCAAAGTACGACGGGTGACACAGGCTCACGACTACTTCCAGGCCAATTGAGTTTAGTATGGGGTAGGTACAGGTCTACGCTTGGCTTAGAGTAAGGATTCTACCCATGACTGTTATCACCTATCAGTCCTTCCTCTTACTGATGGACGGAATAATGGGAAGGGTGAAAGTAAAGTTGGTTGCAAAGTAGTTCCAAGTAGTAATGTAGTTTTGAAAAGGGTTTAAAATCATTCAGATCTCGGGGATTTCTGTTTTGGTTTTCCGATCTGAAGCAGTTCGGGAACGATGTCAGATTTCCGATCTTACCGAATAATTAATTTCCTGGAGCCTCCATGGCGTATTGATGGAATACTGGCTTCGATTCGATGAAGTCTGTGACTTCCATAGAATAAGGGATGGACACCAAACAAACGTGCTATAAACTCCCCAAAAACACAAAAATCAATTATTCAAAAAAAAAAAAAAAAAACCCTTCTATGGGAGCGATCTAATTTGTGGCGAAGGTTTCGAGAACGTTTGTTTGTTTTAGGGTAAGACAGCCAATCGAGCGTGTAACACACTCGCTGATAAAAAAAAAAGGAAATAAAAAAAAAGTAAAGGAGAAAAACGTTCGACGAGATCGGCAGAAGCTTTTGAACTCAGAGAGAATACTTGATTGCTTTATCTACCCTTCGATCCATGATGAAAAATAAATTGAGTGCAATGGGGGATGAAAGTAAACTAATGTTCGAGTTAAGCAGGGCATGAAAATACGTGAAAATTTAGCGAGAAAAATTCTCATTGGGCGGGATTACTACTGTGATTGGATGATGACGAGTCTGTCCCGAGAATTTTTCTTTATTGGAGGAAAGAAGATTATAGGCGGAGGTATAACGAAGGGAGATTTGAAGGTAGGACTTAATGTTGGACGTAGCCCGAAATGGGTATACTCCTTTCTTCGCGGAGATCAAATCGAAAGGGCTGAAATATTTTTTCTCTTTTCTTTGCTATGATCGAATCGAGAGGATTTGAACTTGAATCTACCAGCAGTGGTAGGTATTACCGGCCATCTTTTCCCTGAGTGGAGCCAACTTCCATGTAGCGTTTGTGTCGTTACAAGATTGTCCTTTTCGCAAAGCCTAGACGTCACCTTCAACACATGAAGTAGGTGTGTATGAAGTGGTCGAAGGGATAGGAAGCTTTGATGCGTAGAATAAATCCGCAAAAATTCACCAAAGCATAATGTATATTATGTTAAATTGTATCAACCATGTGTAGGCACGGTGAGTTGTGTGATGAACTAGGACCAGGAAAATACATGGATTTGCGACGTTTGAATTCAGGTCGTCATAATGTGGTTTGACTGATAGACGGTTGCAGAGCAGTACATTCGCTTCGATAGGATCAGACGATTAGGACCCTTCCTAGAGCGAGCCAGACCGGCTGCTGATCATCATTCTATCAACGAGAGGCATTAGATCTTAATGCAAGATCCCGGAATCCTCCGTTCTGTAGCGTTCGCATTCATCTTTGGTAATTTCTGTTATCGAAACGCAATGTTATCAGCTCTTCTGATAATGTAACAGCCCAACGCGTGTGATTTTGTGTCCAATGAATTCGCCCCATTGTGGTAGGACGGTCCCTTCCGCGATGAGGTTCTCTCTGTTGAACAATAATCGATCGTTACTAATTTAGACATTTTATTGCTATTGGGATCTCTATTCATTGAATCTCTATTCAATAAAAACTAATTGAGAACAAATTTTTTTTGAAAAAAAAAAAAAAAAAAACTCAAAGGATGTGATAAAACATTGATGTTAATATCAAAGGCCAAATATTGAAGGCCTAAATTGTGTTTACCATCGGTTTTTTTCTCATTTCTGCGTAATTAACAACTCAGAGAGGGTTGGTTCATACGGCTCCTCCCTTGAATAACATTATTTTATTCCGAAGATGTTGATACCGATGTTGAGTGTTTTTGAACTACTTTCTTGTTATGCCAAAACAAAATTGTGTACCCATTTGGAATGTTTTCACATTCTGATAGCTTAATTAGCGAAATTAATGTTCCATCCTTTGTGTTAATCAAGTCAAAACTTTGCAGATTCGTTGCTAGCTCAGTTTAACTTTTGAAGATGAACCTGAATTTTGAGGATTTTTAGAACTAAACTCTCGTTCGCTACAAACAGCTATTGTTGCCGCATTCCGGAGATTTTTCCGCAACTTTACATTGGTAAAACATTTTTTTTGGCAAGGGGTAATTTTGAGGTTTTTTTTTTCCATTAACGTGATATTGACAAATGGCAATTCACAGAAATGCTACCCGCTTTAATATCACTTTACTCATACTTACTATAAGCGAATGCAAAAAAAGACAGAGTGACAAGACATCCTTCAATCAACTGTCCTTCGATAACTCAACTTTCATCCTCAGCCATTATGTTGAGACCTGGCCAATTATATTATACCTTCGAGGAAGAAGAGACTAGAATTTAATACAAGAGAAGACTTTGAGCGATTATACCAGTTGACATGCTCCAGACCCCCTAGCAATATCCCCTACTCAATTTCCCGCTTCTTTTTGTCCTACAGGATAATAAAATGGAGGTTTGGAGAAGGTCTTTATTAGCCTGTTCTTTTCGCTGTCTCTCCTCCCAACACTCTTTGTTTTGCCCTCGAGCGAGCTGCTCTTATTTTATTAGCAGTGAATTGACATTCTCCTTGACGTCCTTCTTTATTAGCGCTCAGAATATACAAGGGGTTGAACATTTTTAGAAAATCCAGAAAAGGGATCCTTTTCGGAGCCTCATTGTTGAATTCTTCGTTGTCATCCAGTGCCGGCAAACTGGATGCTTCACAATTTTATTAAGAGTTTGTTGAACAGTACAATGAAGTGCCTCTTTCCCTCGCTGTATATCTCTTTACTCTCTCCGTGGGTAGTTATAGCTAGAACGTCGGAATTGAGCAATAGGGGTGGCGAGCAGGCGATTGGTGACCATCTTAGGACAGAGGGCTCGTAGGGTACCTATTGGAAACCTTTAATGTTGGACGACTCTTAACACCAAGTTGGCGTTCCAACGTGAAATCTGACCAATACTGTACGAATATGATAAGTTTGGAACTGCGGCAAATGAATGACTTCCTAAATTTTGGGAGAAATCCACGATGAGCTTTTAGTCTCAAGACCTGCATTTTTTATTCCAATTCGATCACGTTATTGAGATTTTGATATACTGAGCGCCAGCTGCTTGTACGACTGTATAGGGTTAGAATAGCACAGTAATTGGGCTCAGACGGCTTATTCCAAGTAGAATTATATTGGCAATCCTCGTGCAGGCCGTACAACGCTGAATATCCTTTCGGAGACCCCTCCGCCCTCGACTGTGGTTCAAATTAGGTCTCACTGATGGAAAAGGGTGTGCATTGAAGTAGCAAGCGAAGCTCACACAAGTGAACAAGACACGAAAGGTGCGGAGAAAGACACTGATTAAGCCACCCAGACACTAGCTGGAAAACTCTGTGTTTCCTTCCTAATTGAATCGAAACGAGATCTTTCTCGACACCCCTCCCCCCTCTTCATCCACACGGTCCATTTTCCCTGGAGGAGGAATGGAAGTCATGCTCCGTTGGAGGGCGTCTGGGGATACAGAAAGGGGTCTCGACAGTCGGTCCAAGAACAAAGTCACGAACGCTGTAATACTGCGGAACTTTCTAATAACGTTTACGAGCTCCACGGAGCAGAGCAACCTTAGACTGCTCCAAGACGTCCAGCATTAATCCTGTTTGGAGCCCTGACAAATCGTCTAATGCCCTGTGCCTTTGGTATCAAGACCAAGCTAATTTTGTATACGTTTCAATCAATTTTCCGATAAGACTTGTGCAGTGAAGCAATAAACTAGCACTTGGGAACAAGAGCATGAGAAGGGCTGCTAAAGTTAACCAGGAAAGAGTCGTCTGTCCACCATTGTTTCTGTCTTACTATTTTGAGAAGCTGTGAAGACCTCAAACACACACTTGCGAGATGCACCTTGACAAATAACGCGTCGAGGAATGATTTGCAGCGTTTCAGCTAACCTTATTGCCAAGTCTGAAACAACTAGCAAAGCGAGCGGTTAAGTTTGTATTCATGCAAGTAGCTATAAAATTCAACGAACTAAAGCCCAATAACTTTTTTTTTGTACTGGTGCCAGGTAATTTCTGAAACTAAAAGACATCTGAAAATAGCCAAAATGACAGAACTTATATAATCCTTAAGGCTTATTTCATTTATCCTAAGAGCATACTTATTTTTTGCAAGATTGGTTGACGTTGTGAGCTTCCAGTTTGAGCGAATTGAGTACGGACATGATTCAGGAACAACCTTTTCTTGTCCAACAATTTCGGCTTGTCAGTGGAACGTGTTTTGAATTTGAGTACTCGTGTTTCGAGGGAACCATCCTCAATCGCAATAATATTGTCGCCCTCAGAAATGCAAGCTCTCCCACGGAAGCACGAACAAGAAAATTCTCCTCATGAAGTTTTCATTCTTCGGAGAAAACCCTCCGACTAAGCAACGTCACAGTCGGCCTACGTTCCATCAACACTTAATGGGCGTTCCGTGTCAGTTTTGTAAATGTTAAATGCCCGGCACCTTGGAGGAGAAGAGGCCGGACGCCTGGTTTTCTGCCTTGAAAAGTGGCACCATCTAGGGGAACTTTCCCATCAATAAGTTGGTCTCACTTCGTCCCCCCGAGCTTCCCCCTGACCTCAATATAACAGGTCTTTTTACTTTAATATTTCCTCTGACTACCCCTCCACTCAGCTCTGCAGCTCTTCCTCTTCATTCTTAGAGTCGAGTCCCTATCACCGCCACCTTAAGGGCCTTCACCCCATTGTCTTGCCCCATTCCATAGCCTCTCAATTTTTCATTTCCTAAACCCCCACTTTCCTGAGCACAGGGAGGAAAAACGTTCCTAATTCATCAAGCCCTTCTTGTCCTTTCTGCGTTATTGCTTTTTCGAGCCCTCCTCACGAAACCTACTTCTTCATCCTTTTCAGATGAAATTATTTTCACGTCTAACGCCTCGAGGTCCCCAGGCTCCTGAGGTCTTACTATAAATTTTCACTCGAGCGCGATATTAAAAGTTTTGTTTAGTTATAAATCCGAGAGCACCTTCCTGTCAAGGGCTTTTATTGGACAACTTCAGTTACTTAGAGCCCGCCATAACCTCCCTATGGTGACATTAATCTTGCGGTGAAGATCCCACTTATTCAAACGAATGGGGAATCATACGTTTGTTTTATGAGGAGCCACCGTTTTCTAAACCCCTCCATGGAGGCTGCATCTCACCCGCTCGAACATTAAATAGGGGAAATACGTCCCTAACGATCGCACTTCAGTGTCCCAGAGCAAACATATATATCTTTAAATATTTTTGTTCCCAAGAAACTCCCGTTGTACAAAGCTACTTAGTACCTATTTGCTCTTGCTTTCTTTTAGCGTTAAAAATTACGTTAAGGAGCTTCAGAGACGTCCACATGACTAAACGACAGCCAAAAAAATTGTCTATTTATACCGCACACACCGCTTATCTTGCTACTAGGACTCTTCCTTAGAGTAATTTTGACAATTTTTTTTTATAACCCATTCTTAAAAAAGTGTCCACCGGGCGTACATGGTCATCATTGCTCCAGTGCCCTAGCAGAAAGTATGGATACCTTGGAAACACCACGTACTACGAACCAATGACAATAGAGCGAAGTGATGGGAAAAAGATCTTGAGTTGAGAAAATTAATCAGTCATCTGTTTACACATATTCTGCATAAATTTACTCAGATCTAGTTTAGCCTAGCCTACCGTTGGGCGATACTATTTGTGTGGTGTATTTCTTCGAATTAAAACACACCACGTTATCGGGTTTACACTGGGTGTAAATGAAGAAAAATAACACGAGTTGTGTACACAAAGTTATAGTGATTAAAAAAAAAAAAAAACTAAGGTACATTTATAACTGTTCTGGTACATACGGGGATGTGCGAATATGTAAGTTTGAATGGTTTCAGTGATAACTATATTGATGTTACAAAAGTTCATATGGAAGGTACGTCGCGGACCTAGCGCTCCAAGTGGTGAAATACAAAGTTTCTGGGCCATATTTCGCCAAATACAAATTTTATGGAAGACTATTCAAAGATAAATTCCCTAATTTTTCCGCGACCGTGCTCCTAATCGCGTGTTCTTTATTCAGCTGGTGAATCGTGTTGAACATCTCGTTGATCTGTCTCAATGGAATCGGCACTAGAGAGTTTGGACGCTAAATTCTTATTATTATTTGAAAAGGTCTGAAATTTAGCCATTTATTAGGAAAATTTGAGGTGGTTTCTATAACTTACAGACCAACAGGTTAGACCTTCATGTGGTGTCTGACACATATCAAGAAAAGAAATTGCTAGTGCAGGACAATTTACAGGGTTCAACGAGACCCTCCAAACTGCGGAATAACCCAGGGACAATGAACCTTTCCAGGGAGGTTTTCCCCAAATGCGTCGTCGCTTTGTGGCTCGAACTGGGTCACATCGAACGCGATAACATCTCGCGGCTTCTACCTTTCGAACGGAAAAATTGGCGGCTTTGGGGATGAAAAACAGGGTGTGGGTAGGAAAGGCGGAAAAAAAGGAAGAAAAATCGTCTGATGGAAAACGGTAAGGCGACGGCAGCCAGGCGAAGTGGGACTTGGAAGGAACGGGAGGTTGACGGATGGATTCACAAATTGCCCAAGACGCACTTATTGGTTCTCTACCCTCGCACCGCCACAAGCCTTTTGCTCTAGGAATCTTTTTTCATTTTTTTTTTTTTTCAGGGGAAATAATATTCAAAAAGACCCCGTTGAAAGTCCGCTCCATCGGATATTAATTGTTTTCGGTCCACAGACTTCCTAATCACTTTGACCACGGACCGAGAGAGATTAAAAGGGGTGGGTGACCACATTATTCGGGATCCCCTCGCTTCCTTTTGGCCCATCGATACTCTTTTAGCATAAAATTGAAGAGTGCGTTTATTATAATGAGAGTTGTTGACTCTAATCCAGCATCCGATGGTTTGTCCCTTCGCGATTAGGTCTGTACGTGCTCTATTAATAATTTTATATTTAGTTTTTGATCCGCAAATTAGGGGATATTATATGCTTTTGATGGCCGATTGATCGGTTTCAGGTTGGCGTTACCATTTTAACCGTTAAGCCGTGACGTTGTTCAATTTTCTTATGGATTAATTTAAGAATAAATGGGATCCGTAGCAATTTTGTCACATCCTTAATACTGACGATTAAGTCTGAATGCATCTTTTGGAGCGTTGTCAATCGTCTTCGGGTCCTGAGTCTTCATCCAGTGCATCTTCTGTTGCGTTAGTTGGCGGTAAAAGGTTCACATCCAACCCTTGATATGGTATATTAGCTTTTTTCCATTGAGTTTTATCCAAAAGCTCAAGACGAGTAAGCCTCTTTCTGAAAATCATAATACAGCAGCTGAAGTCAGAAATCTTCGTAAGGATCAAAGAGAACATAAGGATCTTATTTTCACGAATATAATTATTTCCAGGCGATATCCTGCATCCTTCCAGAAGGATTGTAGGGCTATCTGAGCATCACTGAACTGGCATTTGTGGGGAGAACACCTCACCTTTGACCACCTTCCTGACCAAGTAGAAGTCCTTGGGATTCTTTAGGGAGAACGATAATGTACTGGGATATTCTTCCCCTGCCTGTAAATAGTTCCGAAAAATTTACTTTAACTCCAGCTCTAACTTAACTCTAGTCTACTCGTACCAATTTTATTTTTTTATTTATTTTTTGCATAATATTATTTTAGCTAATTTTTATTCTAGAACCTGAACCAAATGGCTCGTGAATATTTGCGAATTACAAAAAGACACAGTAAGTTACCACCCCAATGAATGTTTTACGATCACCCGTTGTTATCCTATCAATACCGGGGTTCTTCGGAATAAACCAGGACGTCCCTTACAATAACCGCCCGTCCTGTTACCCCGTGAAATGAATAGTCTCTAAACTACTTGGTTGTAACAATGGTGTGCTGTTGAAATTCATCCGACAACTTGAACAGCGACAATAGAACGACAGAACTAGACCGCATCATCTACTTCAATGGCTTTAGTTTCCCGTTTATGTGCACTTTATACTGAAAATGTCGAATACCGTTCCGATGGCGCAAACTTGTGCCTTCCCGCGTAATGACGATCGGTAGGCCCTAATAGTTGAAAACGTCCCTCTTCCCCCAACCATCTTCAGACCCACCATCGAAACGAAATCGCTCTTTACACAGGCGGCAATTTGCGCTTCCTGTTTCCCCTTTTAAACTTGGGCTATCAATAATGCCATCGTTGTCTTCCTGTGCTGCTGGAATTCTATTATCCAGCGGGTTCGGTGTTTCCCCGAGATGTTCCTTTCGACTTTCTTCAGAGCTAGCGACCCTAAGAGAGCCGAGAACTCAGATCAATAGTATTCAATCTTCTCATCTTTGGAACACAAAGGGGAAAAATCCGGTTGGTTGATCCAAGACCTTTTTTTATCATCTAATAAGGGATGCTGTACAAGTGCCGCTGACAAAGCAACTCTTCGCTATGATCTAGCCGCGGTCCCTAATGAGATTGAACGTATAATATTAGCTATTGTTCAAAAGAGGAATCAACTTTAGCAACAACGTCCATACACCCCCAGATTTTGTCGATATTAAGAAATACAAAAATGTAAACCCTCGTTTTCTGTTCCAGGTGAGTGAAATTCCAAACAGTTTTCACCATGAGTCTTGGTAAGTACATAGGCCTATGATAAAATGCTTCAAATGTCATCATTTTGGGGCCAATAAAACGGTTCTTTAAAATAACAATTGTATTATTACGAGTACACGACTCATTGTTATCTTTTGTTTAAAAAAACTCGATTACTCATAAGCTTTCCCTTATTTACACTCCGAGAACATTCATTGTGAAGCACCACTTCTTGTTCACTATATTTTCCTTTTTAACGTGCTCCTTCCATCTGACCTTGGCGTCCAGCGTCATGCCCAGGTATTTGTCCTAATTTGGGTAGGGAATTGCTGTGGTGTTAATCCAACTTCTGATAGGTCGCTTCTGTGCAAAAGGTATAGGATGGGCCTTATACACTTCCTTGGGCTACAACAGCGTGCGTTTTCCTTGGTTGTGAGTAGGCATTGTCCTGTTTGGTGCGGATATACCAGTCAGATAAATAAAAATGAAGTAGCTCAACGAATTGGTAGGGCAGCTTTCTCATCAACTTATGCATCAGGCCTTCATCAAAAGCTTGTGACACATCTAGAAAGATGGCTGAGCATATCTTCTTTTGTTCTATCGCTATCTATCTATTCTTCCATGATTTTACTATGCATCTTCTAGGCACATGGTCTAATGTGAAGTGCTGCTGTAGAAAACCAAACTGGTAGATCGGGGTCGTGTTTCCTTATGACGGCCGTCATAGTAGTCGTTTGTTGATGAGTTTTTCAAACAGCTTAGACAATACAGACAGTTTAGACAACACAGGCAGCAGCGAGATTGGTACGATGTATGCTGAGTCGTTGGTTTGCCCGGTTCAGGGATCATTCTTACCTCAGCTTTTTAAAATGATGGAGATGATAAGAATTGGTCCTAAAATCGCGCTCAGTGGTCTAGTGGTATAGGCGAAGGATTGGTTTGGTAATCCGAAGATTACTCTTCCAACGAGAACATAGAGAAGAAGGAAAATGAGTGGCAATAAAATATTAGTAGAAGAATACATTGGTTTCACGCCTACAAGTTTGTTTAGAGTCAGTTTTGTTGCTCATTGGTGTTTGTTTTGAAGGCAGGTCTATTCTTTGGTTCCGGTCAATTGTTTCGTTTTTAGTCTTCTCGTCTTTCTCAGAGGGTTTCTGGAAGCCAGAAGGGAAGAATTCCACAGTGGTTAAGAGGACAAGGGAGGAATAACAAGGATTCGTTGTAGAAAGGTCGCGAAAGCCTCATTCCTGAGATGCACCTGTCTTATCTTCCTCAACATCTTCATGAGCGTCTCAAAAGATTGTCCAAAAGAAATAGGACAACATTTCTCCAAATAGTGTTTTAAACATTATTCTATCGCTTAAGTTAACGATTAGGATTTTTTTTTTAAATTAAGCGCGTGTATTAATTTACAACATGGCACTCGATTTAGAGCAACTGGACAATATTCTCGGTAACAATATATTCTATCAGACCTCCCGAAATCAACCTATTGACCCTTCTTTGAAACCACAGTTAATTTAAGGGCCTCGTAGTACCACGTAATCCCAAATAGGGGAAAAAATGATGGTGGAGGCAAATATGAAATAATTAGTTGCGGTAGTTCACGTAAGGTATTATGAATCGAGTAATAGAGTCACATTTCACAAATCGGATCAGAAAACACAACTTGGCTATGAAGCTGCTCCAAGTCGTTGTAAACTCCCGTACTGTGATACGCGCTGGATAACAAAACCACTTCCTGTACGAATTCGGTCAGTGGACGGTCGTATATACTAGTACAAAAGCCCCACGGTGTTATAATTTAGTTGGACCCAACAACCAGCCAGATAGCGTTCGGAGTCCTCCGTTTCTCTAATTATCTGGAATCCTTCCTCGGGGGGTGGTCATTCACTGGGAGCCCAAGGTATATTCAGACAAAGGCCTCACCGCCCTTTGGTGACGTTTCTTATATCAGTTTAGAATTCCCAATTGAAATAGTGGAGAAATCCGACACAAATGTCAAGTTAATTCTCTTCCTTCTTGCTCAATCACGCTCATCAGGTTGAATGAAGATGTTCTCCTTTAGTTTTAGGGAACTATTTGTTTGTCTATTTGTTTTTAAAACTCATTGTGGGTTCTAAAGCAAAATGCACATTGACTGCGTGCAGTTCACCCTCATTGGAGAACTCCAATGCGTTACTGAAGCGTTAGAGTATTTTGGTTGGTTATTCCTTGAATAATCAACCTATGTTTCCATGCAAAAAGCCGACCTCTCCAATTTGCCCCAAATATCGTCTCTGGACGTTTCAAGGTGTCTAGATCAAAATGAGCAAATGTCCGTCCACCGTTTTGATAGTAAATAATTTTATTTAATAGTTTAATAGTAAATAATTAGTATAAATAAATAGTTTAATAGTAAATAATTTTTTTTAAACTGAAATTTTGGTTAGTGACCCGTTTCCGGCTCTAGTTGTGTGGGGTATCATTTTTCACTAAATTTTGGACGCTGAATCAAATGGGACGGGTCCCAGTACGGTTGACGCCCCCTGAAAGAGGTTATTGGTCAGGATGTTTACCTATGTACCTAC
Organism: Cyrtorhinus lividipennis; assembly: GCA_019603395.1. Taxonomy (NCBI): domain Eukaryota; kingdom Metazoa; phylum Arthropoda; class Insecta; order Hemiptera; family Miridae; genus Cyrtorhinus; species Cyrtorhinus lividipennis. Next base: position 28,669,523 of record CM033999.1, read on the forward strand.
TAAAAGTTGGTTTTCGTAAGGTAGGTTTTTTTTTTCATACTCAACTTAATGTTACTAAATGTTGGATGTTCAATCGATTAAAATGCGCCCCTGATTCTCCATGCTTTAACTTATGTCTCTCACAAGCTTTATACAATCAGTGTGATTATCGTGAAAAATTACCTGCGCAGATGTCGATTTTACCATGAAAACTGGTCGGTACCTACGTGGTAAAACTGGATATTCGCAGCCAGAAGGTGGATCGTCTCCTGGGACGGAAGATAATTTGAATATTTCCACCTTTATTACCACCCTTCGGATGATGGGGTGAATTTCCCTCATCCTCCCTTGGTTGTAGAATGAGAGAATGGTTCCAGAACAGGGGGAAGGTTCTGCTCGATTACCCAGGGAAGTTGGTTGTAATAAAAGTCTCGCTCGTTTTCTGATTCTCACTCCCCTCGGTAGGCACCTCATCTCGTCACTAACAACCTTGCATTCTTGAGTAGGTCCTCATTAGCAAGTCTGAACCATTTTTCAAACTCGGCCAATCTTTCCCTGTGATTCATAATAAACGGCGTGTCGTGGGCTCATTATACATATTTTTACTTTTCGTTGTCATTCTGTCATCATTGAGCTTGAGTTTACTTGTTTTTGGGTGATTGAGTTCTGCACTACCTGAGTACAAAAATTTCCGATTGGAAAATACATTCAAATCTGATTTATTTCAAATTTCCGATTCCATGATACTAGCAGAAAGGTTTGAAAGAATGGTTGGTTATGTCAGATTAAACCTGAAGGTCTGTCAAACCAAGGGATTAATTTGAAGGAGGAGTATCTAAAATATAGTTAAAACACTACTTGCAATTTCAAAAGACATCAATATTAAAATTTGTAAGAGAAAGATGCGTGGGTGATATCGAGCAAGATTGACCGACGTGGACCTGATATATGCGCTCATCCTACCAATCTACAATTCGCATAAGAGAAAATTCAAAATTAATGGAACTTTGATTGGCTTATAATTGGCCAATTATGGTGATTCCAGCTTACAAGGGGTGAAGGGGTCTCGTGGGAGGGTTGGAAAGGAAATGGCGAAGGCGGGCCCAGCAGGACGCCGGGACGAGGGATGCCCTGGAGAGTTTTCGGCGGACTAATCTGTTCTGAGGACGTCGGACGGCGTTGGTCGGCGGATTAATCCGAACCCCTCCAGTTCTGGCGTCCCTCCATCCAATGACCAAAAGGTCTTTCAAGGCAGCCTAGATAGCGCAGGCCTACCGGATATACACCGGCTTTTCAAAACACCCCATTTGAGCCACTGGCTTTTTCAGCCTACGCCATTCTTTGAAACGGTATCTGCAAAACTGGCTCAGTAAATTTTTTTCGATTAAATTTCGACATCCATTCTAATGTATTTCATACCGATTAATCGATTGATGATATCCCTCGTAATAATCGAAGGCCAGATGATGTGCTTTGTTGTCCAGGCTTGGTTTAAAAACTACTCAAGTCTAATTGTTTTTCTTAAATTTTGCCTCCAGAAGAAGTACTTCCGGTTTGATTTTGTTTTTTTCCCCGGCGCAGAGAAGCACAACCCTCGAATCAGAACCATATAAAGTACGAACAATCCAAAAAATATTTTTCTATACGTTTTTCGTGATTTCGACAAAAAGTGCCTTTATGGACTTTCGCCAGTTTTGCAATATAGGCGTGTAGCTTCAAAATTGGCTCAATCATTTTCTGAAATCACCAATCACTTGCGTCAGAGTAAGATATTTATAGCGGTAATTTAGAGTGAAAATGGTCGTTTGCGGGCCGAAAATTCCCACAGAACTGTTCTGATTTGTTCAGCAAAACTGGTCCTTCAAATCCCACCTGAAGTTGTTTCAGTCAATGATGTTCCCCTATATCATAATATGATAATATTAATGAATATGTTATATTATTCTAATAACCAATCCAGCAGAACCATCTTTCTATCTATCATCAATTGGGAGCAAGTCAGTGAGTACAAGAGACATGATGCCTACAAAAACCGCTAGTCTACAAAAAATCCTTACTAATGGCAGGCAACTAAAAATACAGTAGACCACAGACATTTTGGCGGCGACACATATTGTGTGTTAGTTACTATGGACAAACCGTGGGGGTGGGGGAGGTTTCAACCTTGAATGTATCAGTGTATTCTGTGTCACTCGGTTTACTTGACCGGTTTACTTTACTTCAATTGTGTCTCCCTCAGAAGTGAGACAGGCACATTTGGATGAATTTTGTTGGGAATTGGAGAAGAGGTTCACAGAGAGTTGGTCAACCTGAACTACTGTATGCCACATTCAGCAGACATGTTTGTACTCAACACGTTCCTTATGTAATCTCTATGTTCCTGAGGGCCTGTACCACTTTTGCATCTCCTCAGACTGAATTTAGTCTAACGGTTCTCGCATCCCACAACCTGTCAAAGGACGACATGGTCAGGTTTTTGGATGACACCAAATGTGCGAGAGCAGCTGATTTCGGCGAATTAGCGAGGTGGCTCATTCTGCCAGAAATAAACTTCTAGATGGTTAGGTATCGATTTCCTCTCAATTTTTGATACAATCTTCTTCCTCTATTCCGATTTTATATAAGAAATACTTATTTTGATCTGCTCAAAACTGCAAGTAGTATGATTCTACCACATCTGAATGCTTTCTTGATTCCTGAATATGCCATGAAGTATTGATGACATTATTTTTAATTCGAAATAATTCAATTAGGCATTCCAATATCTGTGGTCCACCGGCTTGAAATCGTTCATGAAGTTTTGATAAATTGTTTGCGAACTCGTGCGTGATTTGAGAACAACATAATTGCGCATAATTATATTTTCCAAAGAAATGATAAATTATGAATAATGAAGTAAGAACAGTGAAAATGAATTCTCCCTCGAGCGGGTGCCGGATCTTTCGCAAGTAAAATTTACAGCGACAACTTCGCGAAAGATCAGGTTTGCCTTTTTCCAGTCGTCCCTTCTGTCCTTCTCTCTCTCTCTCTCTCTCTCTCTCTCTCTCTCTCTCTCTCTCTCTCTTCCCTGGAGAGTTGTTTTAGCCTGTAGCCCGACTTCCCGAGTCGGGGCCATAAAATGTTCTAAAAACCGGGTATAGTCGTTATTTCTTCGTTTTATAAACGTTTTCGTGGCGAGAACAAGGTCGACCGGTGGGCACAAGTCGCGACATTGCTCATGAGATGAGATCGACCATAAAAGACCGGAGCATCTTCGGACGGTTTTTTTTCTATTTGGTCGATTGCAAACTCGTCTTTTTCTGACCGGTTTTCGTTTTTGTCTGTCCGTGCCGGTTGTAATGCCTCCCTCAGGCCCAGATAATTCCAAGGACGTCCACGCAGAATGTCAAGGACGGTTCGAGAAGAAGAGCATCTTGGAAATGCGGTTATAGTGAACCGACATTTTTCAAGATGACTGAGAGATTCACTTATCAGGTACCTAATGACAAGATGAAGAAACTGGCCAAGAAAAACGACCTTCTTCGGCTATTTTTGTGATCTCAACTCCTAATAGAGAACTCTTCGGTTCCGTGTTGGATTCGCTGCTTACATAACAGATGAATTCAACTCAAAGTTGTGGTAATGTAATTCCGACTTCTTGTAACACAATATCATTCCTTCCGTGTGAGACTGGATCACAAAGTATACCAAGCATGAACAAAAGGCATAGTGGTTGTGACGATGACGAATTGAGAAGTTCATCGGTCAAAACTCTCCTCTGGAAATAGAAACTACGTCAGAATAGTCCTCCAAAGTTACTGCTGAGTTACTCTGAGTTGGCTGCGGGCGGAGAGAAATGTCAAGGACCGGTCAACCAGAATCGCATACATCTTGGAAATGGGGTTAGAGCGAGCTGTCTTCAGGTGGCCAAACGAGAAAGTTACTAAAAGAACAACACTATTTCGTGGTTACGCGAGGGACTGGCTGAGGGTAAAGCTTTGCGAATTGACGGCTCGTGACGACGATAAATAGCGTTAAAATGTTAGTCACACTTGTAGTTGAAAAAGTGGACTTTGGTTGCTTTGTGCCAGGTCATAATAAATTTAAAACGCTGCAAATTCATTCATAGGGGTTGGTTATTCCTTGGACCAACCAGAAATAAAAATTGTTGTCAATCGCGCTCGCTCACATCTGCACAAATGGTCCAGACATAAGTTTTTTTAATTTTTTTTTTACCCTAATTTTACGAGTAAAATGGAGAATAATGGCGATAACCTCGTAGTTCTATTATTTTTCCTTGCATAGTAATTACTGATAAATTGTGGTTGTTTTGAATTTCTCTGAAGATATTCAAAAATATAAATATTGAAAAATTGAAAAAACGTTCGATGATACAGATTTAATAGTTTTAATTGCATGACCGCCATCTCACTCGCTGTTTGAGGTTTGGAGTTGAGGTTCTCGATATAACCTGACAGACCAGAGGGTCGCCCAATCGCTGATTCCAGTCGATTATGAATGTATAACGTGTCAATGATTTTGAATTGTGAAAATTTGTGAAAGCGTCCGCTATTCACTAGTAGTAGATCATTTTCTACAAATCTGAAATTTTGGCATGGGACCTGTTTCCGGGTCTGGTTAGTCCTCGAACTTTTCAGACCGATCGGACCAAATTTGAGGGGGTAGGTCAAAATGTGTTTTTTTGAAAATGGATTTTCGAGATTTTTGGCGATGTAGGCGTGTAGGGGTATCATTTTCCACTAAATTTCGGACGCTAAATCCAATGAGATGGGTCCTGGAATGATTAATGCCCACCGTAAGAAATTATGGACGCTGAATCGATTGAAATGAGTCTCCGTGCCCCTGGTCCGAGAAACAACCAACCCCTGTGAAAGAATTTCCTGAAAACAAACCACCACCAACACCTTCCCTTCCGCCTTCGAGCGTTGAAAAATAAAAAGGAACTTCCAAAAAGAGCATGGCAGTTTCCCTCGCGTTATGAATTTTCTCGGAGAAAAGGGTGAAAATGAAAAAGTGTTAACTTGAAAATAAAGCGGAAAGGACCTTCGAAATACGGAGAGAGAATTCTCATAATCGGAAATCGTCTCCTATAATAATTCCCAGTAATAGAAAAGGGTTAGTCGAAAAAGAGGAAACCCACTCGTGGGAAGCTTCGAGGTTTGAACTACGGTTATTACTAAGGTTTCTCTCGCTTCTTTCCTATCTGGGAATTTATAACCGAACTAAGAAACAGGGCAATAAGTTATTTTTCGGTATTATTTATTCAAGCTGGGTATCCGGGGCCTCTAATGGTTATGGTTTTTCACTGGATTCGCTTTTCTAACGCTGAGATATTATTATTCCGTTTCCCCCCTTTTTTTCCACTGCCCATCTCTGAGATATTTCCCGTTGGCCTTTTTTTTACCCTTCGGAAGTTCGCTGTAACTTATATGTTTGTATGTTATATGTTTCGATACGAGGAAGCCTACTGAGGGGGAATTGAACGTTAGTACTGGGATGTTTACGAAGGGCAGCGTTGGATGTTGGATTGTTGATTTTGGGATACTAACAAAGGGGCATTGAATTCAATATATTGCCCACCTCGTAGGGCGTCTGCTCCAGCGAAGTATGATGGTGTATACCTAGCGATAGCGGTGTTTCCACTCTGATGAAGTTTCGTAGAAGTAATTACCCCGTCGGGAATATTTAACATGAGTGAGAAAATTTTAGTTACCGCACAACGTTATCAATGGAAAATTCGACGTTTTTATGTTTATTCTGTTGAAATCAAAGCGTACTTGAACCATTTCGTTGTGCGGTCCAAAAATATTCTGTTCATCAATGTTCTTTACCATTTCCCAAGTCCCCTCACCTGCTTTATCTGATCACATTTTTAGTGTGTTTCGGAGTGTTTAATCACCATTGGCTTGTACGAACTGGGGGAATCAATGTGAAATTTCTTGGTGCCTTTTTTACTATATAGATGAATCTTTGTGGCATAGCGGCTACAAGTAATCACTACATTTCCATCATTGATATCTGACTGATATTTACGTAGAAGCATACTGTAGAGACTCGAGGTACGTAATATTGGAAGCCTCTCACCTAAAAATCATCTCATTGAAAGGCTTGGTACACCTCGCCTCCCCACTGCACCCTTCCCGGTTATTCATGGCCCACTCTACGAAATTGAAAATTGACCGTTGCATGTTCTCATTCCAATGGAACCGCATAAATATGAATGTGATCAAGAGAAGTGGAGCGGAGCTTCTCGGCAGTTTTATCCTACCCTGGGCATATTTCGAGTTCCCCTTCAAACATTAACGCGTTCCCAAAGGCGGGGAGAAGGCAAAAATCATATTGGTTTCGAATGGATCACTGCCGAAATCGGTAATGGTGAGGTCGAATTCCGGCGTCATGACCGTAAAACCTGACAGGCGGCCAATATCGCCCCCAGCTTCATTCACGCTGGTCACATACTTCAATATAAATTTCACACCACTGCAATCAATCATAATTTCGTTTTGCGGCATTCATATACGCCTTCTTTGAACAAAAACGAGACCTCGGTGGGAAGGTTCTAACTGGGCCAGCCTCGTGTATTTACGCCAAAACTTACTTCCCAATGAAGTTGACCCGCCAAACAACTTCGAAAATGTAAACTTTTCAACCACATAATTTGTAACCGAGGAGATTATGCGTGATATATACGACTCATGTCTCGAGAGGGTGAGCTCGAGCCCCAGAACTGCTTGGGAATGGGACAATCTAAAAAACTGACTGGAGATCAGCTACGGAAAATGATCAGTTAGAGGAGGATTGGGTGGTAATAAGTTATCAGTTTACAGTAATCAGTTATCGGTTTACTTCTGAATATATATTACGTATAACTCTAAAACGTACCTTTAAGAGCATCACGTCATACGCCCATCAAGATAATGCAGTTCGAGATGGTGCAGTTATCAAGGAATGAAACGTGAGAGCGTGAAAAAATACATTAATGTTGTAAAAACATCAGTATGCTAACATCGATGTTGGGCTCCTCATCGTTTTTCCCTTAATACTTCCTAATTAATATATTTAACATTATTATTAGGCTTTATTACTGTTATTACGCAATTTCAGGTACGTAAAAGGTAAAAAAAGCAATATGTACCTATAATAACTACTTTATTAGTAGTTACCTACGTTATGGCAAATGAATGACCCACCTTGCGTATAAATTTTAGAATAAATTCATGTCGCGAGAAGAACGAATGAAATTCAAAATGAAATATAGAGATGTGGAATTTCAAATGTGAAAAGAACAAAAATCAAACTGGTTCGAAAAGAGTCAAAAGTAACTAGACTCCTTCCTCCAAGCTCTGAAGAAATAACAGTTAGGCAGTGGGTTTTCCTCTCCAACCTATTTTGTTTCCGTGTTAGGATGTTCCCAGCCTTTGAAAATAACCTCTCGGCTGAGACTAAGGTACAAATCAAGCTGAAGTATCAAATTGCAACCTTACAGCAATTAAAAAAAAAAAAAAAAAAAAACTGATGAACATAATGGGCCTTTAACATGTTTCACTAATATCGGACATCGATGTTCCATCCTACAGTTAGTTGGTATCGAACCGTCAATGGGATTAAAGCTATACCTGAGTTTTTCGTTTCACGACTGACGGCAAAATATAATTGTACCTTATATTACTTACTCAAGGATCATCGTGAAAAGCTGCTACATTATGATAATAATAATAATATAATTAACATAATACTACATAATGATGATTATGTTATTCCCTACACTGTACTTGTCTGGTGCCTATGTTCTCTTGGAGCCTCATTTTTTAATAAAAAATCTCTTATTCATTTGTCAATTTGGTAATTTTCAATTTTTTTTTACTCAGAAATAATTTTAACGACGAACACAGTAATTGGAATTTGACATGAAATTCTAGGCCGTAAACATAAACAATGTCAACAAAAAATATCATTAAATTGTAATTTGATTGAAAATCCACTCAGTTTCACATGGTGAATGATGAACCGGGGTTCTCAGTATCACCTAATGCCTTCATTGGACAAAACAGTCACCGGTAGTACCGCCAACGTAGACCGGAAAACAGATCACTGATCCGTATGTATCTGTAGAGCACCGAATTCAATACAAAATCATGTAGGAATCAGAAATAAACAAATTTTCAAACTAATAGAATAATCAAATAGTAAATGCCGACATAGAGAGCATTGAGAAGTCAGGCGAAGAGGTTATAAAATAACAGATCTTCGGCGCATGAGTCTATCAGTACCTAAATATTTGTTCTGATCAGCGTAGCAGAAGAGAGAATTGCATTATTTTCACATGACGAAGTGGGAACTTCATCTCGAGTGACACCTGGAAAGGCTCGAACGAAACTTGGAGCGTCTATTCGAGGCAACTCTATCGAGGATAAAATACGACAACGGTTGGATGAACAGCGAGAGATTAGACGCGCGTTGAGCAGCGAAGTGACGGCAACTTATCTGCCGCTCTTTACATCCTGCGCTCGTGTTTCGCTTACATTTCAGCGCTTCAGTTCGTCCGGGGTGGAAATATCTTGTAAAGTGCGTTGTGTAGATTCAACCATGACGACAACGGAGGAAATTTGAGAAACTTGCCGATGTACGGTAATTCGACGACGGCCCAGTAGGTAGGAAATACTTTTTAGGAAATAAATGCGATGTGAACGCCCCTTCACTTGAGCGAGAAGTTTTGGAAATTTCCAGGGTTTTAGGCTTGAATCGACACTGTAGAAGGCGACGAAATGCATTGTCAACCTTGTTTTTCGAACAACTTCCCGGAAAAGGCCCAATGTTGGCTTGCTATTTATTTGCGTTCATTTTATTGTGAAGTGAGTTCCTGAGAAACCTGACAATGAATCGATTATTTTTCATTTTTGATCCGCGACAGTATTGCCCTGATGGCCCTCTACTCTAGAATCTTATTTCATTCTTCATTCTTATTTCAACTCCTCGTTTCAACTGTATACTAACATTTGAAAATTGAAGCAACAGAGGAGCGAATGGGTCAAGACGATTTGAATAAGATATGCGTGTGGAAGAAAACTGTCTCGCGAGCCTGTCTATAATCACGGCAACTCGCCATATTGAACACCAGAAGAGATAATATAATATTCAATTAATTGTGTTCAGTGATAGGTGATTTTAGCTTGTCTTGGAATGAGCACTCTGTTTCCAGACGTGTTGCTGATATTAGGTCAGGTGGGAATTGCAATTGGTAAACGTGTATCTTGAACAGTTGTAGGTCACCGGAGCAATACCCAGCGTGCAAAAGTTAGGGGCTGGTGATCCGTGTAATTGGTGGCTACCCCTGAGCTCCCGAAGCTCTGATGGTTTGGAAAGGACCCAGTTTAAACCTACCTTGTTAAGATATATGGGCTCATTATGCCTCTCGAAACCAGCATTAAAGCTTACAGAGCGCTCGTGGCGTTACTCAGGCCCTTGGCGGACCGGGCCATTGATGGCGGGAAATCACTGAATCAACCCGCCGCAAACATCCTTCCCCACTTGCCATTCTAATCTGCTCTGGGGGATTAAGGCCCTGCGAACATTAGGATCCCCTAATTGCCATCGGGTTCTGTTATTCTTCACCTAAATACAACCGAGGAGACATCAATTTCGTATCTCACCTTCGGGACGTCGAACGAATGTCAAATCAATGTTATTCAAAACAAATGGCAAGTGTACTTTCTCCTTCTGTGGCATCCTCGCGTCGTCCGGAAATCGTCAGTGATTATGGTGGTGGAGAAAAACCTTTTGTAACTCATGGAAACCGCGATCAATTCTGACTCAGTTCCATGGAAGAAGAAGTACATAGATACTCCTTCCTCCATGCCCCTTCACAATCTCAACAAACACTCAAAGAAACTCACATCGATGAGTGTAATTGCCAATATGAATTTTTCAGTTTGCTAACGGCAAAACGGCCACGTATATATTTTGGAACTAATTCAACTTGAATCAGGTGGGAGACAGATTACATGAAGTTATCGTTCGTGAAGGGGGATATTTGAGTAGAGGGTGATATTCCTCCCCTCTGATGTTGCCTCTTCATCTTCTTCCTGTGTACCGTCAGATGAGAAACTTCAATCCACTTTCAATTAAAATAATCGCTCAATTAATACAAAATATGAATTTTGAAAACGGAAGCCCGGAAAGTGGAGGGAGCTCTCCAGAAATGAGATTTCCGGTTGAGTTGAGAGAAATTGAAAAACATCTCAGGATTTGGAAACAACTCTTCACCTTCCAATTGGCGCTATTGATTTTTAGGAGGTAATCAAAAAGGTCGCATTTCTATGTTATGAAGCCGGCAGCTTGCGTCAGGATTTTCTTGATATATAGTGAACTCTGATCTGATTCTAATCAATCATTAACTGATATAGTGGAACACAGAAAAACCTCTCTCCTCGATACCCATCTCAACTAAACAGTTATTTCTAATCCAAACGTGCTTTCTAGCTCTCAAATATACAAAACATCTCAAATATATGCTGAACAGTACCAAGTTGATTCTATAGGAAGATCTATTCGGAAAAGTGTGCTTTGATCAAAAGCACAAATTCACCCGCTTTCTTTTACTGCACCATAAATATGAAATGTCCCGGTCGTCTAATTACCTGTCGTTTATATCGGCCATTCAAAAGCCAATTTCACCGCCCTCAGACCCCTTCTGAGACTTTGAAAACCTCTTCTAAGGAGACTAGGCAAAGTTGAGTGCCGTCGTTCATATTTTATGAGAGCAGGCTCGTTCTTTCCCTCATTTTTCCGCTATGCAATAATTATATACCTACTCTCCTTCTATTTTATGAGGAAATAAATTTACGAACTCGTCGTGAAAAAGTCAGTCTTTGCTTCCTATTAACAGATCCCCATATTTCGTAACTCGGGCAATCAAGTGGATAAGACGATAGGCTTTTTTAATTTTAAATTACGAGGAATGATTTTGAATTGAACGTACTAAATATACTCAACCTACTAAGGTATGTTTTCCATATGGTAGTTTTCAACCAATCAAAAAATGTTAATTTTGCCGCGTGAAAGGACTCGATTAAAAATCTTCGAAAATGGTTTGTACGTAATCCCTCCAATGTAATATAATTAATTTCCACGTACCCTCCAACTAGTCAGGGGCTTGGGTGTTTGTGGGTAATTTGCAAATGGACTATTTTTGAGCATAAACGTCTTATCTCCATGCTTTTTTCAGACAAAACTACTCAACTATTCCATCAAAACAGCCTAAATACCAACACAAACAATTATTATTATTTTTTGTTCTCTGTTTATTAGAATTGCACCAAGTTATAAACTTATTAAAAATAGTTTTGTGATTTAAGTTAACTAGGTTACACCTTCAGCTAAGGTAGATTGCTTAGCTTTTAATTATTCTAACAATAATTAGCGGACTAATTCATGTGGTTTCGTGCGTTTAAGCCTTCTGACGAGATCATTGACGTCAAGAAGTCGAACAGCCTCTTCGTTGACATGATCTTGTAGCCTCTTGGAAATGCGCAGCTGCTTGAAGCCTGATGGTTTCGTTTACTGTCTCGACTTGTAGGTCATGGTGTAACCGTTCGTTTCTGAAGTACCACGGAGCGTTCGTAATGCACCTAAGTACCGTATTTTGGAATCTCTGTAGCATGTCTCGATTGGTTTGAGCGGTGCAGACCCACAATACTGCGCTCCATAAGTCCAGACTGGCTTTAGGACTTGCCAACAATTATTATTGTAAATAAAGAAGACCTAACTCGCTTAAAACGCCGTTTGTGTGTCTTTTATCCGAATTCATGGCTTCAATATTGGTCGTGACCACGCGTATGTTTTCTCAATTTTATTTCTTCTTTAATTGTACACGCGCGTGGCCGGAATGGTTGTTTTTCATCACTAGATCAGGTTTATTCGAGCAAATTGGAACTTCGCGAATTAGAATAAATATATTTTGTATATCTAATCTCCTTTGCCGCCTTCATTCCCTCACTTGCTACGTGGCTGCTGCAGGGAAAGCGAGAAATTTGGTGGGAGATATCGCTCCATTAAGCAAGATGAGGTCCGTTTTCACTTCTTCCTATAACATGTGTTTTGATAAGTACCAAAATATCCACATTAGCTTGACTTTAGTTCGATTTGAGTAATTAGGAATTCCTAGGAGGCTACCACTAAATAGATTGTTCGAACTCGCAGCTACTCTCCACCTCCATCTGAAAATGACTCGTTCAAATTTTGAGGTTTATTTGAACGCAATAAAGTAATGAAAACTGTCATTCCTCGGTATTTACTTCATCCTTCGTAGAAAAACATGGAACAAGCTTTGTGTCACCAATTGAGTAGAAAGCCGTTCTGTGTAAAACCTTTCCTCACATCCCCCATCAATCATCCCCTCCGCCATTATACGGTACCTCTTCGGCGTTTCACATGAAATTCGCAGCAAACTATACGTTTATTATTTATCATTATAGGACAATTTATCGGAAATAGTGTTCAGAATAATTTTGAAAAGTCGATGTTGTGGGCTGCCTAGATGTTAAAATTACGGTTCATTATGAAATGATTGATATTTTGTCCATGAAATTTATTGCAAGTTCGTGCATTAAGGAAATTTTCAGTACCAAGTATCAGTTTTTGGCGTAAAAGGTACCACTAATGTTAATTTATGGCAAGTTTTTGAAAGAAATTTAGGAGCTGATTTTCCTCGCACTACAGAATTGTGATGGCAACCTTACCCCTCCCCCCTCATATATAGCAACCTTTCTTTAGTCAGTGATATCTTGAGCCGTTTTGCTGGTTTCTCTTCCACCTTTTGAACCTTCCACGTTTCATCGCGAGCCCCAAAAACGCTGAAGCGCACTGTTATTGACTGTCGGTATATATGTGATCGCAAAAAGGACCGGAGCTGTGGTTAGGAGAGCACATGCGAGCTGATGAGCGAGTAGATGGATATAGCGGGCCAAGCGTTCTGTGATGGAGGCTGGCAAAAACTGGCGAATAACAGAACTCTCCCGGTTCCGCCATTAGGACTTTTTTTCCTTCTCCGAGACCTCTAATCGCCGCCTACACGAGTTTCCTCTGATTTTTCTATCCCACAACGACTTCCACATCCGGTTTTCCCTCCCTTCTGCCGCTTCAAATGCGACGAATATTCGATCCGCTGACACATTTCCACACGAGGAGATTGATTTATATGAAGCTTTGGTTCAACTCGAAGCAGCATTCACTAAATATTTAGAAATTGAACGTCATCCTACCACTAGCCATTCACCCTTCAGTCCGCATTAACTGTTCATTCAACTGGATTAAATTCAGTTTATTGTCGCTCCAGCGTTCATTGACCTAATACCCACTGATACAACAGGTTAAAACATGTATATGAGAAAACTAAGTCACAGCAGTTTATTCAGGACTATCAGCAATTCGTTTACATAAATCATTCTGTCAATGAAAATTTTTTCAGAATAATCTAAAATCATTGCGACAACTTAAGTAAAATATTCGTTCATAGAAAAACGGATACATACTCGTACAATGCCTTTTATTCTAAAACATTCATTCACTCTATCATTTTTTATCTTCCTACATTCAAATCATCGATATAAATTGTCGTTGTCCATGTTTTTCCAGCTTAAGGTTCCTGAATTTTTTTTTAAAATATTGTCTTCGTTACTCTTAGGCTTCGGCCTCGTCCTTTGAAAGTACAAGTCCTTAGGGATCGTTTTAAAATCGTTGTTGTTTCTTTCAGTACCAACGGATTATTGCCTACATTTCTCCATGACCAAAAGTAAATAGGGTTTCTTTGGGATGAAATTCTTCGATGATGAACTCTGTGAACCTGACAGGTCTAACTTTGAGCTCAAAATTGTTATGATTCTTAATCCGATAGTTTTTAATACAAATAGCTCAATTTGTGAACATTTAAACCTGAAAATCTTCTCATCATCTCATACGTAGATCGGAAATATACTATTGTTGAGGATCATTGTTGAGGAAGGAGGTGGTTTTTGAGTACTAATACGGAAGGAATCCAATTCGCAACAAGCCTTGATGGCGATGCAGGACGAATCAGTAACTTGATAATCTAGCTCAGGCTTCCAAAGTCTCTGAACCTAAACAGTAACATATGCTGCCACCTCAGTACGAGGGCAATATCTATCTGGAGCAGCAATTTATTGTCAACAGCCGACGTATCTGATTGCAAATGAAGACTTCCAGTTGCCAGGTGTCGGATGTGCAAGAGGAAAATAACCCGAAGCGATGTGAACTCAATATGACGCTCCAGTTTCATAGAACTGGTGCTTGTACGAGGCTTATCAGAGTACGTTCAGTGCACTTCACTCACGTACCTACCAGTGAGCTCGTTTTATCAGTTTTATTTTCCGTTCAACTTTTACATTGATACTATGTACCAACCTGTTCCTGTCGGTTGAGTCTAGAGGCCTAGTTAACAGGCCTTGTGATGTCTTGCTCATACGCTGTTGTTGGCTGTAAGAAAATCACAGTTTTTTTCGAAAAGCCGTCAGCAGCACTGTTTTCCGGATATTTATGAAGCATACATCAAGTCGGGATTGGGCCCTGGACCAACATACATATTTCGCTAGAAGAAAAAAGGTCCAATACCAGCCGACACGATAATTCCATTCTAGGGTTTAGCCATTGCGGTGTACGCCAACGGGGTTTCCAAACAGCCCCCAGCAGGACATTTTCCGTGGGATCGTGTTTTATGTCCATAGAGGATTAAATGGCAATCATCTATGAATCGTGATTAGAAGCGGTTGTTTGGCCGGAGGCGATAGTTGCTTGCGTCACCCTGAATATAGTCAAAACAGGCTAGCAATGAATGAATCTGAAAAAAAAGCCCCTGCATATTACCACATTACTGGTCTGATACTGAAACACCTCCCGAGATAATCGATTATGGAAATCGCTCAGATTATTGACTCATTACTCACTCATCGTTAATCGATATGTCCCTCATCGCCGCGTCAATTATAAATCCATAAACCAGGAAAGCCAATAGAGCTTCGTAATTCATGCCCTTATCATTGCACCAACAGGTGATGTGGGATCAATGCAAGCTGTTATCAAAACACCAGTTCAGTTTTCGCCAACAGTGAGGTTGAGCCAGCAAACTAAGTGTAAAATTTCTTAAAATACAATTGTCTCGGAGAAATCCAGGATTGAAATAGTATGAAGAAACCCGGAAAACAACAGTGTCGGAGACATCGGCGATCAGGGCGGACCTGACGCGTATATGCTTCTTGCAAATGTTTCCGACAGAGTTTGTAGTTAGTCACAGGTGATGGATGGAATTGACACTATCGGCCTTCAAAATGGGTTCAAACGCACTGAATGTGTCAAGTTTCCGTGAGAGTCGGAATTTCTCAAAGCATAATTATCCTCTAATTTCAATAAAGTTGTGAGGACAAGGAAAACGTTTCGACAGGGAAACCCAGGCCAGCAAAGCTACCATTCGGTGATCCACATGCTGTGGTCGTCGCAAGACAAATTTGTTCTACCCAAGATCAATTGTGTTGCAGGGATGATGAATTTTTCGAGTCAACGTCAAAATGATGACGATCGTTCCATCAAATCCGTCTTCATATTCCCTTGAGCTATTCAACGGCGTGTGCTCGAGGAAGGGCGTCGAAAGAATTCCAACGCCCCGGGTGGACTTGTTGCTCGACCTGAGGTACCCGGGATATGATATTCCCAGTACAAACACGTCCTTCAGATATGGGGTGTGGTTGATGACCTGCCTTTTCCCCTTCAGATTCAATCTACCGCCTGAGCTGGGGTATTGTGGGGGGAGGGATGCGTGAACGAAGGAAAATAAGGGCCAGAATGGGTTGGATCCTTTTCACGAGCGATCACGAAAATGTGAGGCCCCTGAAACGAGTTCGTGACCCTCCTGTTTCCTCCTCCATTTTCTTAGCTTGTTATCCGTGCTCAGAGGGTCCTAATGAAAGCTATTAGTTCCTGTAGTCCACATAACGAGGGTATAGCTGTGGACCGTTGAACACCACCGTTCTCTTGAGCGATTCGTAAGACTATCAGACATTGTGGGATAAACGCCAACTGAGTTACCTCCAGGTTTCTTTTTCTGTGTTTAAGCGCATGCGGCTTGAGGTGCGTATAAATTGTTGAATAAAATGCAGCGTTCATGCTCGCTTGCTTGCTCGTCATTATTTTTACCATTTGAATACGCGAAAATTGAGATGTCATCATCGATTTAATACGTCTTATCTCAACACAATAATGAAATAATGCCGACTCGGAATGGAGAATTACGAAGTAACACTTAATAAATCCTAAGGCCGTGGGCTATGCTCAACTGATCGAGTTTCCATTGACAGTTTTCAGACTTACGTAACAGGTCTCTTGTGATGAAGCCACACATCTCTAAAACCCTCCCGTCATGTTGTAACACCTAAGATCTGAACAATACGCAATACTTCCCGAGCGTATGTTACGAATGGTATTCAATTCAAGTCCACCGGCAGTTGTTTCTTACGGTAAAAATCGTTCCAATCGGCAATTATGTTCCCTATAAAGGGAAGTGCTCATAATTACTAAGTTTGGATTTTGACGAGAGGATATTGTTGGATAAAATATGATGAGAACTTTTTCGGTTGAGCGTCGCTGGTAGCAGATTAAGGTCATGATATATTGCCGAATTCAACTTCATACTAAGTTGAGTAATATAAAAGTTGGGATATTGTAACTCTAATATAACACAATAAAAGTAGGGTAAAACACAAACAAGAAACTTTACCCACATTGTTTACTCACTTGATTGCGAGGAGGCAATTACTGTAAACTGTAGCAATAAGTTGGCTGAACAAACAGAAGAACGAGAACGTTACCAGTATAGGCAAACAAGCTGCCGTCATGTTAATGTATACTATAGGGTTCCCGCAAAACCACGAGTCCTTTCTACGAAGAGGCCCAAAGGTCCGCGAAGAGAAGTGCTACGCAATCGACGAGCCTTGTCATCTTTTATTCATGAGGCGTCCCCTTTCAGAGAGGATGGCCCAGGAAGGGACGAGCTGCTTTAGGTGTTCTGCGGGTCATGAAGTCGCCTTTCTGATCGGAAGATACACTGACTCCATTACGGAATGTCTCCTCTAGAGCTCGAAGATGCGCTTTTCCCTCCGACGATGGAAACTTTCTTAAGGCAATAAAGATTAAATTTATGCCGTACGAAGAGGGTGGACGTGACTAGGGGAATGAGGGCTGATAAAAGATGTTATTGGAAACAAGTAACAAGAAAGTGCCATAATGCTCAGGTATGTGTAGCTCTTTCATTCCTGAAGCAATTTACTGCCGTAATGGATACTCAAAAGTAAGTTCACGGTTATTATTTGACTCCCGTGCTGAGAAGTATCGTTATGGTCCATGATTATGACATGTAGAAAGACTTGAGAAAGTCTGCTTTCTTTTTAACTCGCCTCTGAATCTATCCCTCTACCTGTGCCTTGTCAGTACAGAGCGTTCATAGCTTATTCAATTCGAATTGAGGATTTTTCAATTTATCAATGTTGTTTCAAATCAACATTTTCGCATATCTCCATTGGCTCCCCCCCCCCCCTTTCTTAGAGAAATTAACTTATGTTTTTTATGCAGAGTCACTTTGACTCAAAATAAGCAAATGTCCGTCAGCCGTTTTTGGTAGTGGAAAATGTTCTAAAAATTTGAAATATGGGTCAGGGGTCCGTTTCCTAGCTCTAGTTGGTCTCAAAACTTTTCAGCCAGATCGGACCGAATTTGAGGGGAGTAGGGATCAAAATGTGTAATTCGAAAAATGGATTTTAGAGATTTTTGCGATCTAGGCGTGTGAAGTAACTTCTTCCACTAAATGCTGGACGCTAAATCGATTGGGATGAGTACGAGACTCTCCACACTTATCCCCCCCCCCCCTCCATTTTCTCCATAACCCCAAAAGAATTTGCAGCGTCTTTTTTTTTCCTTTACGAAATACTACTGTCATCATGTGGCTTCAGCTGAATACTATGATGGTAAATTTTAATTCAAATTTACCGGGTTGGCAGTATCAAAGGTTGAGTATCGTATACAAACCAAAACAGAACAGCGCCCAAACACAGTGGCCTTCAAAGTTTGCATGTTCAAGTACGGTTCTTGTTCGTTTTGTTCTGGGAAAAATAAAACAAATGAGTTCTTTCCTGAATTCTGACTTAGTAAGCTGAACTCAGCCTTGGTAAGGCCAGCAGGGGCACAATCATGTTCTAAATCCCCCAGTTAAATTATTGCTTCTAGTTAAATTCTTCACTTGGATCAAGAAATGACGTCTTTCCCTTCCAACCGAGACTGCCTCCAAGACAAGTCGGATTGTTTAGTTATTTTACTTAGACGAGCTCTTCCCGTCTCTTAAAGAACGCTTCTCTACGCTGTTGGTGGAAACGCGAAACTTTTCAAAAGAAACTACAGACCCATGGGAAAGTAACGAAAAGCACTTGTTGCCCTCAACAAAACTTTCCATTCTCCACCGCTTCCTGCGTGAAACGGTAGGGCTCCATGCATAATTCAAAAGACCTTAGGGTCTGAATAAACCCTGAAATAAATCAAGAATTATATCTTGAGAAATCGGGCAAGAGGGCTTTAGGGAAACACGCATCAAGAAGTGCAAGTTGTAATGTAAGAAGGTAAGTACACTTTTTAGAGGAAGGTACATTTTTAACGATCTATGCATTTTCTGGAATATTCCGGAGCACCAAAAAGCGACAATAGTCGGAGTCGGATGTATAAAAATTTATATTTTTTGAGCTTTTTAAGGAATTTTTTTGGCTCAAACGGTGGATGTACATGCCCAATTTGGAGCCATTGTGCTAGAACTCACAGTGTTAACGTTTTGTGGGGGGCGGTGTTCAATTCCAATAAGCCAAAATGCTCTACTTCAGAAAGCGGTATCCATACTTTTAAAATGCAAAAAGATTTCACGCTCAATTATTACGTTGGTTCCATGATAAGTACGGAGGTGGTGATAAACCTGTCACCAGCAGCGAGGGTTGCAGTGGCGCTGGTCGGGGTGAACCGTTTACTGGGCCCAGTCACGCACTCGAACGACGCTCAAAGTTCAACACCTCACGAATAAGCGGCGGGTAATTGCCAAAGGAAGGTAATGGAGTGATTATTTTGTTTTTGTTCTTTCGAATTGAACACGCTGAACCAACGCTTACAAATGCGATTGCTCAGGTAATAAAAGAAAAGTGAGAACATTTGTGTAACCGATTTAATCAGATGCGCAGTGAAACCATTTGAGAACACAAAGTGAAATGTTCTGCGAACAATTTCAGCGGAAATTGAGCGTTCCATTGTTATTTTTCCCCGTAGAACCTAGAGAATCTGTCGAAATCACGGTCATAATGCAATAAAATATCTAGCTTGCCCAATCAATGCCGTTGTGGCGCATAATATAAATGAAAAAACGCTGCAAATTCATTCACAGGGGTTGGTTGGACTTGCATTATTTCAATAAACCTTGCCCTCTAAATTTTGCGGTATGGAAATTGAATGTCCGGTACAGCGAGCTCGCAAAGTTGCGAAACCCCAAAGTTGTCAAATAGAGGATGATGGTAAACACTAATGTGTGGCACAAGAATTTATTTATTTTTTAAACGATGAAGCACGCAATGCTATCTGTTTTTTGATTTGAGTAAATTTTTGCGGAATAATGACCGAAATCCGTTTATTTCATGCAAAAAATTCACATTAAATTTCATACTTACTTTTCGTACGCCGTACGCCGTCCACGCCGTTTTTGGTAGTAGAAAATTTTCTAAAAATCTGAAATTTGGGTCAGGGGTCTGTTCCTGGCCTAGGACGGTCCTCCAAGCTTTTCAGCCCGATCAGACCAAATTTGGGCGGGGTAGGGGTCAAAATGTGTTTTTTGAAAAATGGATTTTCGAGATTTTGGGTGATTTAGGCGAGTGGGGTATCATTTTCCACTAAATTTTGGACGCTGAATCCAATGAAATGGGTCCCAAAACGATCGGCACCCTCTGGAAGAAGTTATGGGTCAAATTGGGTATATATTACCCATTTTGAATATGTGTTTTTGAGATTTCTGGAACCTAGGCGTGTGGGGTATCATTTTCCGCTAAATCTTGGACGCTAATTTGAATGAAGTGGGTCCCGGAACGATTGGCACCCTCTGGAAGAAGTTATGGGTCAAATTGGGTATATATTACCCATTTTGAATAGCGTTTTCGAGATTTCCGGTACCTGGGCGTGTGGGGTATCATTTTCTACTAAATTCTGGATCCTGAATCGATTGGAATAGGTCTGGGACCCGCCGCACCCACTGTTTCCCCATTTCCCCCATGTTGAAGAAATGAGTCTCCATGCGCCTGGTCCGAGGAATAACCAACCCCTGTGTAAGAATTTGCAATTTTTTTAATTTTCTCACCCCTCCAATAGTTTACAAATATGAAGAGAAGACGTTAACAAAGTTCCAAGAAGGAATCAGGAGACTAATACTGGGTCTTCAGCCTTGTGCCTCTCCTCAAAATACAAGTCCTGAGAACTAACAACATTTCCGTGTACACTAATTTAGTTTGAGTCTTCTTCATCATTCCACTATTGTGGCAGTTCTGGTAGGAGAAGGGCTTATTCAATTTTCTCAGCCCTCCAAAGGTCCAGGAGTCCAGACAAGAAGGAAGTAGGAATACTGGGTCTTCAGCCATTCTCCCTCACCTCAACATGCAAGTCCTTCTTAGAACTGATGTCATTTCTGTACACACCTATTAGTTTGAGTCTTCATGGGCTTACCTCCGTTGTGACAGTTCTGGTTTACGGATGGGAGAAGGGTTTTTTTCAATTTTCCCAGGCCTCAGGAGGGTTACAAATGTGAAGAGAAGAGTATGGACAGCGACATAGTTCCAAGAAGAAAACCAATTAACTGGGAATATGGGGTTGTCAATCTCTCAACTTCTCCACACAATTTTAGTCATTCTGAGAACTAATACTGGTTCTGTGTACACTCATTCAGTTAAGATTTCTTCCTCTCACCTCCATTATGTCAGTTCCAAGTTTCTGATGGGAATAGGGTTTTTTTAATTTTCTCAGGCCCTTAGAATCCCAGAGTCTCTAGCCTTTTGCCTCTCCTCACAATTCATGTCCTTCTCAGAACTAATATGATTCCCATGTGAAACTCTCCCCTCCACAACCCAAAAGGTAGGGATTTCCTCAAGACTTCAGTTCAGTCTTCAGACTTCTTCCAATCTTCCTTCTGTCCACTGCTGTGGTTACTGTGTTGTACTTCAAATTGACTAAATTGTTTTCCCCAATTTTTCTATCTTTTTTCGCGAATCTTAGTGCGGGTTGGGCACAAACTATGAGAATATAGGTTCCAGAATCCTTCTGGTTCAGTGCTCAAATTTGTTAAAGTGAAAGTGCACATTGATTGTCATGGCAGTCTGAGGATGATCACCTTCCCCAGTAAGATGGCAAGTTACTATCCTATTAAAAGGTATCTTATGTAGACTCACAGAAACTTGATCAAAAGAGCTCAATGTTTCATTACAAATCCATGTTATCCACATAATGCAAAATAGACCCTGGAAGGAGTTGATGCAATACACGTAGAAGCTTGGAAAGCATTGAATTTGACCAAGCAAGACTATTTGCCCTAAAAATCTGAAATTTGGGTCAGAGGTCTGTTCCTGGCCTAGGACGGTCCTCCAAACTTTTCAGCCCGATCAGACCAAATTTGGGCGGGGTAGGGGTCAAAATGTGTTCTTTGAAAAATGGATTTTCGAGATTTTGGGCGATCTAGGCGAGTGGGGTATCATTTTCCACTAAATTTTGGACGCTGAATCCAATGAAATAGGTCGCTGAACGATTGTCACCCACTAGAAGAAGTTATGAGTCAAATTGGGTATATATTACCCATTTTGAATGTGTTTTCGGGATTTCTGGTACCTGGGCGTGTGGGGTATCATTTTCCACAAAATTTTGGATCCTGAATCGATTGGAATGGGTCCGGGACCCGCCGCATCCACTATTTTCCCCATTTCCCCCATGTTGAAGAAATGAGTCTCCTTGTGCCTGGTCCGAGGAATAACCAACCCGTGTGTAAGAATTTGCAGCGTTTTTTTTTTTAATTACTTCATTATTCACTATTTGACAATTTTGGGGTTGAGCAATTTGCATGCTCGCTGAACCTAATGCGCGCTGTCAAAAAATCAATTGAGGGTTCAACATTTCATGGAATTGGACGTAGAATCCAAGTATTTTAAGAGTGTCCATTGCGCAAGAGCGCATTGCGCAAGGTGGTCATATTTTAGATCCTTGCACAAAAACCACCCCACATACAATTATTTCAAACTTGTTCAAAAACTCAGGAATAACTATTGTAGCAGGGGGTGAACGTTTGGGGAACACCTGTATACCTCACCGACAGAACTATGCTCGTTCGAATAGGTTTTTCCGAGATAATCGATAAGAAGCTCGGTAAATTACCGGAGCGCTACAAGTTCAAGTCTAAAGCCAAGTTCACGGTTGAGTTTTGAAGGCTCCTCCACCATCAGCGCTCATCCACCCGAAAACGGCGGTGATTATCGAATTAATAAGTTACCACCTCAACTTAGTTGAGACGGAGGAAAGCACTTAGGCCAATGTTCGGAAGTTAATGTATTAGTAATTTGATCTATGTATGCTATCGATTAGGTTCCCCCTTTTCCCTGACTGGATCTTGAGGGAAGCGAATGGGGGAGATTCGGAGACTTGTGCGGACTTGGCACGTTTCCCTCCACACGCACAGTTCCTCGGTCTGGAGTAACTTGGAATTCGTGGTACATTGTAAGCGTTTCTAATAGAGTTTAACCCCCTTCCTTGTTTTGGGTTTCAACCTTTACTCTCCCTCCGTGAGTTGAGCTAGAAACTTGACGAGGCTTTTCACTTAGCGATAGGTACGCAGTAATTGTGAGTTTCTCTCCAACCCTCAGAACCATCCAACATTTAACCCTTCAAATGTCAAACGCCCTGCCTGGAAGACGTCTCTTCGTAAATAATTGATGCTTCAGATGTTGCGAGCGTTCGGGGTATTAGGTAGGCATCTGAAGGGTGACTAGTGAGCATGGGTTTTCGAATGATTTTCGGGGGCTGTCGCGTGTTTCAATTTATCAGACAGAAATCGCTGTCGACGTCCGACGTTCGGCTCTACCCTCGTAACTTACGATGACTAATGTACTGAACCTTTGATCAGGAGCGTTTCAATCTTCGGGACAGTCAGGACGGAAGGAAAGAGAAATCAAAACGCCCATGAATGTAGGTACCCTCGTCCTACTACCCATTTGTAGATTGGTGTCTTATTTGCTCTTGTTAATCAAGTGCCTGCTTATTCTTGTTCCAGGTAAGGGCCAGGAAGTGTACAGAATACATCATCAACTTATCTGATTTGCAGTGGGTGAGTCTCATCTCTTTTCAGTGCTGAAACTTCTTTTTACGGTTCAAACTTGTAATAACTTTAGAAGTAGGGTAGTTAGGTTCCTTCATAAATTGCATCAGCAAGTCATCAGTTGCGGAGTAGCTCTTAGGACGCGTTTGATCTTTATGGTGACACGTTCTGTGAATTTCAATGCGGTGTAGGTATTACATTTGATACAAGAAAGTTTATATTTTACAGACTACCGTGCCACTCAATATCTGCAGTATAATTTTTGCTCTTCGGTGTAGGATTTACTACAGTTCTGCCCTCCTTCAATCATCCACAGATTAAATGTCAATCAATCAATCAATATGTATATATTGTAGCAAACGTCAGGCGTTACAAAGGTTGGTAGGCACAATATTACTTCCGTTATCATTTTAGAATTAAAAAGTATCTCTTCATTCAAAATAAGTTAAATAAAAATAATTCAAAATTTAAAATGAAAGTCTGTTTTGTATTCATGTGGCTACATAATGTCGACCAATGTAACCGAATTTCTATGAAGACCATAAAAACGCCCGATTGAGAGCACATCCTTGTTGTAAAACCTCTGCCCTTCTTCCTGCACCATGGGACATACACAGATGAGGTGTTCGCTTCCAACAGATTCACCCCCTCGTGGGATGCTTAGGCGAGCAAACTTCTCTCCTCCAGGCCTAATCTGGGTCACCAATCTCTTCATTAAGCGAAACATGAGCGCCTCATACGTTTTCACATTCTGTCTTTCAATTTCCTCGGTGTGCTTCCTTCCCCAAACCAGGCTGAGCACATTGTAGTCGATTGTATGAGCGACCGGGCAACTCTGGACCAGGACTGTAGTGAACCTCCCTTTGCACTATGGATCAACTCCAAATTGGAGCTGATGGCCGCCTACCCTTTCATTCAAGGCCTGATGGACTTGGCCCCAAACAGTTCCAAGGGAGAGAATGTGATTCCCAAATATTTAAATGAATTTACAATCTTAATTTCGTTCTCCCAACAGAATTTAAGAATTTGAAGCGCTCCGGTCCTTTGCCACCACGCCAAAACACCATTATTGCAGATTAATCATGTTTCAGCTAGAGACCATTGGAACAGCAGTAGTCATTGGGTGCCCTTAGAATTCATTGAAGTTCAACGTTGCTGTAACTCATGAGGCAAATGTCATCTATGCATTGAGAGAGCAATGAGATCGACAGCAGCGTCGAGGTTCAACCCTCTCAGTCCCCTTTCTTCTAAGTAGCGGCAAAATCGTGCGAAGAGTAGAGGAGAGAGCACCCCCCCCCTTTAATGAACCAAGAACCCTGGATTCCTTGCTGTTGTGTTCAACCTGAAAATCGAGCGTTCTCTTGCTAGTGACTTTAGATGGCTGATGAGGCGACAACTGACGTTCAATTTCCTCCAGAGAAAATAGCGAACGACACTGTCAAAAGCACGGTGAATATGAAGGTGACAAAGGATTTAACCACTTGTTAAATGTTCAACTCAAGTCGGATGTAGAGTGGTCTATCATGTGGAGAAACTAAATTATAATAGTGGACAGCGTTCAGGATGTTTTGAGTGGGCAATAGCGACTGCGTTTTAAGCTCGCTGTGTTTCAGGAAGCAATCCGCTAAAAAACCTGCCCATTACTGTACTTTTAGGTAGGTATACCCGTGTGGCCTGAAAATACCGAAGGTTCCCCCGTAATTACGGCGCTCGAGGTCCCGCTGAGACCCGGATCAACAATGAAAAATTGCCAGTGGCCTCATTTAAGACTGCGGTGAGACGAGAGGCGGTTTTTGAAGGATTTTAGAGGAAAAGCTTCAGTTATTAAAAAACTTGCGGCCTGTAAGCTCTAAGAAGGATGAAGCTGCTCTGATAACCACATGAAATCTCGTATACCGAGCGTTATGAGGATTATCGTTTTTACACAACGATCTCAGTTGTTTCAGATGAAGCTTTTTATTGCTCTAGAAAAGAGGTATACGAAGGGTTTACCCTGGATGAGCCTCAATTGATTTCCACCAAAGCTATATGTTCCAGCCCGTTCGCCGCCTTTTGAAAAAAGTAGTCTTAATTATTATTCATCTTTCGGCAAGTTTAGAATCTGAATAGGTAAGTCCCGAACTAAGTAACTCCAGGATAACAAATTGTCGTCTATGAGGCAACACCACGTTAACAATATTCAGCTTTTCAGAAGAAAGAAAACGTATACCTGCCGTATAATGGAAAAAATATTTTGACAATTCATACGTCTCGTATATTATACGCGATGTGTCTGTGGGGTTCTCAGTCTCAACAATAATTCTTCTCGGCAATTAACGATCAGAACGTTGATTGATGTTTTTATAGGACAGAGGAGGTTATCTAACTTCCTCTCAGGGTTGACAACCACATACACATTCTCTGTTAAAAATAAAAACATAATTTGAACAAATCCACATCAACTAATGCAAACAAAACATAGGAAAAATTCTTCCTCTTAAAAATAACTAAAATAACTGTAATATCCCCTGTATCTTGAGAATGAGATTATACGTTTCTGTGCTTCCCTAGACGTTTCGCTCTTGGAATAGGTTAAACCATATTGATTAGGTGAGTGTATGCGTTATTCTATGGTTTAATCCTAATGTATTAGATAGTGCTGAATACGAATTTCACCTCGGGATGAAGGGGTTTCGGTTGCGTAATGTGGTTAATTCATTGAAACTATACCTGTTTCTCGTGGATGATCAAGTTTCCCTTTGAGCGTATGTAGGGGTACTTCACATCGTGTGTAGAGTTCAGAAATGGAATTAATCCCGAGAGAGATGATTTACCGGTTTCTCAAGGACCCTTAAGCTATCAACCAAATCACATAATCCATGTAAGCGAATTTACAGTCTCCTTTGACGATGAGTTGAAAATATCAAGGGGTCCCGGGCAATAGGCCTGATTCTGCAGCGGCCGGTCGGTGAGCGAGGACTTGGATTAGGTTCGATTTTCCATAAAGGGGAAGTTCAGTTATGATTACAATCATAAGGTAAGACAGTTGTTCTGGGCCAAGAGGGAGAACACTCAATGAAATTGGATGCTGTTGGAAACGGAAAGGCCTCTCTAGCCGACCCAGGGTAATATAAGGGCAATTTCAGTCGACCGTCTAACCCCATTCATGGTGGCCAATAATGGGGTAACTCGCATCTCGATTACGTTTACCGGCTCTATCGGGAGGATCTTTTAGTTTCCGGCCGTAATATTGAAGGGAATTTATACCAAACGTGTAAGAGCTTGGTATTTTACGACTGGTCGAGAAAAATTCGCCTCACCTGCACAATCAATTTCAAGTTTCCACGTCCTCACTCATTTTCCACTAAATTTAGAATGCTGAATCCATTGAGATGTGTTCTAGAAAGATTTGTACCCACCGAAAGAGGTTATGGGTCAAAATGGGTATCTATTTCAAAGGAGGGTTTCGACGTTTCTGGTACCTAGACGTGTGCGGTACTATTTTCCACTAAATGTTGGACGCTGAATCGATTAGAATGAGTCCGGACACTCCACATTTACTGTTTTTCCCCATTTTCTCTATACTCCTGGTCCGAGGAATAACCAACCTATAAACGGAATAACCTGTTCTCTTCAGTTTTAAACGATGTTCGTACAAAACAATGTATCTATAAATATCGCTGGCCGCGACATCAAATTTGGAATGTTTTTATGACTAACTCAGGTTTACATTCCGAGGATTGAAAATGCTTTATCCTGAATTCTTCGTCGAAATCTACTTCCAATTAACGTACAAAATTAATTCTTGCGTTACTCCAGTGAAGGGTTGTCTACATTACTTAACATTAGGCAAAGTTCAACGGGGTTTAATATTAGTTATTTAAACATCTGTTCTTTGACGTGATAAAATGGCATCTAAATGAGTATTATGCGATATTAATTAGTCTTCAAACGTTCTCGACGTCGGACCTCTTCACCACTCCTTCTCCTCGTATACCCTTTGTTTGATGTCCACGAACAACCCGTCGTTTCATATTTCTCGAGAGCCTCAAATAATTTCGCTGCCTATGAGCCTTCCCGTTATTAGCCGGTGAGGTTTATCTTCACCTCAAACGTTGACTCGTTCCATGATTATATTAGAATTGAAAGGTACGACTTCAAACTTATCTCATCACCCCATCAACCCACCCTACTACGAATACCTTCCTCATTTATGGACACCGACTCCCCCCTCCCCTCCCTGAGAGAAAACAGAATGGGAAACGTCAGTTAGCTAAGGGAACGTCGTTGGCGAAGTTTATAATCCGTTTAACAGCGTTCGCCTCTTAGCGATAGGAAAGCACTTCCGAAGAGCGGCTCAGCATCACGACCAGAAACTCAGCGACCCGCCCCAAAAGCCACATTTTGCCGTCGAAAAGCCGACTTTTTGGAATTAATATTGTAAGAATCGAGGGGGCGGAACTCTGTTGGCTTAGCAGGAAGAGTTTTCAGCCCCCGAACTTTTCAACTTGTTAGATATGGGCTCTTTATAAGGAATTTTATTATTGATGGGGGATCTCTCCCATCGTATTTTCAATACTCTGCAACCCCTCCCCAAACAAAAATTTCAATCTTCGTAACCAATTACGAGATTTGTGGATGGATTTTTGTCCGGGCTGATTCGTTTGCCATTCATGTCGGATAAAATATCATTTTGATTCGTGGCAAGACAGACATTGAGTGGTTTTGCCTCTTTGGTCCTATACAAATTAACTTGCGGGTTGATATCACGATAGAGAGATGTTTTGTTTTCCTTGTTTTTCAATAGACTTATATTTTTGGGATAAATAAAGAGCAAAGCGGTCTCGACTGCTCCATTGTTCAGGAACTACTCTTGAAACATGTACAGAGTAAAAAAAAAAAAAAAAAAAAAAAAAAAAAAAAAAATCAGTGAACCGTTAATAATGGTGTAATCAGTTTCACGAGAAAATATCAGTTAGATCAAGATACATGCCACTCCCGCTGTACAATCTAATAATAACGAGCCATGAGAGTAAATTTCACACACCGTAAAACCTGTTTTTCTTTGAAAAGATTCATTGTACTCTTACTGACCATTGAATTACAGGGCAACAGGATCCAAGGTTCCACCGATTGTCCACTCCCCTGTTACACGCTGCCAAATGTATTTTCTACTAGCAATTTTATTTGTTAACATTTTTAACAACAAATGACATTGAAGTATTTTATATTCAAAGCAAGTTTTTAAAAAACCTCAAATTACCCTTCGAAACGAGCTCAAATGAAGATCCTACACTGTGACGTCTTCCCTGAAGACCAAATTTACAAACGACATTGGATTTTAGTTTAATCAATTACCCTTCTCATGAGATCCTACCTGTGAGCAAACTCCGGATGTAGATCCTTCAAACCACTCCGCATAAAAAGGCTCACGTAGCCCTTCAGAAAGACCATATTGTTTTAAGAGCCTTCTGGCCTGATCCCTTCGGTATATTTCTGGCGGATAATACACTGACACTTTACATTACTGCTCCGGTTCGCCCGTGTTTCCCTACTTTATTACCCGTAAGATGCAGTAAAACCTCTTTCGTATGCCTCTGTAAGGACAAAATGAAGTTCCAGTAGTTTATGAAGGCTCCGACCCTTTTCCGCGAACGTAATAAATACATTCAAATAAGATAGCTCTCGAGTATCAGTTTCTCAGCGGATAAAAATTTATCGTTATTCATACCCTCAGTTCAGGAGTTTTATTTATGTTCTGACACGACAAAAGTATCTCGTTCATCGCATGTCTCTCCCCTGTTCAATGCCCTGCTTTGTTTACTTAACAGCTTCGGGTCTAACAAATTCATCGATGCTCCGAGTATGACACAATCCAATCGAATTTCCATGACTGCCAACGAACCAACTGTGTATTCCGGGGAAATGAAAGTCTTTCTCTTGAATAGAAATAGACTCCGCGCTTACATTTCCCATTCCGGTCAGCGGCCGAGCTTAACGAGCACGCGAAAAACCTTTCTATTTAACAACTATTCGCCTTTTTCTGCGGTGCCGCCCTAACAAGCTGATTTTCTGACTCGCTGTTTCATTTTAGCCGCCTGCGGGGCAATCGGATCTCGATCCACCGCAGAAAAGTCGTCTAATTAGGTCACGGGATGAAGGGGAAATAAAATTCAGTCCTCGAACGAGAAGTCATCTCTCCCGTTTTTTTGTTGACGACTTTTATTCCGAGTAATCAACGCAGAGCATGATATTTTGTGCCGAATGTGAATAGGCCTTTTCACAAACTCTATCGGCGATGGTGTGCATTTTTCTGCAATAGGTAATTGGTTTAAGGAAATCAATAGGCAGCCGGGCTGTCATGGTTCATTTCAAGTCATTATGAACCTACCTAATGCAATCTTAAAAAATTATAAATTCAATAAAACCAGATGTGATTACTGTACTGCAAACATTCAGATTCAGAAAAATCGTGGAGGATTGTGATGACCATCTAGGATCAATAAATTAGAAATTCTTCTGTTTTAGAAAAAGCCCATATTTCACCAATCCTCTTCCCTGGTGTGCGGCAACCAGTCCTGGCTCCAAAACATGTAGTAAAATGATACCACAATGCTCTAAATATTCACTTGTGAGATACGACACGCCTTCTTGATACACGCTGTTTCAACTAATATACATTGTAAATACGGAATTCCACAGAAAATTATGCTGTACACGAGACAATTCTCGAAAAACCGATCTCAAAATACCAATATTGATCCATACACTCGACAGCAAGAGGTTTGCTTGGAGGATTAATGCCTAAAGAATAACTTTCCGGTGAAAATGTTCGAGAAACTTTAATGCTCATCCAGCTTTTTCTTAATTTATGTAACAGTCGAACGACGAAAATGCTACAGTCTTGAAATTAGCTATTTTCTTTTCTTTTTGTTGGGACAATAATGGCGTCGGTGTATGTGTCTTACCCCTATTTGATTGAGAATGCAGGTCATGGCACTACAGCTGCAGAATCTGCATTATTTCTGTCAATTGCGCTGAATGTGTAGTCAGTCGAGCTTTTGCGGATTTGAGCTACGCCTGTGGTTCGTCAGGTTCTTGCTACAACAGTCAAAAGCTAGAAACCTCTTAGTTAATTGTGGTAATTTGTGACCTCTGAACTGATTTCAGGAAAAGTTTTGACGTTCAAGAAATTGAAGGGCATAGAAGTGAGATGTTGCAGCCAACGGGGATGTTTAGTGACTGGGTTCTTTCTCCAACATAACGAACAAATAATGCTTACAATATTGCTTACAGCTATTGGACTACACCGTGACGAATTAAGGAGATCGATAGTAGTTAATGGCCAGCACATTGTCGAGAATACAGAAATAGGCGAAAACGACTTGCTTAAATCTATGTGAGAAAGGCGAAACATCAAGGAAGGAAAGAGGCAGAAAGGGTGCATTGCCCCTCATGAATATTCTACATTGATCTAATAGAAATCTCAATCCTCACCTTCATTGACTGCTTCCACCTTTGTGCTTCAGCTCTATTTGCCTTCACTCCAATCCCCTCGATAGCCGTTCGCCTCTTCACCTTTACCGTCTCTGCACGAATCAACAATGGCGAACAGAAGGCTTAAAGGGGTCTTTGGTCGAAAATAAATGTCTCACAGCCATCCGCTCTGAAGAGGATCGTTTTAACAATCGATAATAGCCAACAGTTAACAGTTAACAGTTTTGCAAATTACTTAGGTCATGGACACGCTGGTCATCTACCCGGGGTTCATATTCATCAACACTGTACTTGGAATGATCATCTCGACCATTCCTACCACAAAACTCAATGTTGCTACCCTACTTACTACTTATATCTTACTTTTCTCATACTGAATAGTTGAAGAATAATTTAAAATGCGTCTTCCTATTGACTAAAAGCTCTTCGCCAAGTGTCCTCCGCCGTCCATTGAGCTGCCAACAATTGACATTCCTTGCAATTTAGCAAGTGTAAGGCAGTTGATAGAAGTGAACCGAAATTTTAAGCATACTACGGGTTAAGCTCTATTTCATTATAATTGAATAAGCAGTTCATTATCTCCTCATTGGTTATCGGCTTCTGATCTTGGTGGGCTTCACCTTAAGCTTTCATTCACATAAAAATAGTTCCATGGTTGAATGTTTCCACCTCTATTACACCCAAATGCGTGATGTAACCACTTTTTGGTTAGTTATTCCTTGAATAATCAACCTATGTTTGTTTCATGCTTGAAAATATTATTATTATTATTTTTAATATTTGATCTTGTACAAATCAGTTGAACTTTAGTTTTCAACTTTTGAAACTGAGTTTGGTCGCTGAGAAAAGTTTGAAATTAGTTCGGTCGACCGTAGCGCCCTATATTGTCAGAAAATCACACTACCAGCAACCTCAAAAGCAAATGAATACGCAAGGCTTCACCTTAATTCGACATACGATCCCAATGCCAAAGTCATTCGTGCAAATAAATTATCATTATTTGATACCTATACCTATGCTACTGCTTGATCGTGATTTCAGTATTGATTAACACTGATCATCTCATGCTATAATATACTTAGCTACGTACATTATAAACTTGTTTATTTATTCCTTGAACATATATCCTACCTTACCATCGTCCATTATTGTCATGTATATACCTAGCTGACCAGTAATGTTATCTTGTAGAAGGAAGAAGATGTATGTTCACCCTAATATCAGCTGACAGATAAGAGCCCCCCTTCTGATGTCACATCCACAGCCTCCATCACAATGATGGCAACATAAGAAAATTCCAGGAGAAACCAACCAAAATCAAGGTTCCAGTTTGCAAGATATATCTAGGTAGGTACGAATTTTTCAAAATCGACTTTCCTATGTTAAATGCCCAAATAGTTGGCGCACCCCTAAAAATAATTTTTGGCAGGTTCGGACATTTTTTAGAATCACCATCGCCCAAATTCCAACTCTAATAATCATTACCGGCTTACCTTGCAAATTGGAACCTTGTTTTTTCTTGTTATGTTAACAACACTGTCATGGAGGCTATGGTGAGAGGGGGGCGTGACGTCAATGGGGGGCTCCTATCAGTTAGCTGATGATAGGGTGAACGTACACTATTTTCTCCCTACTTCACAGGCGCGGATTCAAGGGGGGGTTACGGGGGTCATGACCCCCCAAACCAGGTAGAATTTTGAAAATTTTTCAAAGAGTTTCGACATAAACAATCAAGTTATGAATAAATATTGGATTGGAATAAAATGGACTTTATTGTTAAAAGATTGGAAAAGTGAGAAAATTTAGTTCATTTTGTTTGTTTAGTTATTTATTTATTTATTTTTTTTAGCTTTTGATTTTATCCTGTGACCCCCTCCGAAAAAAATTTCTAGATCCGCGCCTGCTACTTCATGTACTTATCTGTTGCAATTTATTCATTATAACTCAAATTTTAAAAGCAAATTTTCCTCCACTTTTTATGGAAAACCATTGAATTGAAGAAAATACAGGTACCCCGAGCATTATAATATCCTTGATGCGTTCTGTTTCCATGAAGCGGAGCAATGACATAAATTTAAACTTTTGTAGGTTTACGTCTATATCCCAGTGACAAAATCGAACCCTAATGAACTCTCGTCCGTCCCAACTCGGGTTCGGAGCCATTTATCCGCTATATTCACATCCCAGCATGTTTCGCTTGTTACGCTCACAGTGGACTGTCCATTTGCGTTGTAAGAGCAAAAGCTCGGTCAATAGTGATACGAGGTCGCCGGCCAACAATTCTCAACTCAGATGCAAATGGAAGCGAACGGAGTGGCAGAAAGTTGTTGTTGATAGCTTGTGGCCAGCTCGGCATTAAACTATTTCAACCGCTGTGACCACCGATATTCCAGTTCACACTACTGAATAACATTGGAGTCATTTATTTGTCTTGGTCCATTCAGACGTAGCAGGGAGGATAGTTGGCGAACATTGTTGCTTTGATATGGGACGTTTCGAATTCCTCTGCTGAATACGAGGCAATCTCATTCACTGGGTAGTCGGCTTAGTACCAAATAACCTTTCCTTTTATTTATCTTATTTTTTTTTTTATTTTTTTTTCTGCAGTTTGGCAGGACTGTTCCGACTCAAATTTATGTTTTTCATGACCCAACTCACTGTAGTCCCGAATCTCACACATTGAGTTATGAATAAATAATACGTGGGATCGAATTAATTGAGTGATGTCGATTTACCTTGATATTTTATGCCTTTGTGGAATGATTCCCGGTCTTTTCAAGTGGGTTTGTCAGCATTTGAAGTTGTGATAACGCCTCGAGGTATTGAATTTACGATGTTTTGAGGTCAGTTGCCGCACATTTTGATTTAACCACCCCCTCGACGGCGGTGTCAGATCGACGTCCACTTGAGCTGCTGCCCATTACTTGCTAAGTGCTCCCCGTCCCGAAGTGCCCTGCAATCGGCATTCAATGCTCCTGTCCAGGACGCGAGAACACCGTGACATCCCCCTACGAGGCGCTGTTTATGCAAAACAGAGATAAACCGCGACCCCCTCCCATCGCGTTGACCCATCTGTGGAGTCTCGATCGAGAGGATCCGACGCAAGGGAGGATTGTACTTGAATTAATTCCGTCGGATGGAAAACGTTGTTTCAGCCTTGTAGGGAGGGCCCTGCATTGTACGGGCGGGATAGTGACGTGAAGAGTTACGCTCTTCCGTAGATTCGGACACCCCCTCCCCCCAGGGGGGGGGGGGTATATTGCCAGTGAGGGTAGCATATCAAATACGTTGCTCCCCAAAAGTGACGTAGCATTGGCCGCTCTCTCGTTTGGCCCAACCTTGACATCAGCATTGCTGACTCTGGCAATGGTTGGTTCTGAGAAAAGCCGGCCTGCAGCACATGTTTCATTAGAAATTTAACTTTTCCCCGTTTGCCTCAAAAACTCCCCATTGCGTATTCAAGTTGTTGCCCAGTAAAGGAATGGGAGCCCTCGATGATCGACTAACCACTATAGCCCAACTGCCGCTGTTAATGTTGTTACGGAGGCGTGCTCATCACAGTGGTTAATTCCTTTCCTCGCGTGACGTTGGCCTCGCAAGAAACGTACATTTCTAGAAATTAAATAAATTCACAGGCACTTTTGGGGATCCTAAATCGATTATACCGTCAAAAATCAAACAGTGGAAAACCAAGCTCAAAATCTGTCTGTTTTTAGCCCAGTAGGGCCCCCCAATTCAATCACAATATTCTAAATCCAGCCTACCTGGATCCTTTGAATTAGACATCTGCTTCACAGTTCGAAATTATTTGAATTAAACTTATCTGTATTAAGTGGAGATGTACGTCAGTAAATTAATTCAATGTAATTTATAAACAGCATATCCTTTTCGTTAGCTTTTTTCGTTATTACCTGCAAATTGCGTTTTATTTTATTAGGATTACTCTCACAGGTTTGATTTGACTTGGCAATGCATCTTCTATCGCATGATATAATACATTTATCTAATTATTCAGTTTCGCGAAAACTTTCAGATCGCTCATTATCTTCGTCTTTCACCCCCAATCGGATGAAGCCCGATGAAATACGAGCCTCTTACAATAAAAATGTAAAAATCCAGATCCCTCGGACATTAAAAAAAAAAAAAAAAAAGAAGAAGTCCAAACCTGTACAACGGGTTTTATAAAGCCGTCATGCCCTTTCAGCTTCATATAAAACTCCAATTACTAGACCCTACATCTTACGTAGCCTTTCCAATTTATCCTTGTTGTTTCTAGTGGAGGGGATAAGAAAAGGGTCTTTGTTAGAGAAACGGTTTTTTCCTTCATTTTTTATCCGGTGGAAAAGCTGCATGGGAGCACATACTGTATGTCGTTGTTATCCGGATGAATGTTAATATACCTCTGACGCACGATTATGATGAAGCATCTCAAGTAGATGCATGGGCTAGGAATACCCTTTATCGAGGAATGCAAGAATTGGGGCTAGTTATCGGCTATGCTATTATTGAAGTATTCGCTTTCTAAAGAGATTTTATGGGTTCATTGGTAAAATTTACCAAATTAAACGATCTTGTATGTTAGTTTTCAAAATCTCTACTCGATGAGGAACCTTCAAGGCAGCCGAGTCGAGACGGCGTAGTATCCTGAATTCACATGGGAAATAGAAACAAGACATAACCTCTCCACTCCGTTACATTTCCTCAAACTAATCCGTTCTTTGGAATAAACCCACTTCAGAAACAGCTTTAAATTCAAACAATAATATTCTGTTCGAGATAGGAGTCTCAGTAGAACGTTCTTGTTGAAACAATTCATTTCAAGGAACAACTTTCACAAATACTATTCGTCCCCATTTTATTCGCACTCTCCCTATAGGGATATTACTTTCGAATAATTGACCCTGGAATGGTGACAGCAGAAGATGCAAATGTCTTTCTAATTGAAACCCCATGTAAATGAAAATCTTGGAGGGTTGGGGTGGTTGAGGTTCCATTATTCATGAGTTGACGTATTATTATACGCTCTGACGAAGGTTCAATGTACAACATCCTTGAGAACCTAAACATGAATAACCATGACACTTGGCACATATTACGGCCACACCCTTTTAGGTAGCACATATGGTAGAGACTCGGAAAATTTGTGGCTAATTTTGGACGAAGAGGCTGGTGCATTTGAGGATCATGGCGTGGTGTGCCGGTGTGAATGGACTGTTAGGAAGATAGGCAGTAATGAAATATTATCTTCAGAATAAGGAGCCCCAATGTGTCCCAATTTCTTATCGTTACCCACCCATTTTCGTCTAGAATGTTGTTGGTTGTGTGGAATCCTTCAGAGCTTGCTGCAGGCACTGACCTGATATTTAAGCAGTGGCCCATAGAAGCATTCTTCTACATCCTGCATCCTTCTATGTAGGCACCTATCGATTCTAGGTGGGAAGCTTTTTTCCCTCTCACTTTCTCTTTCTTGAAGGGCCTCAGTATGTGGAGGTCGTAAAATCATATTGTAAAATAAATAAGCCACTCACTCACTTCAAACATGCCTTGCTGAATCCTGACAGGTAGTTGTGAAGTATGATGGACAAGTTACTGTGGAGTTTAACAGTGAGCTACAGTCCAACCTCATTAGAACTTCAAAATAAGTTGACTGCATTTGATCGTGTTTGCAAACGTAAAGCGGTTTATTTCACTCTGTTAAATGTCGGGAATTCGGAATTCCTAGGATCGGAGTGCAAATTTTTACCACTGACGGTTTCCCATCCCACAGCTGGGCTGCGACACCCTCATCGGAAATGTTGATTTTCCTCTGTTGATCGTTTTATTGTTTTGTGTGAATGGAGGGGTTGAGATGAATCCGTAATGAGGGTTTTGAAGCATTATGATGAAATTGTTCCCCCCCTCTTCGAAGATACAATGGATTTGCGACTCTCCCGCACTTTCCATTTCGCTCTCTTTGCCCAGCTTTACAAATTAATGATCACTGCCGAAAGTCCCTTTTGTTAGTTGTCATTTTTCATAACGAGTTTCACAATGGTCCTGCCCCGTCGACCCCCACCATCCACTTTCGAGTTCCTATCATCTCTTCCCCCATTTTCCTGAATTTCTCGCCCTCAATCCCCCGGTTGTACTTGGCTTCCTATTGTGTTGTACCGATCGTGGTTTTGAGGCTCGTGGAACCTTCATTTGTCACTGCCAACGGTCGTTCTTTGTTGAACGGACACCGGCCGTTCGGTAAGGAACAGGGACATGATTAAAAATAACGTTATTGGATAGTAGACGAGACCTCTTTTCAAACCGTCAAGGTTTCCAATTTCCTGCCCAATTTTTCTCGAAGTGAAATTACCGGCCGATATTCAGGTCGCTTGTCAATAATACGATTAACCTGTCAATATAACAGATTATCGCCGTAATATGAGTGTATCGCTTACGACACCACGACCATCTTCTATGGAAGAATCAAAAAGACCATTACTAAACTCCTCTTCCTAAATGGTCCGTTTTTCCGCCACCCAAGAAACCCCTCACTTTCTAGTCTGTGGTTCTAAATAGGTTCACCTTTAGATAAATTGATCATTGCATAATCTATACACCCTTCCGATAATGTTTTTGAGGATATCGATTGCTGAGGAGGAAAGAACCAAAAGACGCTTTTCATTACATTAGAGCCCTTCCCTTAGTTTAGCCCTCAAGGGCCTCTAGGCGCTTAAGAAGCGCTCGTTCGAAGGAGAAAAAAAAAAAAAAAAAAAAAAGCTGCAGAGTGGAGGAAAGCAGGAGACCGCCCCTTCGTCCTTCCCTCGAGGATTTGTTCGGGACGGAGAAGCATTGAGAAACAAGGTCCTCGGGGAGACTTCTTTTAAAAAACTCTTTCTTCTACTTCTCCCACTTCTTAAACTGCCTTTTTTTTCTTCCTAGTTCGCTAGATACAGGAACCACCACCTGAGTATAAATGAGTTAAGAGTTCGAGATCAACGCGTGTTCTTCGGTTTTTGCAACGTTTCTTCGGCCCTCGGAAGCGAAATACGAGTGGGATTCTCGATAGTGTTGAACGCCTCTTTCCGTGTTTCTTTTTCTGTTAGATAAATTGTTTTTCTAGCTTCGTTTTTTATATATCTGCTTGTGACGCTCTTGGAGCCCATCACATACGAGTTTTTGTATCGTTACCTACGTTGTTTCCAATCATGCTTAGATTGCAGGACTGTCTTCTGAGGAGTTGAAGTGATCGGTCAAACACTCCGTCACTTAGTAAAGACACAATTGATTTTTTTTAAATGCTTTTGTGTCCTAAAATCGGCGTCAAAAACTGCTTACGGATCTGGGTAATAATTGGTTTCTTCAAGTTTCCGCACACTTAATCACCCACTTATGAAGCTGATCGGAATTCCCGATAATACTCGAGGAACTTGATGGCATCGAATGTCAGATTTGAACACCTGATTAAAACTTCTTAGGTCGAAAACACGCGAACTCTCAGCAAATCGTATAACGCTTATAACACTATTCCCCGGCGCTGTTTACCGTCGACCTATTACGAGCAATTATGGCCCCTTTCCCTTCAATTGGCTGGTCGGAACTCTAGTGCGAAGGGTTGAGAAGAACGCACGCGAACCTCATCCGTGAATGCTTGCTGAGCACGGGAATGCCTGCGTGCTTCGACGCAGCTAATGGATGAAATTGCCGGCAGTTAGCAGCAGAAAAAAATAGGGAAAATGTAATACTTCGTTGCCAGGGGAGGTGGCGTGGATCTCCTCTCACTCATTGTACATAAATTCCGTATTAATCCGTTAGCAGCAATGTGAAACTTGTCATAGAGCTTTTCTAGGATTTGTAGACTAGAAGAAGTGTCTGCGTCTCTCCACTCACTACTCATGTTATGCAGACGTTGCCCATGCTTATTGACGCAGGTGGATTCAGGAAAAGTTTATCAAACAGGTTTAGTGGTCCATTCGTGCCTGTCTTTCTTCCCCTTCTCTATAACATGCGGCTTCTGTCTTAGCTAGGCGTCGGATATCTGCACTCTCTCCTCCAACAAACGTTTAAAAAAGTTGAAATTTTGAGAATAAAGGCAAATTGTCTACAATGGTTCACAATGGTCCAAGCTCGAGTGAAAAAAGGGTCTAAGAGGTCTCTTAAATGGGTATTAAATTAGAAAATACGTAGATATTACCTTTTTTCGTTCAATTAAATAGGAATCTTATTTCGAGATACCCTCAAGTTCCCTACTCCAACGTGTGGCAATCATTCCTGGACCCCTCTCAATCAACGCAGCGTCAAAATTTAGTGATAAACAATAACCTCTTATACCTAATAGCCCGAAAACCTCAACATCTATTCCCAAAATAAATATTTTTACTCTGTCCTATCTCCTTTTGGGAAGCAGTTAGGCTGGAAATGAGATAGGCCCAAACCAAGTCTTTATTTTCTTTGGAGTATCAGTACGTAGTTCATGTTTCAGACTGAGAGCCTTCCGAACATACATTCTGTTCAGTAATCTGGAAGATTCGTACAACAAGGAGCCGCACAATGATTTTATCAGAAAGGTTGATTATTTCGTGGAGCAATAGTACTGGGGAAAACGGTGAGTGCTGAGTGTCCCGGACTCATTCAAATCGATTCAGCGTCCAAAATTTTTAGTAAAAACACCTCACACTCCTATATACCACAAAATCTCTCAAACCCACTTTTTAAATTGGTAAGTAGGTACTCGTTTTTCCACGTGTGCAGGGTCTTGATTTGGCCTCATGTGAGATGCAACCGAGATACCCATCAACTCCTTCACTTTGCTAGTCGGTGTCGGGGTAGTTTAAGCTGGAACCATCCACGGTCAATGCCGAAACGATCAAAAGGCCGCTCAGGCCTCACCTCAATCATTCCATTAAATTCTCATTAAGGACCCCATCATCCCCGGTGGTCATGGGAGGTGGCCAAAGGGCTGCAGTAGACGGCAAGGGCTGGGAAGAGCCCAGGCGAATAACTGGATCGAGGGTAGGGATAAGCGGTCTACTCTTTAATTAACTTGGGCACTAACTTTCGGTCAACCGACTAATTGTTGTTGATCGTTCTCATAGTCTGTATAAAGGAACCTATTAGGGAGGTGAATGGATCCGTCAGTTGCTTCAACTCGTGGTTGTACAAAATATCAGTTGGTGCTTTCCAATTTCTGTGCGTTGTGACGTTGCATTTGACAGCGATCGCAGCAGTTATTTACTTAATGTGTCAAAGCTCAGCCTAGGAGGGTTCACGTCTTTTCTTCGAGTTTTATTATTTTTTAGAAGTCAACATCAAGATCACAAGAGAAGGTGAAACCATCAAAAATGAAAATCAAGCAAAGAGAAACTTCCTCAAAGGAATACATAGGAAATACAAGGCTCAATAGGGATCTTCTCCATTGTGTGTGTATGCGTGAGGGCAGACGCGTATGTGGCATTTATAATGATGCTAGATGATACCAAGATTTTTCGCTTTACAGAAATACACTAGTTTTATGTAAAAAACCTAACGTGGTGTTGGACACGTTTAATTTGATTTTAATGATTTAATGATTTAATTTGAATTTTGTACCGAAGAGGTTTTACTCGATCTGCAATGGTGTTATTTGGTAAATGAGACATCTCCTCTATTGGAAATGTTTTCTCAAGTTTGGAGCAATTTTATTTGATCTCGAGATATGTAATCTCTACCTAAATGATCTCCTCTCTACGATACTCCTAAATATTCGTGGGTACTGACGTATGTTAATATCATCAGTGCTTATCTTCTGGGGCAATCCTAGTTTGAGGCTGAACTCAGCTTAAAGTAGGTACGTGTCATCAATCAGAACCCAGTACCCACAAATTCAGTGCCGCTGCTGTGGCAGCCGTGTCTTTCTCACACATATTGGTGAATTTCGTGAGCTGGATCGGATACGGGGGCTGAAGATAATGGCTCCTTTCCTCGAAGGAAAAGCTGATTATTTCAAGAATCACCGTCGAGCACAAACTGCTAGGATCATCGGCCGGCAGGTGGGAGAGTCAGCTCATTCCAACTAATCTCGAGGATCTCTCCCTTCATGTTCAACAATAAGGGAACGAGAGCTTCGGTGAATTGTGATGGAAAACGGGACTCGTGAGGTGGCGGGATGGATATCCATCCTAGATTGGTTTTCCCGGAGGATAAGAACCCTCGGAAAAGGCTGGACCTCATTGGTTGTATGGCGGGAAGAAAGGAGAGAGAGGGCTGCTCGACGAGGAGGTGCCTCTTCTTGGGAAAATTCTCGATAATTGGTTTGTG
This sequence comes from Cyrtorhinus lividipennis, assembly GCA_019603395.1. Classification (NCBI taxonomy): domain Eukaryota; kingdom Metazoa; phylum Arthropoda; class Insecta; order Hemiptera; family Miridae; genus Cyrtorhinus; species Cyrtorhinus lividipennis. Next base: position 28,710,666 of record CM033999.1, read on the forward strand.
TAGAACCTACTCTTCTCCTCGTCCTTTCAAAACCTCCTGTCTCATTCTCCCTATTTTCCCTCTCCTTCGCACCCCTTGCCAAACCAAACCGTTACCAACCCCGGCGTGGCGAAGGTTCCCTTGGGCAATTTCTTCCCTTCCTGTTTCCCAGCTTTCCTGTCCACGTCAAAGGGGAATGGAAGGGTGGTAGGATGAGGGGTGGAGGGGGCTGTCAGACACAGGGAGGCGCGTTTCCAGAGACAGAAATAATTGGCCGCCTCCTACTCTCCTTTGCGCCCGGTTTTGCCGTCTTTCCTTCTGTGCTCCCTACCCCTTCCAATCCACAACTTCTTCAGCGACCAGAAGATATTGGCACTTGTTATTGGCTCTTGACAAGGCACCTCCAATTAAAATAAGATTGACTCTTGACCTTCTTTCTTCCCTTGTTCCTGCATCTCGTCGTTGTTTGATGATATACCAATCCTGACACCTCTTCCTTGTGTGAGTGTACGTGAATAGGTTATCACATGCAACTCGTAAAGTGACAGGATGCGCGCATCACAATTAATATATTCTCTGTATAATAAATTATGTAAATCGTTTTGAAACGAGCGATGAGAACGTTATCAGTAACACAAAGGCCTCCAACGCCTCGCTCGTTAGAGAATTCAGAAATTCGTGATCGCATTAAATTGGTAGCAAACCTTGTCTTTGTAATTCTGAACCCTCAGACATTTCGCGCCTAGTTTAGTCTTAGGCAGAGGTAAGATGTAATCGTTTCCTTGCGGAATGATTAATTATTTGATGACTGACATAATGAGAACGTGTATTTGCTATGACAAATTGGTCAAAATTGACTTTGTCAATCCTAGGCAGCCCTTATACTAGAAAATATTCAAGGTTGCCACTGTCTGTAGGGTGTCTCCTACAACTACCGTGATTATCATGGACAAAACCTCCTACCCCTAGAAACCGATTTATTGTTGTTTGTACATTGTGCATGACTTTAGAGCTTAAATTGCACGCTAACGAGTAATTATCTTTTGTTTCAGGTATGTTGGTAGATATCCAACGTATGAAAGGGATTACCCTGCAAAACATCGGTCTTTTACTGGAGGTGCGTTGTTGAAACGAGGTATTAGTTAGGTGATTCATTTCTCCGCGATTGCTATGCACTTATCGTAATCTCCGCCATTATCGCAATTCATCCTTCCGATCGACGGAGTTGATTATTTATTCGTTCACCTGTGGTTTGCAAGCTCAATGTGGACAAATACGATTATTTCCGCACTTGACCGGTAGTTTCGTTTATTGATCACTTCTTAAATCCAAATCTAATCCATAATTTATTGACGTCACTGACTGCTCAAGTGCCTGGGAGAGATGAAGCACAATTGTGACTAAACTCTGAGCCATCTTCCAATAATTCCTTTGCTCTAGCGCTTTAAGTGCCCTCAAATCAACCATCCCGCCTTGCTTAACTGACATGACCTTCTGCAATCTCTTAGGCCTCTCATCAATCTACGAAATAATTGAAACCCGCATGGTCCAAATATTTTGCAGTCACGGGGTGGAGTCGAGGCCCGTTGTGGGCGTTTCGTATTAATCACGACGATTTAACGTTCAGGCATTCGTAGCAAACCTTCGATCAAAATCTCGAATGTCCAGCTACTTCACCGAACCGGTTGTATAACTGAGACATGTCGAACAACGACTTACTGAGCAAATCTTATCGAAAAGAGGAATCATTTATGAACTTCGTGACGAATGTAGATCGATTTCAGGTCTGCTGTACTCGTCTATTAGTTAATCCACATAGTTGATCCAATACCTTTCAGATGTATATACATTTTAAACATACTATTAACATAGAAGCTTGATATCTTGAGCTTAGTTTAGATTGATCCCATCGTTCTTATTCTGTCAGTAGCTGGTGCCCTGGAGTACCAAAAACTGGTTCTTTTGGGTGCTAAAAACTGACGAAATCGTGCCAAGAACTGATGCAAGTAATTTTTCGATGAGAAAAAAAAAATTATATGTGATCCTAGCTGGTTTTGACTAACGTCAGACGAAAGTAGAGATATGAAGAGCTAGCTGATATGTTGGCAGTAAAGCCATTGACAGTAAAAGACATGGTAAAAACCGTAGGAAAATTCCATAGCCGAAAACTGGGGGCTTTACCCAACAAGATGAAAGGTAATAACATGTTTCATGTACATAACAGGGTAACATTTTTCATACACATTTCTTGCAAATCGTCTCTCTAATGGACCGCAAATTTCCATCAAACAAACTACAAATCTACAAAAAAAAAAAAAAAAAAAAAAAAAAAAAAACTATCTGTAGATGGATAGCCTTCCATGTATCACTCCTCCTTTCCTTCTCACTGTTGGTGCATTCAGTAGCAGCATGTAAATTCAAAGTATCAGTATTCACAACTCAAGTTGACCCTTTTTCAAAAGCACCCATAACAGCGAGATCTTCTGATGAATGAGAGGTTTAAATATAATTATGATGATAACCAAAAAACACAAGTTGGAAAGAAAGAAATTGTACCCATGTCAGACCACATGTGGCAGCTACAGAGCCACCACAGAACCGCAAATGGTCCGACGTTCAAAATTATTTTATGACCGCCGCTTTATTCCCGCAAAAAAGTATTTACTAAGCAGTTTCTCGCTCAAAATAATATTTTCCTCTAATGCCGGTAAATTATTTGGTTTGAATAAATAAAGCCTGTATTTGAAACAGGATTAACAGGATGTTTCATTTCGTTCAACAGAATTAATAATACATACACGACACAAGATTTCGCGTTTGAGTGCTTTGAAGAAGTTTCTACTCATTTCAACATACTATTTACTCCCTTCATGATCAATCGTTTTGATATTTTAATATACCACATTGGTTGATTTTATTGTAGTCCTTTTCATACGTTGCATACATCTATAAAACTCTCCTTGGAGATACCGAATTTCTTCTATTTAGCGTTGCACTGATGACTCAGAGGAACTCCTCGTTCGTGCTCTCTTCTGCGATAAAATCACATTGATTTCAAGAATGCAATCGTAACCTGCGGCACATAACATGCCCCCCAGAAGTGCTTTACAGTGTACCACTCGTTCCGAGCTCATTTTTCCACCTCCAGATGAACACGATGCCGATGGTTTGTGACAACATTAGGTGATTCCAGGCCACATTCTACTTCCCTCGAAATGACTCGGCACTTTTATCACCAGTCGTTACCAGACCCTCGCTTCAACGTGCTCTTTCCTCGTCTTTTATGTTCGCAATCATCGGTAACGAGGACCCCAGGAGGGTGGCACAGAGCACACAGGGTGTGTACGTAGGAACCACTTCAGGCCGGGGAAACCACTTCGCTTTATTTACTTTTCAATATATTATCAACGTCGTGGCTTAATGAAGAAATTCGCCATTTATTGATCTTAATTACGTTTGGATTTTTCATTGAACAAAATCAATTCAGCCGAATTGATTCAGCGTCAACCACATAGTTCAATACCTACAATACCCCACAAAAAAAAAAAAAGTATAACGAGAGAGGTTTATGTTAGTTACTAGTGTTTTCATTATTTTCGAAAAAAAAAAACTCGGTAGGATACTTTGTTATTTTTTAATGGGTTTTTATAAGTGATCATTTTGTTCGTACCTATACCCCACAAATGGGTCACAGAACGGTTGGCGCCCACGGGAAGAGGTGATGGGACGAACAGGGTATCTATCCACCTATTTCAAGAGTGGGTTTTCGAGATTTCTGGTACCTAGGCGTGTGGGGTATCATTTTCTACTAAATGATGGACGCTGAATCGATTGGATGATTGTTTGGGACATTCCACACTCACTGTTTTCCCCCCATTCCCCATGCTCCTGGTCCGAGGAATGACCAACCACTGTGCAGACTTAGCAACTTTTTCCTTAGTACCGGTAAAAGTGACCGTCAGGATTTTCTCGCGTTAAAAAAAATTTTTTTTTAGACAATCATTGCTCGTGTGATATACGGTTACGATACGATAACGTTCCCTTTCATATCCAAATCATTCGTTGGAGGGCAGTTTTACAAGTTTTTGGCCTCAGACTCAGAATACCTTCCTTCAAACCTCAACTAATTGTTACTACATATGCATAATGCTCGAATGGTTACGTGAATGTGTCCCCTTCCGCGGTCCTGTTTTATGGTCCTGGGCAGATGACGCGACAGCAAACCATTGTACTGGGGTTCCTCCTAGCGTGTCCAAAGTGTAATGGAGATACATCACCCGTAGCGCAATCCATCAATTAATAAAGAATGTGTGAGCACACAAGCACCACGCATCACCACTGTCATTCCCAGAGTAACAGAATCAACGCGGCCGTCAGTTAGGCCTCGGATTTATCCTCAAACCAACGGACATTTACGCGGAGAATAACTTTTTTTTACGTCCTCCAGTGATGTAGGATGTACTCCTGTTATCTCCCTGTGACCTACCACCCGACTGATACGCCGTGATTCAGTGACAATGAGTGTCGTTAAACTTGCCCAATCACACCAACGCTTCCCTCAGCCTCTGCGGGCGACGTTCGTCACTTGTCCCCTGATTTCTCAACCGAGCCCCACTTTCTACCTATTGTTGACTTATACGATTACCATTCAAAACAGCTTGAGGACGCTCGTATATCACTATAGCGTGGGGCAAATGGGATCGTTACGACTACAAATCGTCCACCTTGTCCTTGACACATTTTGAGCCAAATTCGATTGAGATTTTTTCAAAACGAAAACAATGAGAAATCTCATGCGAATTCCCTGAGCCATGGGGACAAGGCCAAGATGACGGAGAACACCGGAACAAAATGCAAACAGAACTTTTCATCGTGTTTCCTTTTTCATTGAGAATCCCGTTTCAATTCGCTCTCAAGAGTAGCCATGTTTCAGTGTCTGGGGTCGATCTCTCCTCGGTCCCTTGATAAATTTTGAGTAAACTTAGTAATAGATCCGCGGCTTTATTCCGTTAAAACATTCGGAAGCAGTTTTGAGGCACAAAATTTCAGAGCTTACTTCAAAATACCCTCGGCCATCTATGACGTTTTTAGCATAAATATTCTAAAAAGCCTGCGATTATGTCCACAACCTTTTTCAAGCCCCAGTTGGTCCTCGAATTGTTTTGACCTAATCACCCCAATATGGATGAGAAGGTGCATTTTGTAAAAGGTTTTTCGATATTTTTTGGGGACCTGAAGGCGGTGGGGCATCATTATTATTTAATAAATTTTACTTGAATTGGGAAACCATTTACAGAGTGGTCACATTTTCAAGAATTGGTATCGTATGGCTAAGTTTTGCCAGAAAAATAGGGAGCTTCCTCTTTGAATACGCATTTAGGAAATGCAAACTAGGTCAATTTACGGGGAAATTTTAAGTCTGCGTGAAATTACACGTGTGACGGTTTCGTTCATGAAATATTCGTGTGGTTGGATCTGACCAATTCGCTCTCCTTCATAATAAAATGCTGACGGACTGTCCATGGAGATGGTTCCAGAAAGACGTTCTTACACGCACGGCCAAGAGAGCTCCTAGTGAAGCTCACATCGGTGATCCTGAACATTTTGATTCAGTTAATTTTGATTTACCACATTTTCATTTTTCTCATCTTTGCAAAAATTGACAAAGTTGAAAAATTAATCTTTTGTTGGGTAGAAATTCTATTCGGCCTCATTTGGATGTATCTACTACTGACTGAATTCTGATGAAATGAGGGATCATTCATAGCAGAACGTGAACTACTGATGATTCAATAGAGATTCGTTTGAAATAGTTCAAGTTGTGGCTGTGGCAAGGTTTTCTTTCTTTCAAGGTTTCTTTTAGGTTGACGAGAGATACATTTTTACAAATATGCAAGCAGAGAGAGATTGAAAGAAGCAAAATGAAAGCAATATTACCTCCGTGTCCCGGGTAGTCTATTTTCTGGGCTTTCCATTATATTTTTCTGCGGGAGTACAAGTGTGGTCCGAGGAATGAGCTATAAACAAACGAGCGAAAAGAGTTCTTATTTGCTCAGTGGCAGTTTGGTGTAGCAAAGTGTGTTTTGTGGATGAAGATGGCTTCTTTACTCCTGCAATTGGAAAAAAACCGTCGTTGATTCTTCACTCAGCTCGGATTGCAAAGCTTACCAGGTCACTGTGCGATCGACCGACCCCGGGTTTTCCTTTTAATGGACAAAGGCATTAAAAACGTTGAGAACCGCTCCCCGGCGAAGAAGATAAATCGTGGAACAGGAAACAAACCCTGGGAAAATGCAGTTTCCTGTTTCATAGGAGGGGAAACACTAAAAGGCCGATCGGTCACGGCTGGCAGTAGGTCGGGGATGTCGCCAGAAATGATTCAACGCCGATGTCAGGGGAGTGAGAAAAAGGGTTGCTCATACGAGGACAAAGAATAAACAAACGCGTCGACGGTTTGTATAGAAGCAGCAGGTTGTACGGGTCAACTTATCCGATGAAAGCGGCCGAGCGGGAGGAGTGCAAATGGAGAGGAAACAGCCAGGGACGCGAAAGAGGGTTAACATTGTTAGGTTCCAGAATCAGCGAACAGTAACAAGTAATCTAGCCCTATTTCATGGTTTCATAATCCCCATAGCACCCTAGCACCCTCGCCTTTTAATCCGTACAGTGTGTATCACGGATGAAGCTTTTGCCGCGTTTTTATCGCCGCGGAGAATTATGACTTCCAAACAACTGGATGGGATTTATTGTGACCCCTCCCTCCGACGCTTTCTTCCCAGTTGTCGAGGGTTTGTATGCGGTCATTCTCTCGCGGGGTTTTTAACTCGAATTTAAACCGAGTAGTTGGGTTTGACCTGTGAAAGCAAACGGGGGAACAACATTCACTGCTCGGACTCTTGTTGTTGATCAAAGGTATTTTGTAGAGACAATGAAATGATGAGAACGAACTTCCTCACAAAATAATATGCGGCAAAGCACTCAATAACGTATACAGTTGCTAAAATGAAACGAGAGAACGTCACTTCTGCAGAGATTCTTTCAAATTTATTGCTCTGAGTAATTTATTGTCTTCGACATGTTGTACCGCCGATGGCATCAAACGTGCCCTAGAATCGATGAATGAAACTAGTCAGCGATGAAGTAGAACGCTGCCAACCAGATTCCATCTTAATCCTTGTTAGTGCGTTTGCCCACTTGAAAGAACCCGGCAGTTTACGCGTTCTTTTGATGGAGACCTGGGGAACTTGAGTGACTGGGTTCTGCAGCTGGAGACGGTAACATTCGATAAAAATTGCTTGGATGAGTGATTCACGTGCTGCAGAATGCAGTGATGCACAATGCAGAGGTAAATCATTGGATGCGAAGTGGCGCAGATCACATCCCTTTATAGGTTCTGCGATGGATCTTGCTTATGCTGGAAACGCTTCTTTCTATTAACGACGGGATATACTTAACATCGAAAAATGTAAGCTGCCTCAGCACCCATTGCAACTTGAAGCAAAATGAGGGTAAATCTGCGTGCGAGAGATCAGAGTACGCACCCCATTAATCGATATTAGATTTATCTACGATTTATAGCAAATACTACTGACTATATACTGAATATACTGACTTTTGTTCATAGCCGGGGCCTGGCAATGAATCCTTCTCCTTCCACCTCCACCCGCTTCAGATCACTGGCGGGTCAATCCTTGCATTTTTGAATACACCCTCGTCATATCGAATGTAGCGAATCAACTACTGTTAGGGAACGTAATCTGATCTTAGCATCAGCCAAAATGAGGAACATCCACTTTATCGCCACCTGCCTAGTTCTGGTGGAGTTTAGTGTGAGACTCCTGGGTTTAAGTGTATTGAGCCTGGATGACGTTGTGGACCTCCAGGACTCAAAGGAAAGATCAAGCGAGATTTTCATACTATATCTGAAGGTATCGCACTGCCCTGTTGGTGGAATTTAGATGGTGGCTGCAGGGATACTTAGTAGTAGACAATAATAAAATAATAATAATATTTATCGCAATAATATCAGTAGCAATAATAATAATAATTTAAAAGAAAGATGCTTTCTTCTTATTATTCTTCTTCTACTCGTATTTTTGAGAAAAATCTCAAAATCAGATTAATAATAGATGGTTATTCTTTGAATAATCAAAATGTGTTTTTCGAAAAGTGGAATCCAATTTGATGGGTCATTTTAGAATGATTGGTGCCCACCGGAAGAGGTTACGGGTGATGATGAGTATCTCTATCAACCTATTCCAAAAGTGAGTTTTTGATATTTCTGGTACCTAGGCGTGACACTTCACACTCACTGTTTCCCCATTTTGTGCATGCTCTTGATTCAAAGAATCTCGAAAGACGATGCACTGAAGTTAAAATGTAATAAAGATATCTTTCAACCTAAACTCTAGGATTTGCGTTAACATCACCAACGACGATCGTTCAATGACTATCGTCGAATGAATAATCGTTCAATGTTGATGCCCTTGACTATTTACCGTGCGCGTTTTGGCGTTTTGGTTGGTTATTCCTTGAATAATCAACCTATGTTTTCATGATAATGGTCAACCTCTCCGATTCGGCTCGAAATTTTTTTCTGGACGTTTCATGATGTCCTGATCAAAAAAATCTGCAAATTCTTACACACGGGTTGGTTATTCCTCGAATGGGGGAAACAGTGGGTGTGGCGGGTCCCAGACCCATTCCAATCGATTCAGGGTCCAAAATTTAGTGGAATATGATACCCCACACGCCTAGGCACCAGAAATCCTGACACACACAAAATGGGTGGATACATACCCATTTTGACCCATAACTTCTTCCGGTGGGTGCCAATCGTTCTGGGACACACATCATTGAATTCAGCGTCCAAACTTTAGTGGAAAACTATACCCCACACGCCTAGGTAGCAGAAATCCCAAAAACACATATCCAAAATGGGTAATATATACCCAATTTGACGCATAACTTCTTCCAGTGGGTCCCGATCGTTCTGGAACCCATTTAATTGGATTCAGCGTCCCAAATTTAGTGGAAAACTATACCCCACACGCCTAGGTAGCAGAAATCCCGAAAACACATATTCAAAATGGGTAATATATACCCAATTTGACCCATAACTTCTTCCAGTGGTTGCCAATCGTTCTGGGACCCATTTTATTGGATTCAGCGTCCAAAATTTAGTGGAAAACTATACCCCACACGCCTAGGTAGCAGAAATCCCGAAAACACATATTCAAAATGGGTAATATATACCCAATTTGACCCATAACTTCTTCCAGTGGTTGCCAATCGTTCTGGGACCCGTTTCATTGGATTCAGTGTCCAAAATTTAGTGGAAAATGACACCCTACTCGCCCAAAATCTCGAAAATCCATTTTTCAAAAAACACATTTTGACCCCTACCCCCCCCCAAATTTGGTCCGATCGGGCTGAAAAGTTTCGAGGACCCGTCTCGGCTGGGAATAGACACCTGACCCAAATTTCAGATTTTTAGAAAATTGTCTACTACCAAAAAGGGCGCGGACGGCGTACGGCGTACGGCGGACGGACATCGACCTTTTTTGATCAGGACATCATGAAACGTCCAGAAAAAAATTTTGAGCCGAATCGGAGAGGTTGACCATTATCATGAAAACATAGGTTGATTATTCAAGGAATAACCAACCAAAAGGTCGATGTCCGTCCGCCATACGCCGTACGCCGTCCATCGTCCGCGCCGTTTTTGGTAGTAGAAATTTTTCTAAAAATCTGAAATTTGGGTCAGGGGTCTGTTCCCGGTCGAGACGGATCCTCGAAACTTTTCAGCCCAATCGGACCAAATTTGGAGGGGGTAGGGGTCTAAATGTGTTTTTTGAAAAATGGATTTTCGAGATTTTGGGTGATTTAGGCGAGTGGGGTGTCATTTTCCACTAAATTTTGGACGCTGAATCCAATAAAATGGGTCCCAGAACAATTGGTACCTACTGGAAGAAGTAATGGGTCAAATTGGGTATTTATTACCCATTTTGAATATGTGTTTTCGGGATTTCTGCTTCCTAGGCGTGTGGGGTATAGTTTTCCACTAAATTTTGGACGCTGAATCCAAATAAATGGGACCCTGAACCGATTGGAATGGGTCTGGGACCCGCTACACCCACTGTTTCCCCCATCCGAGGAATAACCAACCCGTGTGTAAGAATTTGCAGATTTTTTCATTCTAGTCGACATGTACCACTCATTTTGAACATTCCAGGAAGACGTTCTTAGAGAGCCTAATATTCCTCTAATTTGTCAGGTCCGCAAGACATGAATTGAACTAAGTAAATTGAATTAGAAACAAGGTGCTGACAAAGCTTTGAATTATCACTGTCTTCATTTAAATTAAATTCGACCTTCCAAAGCAAACCTATTTAGTGGCTCCCCTCGTTTTCATTTCCTTTTAGACTAATCAATTCCGCCCCTCGGGACCTGGTATAAGCCGTACTTATCTTACGTTCGCTCCAAAGTTTAATGAAAATGAGTAGCGGAAGTTGAGGCACCTATTGGAGTGTTGTCACAATCAACGCTGATTATCTTTCACCTGCCACCTGGGAAACTTTCCTTCTCTTTTTTTTTCACCCCCGATGGCCGAGCTCATTCAGATCTGAACGCGGGAGGGTTCCCTTTTCATCGTTGCCCGAGTCGGAAAAGTGTAGCCCGATAAGGTCGGGACAGACCAGTTGACAGTGTAGAGACATGCACTCTGGAAAATTAGACGATGGAAATGTACCGGCCAATCACTCGGTGTGGTGTTCCCATGAATACGTCTGCTCAGTTCAGGTTCCGAGTCTTTTGTTTCACGCAGTGGTATAGTAGAGCGCGCTGCTCCTGAACAGCGGTATGTCCGGTACTTTCTCACGAGTACACGTACACGTTCTGTGTGAAGGCCTATCCCAAAATACCACCCTTAGTAAGGAGCTATAGATTCCGACCATAGTATGCAATGCAGTAAATACTGTGTTCTCACACTTGACATAAAACTTTTTTTGTACTCCAATATCAAAATTTACATTTGCATTTAACACCTCAAAACCTCCTATTCTATTTCTGCCTGGATTTCCTTGTTACTGCGAGAATTTTCTCAATTTTTATCTGAGCAGGTTTCCTTTTCAGAGTCAATATTCTAGAATAGTAGTTAGCGTAAAGCTTCGATGGTTTCAATACCACTCTTCTTATTACCACTGCATTACAACTGGATCGATTGGAATGGGTCCGGGACCCGCCACACCCACTGTTTCCCCCATTTCCCCCATGTTGAAGAAATGAGTCTCCACGCGCCTGGTCCGAGGAATATCGATTTCGATTATGATCCGTCGTACAGAGAATTCAACACTATGCCCGATTAGAAATTGCGTTTGCCAGGAGCTTTGCCATTCATAAAATAAATAACTTTACATAGAAGTATATATGCGAGCTCAGTGGTTCTCCAGTAATTGAATGAGGTTTGCAGCGTGAGCGGATATCAGCATTGTGTCGTTGAGTGAGACCTTGAATTATTCGCTCCTTATAATACATAATTTCGGGGCTCCTTCTTACTACATTTCCCATTTCAGAGAGAAAAGGCTGCCACTCGTTCGTGTCGCAATTTGCTCGTTTTTCGGTTTCGTGTGGTTGTAATTATAAAACTGAAAAGACGGTGGTTAGGGAGCTCAGGGTGCTGAATGGGTGAATCCCTTGTTCCGTAGTAATGAGCTGGCAGCCGTTTGTTTCTCCGGCTGTTTAGACTCTGAGTTATGAGACCCGCAGTCTGGTAGGCCTTACTTCCACACAATCCTCCCCTCTTGCTTCTTCCCCTCCACCTACCGTGTTCCTTACCGACACGAAGAATGTCCCGTCGTCACGCTAAAGTCTGCAGAGAGGAAGAAAAAGAAGGTATAAATTAGTAAGGGCACCCTCCTCCAAAATCGTACTCTTCCTCAGATCCTGGGTGTGAGTTTTCACCCCAAAAAAGGAAACGGCTGTGGAAAAGGAAACAGGCTAATATTGTAGAGTGTTGGCTCATCGCGAAGTTTTTGGTGGCGCCTAAGCCACTTCGAGTTTGATCAGAAAACAACTTGATCATCGGTCGGTTTGAGTCGGTCTTCTGAACCTCATACGTCCACAGTTGAGTTCAGATGAAGCTCTAAACAGTTGAAGATGTTACACTGAAAAACACTGCGAATTCTTTCACATATTCCTCGGAACAGGAGCACAGGGACTTATTCTAATTGATTCAGCGTCCAAAAATCTAGAAAAAATGATACCCCACCGCACACGCCTAAGTAACCAACACAATTCGGAAAACCATTTTTGAAATAGATAGCTAGATTCCCATTTTGGATTCAAACCTTTCGTCAGAAAGTTGATTACCCCACACAGAGCCTTATTTGCCAAAATGATGAAATACGGTGGTACAATTTTATCACATTGGGAATCAATTTAAGAAGGCAGGCTAGAATGGTGATTTTCTCGGTTGCATCGCAATCGCTTTTTGAAGTTGCTCGCAATAATGAGTTGCTTTTCACACAATGAGACACCTTGGATATTGGGTGTGTTGCGAACAAATTTTCAAAAAACTAAAAATATCCCGGGACTTGGCGGATTTATCATTTTTCGCATAGTCGCGTTTTCATTCCCGTAGCTTGGACCTCAATTTGTTTGTATATTTATGAGAAAGGCACCGATGAACATTTCCCCGCGCTCCATGAGCTTTCTATAAACGATGTTATCCGCAGTGTGGAAAACTCGGTGGGATTCGCTCGGCTTTTCCATATCTCTTTTTCTCTGGACACCGGCTTTTAAAACGTTAAAAAGCCCCCCCCCCCCCTCCCCACTCATCCCATCACGACGTCCCGAACTGCGGCAGCTTTGACAATGAAGGATCTATCGGGCTAGGAAGAGCGAGCGGGGCCTGCCAATAGCACACATCCTCATTAGAGGTGAATTATGACGTTCCGGTCTCATTTTTATCCACATCCCCGGGGAGCTCTACCGTGCGGGAGGCTCAATAACAATAATTGCTCTTGAAACCCCACCCCAGAGCCACATTGGCGTTTATACTTCGAAGCTGTTCTCCTGGCTGAGCGTCAATATTAGAAATGGCCTCAGCTCCAAAGAGTCGAATAGGCAAAAAACCCTGAATGAACGTATTTAATTCATTTTTCGTTCGTTGTGAGGGTCTCCTCATTAATCATCGAAACCATTGTTCTCGCCACGTGACCCATTACAACCAACTGATTGATTTGATTCGGAGAGAACGGTTTATTATGATTACTTACCATAGTTCCATGACTCACCCTAATCATATTACTTCACTCAGAACAATGCCATGTGTTGCACTTATAAAAACATCTTAGGTTATTCTTGCTTCTCACGTTCTTCTCAACCCGGAATTACCCTTCTAAGCTACTCAAAATGATATTTATAACGATAGGTAACATGGACATATCCTAAATATCAACATCGATTTGGACTCCGCATCTCAAATGGCCCGAAATTACGAGAGCCATCACAGGTATTATAATTATAAGTATGCTCTTGAACATCCTGAAATCTAAGATCTGAAAATCCCTAATGCCAATAATAGTTTTTCTTCGGTTTAATTATGTTTATTTATTGGAATCAACCAAAAACGCGTTAAGTTTTTATTTCAATCTTCTCTTTCCATAGTACCAAGTCTGTTAATTCTAAATCCATAATATGGAACTGATAATATTATTATCAGTCCCTCTTTAGTCCGACTCCCAAAAAAATACGTTACATGTGCTCTGAAAATCATTCATTGTTGGTTTTTGGGAATTTACGCTTGCGGGGCATAATTTTTCAATTTCGAGCGCTGAATGATTGGAGGTCAGTTCTCGATTGCCCTTCAGAAATTGAGGGGAAGACTATGCAATGGGATGTTGCTTTGTTTATAGAAGAAGATTGTCCACATCCTTCTAATTTGGTTCTGTACATTCTGGAGGCTCACCTGAAATATTATTATTATTATTGAAAGTTGTAGAATTATTTGCAGCGATTTTGCTAATAGTTTGGCTGATAAGTTGTGAAATGACGAGTAACAGGGGTCACGGGTTTCTGCAACTGGCCTGAATTACATCTGTACATCCATGTTATTACCGATTTGATTTCTCGGGCAGGAATATGCTCTGGCGTAGCCGTTATACAGAAAAAAGGGGCGTGATTGTAATATCAAGTTCGGTGATATAACTGCAGTGGATTCGGTTGCTTTTTATTGGCATTTTCTGGGATTCAGGTTTTGTATTTTTGCCCAAAAGCTCCTGACAAAACTTTTTCTTCTTTGAATAGCCACAGGGATAACTAGAGGTAGTAGCAGAGGGACATTCAATAATCTGTGGTAAACAATGAAGCGATCCAGTGGTTCGGCCCAGCGGATTCCAAAGCCGTGCGAGCACAAGAGAAAAACAAGGGCCGGACCAGGACCGGACGTACGAGCATAATGCCAGGTCTGACGGCGTTCGGAGGGGTTGGAAGGGAAATGATATTTCCTCGTCCCTCAAAGGGTGAACGGAACAGTCTCGTCCTGTTAGCTGTTGCAGAACAAGGGCGAGTTGAAGCCCATTGTCCGCGGAAGAGCTCCAGGGCCAGAAAACCCGCCCTTGATTGTCGGCTCCCCAAATATTGGTTTGTTATGATGTTGTCACGGTTCTCCGCTTCGGCTTTTCTTCAGTCGAATACGGAGGGTTTCCCTTTCAGCTCATAATTCATTTTGATTCTCTTGGAGACGAGGGCTCAACAAGATGAATTGCCGGCCACTTGGGATCCTCGTCGCTCGGACCATTTCATTATTCCGGGGCACATACAGCACCTTTTTCTAATGGTATTCATCTATCAAGCAAACGACTTCAAACATGATCGGTCAACAAACTTTTATCACATTCAAAGAAAAATTGCAACGGAGAAGTGGTTCCCCATATCAAATACATGAGCCAGCAAAACGATTCACCGTCGCTGGCGGTTGAATTCAAACTCAAATATTGACCAAGGAAGATGAGTCGCTGAACACATCTCGTAAATGGCAATAATGAGATAATTACAATGACGACTGATGTTATTGCGCTCAGGATTGCTTGGTTTCTAAATGGGATTACATTCCTTGTCGGAATGTACACGGTGCATGTCACTGCCTTATTATTGTACTCCTTTGGTGTGTCTCATGGCTTCCAAATGAGCCAACTACAAACTTGATGAATATTTATATCCAAAAAATTATTCAATTATTGTAATTAGTCCATCACTATCGAAGAACCAATGACTAAGTAATTACTTTTTTCATTAATTTGAATTAATCCATTTTCCAAGAAAATTGCCCATTAACTGTACAATTGCGATCCTCTGGAACCTTTCTTGTCCTCTGGTCGCGCCCCTGGCTGCTGGCGCTGTGTAGCGGATGCCGATGTCACTACTTCTCAGCATTGCCAACTTTGGAACTCCATCTGATCTGTGGTCTTGAATGTACAAGGTCATATCACCAAGTTTCCAATGTTGTAGTGACACATAATTTGCACTGTTTTTAAACCATTTGATTGGTTTCCTAAATCAAATTTTAACCTTTGGTTGGTTATTCCTTGAATAATATTTCTCTATGATTCGTCCCAAATTTTTTTTTCTGGACGTTTCAAGGTGTGTAGATCAAAATAAGCACATGTCCGTCTGCCGTCCGCTCTACGCCATCCACGCCGATTATGGTAGTTGACAATTGAAAGGATGGTGGGAGAGGGAGGGTCAAAATATATTTTTTTAAAACGAATTTTCAAGATTTTTCGTGATCAAGGCGTGTGGGGTATCATTTTTGACAAAATTTTGGACGCTCAATCTAATGAGACGCGTCCCTGGACGATTGGCGCCCACCGGAAAAGGTTATGGGTCAAAATGGGTACCTACCTACCTATTTCTAAAGCAGGTTTCCGAGATTTCTTCTTATGGGTTATCATTTTCCACTAAATTTTGGACTGCTGAATCGATTTTAATGAGTTTCCAAGCTGCTTGTCTTGCTTTTTTTTCAACCCTACTAATTGGATCTTTTTAAGGAGAATCAAACCCCTTCAAAATCTACTTAAATCTTCCACAGGCCAACTTTTTTTTTCTTCAATCTTTTCCATAATAAAATTGAACTTTTTTGTAACAAGATTAAGTTAAATTGGATATTTACTTCCCATTAAACCCTTCTCAAATTAAATTAATTTTTTTTTTGGTCAAATTAGATTTTCTCCAAGTTGGGTTCCTATTTCTGATATAGAATTTCAACCTTTTCCATGTCCATTCCCTTTATTTCCAGACAAATAACATTTTCCGAACCAAATAGTTGAATCTTTTCCATGTGGAATTCATCTCCACCAAAAGGTTCATTTTCTCATGTCCCATTGCTCACACTTTACAACCAAATCAAGCCAAATTGGATTTCTTCCAGGTCGCAGTAATTCTCTCCCTAATCATGACCCTTTTACAGTTCATATGGAGCCATTTTTAAATATAAGATTGAATATATTCCTCTGGTAACATTTCATTTTCCGCGACAAACTGTAGTTTTTAATGAATTTTTTAAAACCATTTCCAATATTCTTCTGATCTGATTAAAACTTTTCCAGGTCTGATTGAACGGCTTTCATACTAAATCAAATAATTTTTCAATCAAATTGAATCATTCATCAATGATGCAACCCTATTTCAGATAGTACGGTGTTTGAATTCTATACGTTTGTATGAACGAATACACTTGGAGGATCGAATGCTCACCAAATAGTTGATATCATCACAAATGCATGGGCAATAGTGACCTGTAGGGGCTCCGGTTCCACCCTCTGTTCGAATCTAATTTCAACGTCAATATAGTTGGTGAGGAACCTAGTTCGATATAGATTCTCCACTGAATAAATAATTCCCGAATTCAATTCAATTTGGCGGGATGCTAAACAAGGAACCAGGTTAATGGGATATTGGAAGGTTATAATCACTGAGCAATTCGCCGAGCTCGTGACAAGCTTACGTTCCCATTCAACTTCCGTATTAAACCGCCTATTGTACGAGTATTGCCACTCGTTAGCGATAGCGTTCGTGAGACCACACATCTCATCTTGTGTGCTATTGAATTCTCTACGTTAATTTCCCGTTTGGAACCACTCGACGCTCATGAATAGTTTGCCCGAATAATTAATCAGTAATTCTGTCGATACACATACCTACAATGGCTCGTATTGTTCATATTTATGTATGAATTGGCAATAAACGGTCCCTACGTCTATAGAGTAATTCGAGTCATGGGACGACCGGATATGACCGTCTCTTCAAGTCCCTGTTACCAGCAATATTTTATTAACTGTATTAGTATATGCCCGCGTCCAATGACGTCACTGTGTACCATTGTGGTGATACAGTGATCCAAATAACATGAAAGTGAAGAGCTGAGGAAGATTGTGTTCTCACTGAGACGTTGATCCGAAAATTGATGCGTTCGCGCTATATTGTCGTTGTCATTTTCATAAAATACGATCTTCCAGAAACGACTAAATGCGGTCAGGTACGAGGGGAATGGTTGACTACAACTATGAGAGAGATAACTGTCTTTAGCCGAGGTTCGCATTTTGTACCGTTCGCGTTATAATCAATATCACGAGCTGCCCTATCATCACCGAAGGCGTTGGCCTATTAATAAATCTACAGTGACCCTCAGGTGTTGAAAAGGTTGCCAAAACACGTTTTCTCGCGCGTGATCGCTTTTTCAGAACTTTCCTGTTCGATGTTTACCCAGCAGTTCCAATCTACGAGAAATATTAACGCCTTAATTTTTTTCTGACGCAGAGACAACCAAAATCGATTTGTGACTTCCAATTTAGCCAGAATAATGAACTTGTAACTCAATCATTCAGAAGTTATCCGGAATGATTTTGTAGGTGAATGCATTATCACACCCATAAGCTGTTATCCATTATCACATTTTAGGAGTTGGATAAGATGTAGTGTGTGCGTTGGCGTCCTTGAGGAATCTTTGAAAAATTAGAAAAATCATACACCAAATCCCATTATTAATAGCTTTTGAGCAAACATTTGTGGTTTTTAGTTCTTAAATCGTCGTCATAATGTGATTATCTCAAATATGATTTAGTACAATAATAAACCTTCCAGCGTGCGTAGTTGTAGTTGCTTCAAACCTCCAAATTTTGACATGATTTGACATAATAATATTATCATGCATACAACGAGGCTACAGAACTGTATGACCCAAATTCCAGATCCTTATCGATCATTCCTCCTATGGAAGGGGGGAAGAGGGTCATGACTGCTATCAATTATCTGATTCATCTAGCAAAAAACAAGGACAAAGTAAATACATTTCTTGATAGTGAGAAACATTTTGAGTTTTTTCCGCGATTTTCTTCTCACCTCGTCGCATTTGCGTGATCAAAATATTTTCGGCAAGATCCGTCCTTGATCTTTCTCTTCAAAACATCTCTCCCTTAATGTTGGCCAACAGTTGCTCTCGTGGCGTCACAACCCTTATGTCTCGAGACTCGTTTGATACCGATAAATTTTGAGAGCGGACGCTACCTTCGACTGCAAAAAAACTGGGTTTAAATCTTGCGAAATCCTCTCGGATACCGCCAACACTGGCTTTCAAGACGCCTGGAGGTGAAATATAGTGTTCTACCTTGCTAACAACGTTCTTGTTTTCTTGATAATCAATCAACAATATCTTATCCCAAAACGGGAGGGCCGATCGAGTCTTGCCGATATCGGGATCTAACGAACTTGACCTCCGTCCATAGTAACAGGCTCCTACATCATTTTGGATGTAAATATTTACATGTCCTGCTCGATTAAGTCCTTCGATGAATTCACAAGGATGTTCGAATTATTGAATTCTGTGCTGATGATTTGTTCTAAATTATATATATTTTATTTATCACAGATGTATAATATATTTACGTGTTAGCATTTAGTACAGTTTTGAGTTTACACGTGACTAGAAGTTTTGAACAATTATTTGTAACTGTAAGAGCTTAGGGCGGGAGATGGGTGAGATATGGCAAGGGTGGAAACAGGAGCAGGTGCTACAGCTAGAGGAGCTTGCACGTACGTGGGTCCTTGTATGATGGGAACTGGAGCGGCTAGGGCAATGGGCTGTTGGCGGATGATCGTTGTTGGTGGAGCAGCAATGGCAACGGGAGTGTTGGCGAATGATCGTTGGAGCTGGAGCAGCAATGGCGATCGGCTGCTGTTGGATGATTGTTGGTTGTGGAGCAGCAATGGCAATGGGCTGTTGGCGAATGATCGTTGGAGCTGGAGCAGCAATGGCAATCGGCTGCTGTTGGATGATTGTTGGTGGTGGAGCAGCAATGGTAACTGGTTGGCGAATAATTTGGGCTGGAGCGGGGTGACTCGCTGGGCTCCGGTTCACAACTGCGTTGAATCCATTGACCGAATCTGCGCTGTACTGTACAGTCCTAACCGAACCGTCAGGCTCAACAAGTGAATAACTTCCTTGCACGTTATCTCCGTCTCTGGTCTCACTCTGCTGCTTGGAATCTCCGGTAGATGGATCGTTGACGCTGTAAGAGAAAGAATACTGGGGATGTGGGTCGATCTCTTCTGCCGGCTGCGAAATCAAAGCAGTTGCAGCTGGAGCGAAGACTGCTGGATGAGCTGCAGCAATGAGAGGAGCAGGTTGAGCCACGGCATATGAAGTTTGCTGTAGAGCCAATGGAGCTCCCCCGGTTGCTATGTACTGAGGGGCAGCACAAGCCAATGTCAATGTGGCCATGAGAATAATCGCGTCCTGCAACTAGAAAGAATATTCACGTTCAATTGTGAGATTCGCACGACAAAAGCACCTCAGTAACCGCATTTAGCTTTTAGCTATGCTTTTGAACACTTCTCATCGCGACATTCCAGATATTTCTACAGAAATAATGAAGTACGTTATTACGCCTTTATTTGATTGACGTATTTAAGCAGCTTGCAGGAAAATGCATTCTTGAGAGTAGGTACGCTATCATAAAGATTGAAGGGTAACTATTTGAGCATTTCATCGAAATAAGAGAAATTTTTACAACCATCTACTGATAACCTTTAATTGTCTGATTGAATGAATTGGTACTAAATCAATAAATAGAGACGTTAGTTTTTACTCACGTAAGCCATTTTGCCGATGTACCTTTCCTTCTACTGGCTCTCGAATGATCTGTCGAACAGAAGCCTTCGGTTTATATACAAAACAAGTCAATTTCGCCGTTCGGAAGGGTCGTGACGAGACTGGAGACAAATTTCGAAAGTGCACGACGATCAACCAGTTTTTTTGCGAGTTTTCAGCAACGCTTCTTCTTTTAAGAAACACGCGTTTCCTGATTTTATTGAGAAATTGAACGTTTGAAGCAAACATGTGTCTTCAGAAGGACAGGAAGAACGTTAAGGTCGACATTTTGTGCTACTTTTGTAATTTTGAAGTATTACTCCCTCTCAATGTGCTGCGAATGAACTGAAGGTGAGTTTGGCGCTTCTGAAAATCACTTAAAATACGAAAGGGTGTAAGCAGAGATTAAAAAAAAAAAAAAAAAAATTTACTTTTTTGAAAAAAAATTTCTCCGTCTGCGCAACTCTTCCGCATCTTTCCCCCTAAAAAATGTGTGCTTTGAAGAATGATACCCTCTGTCAGGCTATCTGAATTCCTGTTCTAAAATCTCACACCCGACGGTCAGTACGTCCGGCATCGACTAAACGATGCACTTTTGCGCTTTTTCAACATTCATCAGCCGCGTTATTCAATCCTTTTCACGGGTCACAATCGAATGTCAACCCTCCTTTTTGTCATGATATACGTTGTTGTCGCCAATGACGAACGAGGAGGAATGAGTTCAGAAAGAGACTCAAATTATCCTATAAAAGTGGACGTGAACCGATTTTCTTGTTCAGTCAATTTCGTTTCGTCAGTCCAGCAACATGCGACTCGTCGTAAGTGATCTTATTATTCGTTCTGAGATAAATTTTACTAGATGTCCTGTTCACAAAAACTATAATTAAAATTTCCAATCGTTTTGCTTGATTCGAATCGAATTGAACCTCAATTGCATGTTTTGAAACACGTTATAAATTCAAACAGAGCCCTTGTTATACGTACCTTTTCATGGGATTCTATTTTGCCTATTATTCGTCCTAATACTGAGAATGTCACGATTGAATTTGAGATCGAGCAGAAAAACCGCGTTCCACTTCCCCAAATCTATCAGGCCTGAGGATGCTTTTACATTCAACGAATGCTCCGAGATGGATCGGTGGTTCTCTCTTGTCTCTCTACTAATATTCTGTTAACAACTCAAATAATGTATTCTCAATATTGGTAGGTCGAGGACCTCTGAGCACTTACAAACATACACGTTCTTTTACCCCCTAAATATTAAAAATTAGCATACTATTATAATAGCTTCACTATTATATATTCTTATTCCCTAATAAGAAGTTTACTTCGGTTTTTACACATAATTCTCTAATGGACATACCTATACGAATAGTGAAAATTACGAGTAACCTACTGTAATGTTGATGTTCAATGTCTCTATAGGTCGCATTCATGAGGAATCGTTCCATTGTACTTCCTCTAGTTTCTTTTTGTAGCATTCACATCAAACTGCCAAATTTTTAACTATAAACTTGACGTGAATCCACCTTGCATATTATACTTGTACGTAATACGAGTGGCGTGGAGTGAAAAGCGTCCAGTTGGACTCTCTTTCTCCTCAATTCAACAGCATCAATTTTGTAAGTTGATATGAAGTGACGTTGTGTTGCAAATATTCACGAAGAATAGTTTTTTGGCTTTGCGCCTTGGTTGTGGTACGTCAAAACACGAGAAATATTATTGGAGCCTCTCTTTGCTGAAACCAATGCCACTCTGGAACCTACATAGCGAGTTTTCATTAGAACGATTCACTGTATCACGTATTAGTATGAATGATAGATCCAATATTTCAAGCTGAGTTTTTAGCGGCTCTTCAACTAAGTCTCACGCTTGACGTTTCCCTGATTTTTGTTCTCCTTCTTTGGCACGCAGGTTTTCCTTGGTTTGATAGCGGCTGCAGCTGTCCATTCTGCTCCACACGGTACAGCTCAAACGCACGCACCCAAACTCAACGCTCCTGATTCTGAGTCAGTAATAAAAGTTGACGGCGAAGAACAATCGATGCAGGCGATGCACCACAGTGACATGCACCTCGGTGGAACGATCGTTGCCAGCAACGAGAAACCGCCGGTCGTGATAGCTGATTCAAATAGTCCTGGGTCCGATGTGCACCATAGCGACACGTACATAATGGGCACTTCTCGCCATGCCGAGCCAGAAGTCACTACTGTTGCAGTTGAAAGGACAACGAAAGCCGAGGATTTGATGTCCGTCACTGGTCGTGAGGATTCCAGTAGGGTAGGAAGCGGGTCTAGTATAAAGTCGATAATTTCTCATTCTCCAATGAAGTCACTGCCGGAGCACCTGGTGAATTCTGGGGGTGACGTTTCTCCTGATGCCGAGTCAGTTCTGAGCCATGGTCCAATGGCAAAAAATGTGGGTCATCTAGATAAATCGCATGAAACCCGGGTGCCATTGCCAGATAAGACCAACATTCATCACGCTCCCATCGCTGGGAACCATCCACCCAAGGTGAGCAACGTCCATCATCCATCTCTGTCCAAGGTCGACTCGGTGGTTTCTGCTGGTGCTCCCAGCGCTCACTCTCCAATGGTTCACGTCCATGTTGACGACAGCAGTAAGCACGAGAAGAAGGTTGAAGACGAAGAGGAAGCCACTCCAGTCTCCCCAGTGAGACACGCACCCTTGGCGACCGAGCACCACGCACCTAAGCTCGCTCACCACCCGTCCCTTTCGAAAGGCGAGGTTGTACCACCTGGAGCGGCTCATGCGCCTTTCGCCATTCCGGGAAAACATTCGGACGAGAAAATACACATTGAGAAGAAGTCTGTCAAGATTGATCCTCCCACAAGCAAATCCGCAGCAGATGGCCCAGAACCAGCTATTGTTAAGCCAGCTGCTCATCACCCATTCCTTTCCAAAACCGAACCAGTCGCTCCTTTCGTCAAAGTGGACGTCCCGAGCCAAGAAAAACCCAGCAGAACAGTCTCATCCACGACGGAGATCAGTGGAAACTTTCTCGAAGCTCGACAAATCATCCCAGGAAGCCATCCACTGGCCATTCTCCCCCCTCTGACACAGAGCCCCCCTTCGTAGCCTTCTGCCGACACTCTGGCACAAATCATTCCGACTGGCCTCGGTAACCATCGTTTTCGTCCGAATCTTGGCCACCCTCTCGTAATGAGGTTCCCCCGAAGCCGTGTGTCCCCTTAACCCCCTCCAATTAACACATTTAATTGAAACGGATCTACTGTTTTACTGGCCCGTCCATGATCCGCGGGCTCCAAGGAACGTCACTAATTGGCAATTAGTCGTTTATACCGCAGTTCTGAGGAGAAGCGATTGTTCCGAGTAGTAACAGCGAGCCTCATGCTCATCAGGATGGACGTAGCAGTTCTCGTCGTCCCAAGAGCAGCCGTGCGCCATTTCTGTATAATTAAATCGACGTTTCTCATTTTCGCAACAGTGGGATATTATTCCAACCCCTTCGGCCTACAAAACTTGGAGAAGGGCTTCAATTCCTATTTTTCAATTATTTTCGTAAAAACAAGATGTTTCATGTTATGCACGGATCTCTCTTGCTTCATTTTTTTTCTTACAGGAAAAAATTAAAAGAACTGATTTAATTTTGGATTTTTCCCTTTTGAAGTGCGACAAGATGTTTGATAATTTCGTCCTTATCCTATATTTATGATTTTCTTGTAATTTATTGTAAATACAAAATTATCCGTTCTTTGATCTTATTTCTTCACGGTGTCGTCTCAGTTAATCAAATTATTCAAATAACAAGAAACCTGAAAAAATTCTCTGAATAACAAGTGGAAGAATTCCTAAAAGAGCTTTTATTGAATTCTTTGCGCAAACGTTTGAAAGCTCTCTGATGAGTTCATTGAATACTTTCCTGATTCTATTTAAGGCGAATTTTAAAGAGTATACGGTGTAACATTGTTTGGATACGTGTCCAAACTTTCTGCCTCTCAATCGATATTACTCACAACACTTTTCGATCAGTGATTATTGAAGGTGTAGTGTCAATTTCTTACGATTTTCTTTTCTCTTTTTTTGCATTATCGATTTCTACGTGGGCAGACGAGTCGTTTCATGTATTCAAGGACCACTGTTCGCCTCACTTCTGAGGCGGTTAGACAGTTCGAGTTTCTGAAGTTTGCATGTTAAAAGGGCATTAGTCAGGAATCTCTCTTTCAGCGGGCATCGGCTCTGTCACTGTGCTGTGTATTCGCTTGATTCCGACGTTGCATGTTTACGCCAATTCGCTTCTTTCGTCTTATTTCCGGCTCATCCTCCATGGTATTCGGTGGTCACAATAAGAGTTTCAGTTTGGTCGATTTTTTCGCTACAAAAGAAATTTGTGTCATGAACTTGCATCTATCGTGAACCACGTTTTAAACTGGGCGATGCTGCAATATGTAGAATAATATGATTCATCATGAAGCCCATTACAAGCCCATCTGCTCATCCCAGTGTCAATATAAAACTGCAAACAGTCCCAAATAACTCGAAAACCTGAACAATTCAGTATTACTTTCTAGAGGAATCCAGAAAGCTCTTCAAAGCTCTTTCGATGGTACACTCGAGATTGCCATCAAATTTGGGTTAGCCATCAGGAACCGATTTGTTTGATGTTGTATGATGTTTTTGCATATATATATCTACGATTTTTGATTTGAAATGAGCGTTATGTCTCATTTGAAACTTGATTAGATGTCGTATGAATCGTCAATTTTGAACAATTTATTTGAAAATATAGACGAATAAAGCTCAATTTGATTGTGACATGTTGAAAGGACTGGAAAAGTCCACAAAAATGATGTTAAGTGATGAAATTGTACTAAAATCATCAAGAATCGCTCAACCAATGGTTCAAAAAATCTGTAGTCCTATTAAGGATTTCACCAATATTTCCGGTAGTTATAAAAGTTTTTCTCGATTTTCCCAAAGTCAGCTTGGAAAATGATCTTCACAGATAATAGATCTGCCACAGCCAATGTATGCTTCAGGATACAGCCGGTTTTCAAGTGAAGGTTATTATTTATTGTTCTAAGTAACAATTTATTTACAAAATCAATGGTAGGTAACAACAATGCATGGTAAACGATAAGTTCAGTCGTAAAGAGACTTATCAGTGTTGGAAGGTGTACGAGACACCAGGAGAGGAGTAGGAAGTGGAGACTAGGGCAGGTTGGGACACAGCGATGGGTGCGTGCGAGATGGTGGCGATGGGAGCGGCAGCGATGGGGCGAGCGTAAGCCACTGGCCTAGGAGCAATGGCCACTGTTGGTTGTGCGATAGCCACTGGAGCATGGTGGACAGCAATAGGAGCGTGTTGGACGGCAATAGGAGCAGCGTGAGCGGCAGCGCTTTTCTGGACGACAGCGTTGAAGCCGTTGATAGGGTCAGCCGTGTACTCAACAGTCCTGGTGGAGCCGTCAGGTTCGACGAGGGAGTAGCTGCCTTGGACGTTGTCGCCATCGCGAGATTCAGACTGTTGTTTGGAGTCACCCGTTGTTGGGTCGTTGACGCTGTAGGAGAAAGAATACTGAGGATGAGGATCGTACTCTTCAGCAGGAGCAGCGTGAGCGACGGCTACTGGAGCATGAGCAACAGCCACTGGGGCATGAGCAACAGCCACTGGAGCATGAGCGACGGCTACTGGAGCGTGAGCGACGGCCACTGGAGTATGGTGTACGGTAGCAACAGGAGCATGAGCAATGAGTTGAGGCTGCGATATGAATTGAGGCTGGCTGTAGGATGAAATGAACTGTGGTGCCGCGTTGACGAGAGCAATGCTCAGAACGATAACGGAAAGCCTCTGCAAAGAACGAATTGAGTTCGATAATTTGCAAATAACCGTCATGTTCAAAAATCATTGAAATTAAGTGCATCCTAAAATTATCAAAACTAAAAGTATTAAAAATAAGAAACACATTTAAAGGTAATTTAGGAATTAACCGTAAAAATTTGTGGTTTCAATCATAGCTGTATGGGAACAGCATCCTCGAAATGTGAAATCAATAATGTGAACATTTGCATTCCTAGTCCAGTATCAAAATCCCTCAATCAATTTTAGCTATGTTAGTAAGTGTCACAAAAAGAGAGAATTTTGAATGCAATTTAATTGATTATTTTTCTTTGGCCGTCACATAACGTTAGGCGCTTGCTCGTTTGAACTCACCTGAATCATCTTTGCTTCGACTAGGCTCCTTCTGAGAACTTGGAAAGACTGATGCTCACCACAGTGTCACCAATCTTTTATAGTTACAGATTCGAGGATGGGGAATATCACGTATTTGCGACACAGACACGTTTCTCCCTCTATTCGCGGCCTTTTCGGATCATCCGGCATTTTTTTATCTTTCTCGTTTGAAGATCTTCTTCTCGAAACTTGCATAATAACTTCGGTTGGACTTCGTGGCCGTCAAGGGCGACCCAGAAGCCGTCAGAGCAGTGATGCGCTCGTAAAGTCGCCCGGATCAGACGATGCAGAACCAATTGAGGCAGGGAGAACAGGAAATGAGAAAGGTGCTACTCACTAAAGCTGTAGTCGTCAAACACGAGGACGATAGAAGACCATAGATAATTATATAATTGTAGTAATCTCCTACTTTGAGCAGTGAAATTATTTTAGCTACCTTCTCGGGAATGTGGAGGCAGGGACATACAAATTATAGACGCATGGGGATGATATATTTGGGCTTCAATCTTTCTTTTCAATTTGTTTTAGTTGAATATCGTCAATATCTGGAGATGATTCGGCCTATATGGATTGTATAAATTGGTCATTTTCGGCATCGATAAGTGAAAAGTAGTCAAGCAAACCAGTGCGAACGATTTTACTAAAGGACGCTGGAATGCAGACGTCGAATTTGCCCCAACTAAAAATAGCTCTTCCACTTATTTGATTTTTTGTTAAAATTAAACCTGTTTTTGTTTGTCCCAGTCTCACAAGGGGAACAGTTCTTGTTCCAATGTTCCAACAGATTATGGCAGCTGTGAGAATATTGCATGTTGTCTTGAAGTCGTCATCCGCTGTTTCTATTTTAGTTTAAAATACTGTTTTTTGCAATTCCTGGTTTTGTTCATCAACTTCATTTTCATGATCATAATACCTAATCGTCGGACGGCCGTCCTAAGGTGAAGTTAAGCACATTTTACTTACTTTTTCCCCATTAACGAATAAAATACAAGCAAATATAACTGCAGTTTTTTTCCTGACTGTTTAGCACATCACTTTGGGCAAAAGTATTGAACGATCGACACAACAAATTGGACTACTTTATTTTTCTACTTCCTACCTGTTCACAGTGTTCGTTCCAGTTATCCCGGAAAACCACGTTTCGCTTACATCACATGTTAATATCAGCCTAATATTATAGAATTGATTACAACAAAATTGTTCTCCTTCGAATATTATATAATTCTTATCTTATATTATTCTCGTTTCATCTAACATGTAATAGGGGTCGTGAGGAACCCAGTTTCCACTCCTGAACCGCTCCTTCATTCGGTAGGCGAGCGCATCAATGAACACGCCGAATACCGTGCGAGTCCGAACGGGTCCGCGGGCGTGGGCGGGGGCGTGTGCCCTTCACCCCGGGCGCCCCGGAGTCTGGTGGGACGCGGCGGCAGCGAGTTGCCCGGTTCGGATTCGCCGAAGCTCCGCCGTTGCTCCTTCCCCGCAATCCACTTTCCCTGAAAATTGTTCGAGGCCGTGGACCCGCATTGTCTGTCACCATCAATTTGAATAAATTCGATGAAGCCCTGGATTTTTTTTATTTGAATATGATGAATATTGATAATCCCTCAAATTTATATACTACCGATTGTTTTAATTCGGAAACATAGAGTAATGACAATGAACCATAGCAGCAGTTCATGTAAACATTACATGAACGTATGACTCAAATACAATTGAGTCGTGTGCCAGCATGCTGCGTTAAGTGATATTGCTCCCTGAATTGTATATTTCTCTCTCAAACTACTCATAATACACCTACCATCCTCAACTACACTGTGCAGTTGCGGAAATCACTCAACTATGGTCCAGGCTTTGCAATCGGAGAATTTGATTGGATTGGTTCGAGTGACGTCAGGATACATAGTACACAGAACCCATTTCTGAGGGGCACATCAATCTACAAACTTCAGCAGAATCAATTGAGTGCGAAACAGGAAGGAAAGGAGCAAGTTAATATGAGATTGTCGGTATTTTTCCGTAAATATCCTGACCACAAAATATTATACTCCCGGTCATCTTCTGGGACTGCGAGATTGTATATTGCAGTATAACAGCACACAAAAAATAAAAGTAGCTATTTCCGAACTCCTTTCCGTTGATAGCCCCACAGAAGGCGCTCTAGTAGTATTTGGTGTCCACAAAATTGACATCCCCAATGTCATGGCCCCAGAATGGACCTCACCTCAGTCACTTGAGGTAACCAGTGTTTTGGAAAAGACTGATTCAATGAAGAACTCCCATTTTCTAAGCTCAATAATTCCTTCTGTTGTATTTACATGATATTTATGTCTCAAGAGAAAGATATTTTCAAATTAAAGTTAGAAATAGTCTACTTAATGGTAGTTTAAGTAGTACAATACATTTTTGTGAAAGTATTGTTTATTTTATGATTTACATGAATATGACTTATAATAACAAACTATTCGCGGTTAGGCCCAAATAACAATCTCCGTGTGGTGTGGAGGAGTTTATGGGTGATCCGATCCATTATTTACTTATGTAATCCACTATCTAATAATGTATATTCAAAGGATCCGAAAGACAGATGAGGGGTGAGGCAGGCATCGGGAAAAAAAATCAAATTTGTGGTTTTCTATTTTAGTTTGGAGGTATTACTCATCACATTGGAGGTTTTCCATTTTAATTTAGTGGTTTCACGCATCAAATTGGAGGTTTTCTATAAAAATTTGGAGGTTTTTCTCATCAAACTGGAGGTTTTACATTCAAATTTGGATGTTTTACTCATTGAACTTGAACTTTTCTATTTCAGTTTGGAGGTATTACACTTCAAATTGGAGATTTCCAATTTCATATTTATTTCACAATTTTTATTTAAATTTGGAGGTTTTACGCATCAAATTGGAGGTTTTCCATTAAAATTGTGAGGTTTTTCATTTCAGTTTGAAGGTATTACTCATCAAATTGGAAAAATTTTTCAGCCCGATCGAACCTTATTTGGAGAATAGAAAAAAATATTTTGGGAGTGTTTGCGATCTAGGCGTGTGGGGGATTTTTCCTGTGCGTTTGAACGTGTCTAGATCAAAAAACCAAAATGTCCGTCCGCCGTCCGCGCCGTTTTCGGTAGTAAGTAGACAATTTTATAAAAATCTGAATTTTGGGTCAGGGGTTTCTTCCCGGCCTAGAACGGTCCTCAAAACTTTTCAGCCCGATCGGACCAAATTTGGGCGGGGTAGGGGTCAAAATGTGTTTTTTGAAAAATGGATTTTCAAGATTTTGGGCGATCTAGGCGAGTGGGGTATCATTTCCACTAAATTTTGGACGCCGAATCCAATTAAATGGGTCCCAGAACGATTGACACTCGGGATTTCTGGTACCTAGGCGTGTGGGGTATCATTTTCCACTAAATTTTGGACCCTTAATCGATTGGAGTTGGTCCGGGACCCGCCACACTCACTGTTTCCTCATGTTGAAGAAATGAATCTCCATGCGCCTGGTTCGAGGAATAACCAACCCGTGTGTAAGACGCCAGGTCTGTGCTATTCAACTGAGTTATCCTGAAGTAATATAATATTTGAGAATTCCATCAAATATTTCCAAGCTCAGACGGGTTTGTAACACTAGAATAGTTGCTGGAAGAACTTTGTGAGCGCAGGAAAACTAATAAATTAGTTTGACGAGGTACCGATTTCATTTAACTCAGCGACTCCGACAAATTAGAATATTATACGATCCGTCCAATAAAGCGAAGGCGAACAAATTATTATTTGGGCGCAGCAGAAACGTTCGACGTCGAAGGTAGTTAGTTAGCCATTTGATATTTTGGATCTGGGAGACTCTCAAGTTGAGGAAACCCGGATTCTCTAACAAGGTAGACTTCTGTAACGAGTTAGATCGAGTTAGCGTCTAACGAGTTTGATTATATCACCTCGCCCGGTCAGCGGGGGAGCTCTAAAACAAACTGAAGGGTTTGTTTGGGATAACAACGTGACGAGTCGGACCTAAGTGGGAGGTAATCACTCTTAATTCCGTGAACTCGCGCGAATTTACGAGGCAATTTAGGCCTGAGATTGCACAAATCATTGAGCACGTTTGGGAGGGGGAAGGGGTGCTTCTTAAATGGGATTCTGCTTCCAAAATCGGTAATTTGATTTTAAAATGCTGAATGATCGTTGTGTAAAAAACGCTGCAAATTCATTCATAGGGGTAAATTGTAATGGTTATTCCTCGAACCAGGCGCTAACTTCCATCGATATTGTCAATTTTATTTAACATGGTAAATGAAGGGATTCAGAGCCGTTTTTCTGAATAATGGAATAAAATCTTGAAGGTGAAAAAAGTAGGATTTTTAATTGCGTAAAAGAAAAGTATGAAGGACACTTCTGTTGCAAATGAGCTGTTAAATCGACCCCTTAAGTTTGTACCTTTTATTTTTACCACTTTTCTGTAATCTTTAAGTCAATATAATAGCAATAATGTGAATGAATAAAATACAAGGGAAGTCTGAGCTGATAATCTGTTATTCCGAAATTCATATTTACAAGGCGCTTTAGTTACTCCCCTTTCTTTTTTAAGAGGCCACATTCCAACGTCTCAATGTGTGTTATTATGGCAAATTATGTTCATTTGGTTCGATTGTGCGGGTTTTTGTTTTTTCGAACGATTTTTCTGAAATCTCTCTCCGATCGCTAGGCGTGCGCAGAAGGATCGGCATCACGATGTAGGCACCGTAATATTATGTTCTAGCTTGCCCTTATTCGGTGTGAGCGATCGGCATTGCGCAAGTTACGAGACTCAAAAGTGAGTAGGCGTGGGCCAGTCATTCGAAAAACGGCTCGGCCGAATGATTTTTTTGCGCAATGTTGTCATTGTCAGTGCGCGGGTAAGTCAACCGGGCTCACCCCGCCCTTGTGAAGTTGAGCTAATGAATTTCGAAGTTTGACCCGCGTCGCCTGAAGCGGATCCAATGCGGGCGGCGGAGCCGGTGAAGTTGGGGAGCGTCCAGTTTGCCCTGGGTTGGGAGATGCGGAGCTCTCGATAAAAACGTCCACCGTAAAAGGAGAAGCTCCCGGTCCGAGTGACGTTGCCCAATCGAGAAGCGCTCATGTCGGCGAAACGACTCAATTAATTATCGTTCTTCGTAAATTGTGTAATTTGTCTTTTTGACTTGTACCTATTATATCTACATTGGCTCGCCTTCCTGAGCTTGGAAACTGAGAAAAAGTTCTTAAAAAACATAGGCAACAACTTATGAACGAAAAAATTATCTCTTGGTGTCTAGATTATATCGACGATCATGAATCATTTTGTATATTCGAGACTTATCCACACTGAGACCCGTAGTACTTATTCATTTAAAAAATCAATTGATCATTGTACAAAATGTACTGGAAAATGATACCCTACATGCCTAACTCCCAAGAAATACTGAAAATCGAGTTTCAAAAAACGCATTTCAACCCGATCCCTCACCGAAATCGGGCATTTGAGCTGAAACGTTTCGAGGAATAATTAAAACCGGTTAGAGACCTTTGAAGAAACGTCAAACTTTTTGAAAATGTTCTACTGTTATTACAAACGGCGTTGACCGTTGTCAGAGGACGCTTGGCTCTGTATTGGAAACCCACGTCCTCCCCCGCTGCGAAGGAGGACCCGCTTACGCTTAAACGCCTACTTCACCAGCGGAAAACGCTAAACGGAACTCTCCCCGCCTGCTCGCAAGTCGCGGTGATTCACGCTCAGTAGCCGCCCGCCGCTCCTCCTCTTGCTCAATTCAATCGCCCGTCGAGACAAGTCGCCCGTCGCGTCGGGAGCCCGTTCACCTTTAAATGTCTCATATCGGCGACGACCGGTTTCGCCCAAGAAAATGTTTGTGTCGAGTTACAACCGCCGTAATGATACGCAAGTGCCGAGTGGCTGCCCTTTCGCAGAGGCGGGACTGCGTGTAATGAGCTCATTATCCGACGCATTAGGGGTGATTTTTGTCTGCTAAGTAATGATATTTTGTTTTTAGTCGTATTTAATTCTAGACTTGTTTTATTTATTTATTTATTTACTTTTTATTTTATTTTAGATAGCTTTATTATCCGTAGGATATAACAGTTAAGCGTAGCCCTAATTCACATGGAACTCGAAGTTAGGTTTGATTCAGTGGCCGTCCTACAACTAGATATTCATACTAACAACAACCGAACAATAAATAATATAAACAATCGATGTAATAATTTGACAACCCAGATATAGCTTAGGATAACCTCATACCTACATCAGTGATCACATTATGTAGGACGACAATAAATAAATATAAAGCATTCTGCTTGAATCATTTTGGAGTAATTATTAGATCTTGCGGTCGTTTTTGGTTGGTTATTCCTTGAATAATATTTACTAATAATATTTCATGCAAAAGTTCAACCTCTCCGATTCGGCCCAACAATTTTTTCTGTACGTTTCAAGGTGTCTAGATTAAAATTAGCAAATGTCCGTCCGCGCCGTTTTTGATACTACACAATTTTCTGAAAATCTGAAATTTTGGTCAGGGACCCGTCTACGGATTTAGTTGGTCCACGAAACTTTTTACCTCGATCGGACCAAATTTGGGTGGGGTAGGGGTCAAAATGTGTTTTTTGAAAAATGGATTTTCGAGATTTTGGGCGATTTAGGCGAGTAGGGTGTCATTTTCCACTACATTTTGGACGCTGAATCCAATGAAACGGGTCCCAGAACGATTGGCACCCACTGGAAGAAGTTATGGGTCATCGATTGGAATGGGTCTGGGACCCGCCACACCCACTGTTTCCCCCATTCGAGGAATAACCAACCCGTGTGTAAGAATTTGCAGATTTTTTTACACCGAAAACCTACCTGATACTCTACCCTGTATATGCATCAAATAACTGGAATAATAAATAATTGTGTCATAACCTGTTATTTTCCCGAAATTGGAATGAACGTACAGTGTGCAGTTAATTCAACGTTGTTTCGTTCAAATAAAGCAACAATTATACCAGTGTGGAAAAACTGCACCGAGCCCAGGGATTGTTTGCGGTCCGATCAATTATCCCTCTGTCAAATCCATTTATTGGCATTTCGTCGGGGGTGCGGGCGAAGGAGAGGTCCTGTCACAGAGCACCTGTCACACACGTGGCACTTTTTGAAACCCCATTCGATAAGTCGAGGGTTGAAAAATGTGGGATTCAACGACATGTATCGCGATGATCCGTATCAACCACTCCTGTCATCACCAGTCCGTGGGGAAAGTGGTTTGGAAAATTTTCAAAACGGAAATTTGACTTTGCGCGCGATAACTGAAACATGTTTGGTCGTTGATTCCGCATCGCGCCACAACCGAAGAGTTCCTCTTTTCCAGTCGTTTCTGAATGGTAAGTCCCATTATAGTAATCGTATCGACCAAAACAAATTTCCCTTCTTTAGTAGTCGACAAACTACAATAAGCGAGGCAAAAAGAGTAAAATGTTACAAAAAATCATCACGGCCGAAACTGCGCATGCGCCGATGCAATATTACTTCTCAATAACAAAATAGCTGTGTTTCATGCAAAAAACGGCAAAAAAAAATTTTTTTTTCAAGATGTCTAGATCAAAATTGGCAATTGTCCATCCGCCGTCCACGCCGATTTAGGTACCTAGTAGAAAATTTTCTAAAAATCTGAAATATTGGTCAAGGGTCAATTCCCGGCTCTAGTCGTTCCTCGAAACTTTTCAGCTCGATCGGACTAAATTTAGGCGGGGTAGGGAGTCCTTGGGGTGTGGAGTATCTATTTCTATTAAATTTTGAACGCTTAATCAATTTGGGGTTTTGAACTGATCGCCGCACAATGAGTTTTGCTATCTGATCCAAACCCTTTAAAAATTGACCTAATTAAAATTTATACCATGAATAACTCATGAATTTTTGAGATTTTTCGCGATCTAGTCGTGTGGGGTATTATTTTCCACTAAATTTTGGATACTAAATAAATTTGAATTAGTCCGGGACACTTCACACTCACTTTTTTCCCTCATTCCATCCATGCTCCAGGTCCGAGGATGCGTATGTTGAGGAGCTGAATTTCTATTCAGATTTCCAAGTGAAGTCTTATAAGAATTAATAATATTATTGACTAATTTTCACTTATTGGTTTGTTTCAGGTGAGCGTTAAAATCCTCGAATGTAAACGTAAGTACCAACCTGGAGAACGACCTATTCGAGGCGTTGTTTCTTCTACAGAATTTCTGACCAACGTTCTTATCACCCAGCGGAAATTAATATTGGTTAAGTTATGTTCATCAGGTAGTGCTTACGATAGTTGGTAGATTGATGATACCAATGATCGAAAAAACAAAAACATTTACATGTGTCCTCTCTCAGTTTTGTGCTGATTCCGGTGTTTGCTAGCTTGCTGATTATGAGCAGGTGTGACTCGGCATGTGAGAAGAAATCGATTTGTTTTCAATCTTACAGAAACAAGCGTTTTTAATTTAAATTTATGACAAATTTAAAATGGTAACTAGTTATGTACAAGGTGGTAACGCTCTAATACTAATCAGACATTCACTCAGTGGTAAATGAGGGAGGGGGAAGAATGGATAACGGGGCGGGAGTAGGCGATGGGAGCGGCGTGAGCAACAGCGACGGGAGCGTGAGCGACAGCGACGGGTGCGTGAGCAACGGCGACGGGAGCGGCGTGAGCGACGGCAAGGGGAGCCGCGTGAGCGCCAGCACTCTTGTGGACGACGGCGTTGAATCCGTTAACAGGGTCGGCGGTGTAGTCAACAGTCCTGACGGAACCGTCAGGTTCGACGAGGGAGTAGCTACCTTGGACGACGTCACCGTCGCGGGTCTCATGTTGAGCTTTGTTGTCGCCAGTGTGAGCGTCGTTGACGGAGTATTCGAAACTGTATTGAGGATGAGGGTCGTAGGATTCAACGCGGGCGGCAACTGGGGCGTGAGCGACGGCAACAGGAGCGTGGGCAACGGCGACGGGAGCGTGAGCGTAGGCTACAGGAGCGTGAGCGTAGCCGATGGGAGCATGAGACAGGAATTGAGGGGCGGCGCTGATGCCAGCCAAGCAAGCGAGGAACACAACTACCTGAAAATGAAACAAAATATAAAAATATTATTCTATTTGTGCAAAAAAATGCCTTAGTTATATATTTTAGGTATTTTTTTAGGTAAGACTTTGATTATTAAGCTTTCCACAACTTGGTAGTTTTTTTTAGCAATTACCTAATACAATAATTGGATTTGAGAAAGAAGACATTCTGAATCAATAAAAACCGAATTGTTGGCCCAATAGAGTTTCATTTGTTCATTTATATGAGTATTATACCGTACATTATGAAGTGATGCCATAATTTAAATTATATTGGAGCCAGATATAGGTGCATTTACTCAGGGCGGGAGCAATTTTAAACTACAAAAACGCTGTTAAGGCTACTTTTAGAAATACAAATTTTGAAGAATATGCTGAAATAACATTGTTGCCGAGCATAATAAAGTTTTTGAGTTTGTTATTAGGATACCTAAACGTTCAAAATACCCGCAATTTATGTTAGGTTTTTTTTACATATATTTTTTTTTCTGTGCAGAATGAATGAAATTTTGACGTCCTGGAGCAAACTCAAATGGTTGTTCAATTAATTTCAATTAACACTGTTTTCGAATAGATTTTTAATTTTATTATTATTTTTTATTTTTTTGTTGAAGGCACAATATTGTAATTGGTTAAGGCATTACAGTGGTGACTGTTGATATAAGTGAAAATTTGGTTAAATTTTAGTAAATTGCGTATTAGTTTCATTGAATTTTAATTTCAGTAAAACTCTATTAACGCTAGTGCCCTCAATTTAAATTCGGGGGATGAAAATGTAAATGTAGGTAAATTTCGACGTAAGGACTCACTGAAGGAGACATGTCGAAGTGGATGATAGCTCACACTGTGCACTGATGCTGGGGCGTAGTCGGTCGTAGACTTTTATATCAGACGGCGGGTCCACCCTGCTCCACTTTGCGACATCGGAACGGCCGGCCACCGCCCGTTTTTTCGAGCTCCCACCCTGCGAGCACGCTGGCACGGCGGAGCAAAATGATTTTTTTTTTTTTGTGTGTGTGTGTGTATAGGGTGGAGGCCGTCAAGTGGAGGTTCAAGTGGGTCTAAGTGTAAATTCACATTGAGACGTTCGACAGGTGGGTGGATCGATTTGGCCTCACGTGTCACTCGTCGGTGACGACTGTCACCGGAGTTGAGAGAAAGGTGACTCTGAGGAGTGCCAACTCTATTACTCACCCTAGGAATCCTTATTCAACCCAGAACAACAAATAATCGATTACTTTCCGGTATATATCGCGTACATGCAGGACAGAACATATCTGGAATATCGGAGAAGACAACAAATGACTTATAAACATAAATCAAGTCAGTATATGTGCCCATAAAAGGCAGATTTCTAATTTCAACCCCTCAAAAAATACCAGTCGCTTCGATATTTTCTCAGATT
Source organism: Cyrtorhinus lividipennis (assembly GCA_019603395.1). Classification (NCBI taxonomy): domain Eukaryota; kingdom Metazoa; phylum Arthropoda; class Insecta; order Hemiptera; family Miridae; genus Cyrtorhinus; species Cyrtorhinus lividipennis. The sequence goes on from CM033999.1 coordinate 28,747,507, forward strand.
TCTCAATTCCCTTGTGGGCGGACATTCGTTCTACGCCCAATTTTGAGATTGTTGCATTGAAATGGGTTTCATTCGTGTTACAAATAATATAACAAAATGTTCAGATGATTGCGTAGTTTTTTTCTTTTACTAAAACAAAAACACGGGTTGGTTATTCCTCTAACCAGGTGTTTGGAGATTTATTTCTTTAACATGGGGAAAAAGGGAGAAGCAGTGGGTGTGGCTCCCGGACCCATCCCAATCGATTCAGGGTCCAAAATTTAGTGGTTAAACCTCACACACCTAGGTACCAGAAATCTGGGAAACACACATTCTAAATGGGTAAATAGGCACCCATTTTGACCCAGAGCCTAATCCGGAGGGCTACCCAGAATTATACTCCAACGCTCCAAGCCTAAATCGCCTAAAATCCAGCAGCAGAAGAATAATTTTTTTCCAAATGACTGATGCCGATACTTTATTGCGATCATTTCATGCGAGAAATCGTTTTGGTTTTGCTTCGTGAACTTGAAATATATTGAATATAGAAATATTCTTGATTGAAACATGTTGACTGTCATTTGTGCCGAAGGGTAGAGTGACGAGTCTTGTAATCGACATGCTATTGACTAAATGACACAGGTAAATGATGAACCTGTACAACTAATTCATTCGAATGGCCTCCAAATTAATTCAGTTCCTGCTATTCTCGGGACGTGATTGGGGTGAATAGCTATTTAAAACGTCGAGTGCGAACCATTTGAGAGAAGTTCATAAATTGAAATATGAGTCAATTTCACGCACTCGTTATATTTCCATTCGCTTTACTCACACCTAGCTTCACATTCCATCGTATGTGAGTACGTTTTACTCACTTCCTCCATCACAGGTCTAGTAATCCCTCACCCTTAGTTGCCGATGTTCTTTGTCGGAAACATATATAATATGGTGCATATGTTGTATTGCCGAGCAGCATAACTGACATTTTTTGTTTCAATTTGCCTCATGTGGCAACAAATTTACACTAGGGTGTTTGAAGTGGACATAATATGTCTAATAGTATTATATAATATTATATAATTATTTGAAGAGATCAAAAATTACATTTTCGTAGTTGATTTTGCTGATTCAAGTGGAGGGAGGCCTAACCTCTCGTCACAGCTCCTTCAGCAAATTCAGCACCGTGGTCAGGGTTGGGGCGAAGGGTGTGTAAAATGGTTGAATTCGTATTCCGTCTTCCCTGGGTCCCGTCGTTTTTCCCCGAGTCGCCCCAAGGGGCAAACGGGACACGACGGTGGGCGTGACACGAGCAGTCAAGTTGACGCGTCACGACGGGCAGCCCGTCAATTAATCACCGTCTTCCCTCCCCGGGCGGAGAGCGGCTCCGCACGCGCCGCTGGCCCCGGGGCGCCAACTCCGCGTCGGCTTATAAATCGGCGCTTTCCGTTTCAATCAGCCAAGTTCTGCCGTCAAAATCAGCGGGGCGCTTCTGCGCTTCAAATTTCCAGTTTCAAAGTTCCAAATCGTTTGTCGGCGCTAAAGAACGACCACAAATTCAACATCACCGCCTAATTAATTCATATACCCTCACGCAACGCCCCTCATTTCACTTCAGGAATTCACGACTTAGTTAAATCATCAAAATTGTGAAAAACATCGCCTCAATGACGGACAGACATGGAAATTTGTCCAAGAGGCTAAAAATCATGAAATTTGAGCGAAATTCTCGTTTACTCCAAACATTTAAACGAATTTTCCCGTTCTTTCGCCAACTCGGGACCAAGAACGCTGCAAATTCTTTCACAAGGGATTGTTATTCCTTTGATTAGAAGCATGTAGACTCAATTTTATCGATTCAGCGCCCAAAAATTGGTAAAAACGATACCTCACACGCTTAAATCGTCGAAAATCAAGGAGAAATGGGGAATAACAGCGGGTGTGGTGTGTTTCAGACCCATTCCAATCGATAAAGTCCAAAGTTTAGTGGAAAAAGATACCCTACACTCCTAGGTACCAGAAACCTCGAATTAGGTAAACATTCGAAATAGGTAGATAGATACCTATTTTGACTCATTACCTCTTCTGTGGGCGCCAATCGACCCGGAAGCCGTCTTATTGGATTCAGCGTCCAAAATTTTTTCAAAAATCTTCAAAGTCCATTTTTCGAAAACACATTTTGTGTGTTTCGTTTTTTAAATATGTTAGAAAAACATTTAAATAAAAAAAAAGAGTTTTTTATTTCGATTTTTAATACGGAGAAGTCAAAATTTGACCTCTTATCATTTTTGTTAAAAAAAAAAAATAAATTAAAGGACTTATTTTGCTGTTTAGGGCAATTTTGTGTTTGTGTTTGCAAGCGTTATTTGTGACAAGTTCAATTTTATTTCAACCCACGTGCTATAATTTATCCTAATTTGTCCACGATGAACGCACCCTAGCTCAGAGGCATGAAAGTTTCCACATTTTTTAAAGAGGTTCTGTTCCAAAGTCCATTACGATCATTACGATGCACCGATTATGCATAATTATGATACATTCTACCTTATCCAACGCACAAAGAAATGGATTTTCTTGAAATAATGTTTAGGCTCGGATGAAGGAATGGTTAGAGGGAAATCATATCTCCTAGGCAATCAACTGAAAACTAATGAATTCAGACTTTCATCCATGTTCACTGATGTGAGCCTCGTCTCGTTGCTAGTAGTAACCATTAGATAGAATTTACTTATTTCCCACAAAAATTATAGTCAGCACTCAGCAATCAGATCAGTTTCAACTTGAGTTGTTCTGGGCATGGGTACTATCACGTTTTGACAAGCAGTTTTTGGTGCCTTTATTGGGACTCACATCTGGCGATGTTGAAATACGCCTCTCAATTGGTCGTCTTACAGTTTCGCCACATTTTCGAATAAGACTGACCTTCTCTTTCGGACTGGAACAAGTCGAAATGGGTGGACGACGGATGTGAACTGTCTTTGGCACCTCGTCTGGTCGGTTTTTGTTATCAGTTTTCCATCTGACAACGAACGACAACCTCATGTCAAATACAGGGTGTTCCACGAGTTGTTCCCCTCCTAAAACCGTCCAAATGGGAGTAAAAAAAAAAATGTTTTAAATCATTATTTATTTTGCAGAGATTTCAAAATATCACATTTGCGACTCCACGCAGCGGCGCAAATAGCACTAACTTCCTTATTTTGAACGGGAACCCCAGTTTTTGTACCACAGATTCAGATTCCACCAACCATTTCATAAAAATTTGATCCCTCAAACAATTTTTTAATTAATTAATTTCTTTTTATTACTCGGAACCGGTTTAGCGAGCATTTAAAATTGCGCAACACCAAAACTGTCAAATAGTGGATGATGGTCACCTAACTTTAGTGGAGTAAGTGGTTTTTTTTTTTTTTTTTTTTTTTTCAACGCTGATTAAAATGAAGTTATTAGTTTTTCGATTCGTCTCAATTTTTGCAGATTAATGACACTTTCGATCAACTTCGTTTATTTCGCTTGAAAAAGCAATCTTGTTTAGGGCGTCTGCACATAAAAGCTCTTGAAACTCACCATTATTTGCTCCCCCCCCCCCCCACCTAAAAAAAGTTATAAAATGTCATGTGCAGACACGCACATTTGGACAATAATCCACGAAAATGTAGTCGAATCAAAAAACGGATAGCCTTACGTAAATCAGCGCTAAAAAAAAAAAAAATAAATAAATAAAAAAAAAAAAAATAAAATAAAATAAGTAAAATAAAAAAATAAAATAAAAAAATTATGTGTCACCCACACATTAGAGTTTATAAAGTCATCCACTATGACTGACAATTTGACACTAGACGTGCTCAATAAACCGGTTGCGCGCTATCAAAAAAATTAATTGAGGGATTGAGGGAATTTTTATGAAGATTTTAGTTGAATCCGAATCTGCAATAAAAATTGAGGTTCTCATTTAAAATAAGAAAGTTGGTGTTACTTGCGTATGGTTGCGCAGTTGCTCGGAGTGCACAAATATTATAATTGAGATCCTTGCATGAAAATATGAAAATTTAAAAAAAAAATTATTTTTGTTTACTCTCATTTGGACAATTTTAGGATGGGGGAGGGGAACAACACGTGAGACACCCTTCATCATTTTGAGCAAGGATTTTTTTCTGCTAGGTACTAAATTGTGAGCATCCGACTTTCTGCATTCCAATGTTGATGTTTATAAAATAAGGATCGATACTATTGTTGAGTTCAACTCATTCAGAAAAAAGCACAAGTTTTTGATCAAAAATCACCCACGTGTGATATGTGGTATGATTGAAGTTGCCCACGCTCTTGAAAATCAAAGAGAATTCTCCATCGATCCCCTAAAAACAATGGAAATGAAGTCGGTTATGAGATGACGCAGTTTGGTGGGGAGGAAAATAGAGTTGAATGTAAACACGACCTGTGGGGTATAGATTTGTACCGTGGAAATCGATATTGGTATCGAAGGAATATTAAGTTTTATTCGTCGCCTTATTCCTATGCTCGGGTAAACTGATAGTATACGGTAACATTTCATATAGTTCCCGCGACGAGCCCCGAGGGGCGCCTCCCGACTCGATATTTTCCAACCCCTTATACACACAAACCAAAGATAACACTCCGTATCTATCCATAACAGGCGGTACGCAGAGGAGAACAGCATGAAAAAAGGGAAATAAAGAGAAGAGAAAAGACGAGTAAAGGAGAAAAAAAGTCTTTTATTGCAAAGAGGGGAAAAACTATATCTTTGAGGAAGCGAGCGATATTGTTGGGTTTTGTGACGTCCCTTATCGGAAACGCCCGAGAGAGGTCCCTTGTCCTAAAATGCGGATCCCTGGGCCTATCTCGAGGGGGCAAAAACTTGCAAACGGTGCCTCAAGCTCGGACTGAAGGCGTTAGTCGGAGAATTTAGAGAAAAAGACTTCCGAGTTGACAGTTGGTAAGATAACAGCCGTCGCCTCCGGCCTCTTGCCGAGTTCGTTTTGCCGGGAAAACACTTTTTTTCGTTCACAACTCAGCCGAGAGGTGAATTTAAGACGACTGAATCAACCTCACACGTCGTTTGGACGTGGTTGGTTTTGATTTTGGTTTTTAAATTAACACTCACTAGACAATGATGTCAGAAATGCCACTAAACGAGATAGAAATGTTTGTACAAAGGCTCTCCATTTTATTTTTGAGGAGAATAACAACAGTAATAAATGCTACAAATTCCTTCACAGGGGTTCGGTTATTCCTCGGACCCGGATGGGGAATCGATTCAGCCACCAAAATTTTGACGAAAATAATACCCCACGCGCCTAGGTCAAAAAATGTGTTCAAAAAACACATTTTGACACTCCGATTCGGGCCAAATTTAGTTTGGTTACTCCTTGAATAATCAACCAGGTTTTTCCCGATTGATACGTATCAAATATTCAAATCAAAAGTGTAAAATACTCAAAATACTTTCAAGTGACAAGCGACCGCAATTTATCAATTCCACAAAGAGAAAATAACTCGAGCCCGACAAAATATTCCGTCCATTCTCCGACATTAATTTACATTCGTTTTCCGATTACTGGTTTACTGAAAATAGCCGCTTGTGTATCGTATAAGATATGAACGCTGCATTCGAATGTTACGATATTATCAACGGTGATACGCCGAGTTTTTACAATAATTAAAACCTCAAAAATCGACTGCGATCCGTTGCATTATATAACAGCTTGATTGAAAATTTCCCGTAAGCGAAAAGCGGGAAAATCCAATTCGTGAGAAACATTTTTGGTAGGCTCGAACAACGTCAAAACCTTGTGTGGCGGGTTTTGACATCCTTATCAAACATGTTAGTAGTAATTTTATCTCGAATTGAATTGACATGCCTTGCTGAAGCTCCTCATTTTTCAAAATATTGGTTGAATTTCGTAGTATTTCGGAATCCCGATTATCCCTAAAATTTTACAATATGCCGTTTTCAATAGTGGACAATTCTCTAAATTTCCTTAATGCACCTACTCCCGACTTTAGTTGGTCTTTGAAACTTGTCAGTTCCATTGGACCGAATCGGGAGAGAATAATTATGGGTGAAAATTTGTTTTCTGGGGCCCGGCATGCAGAGCATCATTTTCCACTAAATTTTAGACGCTGAAATCCATCAAAATGAAAAATTACCTTTATTTTTTACAAATACAAGAGTCACATATTTGTACACACAACAAATGAATCAATGAAAAATAAATTATTCCCCCTAACGGAGCACACCCTGGGGAGGACGATTGGAATCGAGCATTACGGGGATCATCATCATAACACAACATTATCCTTGATAACAGAACATCATTTTCCTTTATTAAAAGACAAAAGCAACCAACGACGAAAATTTATGGAAATGAGATCACCAAAAGGTAGCAAACAAAGAGCTCAGGCATTGGAAGCGCCGCGCTGATTCAAAAACCATTTTTGGTTGGTTATACTTTGAATAATTAACCTATGTTTTCATGCAAAATGTCAACGTCGGTAGTAAAAATTTCTAAAAATATGAAATTTTGTTCAGGGACCCGTTTCCGGGTCTAGTTGGTCATCGAAACTTTTCAGCCCGATCGGATCAAATTTGGGGAGAGGTAGGGATAAAAATGTGTTTTATGAAAAATGGATTTTCAAGATTTTCGGTGATCTAATCATGTGGGGTATCGTTTTACACAAAAATTTGGACGCTGAATCCAATGAGACGAGTCCCTGAATGATTGGCGCCCACCGGAAGAGGTTATGGATGCTCAATCGATTGAAATGAGTCTCTTTGCGCCTGGTCCGAGGAATAACCAACCCTTGTGAAAGAATTTGCAGCTTTTTTCAGTATTTTACTCCTTTGTTTCGAGTTTCACACTGATTCATCTTGTAGATCGAATGGAAGGCTGTTATAGGCGCGTATCCCCGAAGAGTGGTAGGAATTAACGCAGCTGCTGTTCTCACGTGAGGAGGACCAAACTGCACTGACTCAAAAATCTTGTTGTAACCTCACGAGTAGAAACTGAATGTCTAGCTTCCTTCAGAATCTGTAGTGGGTTATCCATGTCATCAAGGGAGCTTAGCTTGAGAATCTGAAGTCTATTGAAAATAGGACTTGTGCTCCAACAGCAAATGGACTTTTTGTACCAACTCGTAACAACATCTTCTGGCAAATAAAGACAGGATTGATTGAAGTGGCGTTACCCCAAGCTGGTTGGCCATAGAGCAAAACCGACTGCACTAGGGAGCATTATAGAGTCCTCTGGAGAATTTTTAGCCGAAAGAAGATGAGTTTTCTCAATTTATACACACTGCTTGAATTTGGTTTTCTCCCTTCACAATGGAGTCTACAAGTTGGCCTATGAATGTTTTGCGTTTTTATAAACATAAAGGTACGGAGTACCATGAATAGGTCGACATTCATATTCTCATGATGAGTTTCTAGCTGACGACACGTCAAATGGTAGAGTTGGATTGGATGAAAATACGCTGCAAATTCTTTCACAGGGGGTGGTTATTTCTCGGACTCGAGTATTTTGAGTATTTTACATTTTTTATTTAAATATTCGATACGCATCAATCCGATTGATACGTATTGAAGAATAGATAATACTAAATTTTGGACGCTGAATCCAATGACGGGTCCCGGCAAGATTGGTGTCCTGGAAGATATTATGGGTCAAAATGGGTACCAACCTACCTTATTTGAAAGCGGGTTTTTGTGATTTCTGGTACCTAGGCGTGTCATTTTTAGTAGTAAATTTTGGGGATAACTGAGTCCTGTAAAAGAATTTGCAGCGTTTTTTAGTACTCGAAGTCCATTTTTTGTGGTTAGGAAGCTTGAGAACACCTTAGGCTGAGGATTTGAAGAGCTCTGACTGTTTATTCGTATAATTTTTTTCTTAACTGATTATTAACAAATTTTGTTTTTGAATGTATGACCGGCATCTTTAATAACATGATAACATTTGAATGATCAACATAGTATTTTGATTGGGCGAGGGCATGGCAAGTGTACAATTAATTACAAATTGACAAGTACAATAGTGTATCACAGCTAAACGACTCAGTCTTCCGATCATTGCCGACTGACGACGGCGTTGAATCCGTTGACGGGGTCGGCGACGTACTCGACGACTCTGGTTGATCCGTCAGGTTCGACGAGGGAGTAGCGACCTCGGACGACGTCGCCGTCTCGGGTCTCCGACAGGCCTTTCGAATCACCAGTCGTGGGATCCTGAATGGCGTAGTTGTAGGAGTATTGGGGGTTAGGGTCGTAGTCTGGGTCGACCGCGCGGGCCAGCTGAGGGTAGGCTGCTGTGGCGGCTACTACAGCAAGGACGACTACTGCAATCTGTAGAACAAAATTTTATAAAATAATTTTTTTCCTGTAAAGTTATTCTTAATTAATTAACAGAAGAAAAGAGTACTAATATATACAAGGTTTCCAGATGCCAAGTGTTACAATGGTTGCAGTTTCAGCAGTCAGCACCCCTAGAGTCACCAAGTTCAGTCCTACCACTGCTAGTGCGCATGAGCACCAACAGCCCATTTATTATAGGCTCGCTTAGATATCCCATCAACCCAATGTTAATCGGTAGGTACAAAAACCCTGTACTGAGCAGATACGAGAGTTGAATACAACTCAACGGTTGAGCAAGGTCTCTTTTTGCCCCTGAAAACCGCAGATCTTCAAATACTTGTACTCATTATCATATCAATCGTGTTTTCATCATTCAAATAGCTACAATTTATTATAAATAAACATTAGTAGAGAAGAGTGAGAGAGGAACCCCTCCCACGAACAAGCCTGGTTCGAGATCTAGCTCAGAAATTCTCACGGCTTCTTATGTGACTGAGAGCAGGATATGAAGAGCGATTAGTTCTAATCTTTGGAAGAGGCTGTTTTACAGAGAATACTGACTATATGGAACAAGTATTTCATGGTTATTTCGGAACTTCCTTTATATAGGATTCTTTGTTAAAATATCAAGAAAAATACACAAAATCAGCTTTCTTGTAACCTTTGGAATGTGTCACAAACAACTTTCATGTAGGTATAACTGAATAACCTGTATCAAGAAGTTGATACAATTTTATTCAATCAGTAATTTTGAGCCAACTATAGCTTATATTAAGTTGAATCCTGAATTTCCACGTTAAATCGAGAATTTTCAAATCAAATGAAAAGCTTTCAAACCATTTTGAGGATCTTTCAATTTTATTGTATAATATTTTACTCTACAAAGGTTTGAACAAGAACCAAAAAGGGAATATTCCTAACCAAACTGTTCAAAATCATCTAAATTGTCAATTTCGTTGAGGACATTCCCTTTCTTTTTTGGTTGTTTATATTGGAAAACAATAACATCAATTATTCAATCCGTGGGTAAAAATGTTTGATTCATTTGAAAGAAATGTTTGCCACCGGTTGCAGGGTCACTAGTTGACGAAAATCGGAATTGTATAGAAGAATGAACGGTTCAAAATGTTCTGCAAAAATTTGACGTGGGCAAAAGAAAATTTTGTTCCTGAGGCAGAAAATATCTTCACGTTCTGTTCTTCAGTCGAGAATCATGAGATGACAATTTGTTGTTCAATCCTCCACTGATACGATTCATTGGTAGTCTGAGGAGTATCAAATCTACTGTTGATGTAAATTATAGCGTTATCTTAAGATACACCCGTTTTCTCTTTGCGTTAGTGAGTGGGCTTTTACTGCGATACTGAACGATTTCGCATGAAATCAACCGTCTTTCAGCTCTCACTCTCACAGTGCCAACCTAAATCAAGCTCCGCCTCTAGTTGATTCTGAAACAACAATATCCGAGAACACAGTCGTGATATATCTAGAAACGGGGTCTTACGAGACGCAAGACTGTCAGCTCTCTAGAGCCATTACCCAATGATAATCCGGTTTTAATTCCTCGGCTTCACCCCCTTGATTCTCTGAAACACAATGTAATTCATTGCGGGAAGGAGATACCAAAGGGACTTTGCAAAACGAACTTGTCCCGACGAGCGAGAAATGTGTCAAGGAGGCGAGCGAAATAACGGACATCTGTGGTAAATGAACTAATCAAATCGGACCGATCGGAACGAGAAAAGAAGTTTAAAGTTTTGAGTAGCACAATTGCGTAGGAGGGCGGAGACGTTTTTGCCGAGGCGGTCGTGAATCAAAACCTGACTAATATAGAACAAGTCTCGAAACTGAGCTGGCATTTGAAATTAATGGCTTCTTTTGAATGCGAATTTCATTCGCGGAACAATTTGTTCAGAGGGGGAAGATTATTGGACCGACGAGACCTTCTGGCACCTACCACTTGATTTCTCTTCCTCCAAGGCTACTGTAGTAGCTGGCGGATACACCCATACATAACCTAAATTGCGTTAAACGCAGCCGCACTTCATCTTCAATATGACAAAAATACTGCTTTAAAAAATTGAGGTAGGCGATGGTGGGCGCTGCTTTAGGAATTCTTGCTAACCGGCTACTCCTCTAAAAATGATGATGAAACTGTTGTTATTTACTTCAGTAATAGAACATTTCTGCATTCATCAGCTCTTCTGATTGAAAAGTGATTTGAAAATCATTCTAGATGATCAAGAAATCGATCATTGCTCGTTTTGAATCCACCATCATTCGAGCTATTTGAAGAAAACTACTTTTGTCCCATTATTCCATGTGTGCCCGTTCCCCAATAAACTAGTCAAAACCAGACATTGAATTAATCGGGATAGGTTTGATTAATCAACAATGTATTCTTGGGAAAAAATGAGTTGCATTTGGAGTATTTTGAAAGTTCCTGAGTTTTGAATTTGAGGGGTGTTTGGCCCAGGCATCCCTATAAGATTGAAAGATGCCAAGGAGCAGCCAGTTCAAATTACCCGCCGTTTGGGTCGACCAGGGTAGGACCTTTTTGCTCGCGCTAGATGACATCAGTGCTCGCTAGTTCTGTGAACTAAGGGGGTAACCCGCCGTCAAGGAAACCTCTCTATTTCACTACTGTGCTTCTGTTCTCCTACATGTTCGTTCGTATCACTGTGCTCATAAAGTTCTTCAGTTCCAACCCGAGTGGTCCCCTTTCCCGCTGTATTTCGATAGCGCCTCAACTTTTCAAGGTTTTTATTTATGAATTACGAGAAAAAAAAACACAGGGGTTGGTTATTCCTGGAATCAGGAGCATAGAGACTGTTTCAGATCAACTCAGGATCCAGAATTTAGTGGAAAGTGATACCCCACACACCTTGATACCAGAAATCTTGAAAACTCACATTCGAAATTGGTAAATAGATACCCATTTTGACCCACAACCTCATCCAGAGGGCGCCATCGAGCTGGGACCCATTTAATTGGATTCAGCGTCCAAAATTTGGTGGAAAATAATACCCCACACTCCTAGATCGCCAAAGATCACGAACATCCATTTTTCGAAATACATATCTCAACCCCTACTCAGCCCAGAAAAAATTTTTGGGCCGAATCGGTGAGACTGACTTTTTGCATGGAAACATAGGTTGGTTATTCAAGGAATAATTAACCAAAATCAACCTAATGTTAGTTACCCATTGATTAGAACAAGATTTTTTCCCAAAAAACACGAATTTTCTTCTCTTTTGAAAAAGGTGCTGCCAATTTGTCCGTAATGGGCTGAAATTCCTAGATACATAGAGAATACAGGCTCGTGGGTTTTTTGATATTATTGGTGTGTCTCAAGGATTTTTTCACTCTTTGTAAGGTGATAACTTGTGAATATAAATCTGGGGAATCAATGCAACAGCAGGCTCGATTGTCTCTATTTGGCTTCTTCTACTGGCTTACATTACGTTATATTGCCAGCTCTTGCGGAGCCGTCGTAACGTTACAAAATACCCTTGAGACGTTACATATCGTTAATGAGGGCTCCTTTTGTTCAACACGATACTCGCGTTGTAAAAGATACTGAACCCTTTGACAACCACGCATTTTTCCCTTGTCTGCACTCAACGTTCTTCTCTCACTCACCAAAAACCCGTGAAGGCCTCCAGACTCAACGAAGCTTGTGAGAGCCTTTATATCGAGTTTCCAAGGCCCGCGAAAGCTTCTTTCTGAACTTGAAAGGCTTTATTTTAATTGTGTTAATCCGGCCCTGGTTCAGAATTAATCGCTTTGGGGCTGAAGGAACGCTCGAGAGACTCAGTTAAAAAAGAGAATCTCGCGTTGAGTGTCTCCTCTTCTATGATTACGTAGGAACCACCCTTCTGATGTTATCAGTGGAATAGCTTGAAGAGGGACAACCTGAAACTCTTCAGTGGCAGCAATGGATTCAAAGGGTTTGATCATGTTGCAAAACGAAATTGTTCAACATGTCTGATGTCTAGGATGTGGATCGTATATTATTTTGAGGTATTGAGGAGGTTCAATTCCTTAGAAAATGTCCAAACATCTCAGAATGTTTCAGATAATTTTGTAAATATTGTTTTGCCATTAAGGAAATCTGCTAGAGCATCGTGGTTTTGAAAATTAGCGGGAAATAGATAATTTGAAAATGACCGGGAACCGCGCAAGCTTAGTGCCAAAAGTGGCCAATGGGCTTCGCCACCTGTGTTCAAGGCAGGAACAATGAGCATTCCCCTCTGTACAACTGGTCACTATTGGACTCATTAGGCCACAGCAATAATGCCTGCTGGTGGAAATGAACATAATCAAAAATTTTAAAGCCTGTTCGGCTCAATTATATTCACAAAATTTGATCATGAACAAAAAGATTCAACTGAAACAGAGGGAAAAACGCTGCTGGCGTCCACAATTTTCCAAGTACCCGTCGTATAGTCGTAAGAAACAGCCAAATAAAGGTATTTTCTCTGTTGGCAGGATTTAAGAAAGTGTCTTTCATCCCTCAGTAAATTTCCCTAAAAAATTTCAAAGTTTAAGAGCTTTTTTTCCAATTTGCACATTCTGAAATGAAGTGAGCAAGTGATAAGCTACTTTCTTCCCTCTGTGGTTAGAATATACGATTTTTTGTTCGAATGAATGTAATAAAGACAAGAATGAATGCTGGGGTTTTCCCGAAAAAACTTAAATTAAATATTTTCAGCTGAAATGAGTAGAAGGCTAACTTTGATCTCCTAGACGGTGTATCCATCACCCATTTCCCCCTCCCGTAAATCAAAATTGTCTGGATTTCAATGATACATCTTTCATTTCCTGTCGTAGGGAGCCTATTGTGACAAGAGTATCTAAATTCAAAAAAGGAAGGAATAAACGGCAATTTGGTAGAACTGAATCTCTAAAACCCTCACTAGCGTAGAGAATACGTCTATGGAGGATTGAACCTACTCGAAGAAATATTTAAGCGAATAATGTGATAGAAATATTCGTCTTTCCCCATTAATCAATCAAGTTCTGAGGAACTTCATTAGAGTTCTCGTGGTTCTCCGGAATTGTCCCCTATCAGAGCGTCAAGTTTCAAAATGCATTTTGTATTCAAAGTATTCCTTACGGTGTACGGCGACATGGTGGTTTCTCTTCGGCGATCGATTCAACGATGACTCGACTCATCCCGTCCACGGCCTTTTATATCAAAGTTCGGTTTCAAAGGCAAGTAACTTTTCGACACTCGAGCAGAGCAAAACTCGCTTTGGGTCAACTTCCCCGTGTGATAAGGCTATAAAAAAAATAAAGAGCGGTCGTCTCTTGGGAAAAAAGACTCCCGCGTGTGTTTCTTTGCCCCCTTCTTTTGCAATATTTATATTGGCGAAGCTCCAAAACTGTCTTCACCACCGAACTCACCCTCGTTCTGATATTCTAAACCGAAGTTGGTCTACGAGTGGGAGTTCAGCTTAGAGAAAATGCTGAGACAAAGGGAAATCAGTAACAAGGGTGAATTCAGATTCATTTTTTACTGAGTTGATTATGATCAAGCATTTCAAAGACTATAAATCGTCCCAACACGAGTACAGCTGAGCCAGAATCAGATTTTACAAAACAAACAGAAGGTAATAAAGTTCTTGCCCTTAACCACACTATATTCACCAACCTATCAATGAACTTAGCCTCAGAATTATGTCAAAATCTACACTAACTTGACGTCCGGCCGTGAGTAGTCATGATAGGGTTCAGGTCGTTGAAAATAGACTGCGAAAATCAGCTAACCAAAAAACGATAGTGAATTTTCAAGACCCAAGGTTTTTTCTACTCTGTTCACACCCTAAAATCTCACCCTCCGGAGAAATAAGGGCGAAGGGTCTCGGAATTTATCAACAAAGACGCAGGCTTTACAGTAAACGAGATGAGCAAAGGCTTCATCCAGTTTTTCAAACTAAACCAATATCCCTTTGGAAAATAAGTGGCTGATGCAGTCACTTTACTTTGGAACACAATTTATATTCAAGATCGCCTTGACAATGTAAAGGGTGCTTTCCCCTCTAGCGGTTAAAATTTACTTACTCGGGATGGGAAACTTGATATTCAAAGCATACTGGGAAACCTTTTCTTTTCGGAGGGTGGAAGCCATACAGACACCTACTCCAGGCTACTTCTTAGATAGGCGTCATTTTTTTCCAAATTCGTTCGTTGTTTCTGTATTATTCAAACGGTAGAGCTGCGCTTGGCATCCAGATCTGGGCACAATTTTTAAAAAGTGATATTTTTGTTAGAATGCCATTTCTCACTCACGATAGGAAGTAACCAACAAATCGATGGAGCCCGATGCACATGTATAACAAGACCACTCTTATCTAGTTGGGCTCGACCAGACCCTTTACAGCCTGTTCGATACATGATTGGATTTTTATTGATATCACATAAGTTCAGAAGTAGATAATGTAGATGCAGGGTCATCGTTAGAAACTAGGAGCTTGATGTACTACCCTAACACGACTGAAATATCATTTCTTATCTTAACAAGAATGTTGATTCCTGAAGTTGATTCCTCTAGTGGATGCTTAAGGAATTACTTTCTTGTACAACTTTGAACATGAAGAAGAATAATGAAGACGAGAAGTAGTAGGAGATATTCGATTTATTATTATAGCTGTGGAGATTTTCGGCGATCTAGGCGTGTAGGACTCCACTAAATTTGGACGCTGAATCCAATAAAATGGGTCCCGGGATTGGCACCCACCGGAAGAGGTTATAGGTCAAAATGGTATCTATCTACCTATTTTGAATGAGTTCTTGAGATTTCTGGCACCTAGGCGTGTGGGCTATCTTTTTCCTCCAAATTTTGGGGACTAAATCGATTGAAATGAGTCACCATGCGCCTGGTCTTTTCTTCTAAAACTGCTGAATTTCTGTTACAATTCCCCAAAAAAGTCCGAAGAGGGTTGAAAGTGGTTGAATAATTTTGATTTCTTCATGTTCAATGTACTTAAGCGTTAAAATCCTCATTGAATTGAAACGTACCGTCCTGGTGACATTTACTTTCTATTCTTTCTGATAGGCGTTCATATCAGTGAGAGTACGTTATTATTTAGTGTATTCTTCTTCACAAATTGTCTCAGTACGATTACGATTAACAGAGGGTTTGAGAGTTTTTAGGGATCTGAGACGTACGTCACATCAATAGGAGTGGATTGTTGACAACATTAGCTACTCTTGTTTCTGCATTCTTGATTGATGAAGACGGATTTCAGGAGGAAAGTAAAAACCACAAATATCAGTATTTATTAAAGCGAGTGTCTAGATTTGTGATTTAGCTGGTTTTCAAGTTTCGCGAGCACTGCTCATCGACAGCAATTTCATTGTCGTTGTTCATTATAAAGGAGTTATGACTCAATGTTGATTATTGAATATATCCTCATGATTGGAAATCACTTTAGTTTTTACAACATGACAAAATACAAAACTTGTCTGGATGAATATTAATCAGAATCACAAGTTTTTTTAAAATTTAAAAATACTTGAGGACTTGAACAATAAAAAATCAGGGCTGACTCCCTTTCAGAAGTGGTAAGAAGCAGGTAAGTCATCTGAAACATGACACCAAGATTATTAAAAAGGAAGTATAGTTCGTTAATAACGTTAATAATAGCATTAGCTCTGTTGGACTTACTATAAATTTCATTCATGATGCAGTCTTGTGAAGAATCGTACTGCTTCAGGTCTGCAGAACCTCAACAGACTCTGAATGTCACGGTATTTGGCTCCGGGGATTGGGATAGGGCCTGGAAGCGGACATGATTATCATCAGAAGTGATTTGGCGTCCTATAAGATAAACGTCGCTGTACCTACACCGAATGTGAGACTTGGGGAATTACCTTTGTACGCCGGTTTTGGAAGTTCGAATTCTCCCGGCCGCATTCCTGGGCTACGGGTTACTTTTTTGAGAGCCGCAGTGAGGAACATTCCGTTGAATGTAGCGCGATGCAGAACCAACCGACGTTCGTTTGTTTTTAATTCTCTGATGGGCTGGGTTTTGAAAGGGCATTTTCGCCCATATTTTTCGTCTAGCAGAGTTTTCCAGTCAAGCACCATTCGATTATTAGGACTGACAACAACAAAAGGAGTGGGCTTTCTTCTGGAGGATCTGATCATTTCTTTAAAATCCGTGAGAGTTTCCATCGGGATTTCAAACTCCACAGTCCTACATTCTTGTCACACTCCATGTAGGAGTGTCCCCTAATGGGGAATGTCATTTTAATTTCCTTGAGGCCGTGGATATTGTTGCTTGTTCTGCGTAAAATATCTGCGTAATATTTCCCGTCTGTCATCCTCAGAAACAGATGTGAAACAATTGAAACGTTTGCAGCCGCAAGGAGTCCCTGTTTCGTGAGAACTAATTCGCAATTTCTTACCGTTTTCTTTCGTTTTCTTGGATTCTCCTCCATTGAATTATTATCCTCATCCGAGCATTCAGACATAATCATTCACAACAGATTTCCAAGAGAAAAAAAACGACGAGCACAATAAATAGTGTAAACAAAAAAACTGCTTCTAGTTTGTGTGAAGAACGGGAAAAACAGGTGATAAGGGAGTGACTGTGCTGCCACCTTCTATCAGCAGTCCAGTTGTGCCCAACTTACCTGGTTCTTTCCCCTGACCGCTTGACTAACCCTGTTTCTTCCCAGCACGGCCAAACTTCTCGAGGCCATTACGCTTTGACAAACCTGGTTTTTTCCCCTATTGAGCACGTCAAAAGATGCTCCAATCGAAAATCTATCGATTGCAAACTAAAAATCGATTTTCTCGAAAAAGCGACTTACCTGCTTTTTTCCCCTTACCCTTCAATTGAATATATTCCTTATTCAGGAACTCATGACATAGGTGTATACTCGCTTAAGACCAAAGCAATCAATCTGATTTTGTGAGAACATGCACAAAAAAATTACAATGTCCACTTCGGCTAATCAGTATTGTAGACATTTTGAATTGGGAGACCTGAGATATGCAAAACTTGTGAAATCAGAGAATATTATTCAGAGATTCACTATTTTCGT
This sequence comes from Cyrtorhinus lividipennis, assembly GCA_019603395.1. NCBI lineage: Eukaryota > Metazoa > Arthropoda > Insecta > Hemiptera > Miridae > Cyrtorhinus > Cyrtorhinus lividipennis. Next base: position 28,764,905 of record CM033999.1, read on the forward strand.
GGTCACAAGAGTATTAAGGATGTCCAAAATTTGATCATTAATGACACTTATGCGCACCTCATTTCCAACAAATTTAGGAAACTAATTTTCAAAACACGTACCGCTGCACTACGCTGCAGATGGAGTTTGCGAGCTCAATCTAGAACAAAATTTTGACCTTCACAATGCACTTCAGGGCTCTTGCCGAAGAGAAACAGTTTTCGTATATTATCTCAAAATACGTGGAAAAATTCGAAATGTTGATTTTTTTCCTCGTTGAATATAAAAGGATGTAGTTGTTACTCCGATATGAATGATAAACTGAGTTTCTTGTCGAGTACCACCAGAATAAGCATCTTAGTTTCTTCCTTCGGCCACTTCTGACGAGACGTGGCTCGCAAAAGGCGGTTTTTGTGACATCCAAAGTCGTGTCTTCTGTAACGAAAACTTCGTGTTCAAATTAATCTCCACCTGAGAGCGGTCATTTGTTTGATACGAGCTGCAACGACCTGCTCCCTCTCAAGTTATCTCGATTTCTTCATCGAGCCGGTTTAGAATAACCAACATTGGCCTAGATGTATTGCTCTGTACTCCACTTACCGTAACCTCTCTCGTTGCAGTAGAGAAACTGTATCTGGTGTATCGTTCAAGGACACCGTGGATGTACCGAACGAGGAGCCCCGTGACAAAATAACCGGTTTGGAGGTGACCGGTTATTCAAATCAGACAATATTCGCTGGCGTGAAAATCGCTGACAGCTCAACGTCCGAAACGACCTGACATTGACAGAGGAAGGCGTGGAAAATATTGTTATTGTTTCCTGGATAGTGGGCTTTGGAATGTGTATTACCCTTGATAAATATACAGGTTGATAACCATAACCTTATTATTTCTAGTTCGTGGCTTCAAGTTCTTCTGAAGTAACATCCGGGGGATGCGTCCTGTGGGGGAAAATATTATATATTATGTATTACACTTTGAAAACAAATTCAACTCTCGAGTAAGAGCGAGCTGTATGAATACAGCAGTTTGAAGGATACCTGCATTTTTGTAGATATTTATTAGCTTCACCTTACTTATTATTCTAGGAAATCTTTACCGATCAATGTTATATAGATTCTTTTTTCTTTCAGTAGGTATATAATCAAGAAAAAATTTTTAATTTGAAAAATTTGCAAATGATTCTACAATAATTTAGTATCCTCATACATTTAATACCACAAAATGATTCAGAAACCTTCCTACCATTCCGGAAAATCTCTTTCTTGTAGATATTCGTATGTTTATCACACTATCTTCGGTGACGAGCAAAAACGAGATTGAGGAAAAATTCTTGCACTACCTCTACAGTAAGCATATAAAAAATATATAAGATAAAAGAAGTAATAAGTTTCCTTTGAGAAAAAAAATTTTAATTTGAGTCAATTTGACAAAAAATGTACAATTTCCTTAATCATTTGTCATTCGGTCAAAACGAGTTCTTCTTTGGACAATGAATGAGTAAAATGAGGGAGTAACATGGAGTGCAATGCTGTGCTACGTCACACATTCGCAATGTATTATTTAATATATAGATATCATTTCACATTATTACTTCTTGTTTTTTTTTTGTTTTTGTCAGGGATAGTACGAAAATTCACATATCCATCGGTAACACCTGGTGGCAGCGAATACGGTGTCTGATGGACACTGGGAGTATCATCTGCTGAGGGAGTTCGGTGTCCTTGAACCTAACTGAGAGTCTGGACTGAGCCAGAAAGAAGGGGAGGAGAGGTACTGGGATTCTGGGAATCCCAAGCAAAGAGTTCAATTTCCCAGAGAGAAATTAACGTAGGTGTCTGTCAAGCACGTATGCTCACTGAGGGCTAGGGGAGCCTAGATACTTTGCAGCACTGGTCCGAATCCCTCCTGAATCGATTAAGCATAAAACTCAGTGGAAAATGATACCTCACAAGCGTATCGAAAGCCCTAAAAACCCTCATTATGTGTTTCAAAATACCCATATTTTGAATCAAACCCTGCCTCCGTTACAAACCCTTAGGCAAAAAGGCTTCGAGAACCAAGTAGAGCCGAAAGCACAGACCGACATTTCAGTTTTACAAGGACTACATATTGCCCAAAACGGCTTACGACGAACGGAACATTTTGGTTTTGGTTTCTAAGACATCCTGGACACAAAAACTCAAAATATTGGGCAGCTCAGAGAGATTGACCTCTGGCATGCAAACATAACGTAATATTCACTTTGATCAGTTTTCTTCATGAAGTTGCGTATTTGCAGGTTTTTGCATCAAAGGTTATGTGAAAATTCGGTTAAACGAATATTCTTGGTTTTTGAATTCCTACTTAAAACTCATTCTTGTGCTCTTGTTTTGAGGATTCAAAAAGGAATGTTGACAATTTTTAATGCAATTGGTAAAATTTAGACTTTAATTGGAAAAATTCTGAATCCTACTGGAAATATCTATAAAACCGACGTATTGGACCAATCGATTGAGTCACGTTTCAAGTTTGTATATGAAATTTACTGTTCAACGCTGAGTAAAACAGATTCTATGAACCCATGTCAGGTTTCTCTTCAAGCTCAGTATTGGAAAATTCGTTATTAAACTGTTAGCCGATCGTTGAAAAATTCCCAATACATGGAATATTCGACTAATCTGGTTATAATCTCGGGACGAAAGCGGTTTTCAAACCGGTCAATGTAAAACTATACCTTCGTCGTTCCAGGCCATTCCACATCGCCGAACAGGTTTTAATTTCTTTGGACGTAAAAATTCATTGTCCGCGGACCGTTAATGACTTTGAAATTTCACAATTATAATCACAATTTATCTAGAAACGGACATGAGTGGGTTAGTGTCGTTTTAGTCAACATCACACCTATTTAGTTAATTATGTTTCTACTTCCATTCTGAATGAGCCTGAGGAGAATTCGATAAATTTATTCTGTTCTTCCTTCAATATTTCATAATAAATGCGTATCAACGCTGAGAATGCGTCGTATTCGAATACGTATTTTGTCCAAATAAATAACTTCTGTCGCGGAATTCTCCCAAAGTTCACTTTTTGAATCAGACCTGTAAATCCCCCCCCCCCCCTCACCCAATCAGTCCATGACCCGTGGAATAGGACCGGATTATACGGCCCATATCGCCGCAGGTTGATCGCCTCTCCGCAACACGAAATGATGGATGGTGACGGTGGAAATGAACGAGTCAGGTTTTTGACATGTGTTGTGACATAGATCCGAAAAGATAGACTCCGTCATGAAGATTGATAGAACGGAGGTTGTCAAAAGGGCTCTACCTTTATTATCTAATTGAATTCTGTAACTTCGTGATTACATTAGCGAATAAACTTGCTGATTATGTCGAAGCCTGGTTCGAGAGCTGTAATTAAAATCTTTTTTCATCGGGCTAATTCCACCGTTATTATTCAACTTTATTTGCTCTTCGAGTTTAGCGTAGGTAGGTAGAACTTTCAATTTCCTCCATTCATTAAAGAAAAAAGTATGAAAAACATACCTAGGAACGTACCAACATTAATTTCACTCTTCTTTCATTTATAGCTGTTTAACCCATGTGAATTGGACATCATTATCCCTCTACATTTTTCATTAGCACCATCCATTGTTTAGTCGTACTAGTCTGCCCCTACATTTTATTCATTACTCTGCGTCCTTTTATTTGTCAAGTATAGTATGTATACAATAAAAATGTTATTCTTTTGTTCTTCTTTGGTTCTGGTCTGAGCTTAATGGTACAAATATAAAAAATCTATTTTCCGAATACTGATCAGCGGGAGTTCGAATTTAGTTTTAAAACCTTTCTCTTTGACCTTAAAGCATTATTTGAGCTTAGTGAAATGTGAAGTGGCGTGTTTTTTGTTACAAAGCCGCGATAAAATTGTGGTTTAGCTCACAGAGAAGAACCCTAGTGTGAAATTAGCGCTTAGATGGGTTCAATAGTCAAGTGTGAATCGTGAGTCATCGATTAGGTAGCAGTATCATTTTCAACGGGGAACTTGGGTGATACAATTGATACCTTATTCACAGCCTTCCAGCTTGCACAACCTCTCCATGATAACCTGAATTGGGTGCAGCAACTCAAAAGTCGACGGTAGGATCCTCCTCTAGAGCGTGTAATACGCGTTTAAATTGATCAGAACTCGATTTCATCCTCTACAATTGGCGTTAGAACACTTGACTTGTTTTCTTAATCCGTGCTGTGGACTCTGCGGTTTTTTTTACCTGAAAACATAGCCTAGCCGGCCAATATCCTTAATTCATTGCCCAAAGATTCCATCTACTTACTTGTTCACATCGTATATTATTCGGCTTAATGTTGAGTGGCTGGGGAAAATCAATTGAAACCTGGGTGAGAGCAAGGGACGTATTTATGACATGTTTTGTGATAATGTTTGCTCGCTAGGAAAAATGTTTTCAGATTAAAATTTTACTGACAAAGCCAATTTAGCTCACAGTATTCACAAATATCTACCTCAATATTGGTCGTTGTTGGAGCGATTAATGATCGAAGCATCTTATTCCGCTTAAATGTAGACATCTTGTGACAGTTCAAATTTATTCAGAAGGAAACCTACATCAGCCAAGATCTTATTTATAATGCCCATCCCGTTCAGTGTGGGACCCGCAAAACGTGTCCATCCTAAATTCTAGAATGCATGTTACAGAATGAGCTTGAAGTTTATAGATGACGATTATAAATCGATATTCAAAAACATTCAATCCTACTCATTTCATTAACCTCCAGTACAAGAAAAAAATAATAAAATAACATTTTTCATGTTTTAATGTCTAGTTATGCGTGAGAATGTATGTTTTCAGTTTTTTAAAAAATGTGGGCTTTTATTTTCCACAAAATTTTGGCCGGTGAATCGAAACTATTGCCACCGGAAGTGGGTATTTATGGGTCAGTGATGATATTTTGAAAATGAATAGTTTTCTAAGTGGTTGTCCTTTTTGGTTGGTTATTCTTCGAATAATCAACCTATGTTTTCATGATAATGGTCAACCTCTCCGATTTGGCTCAAAATTTTTTTCTGGACGTTTCATGATGTCCTGATCAAAAAAATCTGCAAATTCCTACACACGGGTTGGTTATTCCTCGAATGGGGGAAACAGTGGGTGTGGCGGGTCTCAGACCCATTCCAATCGATTCAGGGTCCAAAATAATAAATTTTGGACGCTGAATTCAATGATGTGTGTCCCAGAACGTTTGGCACCCACCGGAAGAAGTTATGGGTCAAAATGGGTATGTATCCACCCATTTTGTATGTGTCAGGATTTCTGGTGCCTAGGCGTGTGGGGTATCATATTCCACTAAATTTTGGACCCTGAATCGATTGGAATGGGTCTGAGACCCGCCACACCCACTGTTTCCCCCATTCGAGGAATAACCAACCCGTGTGTAAGAATTTGCAGATTTTTTTTATTATTTTTTTTTTTTTCAAAAACTTTTCTTTTACTGAAAATAGGTAATCACTTACTTCAATGACCTCATAATTGTTCCAACTACACGAGCAAGAACTACACAGAATGATAAACCATTGTTTAATAATTTGCAGGGTTTTTTCCTGGTTGTAAAATGGCTCACAACTTCTGTGTACGTGAGGACGGGTTTTCCTATTCACAACTCAAAATTAAGCATTTCTCACCCTGGAGTCGTCAAGGTGTCTTTTCAAACAGTTGAACCGCTCCCGTTTTCAACTGCGAGCGAAATGAAACAAGAGCTCTCCTCGGAGCTTATTCCCTTTGTGCTCTTGTCTTCATACCTTGGCGAAAGGTGCTCGAAGTGGCACTTTGCTTCTGAAAGCCCGGCAGCTTCCATTCATACATAATACCGACCGCCCCGCACTCTCCACGGTGGCTAAAGTGTTTCATTTCGAAGTGGTGAAATCCTCGAGCGCTGATGATATTCATTCTGGCCTCGAGTGGATGGGGTTCGAGTCGTCTTATTCCGGTTCCTGCACCTTGCACACACTCCACGCTAACGAGATTAGAGCTCCTGTCTCTGCAATTCGCTATTTTTGCCGAATGCTAACAGTACCGCGCCAATTCACAGCGGGTGTTCCTGATTTTCAAGTTTCCCACTTCACACTGATTGCATTCAGGAAACGTCCCACTTATGCGGAGAACTCCTATAATAATTTACGCAAGCGAAAAATATCTAGGGAGTGTTGGTACATTATTTGATTGTAACTTCTTGATGATTCATAATTACATTGGTGAATAAAAAATCGGCACATTTTTCAACAATTAGCTTTCGATGATCCAATTCTTCGGTATGCTAACAGAAAAGCAAACTAGTAATCTGGTCGAGAAGTGAAATACTTCTGCCTGATTGGGCTTCTCACCAGGCTTTTAATAGGCCTCGGAGGGGAGGTCTCAGGCTTGGTGTCCGCAGTGGGGCTGGCTGGTTTTCGTTGGTTAATCCTTGAATAATCAACCTATGTTCTCATGCAAAAAGTCAATCTCTCCGATTCGGCCCAAACATTTTTTCTGTGTCTAGATCAAGATTAGCAAATGTCCATCCGCCGTCCACGCCGACTATGGTAGTAGAAAATTTTTTAAAAATCTGAAATTTTGGTCTGGGGTCCGTTTGTGGCTCTAGTAGGTCCTCGAAACTTTTCAACCCGATCGGACCAAATTTGGGTGGGGTAGGGGTCAAAATGTGTATTTCGAAAAATAGATTTTTGAGATTTTTTTCAATCTAGGTGTGTGGGGTATCATTTTCCAATAAATTCTGGACTCTGAATCAAATAAAAATGGCCCCAGAACAATTGGTGCCCTCTGGATGAGGCTATGGGTCAAAATGGGTGCCTATTTTTGTGTATGTTTGTGTCTGCTTGCACCTTTACTTCATTTCTGACAGTGTGTTTCCAATATGGAAATGCTTGCGACTGTGTTGGTTCTTAAGCAGAAGACACAAACTAGATCAACTTCGAATCGTAAACAATTGGGGAATAATTTGCAGCGTTTGTCACGTATTGTCGTCTAGTGTGCAAATTAAAACCATCAAAGGCCCATGAGCAAACGATTTGATAGTTTCAGTTTTCATACAAATTCACAAACTAATACGAGGAAAATATCAATATTTTATACGTTTAAAACGGTTTATTCGACATTATGAAACTATAAATTGGATACAAGTACCTATTTTTCCGTTGGAGCCGCTTAGTAGGAGTAGGAAGCGTGGGGAGCGGAGTAGGACGTTGAGATGATAGCGGGTCCAGCAGAGGCCGTGTTGGACGAAGCGAGACGAGCGTAGCCATAGGACGATTGTACGGGCTGGAAGGCGATTTGTGGCTGAGCGATGAGATGATGTTGAGCGATTTGCTGGGGCTGAGCGATGATTTGCTGCCTCTGAAGGGAGATTTGAGGTTGAGCAAAGACCTGTTGCCTCTGAAGGGTTATTTGGGGTTGGGTGAGGATGGGCTGCCTCTGGTAGGAAATTTGGGGTTGAGCGATGATTTGCTGCCTCTGAAGAGAGATCTGGGGTTGAGCGATGATTTGGGGCTGAGCGATGATTTGCTGCCTTTGAAGAGAGATTTGGGGCTGTGCGATGATTTGGGGCTGCCTTTGGATGGCGATCTGAGCCGGAGCTGGTCTTCTGCTGGCAATTGCGGGCTGAGCTGGGGCGTTAGGAGGAGCGGCACCTTCTTCTTTGCGGACGACGGCGTTAAATCCGTTGACGGGGTCAGCTGAGTATTCAACAGTCCTCCTGGAGCCATCAGGTTCGATCAAGGAGTACGTTCCTTGTACATTGTCTCCTTGCCTGGAAATTCGAACAACATTGAATGATCACCTAACGGAAGTGTGGTACAAAATGCAGCGCCATCAATAATCAACCCAAGAACATTTTTTGTATTCTCCCGAGAGAACTAGAAAAATCAAAATAAACATGAATAATTAAATAAAATGAACCTTCATCTTTTGAAATGATGGTTATTATTTGTGATATTTTAATAATAGAGGCTGAGTCTCAATGTATATCTCTCTGAAACATTAATAAATTGCCGTTTCTAAGACTATGTTGCGTACCTAGTTTATATTCTCTGCGTCTTAGTCTTCAGTCCCAAAGTTTTGCTCCTCGTGAGTACAATAAGGCCTTACAAATACTTTTTTTCGAGTTTGTCAACGTACCTGGATTCACTCTGGCTCTTTTGGTCTCCGGTTGAGGCATCGTTGATTTCGTAGTTGAACTGGTACGAAGGGTTAGGATCGTACTCGTCGTCCTCGCGCCTGGCAGCGTACTGGCCAGAGATGGCTGGCCCTTGAGCGTACCTGCCGATTTGGCAATTCATTAAATTAATATTGATAAGGCAATTGGTTAATTTACGTCAATCTCAGGGCCCAATTATAGTGGATCATATTCGACCATTACTGTAATTTCGGGTAACTATAAAGACATGGCTTTTTAACCAGCCCAACCGTGCCTACTGCAATTTTGACATTTTTTTAAACATTTGCATAGTTTTATGTATTTTATGTTAGCCATGCCGATTGATATGATTCCAAAAAGTGTGTCAGGCTTGTCCATGTGCTCGTCCACAGCACGAGAAAGAAATTTTTACTAGGTATTGGAAAATTTCAGATTGAATTTATACCGCGTAATGAGTGTAAAATCTTGATGTCAATTGGGTTCATAACCTCAACTATAATAATTTTACCGGGAGATAAGCAGTACTTACCTCTGAACAGCTGGTTGACTGGCGTACCTCTGGAGAATAGGTTGACTCGCCACTCTTTGAAGAGTGAGTCCTTGATGAGCAATCAGAGGCGCTGAAGAGCTCAACGATATTCCGTTGGGTTGGTAAATTTGGGCGCAGACGGCCGTTGCGACCACTGCGAGAACTGCCAAGTGCTGCAAAATAAAATCGAATTATTAATTTTCTCCTTATATTTCGAGAGTTGGTCCGTTTTGAGACGATGATTTTGAATCGTTGCAGCTCCTACTTTTGGGTTTAAAATATAATCAATATTCCTGGATAAGATCAAGCTCCAACCCTTGAATCCTTTAGTGAATTTTGGATACATTTACACACGTTATTCAATATCTAACGGAACAAACTTCAATTTTCTAATATATTATAGTTCTACCGTCGAAAAAAATGTTTTTTTCCGTGAACCCATGTTATGTAGATTTCTCATAATTTCATTTAATGGCCAATGAAAAGCAAGTTTATCTACCACCGGACAATGAGTAATGCGAGTATTATAATTGATTTATCAAAGGGCCAAGGGCCCATTTTTTCTACGAGTAATTCAAAGTAACGTACCATACGTTAAAATTTACGATGACGATTCGTTCGCCAGAAATTAAAAAATGAAGGTTCTCGACAAAGCTTTGAAACTTTTGTTGTTATTTGCAGTGGTATTGGAAGAAAAAAAAGTATTTCTATCACAGATCGGACAATTAACTAAATTGCAACTCTTTTTTTCCGAGGTCCGTTTACATACTAGTGTTCCATGAAGGAAAACACGCTTCTAAATTTGAACTGCCCTGAAATCGGAGGTAGATCTAAAAACGGTTGTGGATTCCATTGTATTTCCGTTTAGCCGTGTATAGCCAGATGAATTGCAGAGGGCTGACTACTCGCTTTTTACCTTTTGTGAAAATATTTTTACAGGAAAATTTAATTACTTCGTAGGAATCTACGTACCGATGATGAGTGTGATTGTAATTCCGTTTAGGGTGGGAGTCAAACAATGCGGTCGTCAATTTTGCAAAATTTTAAATTTTTTTCAGTTTTGTTTGGGTTATGTACTTACCGTAAGACTCATGTTGTTGGTTAGAGGTTGTGAACCGAAGTGATGAGGCAAAGGTCGAATATGAGCTTATATAGTAAAAGAGGTGCCGGTACGAGAAGCACAGACGTCCTTGGCACTGGCATAGGATTTGAGAGATCCCCCTTGTCCCTTCACTCGGGGGGTCAGGTCCTGCTCGTATCGTATGTTACCTGACTGTCTTGAATGAACCGAGTTGAGTCAGGTGGCTCAGAGAAGGGTGACGCTGAATGTCAGTCATCAGAACCCCTGGCGAGAAGACGGTTCCCTCGTACAGTAACGTCTTCTATTCGACGAGTTCGTTGCTAGGATTAGCTTCCCGACGAGCGATATATCGCGGTTATTTAGCACCCGTTCTGATCAAGTATTCAGCAACTTCGCGAAAACCCACCCACCAAACTCCTAAACGACCCTAATAAACATGAAACTTTAACTTTTATGCTGGGTCTCCAGGAGCTCTATGCTGCTTAATGTTGAGGGCATTCATTTCTTGTTTTACATATCCCTTCATCATACTTGACTATATAAATAATGCTTATGTCCACCCTTACAACTCCAACATATTCTAACTCCATGCCATCAGAAATTAGGTGCTTTGTAACTTCACTTGTATTCATTTTGTTGTGTATTTGGGAACACGAACATGAACCTACTCTGCCGTCTGAATTATGCGGATACAACTTGAAGGTATCATTTTACGTAATTCCACCCCCTACCTTTCAACAAGAAGAAAACAATGAGGTTTGTTATAAAATTGCACTAGAACCCCCGAGTGAATCCCGTAGGAATCCATTTCATGCACCACAAAACAAACTGTACATTTGCCACGTGAAACATCCATTTTCGTTACCCATTTGGACGTGTATTTATGTAGTTAGATACCGAGCTACCGAAAGGGGTTCTCTTCACATTATTAACAGTAAAAATCTGTTGAATTTTAACAAAAAACAATGTTTATACGCATACCTCTACTGTTCTTCCTGGCCCACTCGTAAATATTGTGTGAGTACGAAAAATAACAACAAATTCACCGACTGTTCACGTAACGCCATGCGATTTCAATTTTACCTTTGATATTGCGCGTGAAAACCCTTTGTATAAAACAATTCGAAAACAATTTGCACCGAGTGCAATATTGTCTGATTAATCTCGCTTTTCCCATTAAAAGTTGTCATGGGTTGTCAAATGTTTTCCATGATTGGAAACAACGTTGCACAGCTCTCCATTTCAACAAAAATAATTCGGGTTTCGAATCGGGGCGCCATCTTGGCAATAATCGAATTCCCTTAGAAATCAATTCGTTTAATCTTCACTGTCATGATGGTTGTCATATTTTCATTTTTTATGAAATTAGAAACATCCATGTCCAGAAACATATCACCCGTTTCTGGTTTATTATTCCATGTTTCGATCCCTCAAATTTACCCCAAATTTTGACTTGTATTTCGGTTTTGCCAGTCTCGGGGACCATGGAGTGTGGGGTATCATTTTCTACTGAATTTGGATCACTGAAGCGACACTCTTGCTTCAAGGAATAGTGAACCCTTTGTGGTAGACTTTGCAGCGCCTTGGTTGGTTATTCTTCGAATAATCAACCTATTTTTCATGCAAAAAGTCAATCTCCCCGATTTGCCCAAAATGTTTTGAGTGTTTCAAGGTGTCCACATAAAAATGGGAAAATCTCCATCCACCGTCCATGCTGTTTTTTGGTTGCAAAAAGTTTTTTAGAAATCGATTCTGAAATGTTTGCGATCTAGGCGTGTGGGGTATTATTTTCCATTAAATTTCGGATGCTGAATCCCTTAAAATGGGTCCCAGATTGATTAGTTCCCACCGGATGAGATTCTGGGTCAAAATGGGTATCTATCAACATATTTCGACTATTTCGAAAGTGGGTTCCTGAGATTTCTGGTACCTAGGCGTGTGGGGTGTCATTTTCCACTAAACGTTGAACGATTGGGATGAGTCCGGGACACTCTCCACACTCATATGCACATAATATGCACCTAAATGACAAATTTTGACAATTAAATCACTGTGGTATTCAACCTACCAATACACTCATAAGCTTTTGATTGTACACCAATATCATTCTCGTCATACAATACAACACACAAATATACAGTAGACCCTGTCCTGGTCATAACAATCGTCGCGTTATCAAAATTGAGTTACCTCCGCGTTTGGCAAGCCCTCTTGAGTTATTAGTAGATTCTGCATACATCGTTTTCTAGTAGCTTTTCTCGTCTCCTTCATTCATACTAGCACAGTTTTTAACATTTTGCAGAACCCTTACTTCTTGCAAAATCCTATTGTACATTTCATCAACAAGTTATTTTTCCTTATGAAACACTATTAGGATTAGGTCACCAATAAACTGATGAGGGCTAATGATTTAAATTCACCCTTTCATGGACAATCCCCTGTGGGAGAGCCAAGCATGGTGCTTGGAGCTGAGAAAGAACATGATGCCCAAACCAAAACGTATCACCTGAAAATGGATTTTTCATTAGCTGAGTTCTGTAGTTGATAAATTATTGAGATTCCACGCTCAAAGAGGCTTCAGATTGCTTACTACAACAGCTCTCAACATCGTCTTTTCATTGTTTGGTTCTGCTGTGTCCCGAAGTAGAAAGGTTCAAATCATCTCCGAGTGCCCTTGGCCATTGGCCGACCAGGTAGATCTCGGAAGCTCGCTACATCGATGAAGTGAAACGCAGTGTGGAAGTTTGAGCCGAAAGGCGGCAATACGCGGTTCTTACGCATCGAAATCTAGGCTGATCGACCTTTTTAAAGGTTAACCCTCTTATAACTCGTATTTTTCCGTTGATGGTGGAGAAAAAAAAAACAATCAACGGATCCAAAGGTCTTCGCAGATTGCTGAAATTAAATGAATTAGTTCCTTACACCAACCGTTGTACTGAACAACATAGTTTTGTGTACTACATTGATAATATTTATGTGCTGATAGCTTTCCCGAGGATCCACTCATCGGTACGTTTCTAAATTAAATTCAATTAAAATATCTTTGAGATGCGTAGTTGTCTCAAATACAGCTACGCTGATTAAAGTTTTCATTTCGGCCAAAAAAAATTCAATAATTTTTACATTTATTCGACTTGCGACCGTGTTTTAAATCAACTAGCTAAGTAGAAAAATTGCATTAGAACAGTGCGACGCCCTTTTTGAAGAGAAGAATGAGGGACTGAGATTTTAACTCCCGAAATAGGTAGATTATGGTGATCGTCTCGAAACCATTTTCTCACCCCTTGCTAGGTTTATTTACTTTTTCGTACAAACTGTACACTAAAAGCGACTAAAAACGTATTCAAATCGAGATGAGCCGCCAATGCTATAATAGATAACCTACATCCCAATAAAACCAGTTGTTACAAGTTAACTGCTATCGTTAAGATAATTTTTATCGCTTCTTGGCTCCCAAAGCACAAATTTTTAATGAGCTGATGCCAACCCGCCTCGATATTTCAATCGAAACAATCAAAAATCGGCCTTGAGACGGTCTCCGGTATGATAAAAACTTGTTCCCGGAGTAACCCCAGACTGTATATTCAGCTAAATAAATAGCGGGTCATTCTTCAGTTCTTCAGTTCGCCGCTATAAAGCTGCCACCTGTCGAGGGTCAGAAGGCAAGAAAAAAGATGACCCAGCTCGTGCCGAAGTCACTTAGAAGAAACTCATTCAATAAACTTCCCTCCGGACCAAGGACTCTTCTATCGTTGTTTCGATACTGGTTTTGTATCCGACATATATGCTACCTAATTTAGATTCTGACGAATCTGAAAAAGTAAATCACCAAACGAATGTGAACACATTTGAGCAAATCAACCCTTGGACGCCCTTGACACGTTGGAATGCACCTACGATCTTGACAAAAAGTCAAATTTTTTCAGTAAATTACCCCGTACGGTTTCTAAATTTTGAAAACATTTCGATGATAATTTTTTTTTTTTTTTTTTTTGCGAGGAGACATTTTCTGTGTTTTTCCCTGAACGGGTGAGCAATGTAAATGTTTCGATCCGTAAGATATTATCAACAAGATCATTACCGTTTGTTATTTTTTTCGAGGCTTCGTCTCATTATATTCGGAACCCTCATTAATGTGTTACATGAAAGGAGGGTTTTACAGTTTTCATGTTAGAATAAGCCCCCCCCCTCCCCCTTCACACCACCTTTGTGGTCAGTTGGAGCTATTATCTGTGAATTGTGTGAACTTCCGAATTGTGTGCCGCAAGGCGCCGTTCTAGCTCCCTTGTTCTGTATGATTAATTAATTCAATGGTATTTTCTCGAGGATTTGGTAGAAAATGAAAATGTTTCGCTGATGACTCAATCACGTTTGTCAAGGTTACTGATGGATGCCATAAAACTACATGACTGCTAGTTGCTGAAGGATTTGGGAATGCCTTTTGACCATCTGCTCCTCATATCGCTCAGCGGGCTGACTTCATGTAACCCCATGCTTGATCAGATGCTAGATACCTTAGTACCGCTGGGAATTATTCTTCCCGCTACTAAAGGAACGTTGCCAGCAGTCCGAAGCTACTGTATGCTTGCTTGAATGGGGCCTTTTCTTTCTTGGAACGTGATCTTGGAGTTGGCCTTGATGTCTCGTGCCTGCCCGGACAATACTTCGTCTGCTTTTCAAGAAACCTCACCCTGAACACCTTGCAACGCCCAGAAAACAATTTTGGTGCAATTTTAGGAGAGAGATTGACATTTTGCATGAAAATATAGGTGGATTATTGAAGGAATAACCAACCAAAGAAGTTTTGAAGAATAAAGGACGATGAACCTGATCAAATATATGTTCTTGTTTAACCCTAAACAAGAGAAAGACTTGGCAACTTTTGTGGCCAACAGTTGAAAGCAAAAGAGGAAGAAACAAGCTCCATAAGCACATGGTCGGAAGATTATAGTACTCACCCCGTTGCCGAATAAAGATGAGAAAAAGTGACTTCAGTGAAATAGGTGATATTTAATGTAAAGACCGATTATCGAATCTGAATATTTATTAAACAATAATTTTAAAAGGTTTAATTTGGTTGGGAAAAATGAGCTCCATCACGTAGATAACAAGAGGCGAAATTTGACGCAAGTAGCGCATGTAAAATTGCAGACAGTAAATAGTGAAAAGGCGAACAGTTTTAAGTGCCATGATTGACTTGTTTTTCAGCGAAGTCGATAATTAAACATCGCACATATGAAAACGTTTGTGTCTTCATCGTGTATTGATGTATCAATGTGAGATTAGTTCTGAAAAAATGATCATAGCTCGCAATTTGTCCTGATAAATTAATTTAGTTCCTTCGGGGATCTATCGGTCACGCAATAGGCGGCAGAGAAGGTAATTAATAATTTTTGTGAGTCAGTCACCGTCCGAAGTTTCCGACCGCTAGTCGATTAAGCTCCCAAAATGTCACGACGCCGAAGTAAGTCTTGACTCGAAACACCGCCGACAATTTGTCAACCTGGTAAACTTTTATTCATCAGTCATTGTTCAATTTGTCAAGTCGGTAGTTCGTAATTCAGTTTGGAGGTTTGTACAGAAGTGCAAACTGTTATGAAACCACAACTCAATTCGAGAGAATATTCCAGGTGGAAGGGGATACATAATTTATTCGTACAACGCGTGCAAGTTGATGGCACTATCAACCATTTTGATGGGAGGGAAGACACAACTAGCTGATAGTTGTGACTCAGAACACTGGTTTACTTAAAGCGTTGTTTAGATTTGGTTCATGAACGGGTTTGTGCGTTTGGAATGACTAGAATACGGGTAAATGGCGAGAGTGCGCCCATCAGTCCAAAATAATCTCATAACAGTCGACTCAAGTCAGAATTCTAAAAAGTTGAAGGTTTGTGGAAAAAAAGTGGCTGCCTTCTTTGACAAAACTAAAAAGATCGCTTTCTGTGCATTCATCAAATTGCTCGAGAAAGAAGTAGTCCATATACGTTTTTGAACAGTCGTGTCTTCCATATGGACCAGCTCCAAATGCCATTCGAATGTGTTCTGCCATTGTTCCAAAATACGCATTATTCAAAAAGCCATTCACATAAAACTTCTGGTGTCGGATGGACTACATGACCTGGTAGTATTTTTGAAATTATGGATATCGAAATTTGCTACAAGTCTAAAACACTTATGGTAAACAAATGTATTTTTCAACTTTTTCTTAAAAAATAAAATAAGAATGTGTTAGAAATTACGCCATCAAGTAAAATTTCCGTCGACAAGGTTGCACTCTCACATCTAGTGAGTTTCCTAAAGTTTTCAGTTTCAGACATCGATTCGCTGTGTGCATTCATCAAATTGCACAAAGACCGGATCAATATCTTTATTTAAAAGGCTCATTGTTCGCCGAGCCCTCATTCACCGGCTGCATTGTTGAACACTTTATTTAGGTTTATTTCTCTACCAGATGGAAGCTAATAAATCACTTTCAAGTCTCAAAAGACGATGGAGATTCATGGAAGTTGTACATAAAAGGGGAGGCGTTGAATGCTGTCCCAACTCGGGAATTATAACGTTAGGAAGGCCCTTGCTTTGCTCCCTTGTGAGGGGTTGAGAAAGAGGAGTGTCTCCTAGAAGGCAGATTTGTAACATCAAATTATGGCATTAATTTTCTCCGAATGATTTCAACAGTTCAGTTGAAATTTATTACGCATTCTTGTCTTGAGTAGACCAACATTTTCTCATTGTAAAGCGGCAATGAATCAGGAATTTTGATGTTGAATTCATTCTCAATTGCTCCATCACATGAGCACATCATGAGAAGGTTTTTTGGTGTTGTTATTCCTTGATAATCAACCTATATTTTCATGCAAAAAGTCAACCTCTCCGGAATAAACAAAATTGTTTGCTCGCCATTGGCTATACGCCCGGCCTCAGTCCACGCCGATTTTGGTAGTGAACATTTTCTAAAAATCTGAAATTTTGGTCAGGGACCCGTTTCCGGCAATTGTTGGTCCTTGAAACTTCAGCCCGATTAGACCAAATTGGAGGTGAAGAAGGGTCAAAATGTGTATTTCGAAAAATTTATTTTCGTGATTTTTGGCGATCCAGGCGTGTGGGGTATAGTTTTTGAGTAAATTTTGGACGCTGAATCCAATAAGATGAGTCCCGGAACAATTGGCGCCCACCAAAAGAGGTCATGGGTCAAAATTTGTATCAATTTACCTTTTCGAAATTGGGTTTTTGAGACCTAGGTTTGAGAACCCTGAAATGTTCAAACATTGTTTGTTGTTAAATATTATTCAGTAAAACCTTTCCCAACTTGACTTTATTTATTACTTTCCTACTCATTTTCCATTCATTCTGTATCGTGGATTCACTCATACATTCCGGTGTCGTCACCCACAAAATGCCGCCTACTACGTATATTCACCTAGCGACTAATACAAAATCCATGGGTTTTCCTCCCAATGAAATCTCGAGGGAACTAGAGGGACAAGAACGAAGCTCACGAAACAACGGGCCGAGCCCGTATTAAGTTTCAAACAAGGCCGCAAACCCTTTAGTCAACGGAGTATTGATCGGATGACCGGTATATTAACAACCAGCGACCACAAAGCGGAACAGGGGGTCAAACCCTTCGCCGGCAGCGGATTAAATTTCCAAGGTGTCTCTCCTACCTGCCCTCTTTGTCCCGTGGGTTGCCACTCATAGAACTGATACCTCCATCAATGTCAATTTCACAGGCAGCTCCCGTGGGCCAGTGTCGAATTTCATCAGTAACGAGAAATGCCGTATGAGCTTGGGTTGAGTGAAATGGATATTTTCGACGATGGGGATATGCCATCAAAACTCTTCATGTGCGATTGTTACTAGAATTCCTTTTCACCCGGAATATTTACCTTGATAATCATTTATCAGGCATTTATCAGTTGTATGTCACGATACCGTCCCTCCTAGCCGACTCCGCTGAATATTCTTCTTCATCTTGTGACCTCAAGAGATATGCCAAATTCGAAGTCCAACCATCGAGACCACAAGTGTGCTCTCGGCCTTTTAATTCGAGCTAGGTTCCTACGGCTTCAATAAATTCTGCGACGAATCTTTTTTCAATTATTGAAACAAAGTAAAACGATTTTGGCTTTTTGTTAGTCTATGGTGAGACAAATGTCAGGTGTATCATAATCCAGTATGATATACACATCATCAGTTACATTATTGGAGGATAGTCTATGGTGGAACAATATTGTCAGGTGTATCATGATCCAGTATGATATACACATCATCACTTATATTATTGAAGGATAGCCCATGGTGGGACAAATGTCAGGTGTATCATGATCCAGTATGATATACACATCATCAGTTACATTATTGGAGGATAGTCCATGGTGGGACAAATGTCATGTGTATCATGATCCAGTGTGAAATACACATCATCAGTTACATGATTGGAGGACAGTCTATGGTGGAACAATATTGTCAGGTGTATCATGATCCAGTATGATGTACACATCATCAGTTACATTATTGGAGGATAGTCTATGGTGGAACAATATTGTAAGGTGTATCATGATCCAGTATGATATACACATCATCAGTTACATTATTAGAGGATAGTCTATGGTGGAACAATATTGTAAGGTGTATCATGATCCAGTATGATGTACACATCATCAGTTACATTATTGGGGGATAGTCTATGGTGGAACAATATTGTCAGGTGTATAATGATCCAGTATGATATACACATCATCAGTAACACTATTGGAGGATAGTCTATGGTGGAACAATATTGTCAGGTGTATCATGATCCAGTTTGATATACACATCATCAGTTACATTATTGGAGGATAGTCTATGGTGGGACAAATGTCAGGTGTATCATGATCCAGTTTGATATACACATCATCAGTTACATTATTGGAGGATAGTCTATGGTGGAACAATATTGTAAGGTGTATCATGATCCAGTATGATATACACATCATCAGTTACATTATTGGAGGATAGTCTATGGTGGAACAATATTGTCAGGTGTATCATGATCCAGTATGATATACACATCATCATTAACACTATTGGAGGATAGTCTATGGTGGGAAAAATGTCAGTCGTGCAGATAGTCAATCTCTCCCATTCGGCTGAAAATTCTTTTTTGGGTGCTTTATGGTGTCCAGATCAAAATAAGCAAATGTCCGTCCGTCGTCCAGGCCGTTTTTGATAGTAGACAATTCACTAAAAATCTGAAATTTTGGTCAGAGACCCGTTTCCGGGGCCAGTAGGTTTTTGAAACTTTTCAGCCCGACCAGACCGTTGATCGACGCTCACCAGAAGAGGTTATGCGTCAAAATTTATTAGGTTAGGCGTGTGGGGTATCATTTTCAACTAAATTTTGGACGCTGAATCCATTTGAATGAGTCTCAATGCTCTTGGTCCCAGGAATAAACAAACCCTAATGACAGTACCGGCAAATTTTTTGTTAGTTATTCCTTGAATAACCAACCTATGTTTTGAAGCAGAAAGTCAATCTCTCCGATTTGAGAGACATTTCTGGCAGCAATCACATAACATCAAGATATTGAGTCATGTTCTTTTACCATGATAAACTCGGTTAGGCACCTCAGGAGTTCGTACTGATTTCTTTAAACAATTTGATGAGAGCCGCATGGTTCGTCTCTGAGGAACAGGTGGAAATGGGGCTCATGATATGCCAAAAGATGATGCAATTGTAGGAAGGACATGGTGTGTCTAAATAATGTATTCTTCAATGAAACTCAGCGTGATTATACTGTGAGGAATGTACCAATAGTATGTTTTTTATGAGCTCAGAAAATGCTATGAAACGTACGAAGAGAAGGCTTTCAGTTTTACTCATTTCAACGGTTTCGTCGCACAAATTAGGGTTTTGGGCCATTGAAGAAGCATATTATTCAAGAGTTATCACACGTATCAATATAATTTTCTGGAGGAATTGACGAATAGCTCAAGGCGTCAAATAACGTCTATTAGCACTAGGGAAGACCTTGCTCCAGACCATGACGCAGGGTATTCGTCACTTTTTGGTCGAGAGATGCTCCTCAGTTTCCCCCAAAGGTCTAACGTAATTTTATTTTTATTGGATATTAAAAATTACATAATATAGGTAATTACAATGTATTGAAATCCGCTCAATTATAATCTCCCTATTTTACAACCAGCACACTGAGAGTACGGTATACGTTTCAAATCAGCTTTGAAGAAATGCCAGGGCATGATCAATAATCTTTAGAAATCTAGCATTTCCTCTAAGCATCGGATGGGTTCCTACCCACACAACAACACGACAGAAATTTTGACCAGCCCATGACTGATTCTGATGAGAGCGCATGCGACTATTTATTTCTTCATAAATGAAGATCATGACCTCTCTCAACTATAAGAAGGAAGTTGTAGAACTGCTCAACATTGTCCAACTATTCTCTGCATCTGCAATGCAACGGAACAATGCAGTTTGCCTGAATTCCACAATGGTCCGTTCGCGTTGTTTCGAGGAACCAGGACGTGGCAACAAGGTTGATATTCATCTGAATACAAATGAGAGGCGGACTAGGCCAACAAGACTCGCGAGGGCGGTTAATTCCAACTACGTTTCCTCTTGCCGTTGGAGACATCCCCCACCCCCACTTGTCGTTCATGCTGGGTAAACTTCAACGCTCATTGTACGAGATTTTCTCCTGTTTTGAATTGTATAGATGAACGTTTAGTTAGGTATCATTGCAAAGTTGTATTCACATGTAGGATTTGATGGAAGGGCCTTTTTCATTCTTCCTGCAAATTTTGGGATCCGCGAGTAAACGGTAACCATCGCCTCTCTGAATAAAATTATTCATAAAAACCCCGCCCCGTTTGCGGCGATCGGTCTGAAAACCATCTCAACCGATTTATCGTCCAATGTTAGATGATACGAAAAATCTGGAACACCCGTTTTCAAAATGATCCCATTTTTTATGAATTTATTTAATCTCATTCTACATAGTATGTTTCCTTGTACATTATTTACAATAACATTCCGCTATACACGCAACACGTAGTAGCGTGAGGCAAACATGTACATTTTTATGGATATTGTCTCACTCATTTCATACAAATATACACGTATTCCCAAAGCTGTTGGTAGAATAATGTAAATTGTAGTTTTGTGGTAATGTGCCATTTATTAACGCATAATATTTTGCTGAAAACCAGTAGAATCGCACAAGGCAATAAAATAGCTTTGTCGGTTATCGGGGTAGATAAATATAGAAGGATCCTTTTCGTAATTCATGAAACCATAGTTTTCGTTCCGTAGTCTATGAATGAAGAATTTCGTACTCTAAGGTATTAATCATGAAATTACGCACAATTACCGTATATATTTCCAAATCTCCTGTGCTTGACCTAAGGTGATATAATGATATGGTGATATAATAAATATAGGCGCTTTTCTGCACCGGACCTGTTTAAGATCTCTAAGGTTCTTAACTATCAATACCACGTCCATACAGGCCAGTACTACCTGGTCAACGTTTCTAGCACCAGAGACTACGGTGGCATCATCTTCTTTTTCAGACTGGCTGCAGCTGGACAGCGATTATTCATGTACCGAGGTGGTAAATTCTTCAATAATCTGGGTCAGAAACGTCTCATCTCTTATCTTCTTAAAACGATGAGTGATGAATTTGTTTCAATAATTTGGCCCTCTTTGTCTCTCTCGTATACAAGAGTATTCCAAATATTAGGAATCCTATTTATTTGTGTGTACAATTAAAACTAAGTTCCGTAATTTGGTCGTATCGGCGGTACGGAAGCATTAATTACTCTTCCTCCAAGCACGAGGGATTTCTTCCTATGGGGGAGTAACATTCGCCATGATTTGCGAGATTTATTTTTTGTATGATTGATAAGATGCATATATTTGTTCTATTATTTATTTGCATGTAACATTTACATGCAAAAAAAAAAATAATAATTGAAAAAAGGTTTAATCCTCTCGAATCTCTCGTAAAACCTCAGCGCACCTGTAGGATAGTGGGGATTTTCCTTGCCTGATCCTCTTCTTCGAGGTGGTGGCGGCCTGCCTAGTACGCACTCGTATTCTACGTAGATACTGTACCTACAAACTCGTTCGTTACGGGTAAGGTGATTCCCCAGAAGTTTCTCTGCCTGTAACCTCGTGAAATTCATGGCCAAGGGGTCGTCTTCGGAGCAACGTTGTCGTAAAACGTAACGCATTATCGCCGCGTTAGTGTTCCTTCACCTGAAATTGGTTCCTCGTAAACCTTGGCGAAGTAGAGCAGCTCAGCACCGCTCCCTAGTCTTCTGAAATGCTCGGAGAAGGCGAAAACGTGTTCTGCACCGCCTCTCGGGAAACAGCCCAGGGAATTACTATCGTGTCTTTTCCCTAAAAACACAATCTGTTTCCTCGTTGTCAAAAAGAAACTTAGGAACATACCCTGCGGAGAAGCCTGACTGACGCAGATAAGACGATGCTCCTCTTCGAATAATGCGATTCGTTCCAAACTCCATTTTGTTTTGGCGAAAGGAAAACCAACGACACGCAGGTATACTACCTTCGTTGAAATCTGGAGCTAAAGCATTATTTTAGGACGAGGAAAATACATTTGCACCATCAGTAATAGATTCTGCCGCTCGTCTGTGAATTTATCGATTCGAAAAACCAACACTTTTGGTTTACTATTCATATTCTAGTACTCATCTACGTATTCGTCTCAATATAATACAATAATAAAGTGCTTAATACATTTTAAAAATCACTCCTTCTGCCTGTCATGTTTTGAAGTGCGTAGATTCCCAATCCAAAATATCCGTCATCGTATTTTGAATTTGATTTTTCGAGATTTATGAGGACCTTGGCGTGTGAGTGATATTTTTCTACTAACTTTTAACCTCTGAATCGATTCAGATGGGTCAGGACACGATTTCCGCCCACTGGAAGTGGATAAGTAACTGAGTCAAAAAGGATATTTTGGTGCATGGTGATTTATTTATTCATAAATTAGGTAAGTAGTTAGCTTTAAAGACTCTGAGAAAATCGTTCCCACACTAGCATTATTTGCAGTACCTAGAATAATTAGTCATTGTTTTGTTTCAGGTGAGCGCTGATTTAATCGTGAAGAGGAAAGTTCATCACGAAAGGAGGTAATGCTAATTTCTAACTTTGATGGAGTGGAGGAACGAAATAATGTTCGTCCGGATCGAAAATTATCCGTCTGGATGTAGGTATTCACTTTAGGTATAATTAGGGGCCCTTGTTCTCGCGCAGCCGAAGAGGAAAATGGGGTAATTGAACTGAGTTGGTTGTTATTTGCTGTGAGTCCTCTCGTATCAGGTTTGTTTCAAGGCACCTCCATTAGATTGTGTTCCGCCGACTCAATTGACTTCAGTGATCAAAAGTCACGGGGCGCATCCCTCTCAGCAGCGGTCCTCCAATGAGCGCCCACTCAGGTGACACTCACCTCGTTACCGACCGAACAACAGCCACATTACAAGCTTCGGAGGTCAGTGCTGAGCTTACAGAGAGGATTAGAACCTTGACTTTCGGTGTGTGTGGCTGACCCCGCACAACATAGGAGGCAACGCAGCGTGAAAACAAACAACCCTAGAACATAATGGTATACGCTCACGCCCTCTGTATTGTCTCTCCTAGTGCTCTCCGGTTCTCTATGACATACCACCCCTTTGTTTCTCGTGAGATGAACGGTTTACCTACCGACTGAAACAGAGTGCACCATCGAGCATTACATCCCGTGAATAAATCACATGCGGCGGCTCCCTTGAATTGTTTTCTATTCAATAAGAATAGATCAAATGATATAGTGAATCTATGCGAATTCTGATACATGCTTAAAATAAGAAATAATGATAACTGCTGAATATAAATAATACTGAAAAAATATTATTGTGATTTTATGGGGTAAAGAAGAATTATTATTTTATTATTAAAACGTTTTTCTTAACCCGCTTTCTTGTTTGTCTGTTTGTCCGCGAAATCTTTCAACTTAAATTTCGACCATTTATCGGCAATCTGTAGTTCTGAAACTTTACATATAGATCAGAACCAGATGACAATGCAATATTATAATACTTTGATGATGATTTAAAGAGCTTCTTGAGTAATTTCAATAAAATAAAATTATAAAATTATATATCACTAGGTTGGGACCTGTCAACAATGACGGGAGAAAAAAGGTCATGCAATCCCTCTAGAATGTGTTGGAGATTGAAAAAGGTAAACAAAGGATTACCCCCCCCCCCGCCCGGGGGGAATTTCTGCATTGTTCATCGAGGTTCTTCAATAAAATTTTACGATTACAAATTTCTAACGAACAAAACTAAAAAGTAGAAAATAATAGTACATGAATAAAAAAACTTTTATAAAAACAACGTTTTTTATATGCACTAAAAAGTAGAAAATAATTTTCCTATGAGCCTGGCAGAATTTCTGAATAAATTGGTCACATTATGGTAACAGACTTTATAACAATTTCCAATTCTTATAAAACGAAAAACGTTATGCGCATTTTGTATTTCAATTCCGTGAAACTGTATTAACTGAATATTATGTCAACTGAATTAATATAAAGAAATTTCATTATATAGAAATGTGAGCGTATTAGAAAGATCTTGATGTTTGAGTGCCCATGCGCCCAAAGTTTCTGCCAGGCTCATAGGAAAATTATTTTCCACTTTTTAGTGCATATGAAAAACGTTGTTTTTATAAAAGTTTTTTATTCATGTACTATTTTGATTATTCATGTAACTTGAAAAAACTCATTCAAAATTTTTGAACATTTTAGGTGACGTGATACGCAGCAATTCGTTTATAGATTCACTGTCTAAAATTCAGTGGAAAATGATACCTCACTCCGGTATAACCACGAATAGCTCTCAGGGTTAAAACGAACACCATTTCCGAAAAATACATTAATTTTCATTTACATTGAGGTCCCATTTCGGGCGATCGGACAGTCAGGTCCCCCTAGGACCCAGTTGAAGTCGTTCCCGTCGTATCTATCTAAAATTTGTCTCATCGGCTGCGACATGGCCCTAGTTCTGCTCAACTTTTCATACGCGGATCGAAGGGAGGCGTTTTGCTTCCTAGGCTGCACGGCAGAGGCTAATAATTTCCCGGAAGGGGATGATTCACTTGAAATGATAATGAGCCATTGTCGAACAATCGCATGTTCAGAATTAATTATTGCAGGAGGCTTCCCAACTGCTGTGGGCACGTGATATGTTGTTGTAAGTGTATTTGAAATAGTATATGGAATTTCGTGGAGGTTTGGTCTTTTTCTTTATCTTTCCGGACAGAGTACTTGGGTAGGTACGAACGTGTGAGACAGAGTGAGATGGATGACCTAAAGTTTGCCTAACCCGACCGGCCCTCACTGAAAGAAGGGAAAAAGTACATATAAGCGCCTCCCCAGCGCTAGGGCTATTGAAATGGATGGAGCCATTAATTTCAGCTTCGTTTTAATACAAGGGACGCTGATTCACTAGAGACCCGCCTCCTCGTCTTTCGATCTGTCCGCCTCCCAAAACTCGCCAACCCTGCCAGGGTTAAAGGAATTTTCCCCTTTTTCTACCCCTTCCACTCCCCTCTCCACATAGACACCATTATGTTAACCCTCTGGAGGTCGCGAAAGAAAAAGTCGTGTTGTGGTAGCGAATGGTGGGGGGGAGGGGGTCCATTTGCGGTGGGTGAAGAAAAGTTAGCGCGGTTTTCGGAGCGACGGGTCGAGTAAATTGATGAGCACGTACCACCGAGGGGTTCAAGAATGTTTCATTGAGGAAAATTAACTTTGCAAGTTTGCTCTCACGTATGGTGCAACGGCAAATGTTCTCTTCGGCTTTTCCGTAGCAGGAATATTGACGTATGCCGCTCCCCCGTATCCTAAGAAAACAGCCTAGTCCCCAATCAAGGTGGTATACAGTTACTAGGTAATCTATTAAAAATAAAAATACCTCTTGTCCTATATTGCTTACCTAGTCCCTAAAAATTCAGATTTTAATGTTAATTTATTGCAGATGAGTACGCCATACCTAAAGGGTGTTAACAAATAAGGTTTGCAGCCTCCAAGGGGTCGATTCTACGACTCATTTCCAAAAATAAAATAATGTCTTGAAGACTTTTTTGGGACTCAATTTCCGAGTCGTTCACGTTTTAAGATTTTTTCTTGTTTTCGACCCGACGTCACTAATACGGCCGTCACTCCTTTAATTTACAAGATAACCTCAAATCTGATAACACCGTTGGATATAGCATCAAATTTCCTTTCTGATGGGAGCCTCAACATGGCGTTTTCATTAATTTTCCAACTTAAGACTAATTAGTGAATCAATTATTGTATATTGAGAAGTCCATCAGAACGGAAATTTGTCGCTCTTTCCAACGGTATACCTACTCAGATTTTAGATTATCTTGTAAATTATGGGAGTTATGGCCGTTCTAGTGACAAGTCGAAAACGTAGTCCAAACCCTCGTCATGCTAACTTCTCTGCCGAACATAGCAAAATTAGTGGGGCAATGGCACTGCGGTAAGCACGATATTTTTCTTGAATGTTTTTCAAATCCTTCTCGTTATCTTCTTGTTGAGTAGGATCCTTCCCGTTGAAGCGCATCTCTATGAAACGCCCACCCAACGGGAAGAATCCCACTCAACGAGACTAAAAAATAATATCAAATAATAAAATCTCCTGGAGAGGCATAGAAGTCTCTAGCGGAAGAATGATTGGAGATTTTGCAGTATTACTGAATTTACTGGATACTGTAAACGAAGGATTGTTATTGTGAAGTCACAGCGTCTGTTTGGCTATCACGTTGAGCAATGTTATACTATATGTTTTACAACGATAATTTAAATATTTTGTGTGACTCAACGATACCTTGAATCGCGCTTTATAGCGTCTTTTCTCGCTTCTTTTCTCGCTTTCACAGATTGGTCCCCGCACGTTTCTTAAGAATCTAATATTCGTTGACTAATCAATTATCATTATTGATAGTGATCAGTGTCGTCAGAGTTGTCGTTCCTGAGGAAGGTCGGAAAGATTTTAATATAAGTGAATATTTTGGTAGTAAGTCATTCGGAGATTGGAGAAGGGAGAACCTGGTAACCTGTTACTTCGGGTCGATACGTCAAATTTGTCTTCAAGTTTCGGAGCTCCAGGGCTAATCCGCTTGGGATTTACAAGAACAGGTGGGGCGATGAGGGAAGGAGGTTAAAAAAAACAACATCGGGCCGAATAAATAAAGAAGGTGAAAAATTGATCTTCTGGTGCTCCTCTGATAACCTTTCGGCGGTTAGGAGTTGATCTTCCGGGCACTTTAACTTCTTTGCGAGAAGAAAAATTGGCACTTGAGCGTGCTATAGCCTTCGTTGAGCGTAAAATTAGGCATTTCTGTGCTTTCATGGGTATATTTTTACTCCAGAAACTCGTGGTGGGCTGACAGTGTCGTTTTGCGCTCGTGACCTGAGTCATCAACTTCAAGAAGCGTTTGAAAGCGCAGCACACATCTTGACATTCAAATATCGCCCGATTTGAATTCAGCCGGAGGCTTTGAGACAGGTTTTCTCAATGCTGAGTTTACATCTGCATAAATATTCCGTCAACACCGGCCTGTCAGTTGAAAGATATTGGTCGTTTTAGTTGGATGAAAAAAATTCTCAAGTCGCCTGGCGCCTTGGATCGACTGGGGACCCGAATAGGTTTGATAAGATTGACTAAAATGTCTGAGTTCAACCTCAGCTAACTTCTCGAGAAACGGATTGATTTTACCAACAGAATGTCAGTTTCCTCAGTAACACCGACCCCTTGTTCAAGAAGCCAACTTCGGTTGTGGTTAGAAGTTGATGCGTTCGACCGCTATTTGTGCCTTTCCTTGTCAAAACATGCCACAATCCGATTCGCGTTCTCTCTGATCTCATTTTCAGTTTTGAAAAATGATTCAGTTTAGTTTTGATATTGTTGACTCAAGTTTCTGTACTTTCTACTCCATCCTCACTCGTCTGTCTCAACACAAATAAAACTGTCCTCATCACTAAAGCTTCGAACGTGCCAATTTATCTTAATTGATGGTTCTTCAAGAATGCTTTCTACGTGCTTCACTCATGTCTGGAGAGTGCAAGTACGTGGGGGGTCTCTCCATTCCTATTTTGCGAAGATGCTGGCAAAAGAGGAACTGTTTCACGTAGAAATTAAACTTCCTGTGCTGCTTATTGAGCCTTGCAGGGAAACTAGGAACAAAGTGTTCGGTCCATCTTCCCCGGGTCTCTGCTGTCCAGGCCTCCTGCAATTCCCCTAATGTATAATTTTCTTGTTCCCCTCGTGTGATTTTTCACCATGGTACTTCAGCTTTTTTACCGAATGCTGGTTGTACAACAAAGAGGGGCGCCAAGAATTGTGAGCGCCCATAGAGAGTTAGTCCTTGACATGGCAGGAGTGATTCCCATCCATCTACTGGCAGCATAAAGAAAACGGTTGTGTGAGACAAGAGCTAACAAACCTTGACTATTTTGTGCCAGTCCTGATTATTGAATGATTCGTATAAAGGACCGAGCTAAGCTGAGCAGTTGTTAGAGAACTTGGTTGAAGTTTCTCGTTTTCGCAGATGATATGAAGCTCTTCCTTCAGCTGCTTGATCCCACTGACTCTATTACCCTGCAGCTTCGCATTGGTGACTTTGTTCAATGAATGAGTTCCCCTGAATCCTGACAACTGTTCCGTGATGGTATATCATCGCTAGTTGTACCCATTTATGCACCCTAATTGCATCGATGGTGTTGCTCTTGGACGTCCCTCCAAGGGTCTGCAACCTTTGTATTCTTTTGGATAGGCAGTTGATCTTCAATGAACACATTGCTCAGACATCTTCTCAAGCCATTGCTCTTGCGTTGTTAAGCGTAACACCAAAAGTTCACTTGCACCACTGCCCTCTACTGGGCTATTGTCCAGCCTCGCCTGGATTATGCATTCATTGTCTGGTGCCCCTCATATGACATTTGGATCAGCTCAACAGGGCGTAGCATGCGTTCCTTCCTTGGCTTCAAGCTTGGTCCGAGTGCCCTGGGCAACGGTTTTGCCTCTGCCAACCAGGCTCTCGCGGACATGTCCTTAGTCCATGGCATCATCTCTGGGCACATTGATGCCCAATCCTTGCTTGACCAGTTTGGCCTGCGGAAGCCCTGAATCGGCCTGTGTTCTGTGTTCCTGCTATCTGTTTGCTGTGCCATTTCGCCCACTAACTACCTTGACCTGTCTGGTTTCCTGAAACTTGACCTCGTTGCCGACTTTCTAGGATGGCTTACCTACTGTCAGCCGATCACGACATCGACTTGCTCTCGATCTCCTCCCCATTCGTATTAAATAAATCAATAAACTTGCCCCCCACTTCCTGGACGTATCTCTATACCTCAGAATACACTTGGTGCGCTGTACCTAACTTCATTCCGTTTTCGTGAAGATACGCAGCGTGGTGTAGTCATCAATTGATCTTGTGTAAATCAAAGCTCACACTAAATGTCATTATTCCTAATTGCTTTCTCCAAATAGATAGATAAACAAAACAGTCCAAATTAAAAAATAAATAATAAAATCGTGCATTTCTCGCCTAGGTATTATATTTTGGATCTGTTCATCCCTCCCTACCCTTATTTGGGGAAGCAACAAATCTTGGTAGGTAGTTACTTTCTCTACAGACTTCATGGCCTATCCCTGTACAGATTAGCATACCGACGGATTGAAGAACTCGTTTGAGATTTGGTAACGTTCCACCCGCCTCTATCGTTGTATCAATTCTTGGCCGAGTTGAGATGTCTTCTTTTTCCACCCATTGTCCTACTTACACGGTAATTTACACGTTCAATGAGTCAGCCTTGCACAACGACCGTCTGTGATTAGTCAGAGATACAGATCAGCTCCTGAACCGATAGCGATAAGTCATTTGTGTCGAGGTGCACTTGCTCTTTCTGTTCATGATTTATCTGCTATGTAATCACCCGTTGAAGTTTCTTGATTTCGATTCTTGAGTTCAATTTACCAATGATTCTTTACTGATTTTGAAACGAATCGTGGAAGCTCATGCTCTTTTACATCGTCTCCACCTTAGCGTCATCTTCTCACTGATTTCTAACCGACAATGTTTTGTTATCAGCGAATTTAACACTTTTGACAATATGTGTTTTCATCAGTTGAATCCTACCAAGTATAAGGAAGTGGATGATTATTGTGTGAAACATTCTGGGGTACGATTTTTCTCGTCTTATTTAGTTTAGGTTGAGGTAAACAAGAATCCGCCAGTTCTTATGGTCGCGAAAAACGACTGTGAATGCTTCCACTAAAAACATCCTTCATTCCAATCGTTAACCCAAATAGACAATCAATGTAATGGTCACTTATCAATCGATCTTAAAAAGGAAGAAGAGCTGCTATCAAGAAAAAACTCGAGCGTGTTTTTTCCCTTTTTTTCTTCTCCGCTCAAATGAGAGCAGCGCTAATTTGTTTGGAGGGTGAGATAAAATCCTCGAGGAATCAAAATGCCGGATCCACCGCAGTAGTCGAGTTGATCCTCAGAATACTAATTTTAACGATCGATATTTTTAAAGACTCGGCAGAGACAGGGACCTTGAAGTTCAAACTCCAGGTGTGCCATCCGGTTTTCACTCATTGGGGCTTTGGGTTAAAATAATGGCGAGGGATGGGGGATGATTAGCGTTCGCAATGAAGAAACGGACACTAAATACAAGGACGACGCGTGACGAAATTTTTCGGGGTTGTAAAAAACGTAGCGCCTGGGACCAGGGCAGGACGTAACCCTTTAGAATTCTCCCATGAAAATCTAAATTTTATAATATTATTTAGTATAAACTATAATAACATATTCAGATTCATACGTCGTGGGTTTTCGTTTTTAATCACCAGTGAGGTCATGGCAGTCACATAAAAACCCCGTGTCGTTCTACCTTTTTGTTCATTGTTGAAACATTACGTTCATCCTTGAACGCTGAAATTCAGAGATGTTCTCAGTTATAAGGTCACAAGAAGTAATGTAAGGGATTTTTCATATTTTAACATTTCTACGTGTTGTTGCTGAATGAAAATTTGGCTGATTAAGAATAAACCTATACATTATTGATCAAAAATTTCAATAACAACGTTAATTATTTAAAAACGTTCATCTGTTTCTAACCGTTCTCAATATTCAGGACCAAATAGGTCGGAAAATTGTCTGAGCTCAATCAGTCGCATGTATGAGCAGAAGATTATATTGTGCCCAAAACTTGCATGATTATCATTTTGAAAGAATAATTTTTGTACATTTACGAGTGCCTAGGCGTGTGGAGTACCATTTTCTGTCATTGGAATGGATTTGGGACGATTACAGCAATGTCTACGGGCAACAAACGGCAATCCAGAACAATTTCAAGATGCCTACATTGACCATCCACCGACCACACCGATTTGCAGTAGAAATTTTTCTAAAAATCTGAAATTTGGGTCAAGGGTCTGTTTTTGGCTTTAGTTGGTTCTCAAAACATTTTAGCCCGATCGGACCAAAGTTTGGGTAAAGTAGGGGTCAAAATGTACTTTTCGAAAAAATGGATTTTCGAGATTTTTGGCGATTTGGGGTGTAGTATAATTTTTCACTGAATTTGGGACGCTGAATTCAATGAGAAGAGTCCCAGAATTATTTTTTTTATTCTGGTGTCCTCAAAGATTCGGGGTTCCACGTGTACAGTATCTACGGGATAATGAATCCATTTCGAATCATTTGGAATGTAACGTTTAGTTCCAAGGAGTTATTTTCATAGCGAAATTGTCCCCTACTATGCAAGTTTTGTGACCAAAATTGCATTGCTGGTTTCCTAATTAGATCACATTAAAAAACGTTGAATATTCATTCACAGGGGTTGATAATTCCTCGGGCCAGCAGCATGAAAACTCATTCCAATCGATTCAGCGTCCAAAATTTTGAGGAAAATGATACCGTATGTACCAGAAAACACACATTCTAGATGGGTAGATAGATACCCATTTTGACCCATGACCTCTTCCGGTGGACGACATTTGTTATGGAACCCATTTAATCGGATTCAGCATTTACAATTTAGTCGATAACGACACCCCACACTCCTAGATTAAGTAAGAGAAGAAAAAAGATTATAGAAAATACATATTTTTTGAAATACCTGAAATTTTGAGCTCTCTGCCCCTCCCGAATTTGGTCTGAAAAGTATCTAGAACCAACTAGAGCCGGAAACGGGTCCCCGACCAAAATTTCAGATTTTTAGTAAATTTTCCACTACCAAAGTCGGCGGAGTCAGCACAGCCCTGTAAAGGAACGTCTCGTTCCAAACAATATTACTCATTCTGACTATCATCGATAATCTAATTTGACTCTTGTTTTTCCCATGGCATTTTGTTCAAGACTCAAATATCGACTTGCAAGGCGTCGTAACTGACAATTAGATCTCTCTGGTAGAACAGACCGGTGCAGATCCACAGTCAATGAAATATCGTCGGCTCAATTATTTCCTCAATATTCAGAAGCTAGATCATAATGTAAAATGTTAGTAGACAACCTTCAACGCACACTGCCGGAGAACTCAGCTCCATCTTGATATCCTAATAAGCCCCGACGGCCTGGAACACCAACATTTTTAACAGGATTCTCTCCGAGTTTAAGTCGTATAGTTATGGTAATGTTGGTAGTGGGCATAAGAGTATCATCAAATGGGGAATTCCGTTTCAACATAGCGGCATTACAGCTTCACAAATCCGATTTGCGCCGGTTACAGAATTCTGATCATGTTCATGCGTTACTCATGTTACGTGTTTAAAAACCAACAACCTCATCGTATAATACCCACTCTTAAGTATTCACCATCTGCTTGAACCTTCACAAAGCTCGTATTGAACAAGTCTGTTTGCTGGGACTTGCGGGGAAACTGCTCCCGAGAAAAAGGTTTGAACATCAACGGAACACTTTGTCAAGTTTTTAATCTAGATAATGCATCGCTACATGAAACTCACATGCAATATTGATGATAATAAGTATGAAAGTGAACCGACAAAAAGGCAGAGCTCCATGTGTTCTGAAAACGTTTTTATCAATATTATAGACAACAAATTAAACGAACAATACCGATAGATAGATACTCAGGAATGCATCGAGGAGAATTACCTGAATATGTCTCCGGTTCACACTGCTAGGGCAGAGAGAAGACGCGAGGAACTAACGAGTGATTACATTCAATAGGTACCTACGCCGATTGTAAAAAAGTCGAAGTCGAGCAAGGGCATGGACTACGGGGTGTTTATAAAATGGGGCTTTATATGTTCAAAAATAATCCTATTCGGAACTCATACTTGTGAGTAATTCCATTTTTTTATCTTTTCTATACCTCTATTCCTGTTAATTTCAAAAAATTGGGTTGTTGAGTAAAACTGCGATTAAATGAAAGCTTTAGTTTTTTTCATTAAATATCCACTATAACTAGATCAATAGCCTGTTATATTGATATTTTCAATAATTATGAATTAAAATTAGTACTTAAAGCACATGAATGTTTGATAGCTCAAAGAAAAGTTGGAAAGTAAACACAGCATAAAAATGTAAATGTATAACAGTTAAAAAAAAAAAAAAAAAAAAAAAAAAAAAAAAAAAAAAAAATTATAATAAACTAACATTATTGTGTAATAAAAATAACCTCCCATAATTTGCTAAAGTATCACACGTTGAACAAAATCAGGATATCACTTGTACTATCCGGAATCGATTTCAGCTTTTCAAAAATCTTCCTGGAAACAATATTCGCATCTCACAGATTAGTTCAAGATAAAATGGTTTTTAACGTTCAATAATTAAGTCTATAATTCATAATAAGTAACATTAAATGATAATATAAAAATTGATACATGTAAATTAGCGAACAAATGAAATTAATTAACTTACTACATGACCAGGCGCAATTAATCTCACAGATTCAAACGTCTCTGGTGGCATTGGAGAACGTCCTGGATCTAAAATGGTGATAGGGTTGGCGACCATGGTGGGAGTCAGGAAGATAAGTGGGAGAACAGCTCTCTGTTGTGAATCATGGAAATTTGGTAAACCAAAACAATTTCTTCTCATCTCACAGATTAAATGCGCCCGTCGGAGGGTTAAAATTCATTAGAGGCAATAGGAAAGTGGAGTGTGATTGGCGTGGCATTTGGAGTTTTATCAGCTGTACTCACATGTGTGAGTGGGTTAGTTGTTGGAGTTGTGTCAGCTTCACTCACGCGAGTGAATACAGTGGGCACATCCTCACCAGCTAAGCAACTCACATTTTTGAGTACAGCTCGTATAACATAAATGCTAACCCACTAACTCATGTGTGTATACAGCCTGTAAAAAATCTAAAGCTAACCCATTCACATGTGAGTAGAGCTGTTAACACATCAAAAGTCAAGCCACTTACACATGTGTGAGTGCATCTAGCACAACTTCAAAAGTCAAGGCACTCACATGTGTGAGTACAGCTGGCGCAACTCCAAAAGGCACTCACATGGACAGTGGCTTGATTCTTGGAGTTGTACCATTTGTACTCACACATCTCGCTCATGGTGTTGTGCCAGCTGAACACACAATGTGCGAGCAGCTTGGCTTTTAAAGTTGTTTCAGCTATCGTGTGAGTGGCTTGACTTTTGAGATTTGCCAGGTGTACTCACATGTGTGAGTGGCTTAGGTTTTGATGTTGTGCCAGCTGTACTCACACCAGTGAGTGGCCTACATTTCAAAGTTGTGACAGCTGTACTCACATGTTTGTGTGTTCACAATTCTCAGCTGAAATTTCAGTATAATAAAGAACGTCTTCTCGTGTCAGAGATCAGCTACTGAGGCAGACATACTGAACAATATGTATGGTTCTGGAACATTTTGTTTGGTTTCCCTTCCAAATGTCTCATTTTGCTATGATGGTATTCACGGACCGTTCGTCCTCCCTTGTGACGTCACCGGTCACACTGACGAAACTGGCTTCAGCAGGTCGCAACTCAGCGTCAGTTATTAACGATGCGTTGTCAGAAAGGATTAATATTTGTCTATCAATCTACTGCTACTGAGCGGTTTGCTATTGTATTGGTGATGTTGTATACAATCATTTACACCACCAGCTGAATAGATCTTAGCTGTGAAGAAACCCATAAAAATACATTGGTATTGTATTTTTGGAAGAGGACATAATATTTCAGTTCATCCGATCTCGTATCATAGTTTAGTCAGATTGGGATTCTGCCCACGCAGTAAGAAAGGTGACAATCGGCAGACACCATCTAAATTTATGGAACAATGTTCGCGAGTGGATTCCCGCGGGGTTCCTTTTTTGCTCCAACACCCCGAATCTAGTTCGTTAGTGGTTCAATGAAGTTTGAGGACGCGAAGTATTTATCATTCGGTTCGTCTATTCAGAGTCCTGGCACATTTGTCAGGTCCGTCGAGACTCGGAACTAATGCGCTCACAACGTCGAAGTTTAAGTGCTTTTTACGAGGCCTCGGGGCAGGAATCCGTGCCCACGCTGAAAGATTCGGTTCTGTGTAAATTTCACGAAAAAGAAGAGAGAACTCGTCTCTTCTTTCGACTTGACGTCTGAAGAGGAAAAATGGTCCTCGGCAAAAAGACAAATCGTAATAGCTCTTGTAATCGTATCAATGATGTTCCCCACAGTAAGGGGTGAAGGTGCGAAATTGTAAAAAAAATCCGGGTTTAAACTGAGGGGGTCGTCTTCCAAGGATGACCAGAAATTGCGAGGATGCTTCTATATATACGAGGATCATCTTTGAGGGAGCATCAGTCCTTCTTCTGACCACCGTTCACCATGTTCAGGGTAACAACTTCACTCTTGTAGAACTGAAACCAGAAAAAAATTTTAATTTTAGACACCCGTGTCTTGTTTAGACGTATATGTTCGTACACGGAGTGTAATCATCCTGAACTGATCTTCTCTAAATAGCCCTATAAGCTGTTAGCATCCAGGAATGAGAAGAAATTATTCAGCCAATCGATATTTTCCGACAAAAGGGTCCCCTCCACATCATTCCAAATTTTCCAAGCATCGAATTGTAATAAAATATCTGGATCCCTAGGTAATTCTAAATCTAGCCGTGAAATTCCGAGGTCTTAGGAGAAGGGTTAAATTTATATATTATTTTATTTGTCACTAATCTTCCATAAAAGGCGACTGGACAATGGAATTAGGACAACCAAAATACCTATTCTGTTGATGACCATGACCAGTTTTTAACTGTTTTGTAAATTTTAAATTCTTGCTTGGAAAAAAAAAACAGTTTAGTAGCGGGGATAACAAGTTTTTTTGTTTTATTGGTGAATTTGGAATTATTGGAAGCCTACAGTCTATCCTTCCGGTCATTTTTTGGCCATTGAAAATCCCCCTTTCGATCAACTCTGCATTTAAATACATCCTAACCAGTATAGACTCAGCAGCACACCTCAGCTATGTTTGGAGGGGATGCTTGACGCATAAACGAGGGTTACAAAAACGTTTGCCGATCCTAATTATGGGTAAAATTACGAACACGAGGTTTCCTCATGAACTTGAGTGAGATCCCAATGTATGGGCGTGATTGTGGAGGAACAAGAATCTTCTGTATCTACCCGTTCGATAAGAAAACCAAGTATTTTGAGTTCGACCTATCGTCTTGCCTAACCTTGTCTTCCGTATCGTTTGAAGATCGTTTGCTTCGCCCTCGTCGTCGTCGCCTGCCAGGCTCAACTCCTCAGGGAGGCCGATCCCTTCGACCCTAACCCCCAGTACTCCTACAACTACAACATCCAAGACCCTCTAACCGGTGATTCCAAGAGCCAGCAAGAATCCAGGAACGGTGACGCCGTCCAAGGCAGCTACTCCCTCGTCGAACCCGACGGTTCCATCAGGTAAAATTTGAGCTACAGTATGTAAAAATTGCCCGGGAAAACGCGAAAGGGAGCAAAAGGAATATTTTCTCTGAACAAAGTCTCAAGGGGTGGTAATTAAGCCAACCATAATTTCGCTCGTGTGTTCATATTTGGCCTTTTATACCCCTAAACTTGGTGGTGCCGGAAACGGTGAAAACAGCATTGCAGCTTTCACACACGGAAGGTTCTATAAAATACGGATCCTACGACAAGAATTGTGATAAAATGGTAATTAACAGGTGAGTAATACCAATCGGGCAGATGCTCCCTGCTCCAAGCTTGGTGCATCTTCCGCAGCGAACGTGTACCATTCAAGTTATTCGATGACTTCTTGGTAATCTACGTCCGCGTAGAAGATGATTTTGGTTTAGTCGATCAGTTTTTTTGTGGTATCATCTACGTTTTAGGGGGGAAAGAATGGGGGAGTGACAGAGACGTACGAATTTCGAAAAGTTGGAAGATTATTTTGATTCGAAAAATGAACATTTTTAGAAGTTATCTCAAAAGAAATTGAAAATTCCGAAATACTAAGTATTCGAACTTATTTCCTGAACTTTCCAGAACTGTTGAGTACACCGCCGACGCCGTCAACGGATTTAACGCCGTCGTCAGCAAATCCGCCGGTGGCGCTCCCATCGCCCGACCCGTCGCCCGCGCTCTTCCCGCCCCCGTCATCCGCACCGCCCCCGTCTTCCGTGCCGCTCCCATTCCCGTCGCCCGCTCATACGCCGCCGCCCCCGCCGTTGTCCGCACCTCCTTCGCCTCCCCTTACGCCACGTACGGCTTCTAAGTCACCAGCTGCCTGAAGAGAGACTGATGAACACGTTCATCATGTTCGTGTCAATGTGATACCTACTTAAGTAAAAATACTCCAAAACATATGTTTTTTTGCTCACATGCATCCTTATGTAGAAGATTCCTCTAATGCATGAAAAATGCATCTGACATGATTCATTTCATCAACAAAGCCCAAAAAACAAAACTGCGTCGCCGAAATCCTTAGGGCTCCTGACGTTAAGAGGTCCTTTTCTCAATTCAAATCAACCCTTATAAACATCCTGAAGCCTTGTACGGTTTGATTCGGTTCGAATTCGATTTGTCTTAGATCGCCACCCGGCATTTGTGAGGTTTTTATGAGGTTTGAGTGCCAAAACCGCAAGAGTTTTAATTCAACATCTGTTCGCGCTTCATCGCCTTGTGTATTTTACAAAAATGGAGAAGGAATGCGAAATTCGCATTTCACACGATTTTCAGGCAGTTGCAGAACAATGACGAAATATTCCACAATTTATTACTTTTGGATGTCAATTGCATCTTTCAATGAGTTTCATCACAAGCCGAATGATTCACTCTGAAGTTAAGACACTTTTTTGAGAGAATGTGCATATTTTCCACCGCTTTTCTCCACAAAAGCGGTTTGTAAAGGGTCAGTTGATCTACTTCCGCTTCCGGAAACACCATTTGCAATACTACGAGGTATCATGCGAAGAAGCTCACTGTGGTCCACGGTCAATCGGTTGTATGTTGACAGACTCTGAAACGAGGAAGTAGAAATTTTGTTTACTAAAAAGAAGAACCAAAAGATGGTCTTCTCTAGTGATTAAGAACAGGAAGAATAATTGGAAATTGTGGCTAGCTCGATCGTACTTCGTAGCTCCAATTGGGCCTTCATGGGAACATGAGGTGAATAAATAGAGGGAGGATTAATGGAGTTTGATACGTTGTTCGCACCGTACAAAATGCTTCAAGACAACCCTCACTTGTTTTTATATGAGAAGCTTTACAGCCATTTTGAT
The DNA here is from genome assembly GCA_019603395.1 of Cyrtorhinus lividipennis. Taxonomy (NCBI): domain Eukaryota; kingdom Metazoa; phylum Arthropoda; class Insecta; order Hemiptera; family Miridae; genus Cyrtorhinus; species Cyrtorhinus lividipennis. Next base: position 28,803,457 of record CM033999.1, read on the forward strand.
TAATGAGAGATCATGGTGGAGAGTGATGAAATAGAGATGGGCCAAAAGTCCAAACTTGCTGTTATTCCACATTTGAGCATGTATCTCTTTAAACATAATGTTGAAGCTATCGACGAATGGCCGGGCGGGTGACATCGTACAGGAATAGAATTAGAAACAGCTTGTGTTTGATCAGCCAATCAAAGAACAGCAAACGTCTCCAAACAGCGCCATCTATTCATAACCACTTTTTATATCACTTAAGATGTGAGACAAAAAGGCTTCCACTCCATCGCTTAGACTGCAAAGGGTCAACGAAGACGTTAAACGCAGAGGAGACGCGAAATGATGGATCGAGCCATCAGAATTTATGCGGACAACTGCAGCAAGAACTTTCCACACGAGAGAAAATAATGTGCAGAAAAGAAACCGTTATAACGTTTGGGTCGCATCGGTAAATCTTGGAGACACTTCCTCGCAATAAGAAGCGCCCATTGTGGCTGGGAAAAGGGTTTTTCTTCCAGCTTCCATTTATCAAAATAATCATACCGCGGTTAAATAATTTCGTGATGAATACCGCCACGTCCGAGAGGAAATGGAAAGAGGAAAAGTCTGTCTCTGGATGTAGCGGAGAAATTTTTCTTTTTCTCGGTGACCGCCCGCGAAATGGGGTTTATTCGTTATAGTGGGAAAAAGTGGAGGATTGTGATGTATTGACTAAGTCTGCTAGGTCATCAGTTCTGTCATAATTTTCCGGTGCACTTCTTTAGTTCAGAGAACTTTTCCGTTCACTTATCTGCGGAGTAGAGCTGAGTTCATACTCATACAACCTCTGCCCTACAGTATTTTCATTTATTTATTATGTAGTTGTAAAGTACAGGCAAGTCAAAAGTAAGGTCAATAATATGTAAGTTCGTACGATTAAGCAAATTCTGTTCAACACCCCAACTACCTATTGCTAGGCATAGCTTACGGTCGGGACGCCCAGCAAGAATCACTGTCGGCGCAACACCTACAAAATGTTGAAAAGCATTCTCACTCAAGTGTACATCATCGACCACAACATATGAACAACTCATAACAGGAATAATAGTTGTCTTAGCGATCACCCTTTTACTACATTCGATACTTGGATGCATTAGCCAACTGACTATTCTCCTATTTTATAAATTGTGGGACACCAAATTTGAGGATTTTAAGTCAGTAGCCACAGCACGATGCAGGATATAAGGAATATAATGAGGACTCCTCGTAGTTAAAATCATGTTCGGTCTTCTGTTAACCACAATTTCATGTATTCTATACCTTGTGAATGATCATGAGAGTTGAGGCCATCATCAATTAATAAGGGGTCTCTGCGGTACGACAGGAGCTGCGCTTTTAGAAAGAGGTGGCGTGGTGACAGCATTCAAAAATCACTATATGCCATGACTGTTGGGTACTCATACGCCTTCTTCAATATAATTACGAGCATGTGTTGCACTACATTAATCCTCTACAAGTGTGTGGGATAAGTACCTCCCCATGCATCAATGCCGTATTGGATGACCGACTGAACCAGGAGGTGTAGATAAGGCAATGTTTGTCAGCCTGAATATATTTCTTGACATAATACGTGAATAAATCTCCTCAGTTTCTTTTGCAAGAATTCGATGTACTCGTACCAACTCAGCTTGTCATTGATTTTGACACCTAAATATCGGTAGGAATCCACTCTCTCAAGGAGATCGCACCCACATTTGGCATCAGTGCCCATACAATGCCCCTGATAAGCCACCAAAGACCCCGTTCCAATCTCAGATTGAGCAACAGATCGTATGCAAATCTTAGTAAATTTGATTTTTCAACATTCAGAGTGAGTAGGCTGGTAGCAAACCAGTCCTGGAGTCGATTTAACGCCACCTGCCCCTTTCTGGATACCTTTTTCTACGACTCACCCACCGCCAATACACACATGTCGTCCGCAAATAAGCATGTGTCTGAGTCAGGGAGATGGGAGGGTAAGCTATTTATGTATATCAAAAATAAGGTGGCACTTAAGGGTCCCCCCCGTATTACTCCATAATTGATGCCCACTTGGTCGCTTTCAAAGGTGCTGCTTCCTTGAAGACAGATAGCTTGACATCCATGCCAATGTTTCGTTCCTGATTCCTACATCATCCATCCTGATTAATACTGCCCTATTAATTGTATCGAATGCTTTCACGAGGTCAATGAACAATAGGATGCCCACCTGCCTTTTGTCTCAAATCTTATATAAGCACTGCGTCAACTCCAGTCCTCTTGGGGAGGGAAGGGGGGTTACAGGTTAGAGGGTTGGTTTTGTTTAATTAGGTTTATCATTACTTCGCAAGTTCCCTCAATACTAAGTGCTGACGGTTACAGATGCATAAATACTTCCTAATCAAAGTTTTCTTCAACCCCTTCAACTTCAAGTACTCTCATCTCGCTTCTGATTGGCTGTTGCTCGGCACGTCGACATACGTGAGGTACTGCAAAAACTGTACTTTAATCACAATAGTACACTAACACAATATTCAGTCATCCTATTTTAAAATATATTTACGTTTGATGATTTCTATGTAGGTATATTATAGTTTCATCTTTTTTCGTGGACTCATATTATATTGTTTGCAATAAATGCCCCTCACTATAAAAGTAAAAAAGTAAAATTGGCACTGGGGGATCAGTTTGCTAACCAAGTCCCACCAACAAGAATTGCTACAAAACCATACAGCATAAAACTATCCTTTTGATTTCTGTCAGAATAATAACCTAGCGCCAGTAAAACCTTTCCCTGCGTCGTCCATATCGACGTCAATAGCGTCCTTTCGATTGTGTTTGCAAGGACTGTTTGATTCTGATGGCGATAAGATTGGGGAAAGATAGGGACGAGACGCAGAGCTTTGACGCATTGAAGGTTTACATAACTGGTGGTTCCAGAGGAGCTTCTTGAAGGCCAAAATTACATTTTTCACTCTCTCAAATTCGTTTCATGTATTCAATTCGATTCTCATTCACCTCTTTTGAGACGCTTTAAGAGCAGGTAGGTACAAAAAGGTGCATAAATTTGTTTTTCACTTAGTCATAATTAATGTCGGATGTAGGAACCACCACGATTCACGATACCAATAAATGAATCATCGCAAATGCTGATCTGTCTCCATTTTGACCGTTGAAACAGCAAAATCAGTCCTACGGGGGTATGGTGGATATCGTACTACTTTTACCTCCTCAATAGTTTTATTATTTATTTATTTTTTCAAATGTCAAACGTACTATGAAAAATTGTCTCTATCTAACATATATTTAACATATTCTCGAATTGAATTCCACCTTGACCAGTCCTATTCCCCGCGAATCCGTCGATTTCTCCCTAAATCACGTTCTACTGCAGACAAACGATAATTTTTCCTTGAAATTTTGTTGAAAATTTCATTCTGATTGGTTCGTTCATAAACTGTTTTGTCCAATGAAAAGGAGAATCACTGTTTTCAAGCAATTGAAGAAATCAAAAAATAAAAACAATAATTAAATTTAGAAAATTACTTTTTAGGGTTTTCACAGTTTTCATACAAAATTTTTGTCTTGCATGAAAAAATATAGGAAATTTAATCCTCTTTTCGAGTGTCTCCAAATTTGAGAAACCCACAAAAATGAAGAAGTCACTGCCACTTTTTGGAGATATGAAAAATCAGAGATAGTGGATGACTCGGAAACATTTTGCTGATTATCAACTCCCAATGCTTCGTAGTGCTGCAAAAGGCAATCTTGAAAGTACTCGTAATTCTTTCTAAACCTAGAAGGTTTCCAAGAGAACGTGTCTACCAGGTAGCAAAGGTGTATACTGTCCGGCAAATTTTTGTCAAACAGCTAGTTCTGTTCCTCCACAGAAACCCCAGCTATGGCCACTCTTGTTCTGTGGCCACGCTGTTCGATATGGCCACTCTTACACCACTCGTTTCCAACTCCTTCAAAATGTATTCAATCCCAGACTAAACTTGGCTCTCACAGCTAGAAGCCCTCATTATTTGATACACTTTGTGTATCCACATTGGTGTAACCACAAGTGCCTACAAGAAGCTATGAAGTTGGGACCTGATGGCGCAGAAAGTATTTTGAATGGTGTTTATTGTTAAATCTAGTTTTCCCCCTGTTCTAAACTGGACGTCTCTAGGCTAATACAATATAGTCAAAAGTGAATATCACATTTCTTGTTGTGTAAAGTTTATACAACTCTAGCCCGTCAACACAGGATAATATGCTTTCCGACGGGCTATAATATTTCGAATTGTGATATTTATGCCATACTTCCGTTTTTGTTTATTGAATATATTTCTTCTTCTTCTTTTTTCCTATCAAACCGGTCTCAGAACGATTGGCGCCCTCTGGAAGAGGTTATGAGTCAAAATGGGTGCCTATCTACATATTATTTCGAATGTGTGTTTTCTTGATTTCTGGTACCCAGGCATGTGGGGTGCATCAAATTAATATAGAGATGAATAATATTTAATGTGTATCTTTTAACATTAACTCTTTCAATTGAACAATATTTGCGATTTTTCTCGGTTTGTGTGTGCCGCTAGAAAATCCGGTTGAATCCAATCATCTCCAGACAAGGTCACTCGTTTCGTTCCGACCTAGAAAAAAGAAAATCATTTCGGAGATGTGTCGAGTTGGAAGACGGGAAAGGGGTGGTCGCAGTAGAGCATCCCTCGGGAAATAAGCTTCGGTCAGGTGGTCGTCGAGTTTCCCCTTTTGGTCCGCGAGATGGCGAGCGAGGACTGACCGCACTAATCGTCTTGGCGAAGATGAATATTTATGTGCGGTTTATGAAGAGCGAAGACTCGTTTTTCCGTTCTCATTTACATTCAAAACTGAAAAATGTTACATGACAGGAATGAATACGTTGTTGACATTTTTCATAAAAATTGAATTAGGCGAGACGGGATTACACAGGATTCGTGCTGATAGAAGGACCACCCTTACTCATTTAAGCATTTGGCTTTATAAAATTTATAAATGGGACCAAAAATGCAATATAGTTCCATAACTTTTTGCAAAAAAAAAAAAGGTAATAAATTTAGTGGAAAATGGGTAGCAGAAATCCCAAAAACACATTCAAAATGGGTAATATATACCCAATTTGACCCATAACTTCTTCCAGTGGGTGCCAATCGTTCTGGGACCCGTTTCATTGGATTCAGCGTCCAAAATTTAGTGGAAAATGACACCCTACTCGCCTAGGTCGCCCAAAATCTCGAAAATCCATTTTTCTAAAAACACATTTTGACTCATACCCCGCCCAAATTTGGTCCGATCGGGCTAGAAAGTTCCGAGGACCGTCCTAGGCCGGGAACAGACTGACCCAAATTTCAGATTTTTAAAAATTTGTCTACATTTTCCTCTGAGAGGTTAACCTTTTGCATGAAAACATAGGTTGATTATGCGAGGAATAACCAACCAAAACGAAAACCGAACCTGTACTGTGAATTTAAGGTAAACAGCTAGTCACCCGAAATAGAGAAAAGAAGTTAATGGAGATTCCAAAGCCCTCAATTCTACCCAACTCTACTCAAATTCATTTGTTCTGCACTGTAAGATAAGCGGGCTACTTAACCTAATACACGGCAGGAAAATGAAAAATAATTCAATCAATAAATTGATTCATTCAATATAATTTATAAAACAGCATAATTTATTGAGACTCGCTTTTAGATTTCACCGAGAAACAAGAACCATCCAGTCCGGTATTATTGTCATCATGTTATTTCGATCATCCCATTATCTGGATTAATTCTACGCGAATGCGAACACAATAATCCTCTCAGGTTGTATAAGGTTCTCTCTCTGCAGTCTATCATAGTGCTCGTATTCCATATGTAGGCCGCGTCTCTTCTTCGGATTACAATTAATGCTAGATAATATCGCGTGCCCTCCTTAACCTGCCTTCGTAATATACACCTGCGATCAATACGTTCAAATCCACTATCAAATTCGTGATTTTGAGAGGTGACTGTGAATATGAACGCTCAAAGGAGCCTTCTTCCCTTCCGTACCGAACTCAAAAATGCTGCAAATTCTATCACAAGGGTTGGTTATTCATCGGACCAAGTGCATGGAGACTCATTTCTTCAGCATGGGGAAAATGGAGACAGTGGGTGTGGTGGGTCCCGGACCAATTCCGATCGATTCAGCGTCCAAAATTTAGTAGAAAATAATACCTCACACGCCCAGATCGCCAAAAATCTCGAAAATCCATTTTTCGAAATGCACATTTTGACCCCTACCCTTCCCAAATTTGGTCTGATCGGGCTGAAAAGTTTTGAGCTTGAATTTCAGATTTTTTCAGCTTTTGGTTGGTTATTCCTTGAATAAAACAACCTCCGTTTTCAATCTCAAAAAAATCAATCTCTCCGATTCACCCCAAAATTTTTTTCTGGACGTTTCAAGGTGTCTAGATCAAAATTAGCAAATGTCCGCCGTCCGTTGTAAGGCGTACGCCGTCCACGCCGACTTTGGTTGTAAAATTTTTTCTAAAAATCTGAAATTTTGGTCAGGGACCCGTTTCCGGTTCTAGTTAATCCTCGAAACTCTTCAACCCGATCGGACCAAATTTGAGTGGGGTAGGTGTCAAAATGTGTATTTGAGATTTTTTGCAATCTGCGTGTGTGGGGTATCATTTTCCACTAAATTCTGGACGCTGAATCCGATGAAAAGGGTCCCGGAACGATTGGCACCCACTGGAAGAGGTTATGGGTCAAAATGGGTGCCTATTTACCCATTTCGAATGTGTGTTTTCCAGATTTCTGGTACCTAGGCGTGTGGGGTATCATTTTCCACTAAATTTTGGATCGAATCGAATGAGTCTCCATGCTTCTGGTTCGAGGAATAGCAGCCACTGCGTAAAGAATTTGCAGCGATTTGCATTGTAGACTCGTGGTCGAGCGGATGCGGAGCCGAGTGTAGCGGCGGATCGGGTTGAAAACACGACCGAGCCTCGCGAGTTCATTGACCTTCGCGGGGGAAGTTCCCGACCTTCTCAAGGCGACAAGGCCTCGAACGCGCCCCCGAGGCCTTTCGTCATCGCAGCCTGCACTCCTGCCCTAGTGCGGCGGTTGCGTAACGTCTGTTTGAACGATCCCATAGAGCGGAGACGAGGACCGGAGGCGACATACCTTCTGGGTGAACCCCCTTCGCCGGAGGAGGTGGGACGGCGGGGACGGGGCGCGGCCGCTGCGCTCGCCGGAGCCGTGCACGTCGAAAGTCGCGGGATCGTGGGACAGAACGTGACTTCCTGGTGAGTACCGAGCGCCGCGCCGGTCAATGGATTTTCTCCACTCGGCACGACTGCTGACCTCGCTACTGCGTTGTCGTCTGGTCTTGCGTATTCAGAATATTGAATGGGTGCCAATGGACTACGTGCAGCAAAATTTCTCCCTCAGAATAATGACGTCGATTTCATACACTGCAAAATTTTTCGTCCCAAAAGAATATTTCCCGAATTTTTAATATAGTCATATGAATTACTAATACTGATTTTGTATCAACATCGAAATAGGTAGTGTCAATTAAAAGTCGTATTGATTAGTAGATTAGTATCAGAGACTCCAACATGATCGTTCATAGTACGAGTATTGTCGTATGTGCATAAGACGTCTGAAAAAGTCAAGCGGAGCTGGTGAGGGACACACAGGCTGGCCATGTGCATCTTTGATATCGGGTAGGTACTTCAATACTCTCCTGTTACATGTTCCATGTGCCAAATCCATGCGATTCGCATCGAGAATCCCGAGGTGAACCGAGTTCGAATGTGGAAGGAGAGAAGGCGGAGCTTGCATTGAACTCCGTGAGCCTCTCAGGGCACCCACTTGGGCACCTGGGTCTCTCTGGGTTGAAGATTAGCACATGAAACCCTCTTCACGAGACGGAGCGGCGTTACAACAACATCCCACCCTTTGTATGTTGCAACGGCGACGTTCTTTCGGTATAAATGTCGAGCTTGTGCGACATTGCGCGCTCAGTTCCGAACAATCCGTCCAACATGGCTTATACGGTAAGGATCGTGACACTCCCCCTCGATGTCTTGCGCATTCTCAAGCTGATTAAACTGGGCGATCTAGGGGTAAAATTCCCTCATACGAAATTATTTCTAATCTGAAAATGCAGGTAGATAAATATTTTTGAACCCTTTTAATAGCGAGATTTAGGAAACATGAAACTTAAATTGTTTTCTAATTCTTCTTCTTCCTTCTGAGGGGAAATGAAGATGCATAGTGCGAATTTAGCGAAAAAATTCTCCGCATAGATAACATAGATTCAAAAATATTTTTTATTGTGCTTATAGTTCTGAAAGTGAAGCTTGTAACAGAGGAAAAAAGTAAAATATTACTATAACTCGACTCAGGAATATGAGAAAGTCAGTCAATGTGTGTTGGGTTGATCACACATTTGAACTACGTAAACGTGAAATTGTTGAATGCTTGTGGATTAATTAATATTTTCACCATCCCATCAATTTTAAATTCACTCGAACCCAAACCAAATTCCTCTGTTGACTATATTTCATCAGAAACCACAAGATCTACCTAGCACACTGTTTCAAGTTGTCTGAAATCATCAATTCTGTTCGGCTAAGAAATACGATTCTACTTCTCCCCAACTCTTTCGTCAAATTTTGCTCCCAAATTGTCAGCTATCTTTTCTGAGAAGCCCATTCGTGCCTTTTAGAGGGGGTTTTTTTAAGTCGAAGGGGGACTTGCTGCTGTCCATTCACCAAAAACAAATGATTTTTAGGCCGAATTATTGGGTTGAAATGGGTTCATACCATACCACGTTCGCTCAAAAGATCCTTGATATGAGTTTATGAATAAAAATAGACAATTTTTTCAACAAATCCATCAAAAATCACTAGCATTTGCGCCTGGAAACTTATCTTTTGAAGGAACGCCACAATTTTGCATTGAACTGGAGGGCGAGGGTCTCCAGCGAGATCTACCGGCTAGAGAACTAAGATTTCCCTGGTTCGTGGAACCATGGGTAATGTGGGAGCGACTGAATTCATTCTCCACGTTGAATCAAATTTTGGTACTAAATTATTTAATATTTATTGTGAAAAATATTCACTTAATTTGTTTCTTGGTTACAATTTTCACGGGTCCGCACTTCATAATTTTGACTTCAGTCTTCCATTAGTCACTTATTATCACATAACTTTTTTTAGCAATCCGAACTACACGTAGATATGATTTAGTTTAGTGTAAAATTTCAATTCACTTTTCAAAGATCAATTTTATTGGAGCTTTTCGCACTCCATTTTGGATCATTTAGCGATTCCGGCAGCTGCGTAGGTATTTTACGAAAAACGATTTGTCTGATAGTTTCTTTCAGACTGAACAACAAGAAAAATGACAGCAAACTACAATAAATTGATTTGAATGTGGTCTTACAAAAGTCGAACAAATGATTAGCCCCTTTAGGACCCTTCGTTGATACCGCTCATGTGGTGACGAAAATTCAACCTCAGAAATGTTAGTTAAACTTCATGTTGGGTTTTATTTTGCAATAAATCTGCTTGTAATTTGCAGTCTTTTCATTCAGCTGAAAGGCTTTGAAAATTGACTGTCATGCCCCATCAAAATTTTTAAATTAATTTTTAACGTTTCATGGATGCATTAATACCGTATAGCTCATTCAAGGAGGATTTCCATGCATTAAATTATTGGATGTTTAGTTCAGTCCCGGAAAGCTCAGTTTCAGTCGGTGAGATTTCAAGTTGGAAACTAATATTCTCGATACGCGGTTAATCCCTGATATGGGTTGAGGTGCAATGTCTCGTCTGTTGAAACACACTGTTCTGGGGTTGTGACAAAATTCAGATTTGAATAATTGCCTGTTCGATCGATAAGGCAATGACGACGCTCGTTATGCTAATCTCGCTCTTGCAGACAATACTCTCCCTCGCTGTGATGATCGGACTCACGACGGCTCAACTCGTAGGGCGGCCGCTCCTCGCCAGGGGGCAACTTCTCTCCCACGGCCCCGTCGTCGCTCACGCGGCCCCCGTCGTTGCTCATGCCGCTCCAGTAGTCGCTCACGCCGCCCCCGTCGACGAGTACGACCCTCACCCGCAGTACAGCTACTCCTATCAGATCCACGACGCTCTCACCGGCGACCAAAAGGGGCAGAGCGAGTCGAGAGACGGTGACGTCGTCCAGGGCAGTTACTCCCTCGTTGAGCCCGACGGCTCCGTTAGAACTGTCGAGTACACGGCGGATCCTGTCAACGGGTTCAACGCCGTCGTTCACAAGGACGCCCCCGGAGCGCACGCCGCCCCCGTTGCTGTCGCCCACCAACCTCACGTTGTTCACTATTGATAATACTCTTGTCTCGTTAGATTTAGGGCTCCTGCGCTTTTTACCTTGTAAATATTTATTTTAAATACAAATATTTTTAAACTGAAATCCTGACGAAACTACCTATCAAATTCCATTCCTCCACTTTCTCCGCGTATACGTACTAGAATTCAACGAAATATTCAAAAGGCGTGTAGCATTATTTGTCAATTCCATCATAACACTCAGCATCTATTCAAAAAGAACATATCTTATATGTAGCTAAGCTATGAGTTCATACTTCTTCGACTCTTGCTGATTTTGGACTTGAATTTCTCGTTTCATTTTCCCTTCTCCATGTTTTCGTTTCATAATCTCTAGTTCATTCTTCTGATCCCTCGTCAGGAAGACTCCGTAAAAGATGGAAAAGTTTGGTAGTTCCCCCTCTCTTGTCCACCAGCTTTCTTCGGATGAGTTGAAAATCGTCTTAATCTTTCGCCAATTTAATATCAAAGTTTAATGAACAATTAAAATAAATTCCGTCCGGCCGAGAGTGGAAAGTGGAAACTTTTTGGAGTTTTGAGAGTGAATGGGCGAAGAGCTTCATTAGTTGAGAGCTGAGAAGAAAACTTACCTCCCCATTTTACGACTCTCTAAATGGAATGATGGCAATGAAAACGTTTTCAATTGAGAGTGAGACCAATTTCCTCTTCTTTGCTTCAATAGTCCGATAACAACTGTTTTTCTCAGGCTGCGCTAGTAATTTCGAAGAGAAATACTTATAGTTCCTTAGCTCAGCTCTGAATCACGAACCTGTGAATAAATTGATTCAACATTTTTCCTTGGTAATTCTCGCGATTCCGCGACTTTCCGTAGAGGGATGAGTTCGGTTAGAAGTTGAACGAATTATTATTATTATTATTATTCACACTTATTTGATACATATAAACAATTCAAATCTAATTTTATTTTTGTTTGTTGATTAATTACCTACTTCAGTTGTTTGCAAATCAAGTTTTCAGCAAAATTTGTATTTAATTTGTATTATTAAATGCTTGGATTTTCTGAATCAACACGAGGATTTGGTATAAGATTAACATTTTTGATTAAATTTAATCATAACTCACTTCAGAGAGGTCGTAATTACTTCAAATTTGGATCTCTTCATTCTGGTCTGTCAAAATTTGCTTCAAAATTATTTGGAGAGCAACTCGGAACATTTGGCCATTTTGAAGTTTTTCGGATATTACGAAATTCACACGTGATTTTGCAAAATTGGCTAAGAGTCAGGCTAAATAACTCTAACAACATGAAAAAAATTGTTCGCTTGGAAAATTGAAAGCTGGATGATATGAAACCCACTTTTTGATCGTATTCATGTAGTTTGGGCTACCTTGTGTACCAACGTAGTTTTATGAGAAAAAAGTGGGCTCCCACTTTCAATTATGTCATCCATGACTGTAATCTCATTATGTCTTTCATGTATTATATTTATATGTGATGTAGAGATGCCCGACGGACTTCGATCCTACCAACAACCTTCATTGGATTTACCCAACTCCCCACGAACTCTTATTTTGCTCGAACAACACATTTTTGTCGTCACTAGCTGCTCACAGCACCCCGTTTGGCACTTCCGGACACTACCGATGCGTACATTCAGTCAGAAATATAGTCAGAGAGCGCATCTACGACCAGGGTCGACTGTTATTGTATTCTGTGTATAAACATTTTGATCAAGTTTGGGAGTATGTTTGTTCGGGTGTAATTAATCTGATACGCTAAAGTTCTAATACATCTTAATAAACCCTTTTTATACTCGTTATTGTCGTGAGACGCGTGTGTCACTCAGTGAAACCCCCATCATGATGCCTTCCAACTACGAGGAAGGGCAGACCTTGGACGACGACGACATCACATATTATGTATCTCGTTGCGGTTTAATTTCCTCAATGTTGGATTGCCTCAATCAAGTATCATTCAAGTATTTGTCTCACTTGAGACAAGACTCCTGTATTGCATAGGAGAATAAGATGATTTTAACATTGTACTATAGCTCATGAGCAGTTCATGCATTTGCGCCGCATCGGGAGACTAGGAAATTTTGAAATTCCATGTATCAGCTATTTTATGAATTGAATGTTGGCGGTGGGCAGAATCCCACTTGGAAAAATTGAATTGAGAAGGAAGAATAAATATCTGAGTAAGATCAATCATCTCGGAATAGCTCGTCAATAAAATAGTGTGCGAATGATCAATCATCTAAAAACCTCCAGAGGAGCTCTCATCATCCAAACGGTGACGAAAAGCGGAAAAGACGGCCTCTTCTCGCCTAGTAAAAGCCGAAGTAGGTCAAGTCCTAGAATTCATTAGAGCGAATGCTAATCTCACGTGTACCTGTGCCCTTTCAGCTTCGAGAGAACCTCCCAGAAGCTTTTCTTGTCCTCTCAACACCGAGCGACAGAAAGTCGACAGCTTTTCCACCTCCTTCAACCCCCTCGGAGGAATTTTCGCCTTTCTAATAAACTGCGAGGTGTTTTCAGTATTTCAAGCTTCTTGAACCTTTTATCGCGAGGCTGTTCAAGCAGGTTTCAATTTTACCAGTTTCTCCTTGCTCGACGTGGGAGGCTTTTCAAACTCACACGAGAGGCTTGTAAAGGAGTGTTTTGGAGCAGTTTCTGCCTTGGGGTCATACACAGTTCCTCAAAACAGATACTAGGAATTTACTCCATTAGTTTTAGAATTCTGGATTACATCACACACTTGCTGCTTATAATTTATACTCAGAGGGGTGTTTACCATGAACATAAACCCTAGTTATCAAGTTCACTACTTAATTTTACTTCAATATTCTTCTATTTTCTCGAAATTGCCCTAAAATTGTCGACATTTTGTGATTCAAGGTGCCCAGATTAAAATGAACAAATAATAAGGCGGCCCCAAATTGATAAGAATTGTTAATAAATTTAAAATTTCAGTCAGTCTCCTCTCAGGCTCTATTCGGTACTCGAAACTTCTCAGCCCAATCTCTCATAAATTAGCAGAATGTGGGTCAAAACGTTCACCATAAAAATGGTTTTGATTGGTTATTACTTGAATAATCAACCTAAGTTTTCATGCAAAAAAGTCAATCTCTCCAATTTGGCCCAAAAATTTTTTCCGGACGTTTCAAGGTGTCTAGATCAAAATGAGCAAATGTCCGTCCGCCGTCCACGCCGACTTTGGTAGTGGACAATTTTCTAAAAATCTGAAATTTTGGTCAGGGACTCTTTTCCGGCTCTAGTTGGTCTTCGAAACTTATCAACCCGATTGGACCAAATTTGGGTGGGGTAGGGGTCAAAATGTGTATTTCAAAAAATGGAGTTTTGAGATTTTTTGCAATCTAGGTGTGTGGGGTGTCATTTTCCACTAAATTATGGACCCTGAATCGATTGAAATGGGCCCGGGACCCTCCACACCCCTTGTTTTCCTTTTGAAATTGGGGACCAAGGTGCATGAAATACCATTTTCAACGAAATTGTACACGAAGAATTTATTAAAATTGAAGCCGAACTAATTGCTGTGCACTTGAATTGTATGAGCCAAATTCGACATAAAAGCATACAATACTCAGGTCCATTGAGTGGAAATTATTAAAAGACCATGAAGGTGCTAACACAGTGCTAATGCCTCAGTTTGGGCATGAGCTCCTTACCTGATTTGATGTATTGTTTGCTTGAAACTGCAAAAAGTCAGCTCGGACAGGCTGCAAACCATTTCATCATCAGGTGACTGGACATCATTATTTGTAGATAAGATCAATTCGTCGACGTTTCTCAAGGAACCTATCAATTTAGAGGTTATTGAAGTTCGATTGCCAAGAAGATTTAAGTTATGCAACCCAAAATTTTTCAATATATTATCGGTCTTGCTTGGAAGAGGGGCAATTGAACGGCCCAACATGATAATATCTTGTTTCTGTGGGTAATCACGTCAACTAAACGATGAAGTAAGGAACAATTCACGCAACATCTATCCATTTTTGAAGGGAAATGCAGCAAACAACAAAAAAGATTCCACCAATATGGATGCGTAACCTTTCAATTTTGTGCTTTTGGACTAATTAACTTTTTTCTCCATGAAAATTGAGAAAATCCAGCGTAAAGCTGAGGACTCGACGTCACTTTCACCTAAATCGTTGAAAAAACTTACTTTTGATCAAATCATCCAATATGAAACCACTAAAGTGAGTTCTTGATGCTTTTTTTGCAAAAGAGCGTTCGCCGATAATTTAATTTTCCACTCCGTCACATTTATCAATCATCTTCATAGATGTAGTGCACATTCCATTTATATTCCGTGATTTATCACCGATCACCCTCTCAACTATACGCTGCAAGTATAGAATGCAATTCCCGAGAAACCAATACAGCGTTCAGCCTCATTTCCATTTTATCTGCTCAACAATCTAACTGACTCTTTTTACGGGAGGAACTCCCTGCCCTTTTTTAACCTGTAAAAGGAAAAAGCGCAGCAATGGATCCCGTCGAGAGATTTATCCTTTAGAAAACTTTTCTATCAACTGGGAGGGATCTTGGAAAGTTGTCTTCCTTTTTTTTCAAAGAAGAAACTCTTCAGTGAATTATTTTGAACCTTTGCCATGTACATTTGTCCAACCGGTTAAACCTGGCAAGATGACAAGGGAGCACTTAATGCTTCATTGGGCTCCAGAGCATCTTTTATGGAAGAAATCGAGCATGTTTTATCACCACCCGTCTGTGCTTCGACTATGGAATTCCATTTAATTTTGTGGTGAATTTTTATAAAAATTTCAGAATGTTTTTACCTATTAAACTAAGCAATTTTGGAGTTGTTAGAAAATCGGACGGAATTTTCGAGGATATAGGACACTTTTTGGGTAAATTAACGAACGTATTTATTAAATACTAGTTTAGATGGTCACGCTCTGTGATGTTCAAAGCTAGTGGGTGTGGAACTTGAGTTTTAGTGGTGGATGAGGGTGGTGGCGACGGGAGCGTGAGCGTAGCTGAGAGCGGGAGCGGCGTAGCTGATGGCGGGAGCGGCGTACCTAACAGTGGGGGCAGCGTAGCTGATAGCAGGAGCAGCGCGGATAATGGGCGCGGGGGCGGCAACGGCGACGGGAGCGTGAGCGACGGCTACGGGAGCGTGAGCGACGGCGGCTTCCTTGTGGACGACGGCGTTGAATCCGTTGATGGGGTCAGCGGTGTAGTCGACGATCCTCCTGGTGCCGTCAGCTTCAACGAGGGAGTAGCTTCCCTGGACAACGTCACCATCGCGAGACTCGTGTTGTTCCTTGTTGTCACCAGTGACGGCGTCGTTGACAGAGTAGGAGTAGCTGTATTGTGGGTGAGGGTCGTGCTCTTCAATCCTGGCGGCAGGGGCGGCGATGGCGACGGGAGCGTGGGCGACGGCAACGGGAGCGTGGGCAACGGCGACTGGGGCGTGGTAAGCAACTGGGGCAGCAGCGGCGTACCTGGTCACCAGAGGAGCAGCAGCCAATGGCCTGGAGTAAGCCAGAGGTTGAGCGTAGCCAAGGTTGGAGCTGATGTACTGGGCATTGGCCACAGCAAGGAGGGCGAGTCCAACAATGAACTGTAAAATATTAAAATTATTATTAAATTATTAAAATTTATTATTTGGTGAATGCGACATTTTTGCCATTCTGCCATACTGAGATTTTGAACTGCAATCATAGCATTATTGCTTCGTTCAAGGTGGGTTAATACTCCCCTACAAATCGGTTTGTACTAGGAGTGAAATTTACTCCAAAATCGGTACCAAAGTCTTCACAGAATTTAAAAAAAAAAAATATATATATACGTTACGTATTGTCTCAAAATTTTTTGTATTTATTTTCGCATCATTTTGAGACCCAATTGATTGATATTTTTCTCTATTTGTTGCAGGTATGTTCTATGAAGTCATGTAGCTACTTATTCTGCAAACTGAGTGAGTATAGAATCTTCCTATCGTGAATAATTCTCAGAAATTTCACGACAAAACACAAGATAGTACTAACCCTTTTAGGTCTGAGCATCCCCATCGAAAGTTATTATTTTTCTCAATGCTCTCCCTATAGATCATCATTTGTTATTCGGAGTGAAATATAGTTTTGATGGCAATTACGGTTATGAGTACAAATATTGTACTCATTACACATTGTACTGTCATCTATCACATAAGCCATCATTCACCCATCCTCAACATTATAGTAATATTATAATAAAACCTCATTAACCTATTGTTCAGAGTAGATTAAGAAATTTGATTGTGGCTTTAGTTGAAATAATGGGAGAGTGATGATCCCCCCAAACGATCCTAATCGTTCAATATATCGAGGAGAACTTACTTTGAATGCCATGGCTTCTCAGTTGCTTGCAGAACTGATCGAAAAGATATAAAAGATCGAAGCCACCCCCTAAGCTTATATACTTAGTTGAGTTGGTCTCCTTGGCATTACTCTACATTCGTCGGGTGGGGACACACAAAGCCGGTGGGGTGTAAACCGTTTGTGGACCATTCGAGCTTCGTCATTTGTCATATCCAGAAACTCGAGCAATCTCGTTTTTTCTCATTTGATTTTTTTTTTTTTTTTTTTTTTTTTTTTCGAGACGAGGATGAGATGTCCTTGAGAGATAACGGGTTCCCCGGTCCGGCTCTGAAGAACTTGATCCGAAACTCGGTGGCTCCATTTCAAACTAATATGTTCATCTATTTGGTTATAATATTGCTCATCATTCTCATTTATATAACCTCTTATCGGTATAAAACCCATCGGAAACTCGACATTTACCATGAATAGTGGGAATACGCTAATCGTCAATGACTGGTTCAGCTCAGTTTAGCTGGAAATTCCCTTTCATTAGTCGTTGATTCAGCTGCGAACTAAACTAAGTGACGGCACAACAGCCGATGAAACGAAAATGTCTCTAGGCATTTACTCGAAATGGTCAATTCTACAAACAAAGAGCCTCAGAGTTGTCCTACGAAAACTCCCTGCATCCCCAGAACTGTATTTTTATTAGAATGCGAATTAATCTATGTATTTGATCTAATATTGTGTTGTGAAGAAATTTCTACTTTGGTTTATAATTAATTATTATATTTTTCGTTTTGGTTTTGAATCGGCTGTTTAATTCGATGGTTGAAATAGGCGTTCAATTATTTTTGAGAATGTTGAAGTTGCTTGTCAGACGCAATTTTGGCGGAGGCGGACCTAAGTTCAGTGCGACGTTTCAGTGCGATTGGAGCGCTCCGGGAGGGAATAATCAACAACATCAAACAGTTCTCAGTGCCGCAAATGTTGCTTCTGTTGAGTGTTGAGCTACGTATTTCGTGTTCTTACCAGATATATTTAGATAGGATTGAGAGAAATACGCCTCCGCCATCACTTTTGACACATTTTTTTAAATGAGTTTTGAAGAACTTCTACCAAAGAGTTTGGTCGGCGCCATGGACAAACCCTTTGATTTCGCGAAGATGAACTCACCATTTCTCAGTTGAATCATTTAAGAGATGAAAAAAAAAAAAAAAAAAAAAAACGCTGCAAATTCCTTCACACGGGGTGTTTATTCCTCGGACTATGCGCATGGGGATTCATTTCTTCAACATGGAGAAAATGGGGGAAACAGTGGGTGTGGCGGGTCCCGAACCCATTCCAATCGATTTAGGGTCCAAAGTTTAGTGGAAAATGATACCCCACACGCCTAGGTACCAGAAATCTCGAAAACACCCACTCGAAATGGGTAAATAGGCTTCCATTTTGACATTTATAGCCTCATCCAGAGGGCACCGATCATTTTGGGACCCGTCTCTTAGATTCAGCGTTCAAAAGTTAGCGGAAAATGATAGATGATGATTAGTGGAAAATTCATTTTTTCGAGAAAAACATTTTGACCACTATTCTTCCCAAATTCGGTCCGATCGGACTGAACAGTTTCGATATTATCCGAAATAAATACATTTTATGTACAAAAATAGGTTTCTTTGCTTTCAATTTGAAGTAATTATCGGCTCAAACCTCAAATTTGAAAGGCATAGAAAGCTTCTTTACACATTTGCATCTACGGTATACTGTGCCACCATCATGTGCTAATTTCACACCAAGAACAATGTCCGTACCTGAAGATTTGGTCCCAAGCTGACAAACGAATTTTTTTTTAGCCTCGGTAAAAAACTGACTTGACCGAGAAATTATTAAAAAATAACCAAAATTGATAGCATAAATCTTCGAATAAAATTATTTTCGGTTGAAACTGCAAATACGAAACTGCTCTTGCTACGAAGTGATATTGAAAATAACCGAGATTGATACTGTGTTAATTCCCGGTTGGTATTGTTCATTCTAAGGGAGTAAAATGAATGAGTTATGAGAATTTCATCTTGAGTAGGTGAAATAGCCAACATCTATTGAATTTGAATTCACAGGGAATTAAGAGGTTCTATATTGTGGAGCAGCGATAAGGTCACGTTGAATTGGGTAATTCCATTGCCAACTCATTGCAGAAGGGAACAGCGTTCGGCTTGTTTTGCAGGCTCTCGTCCATTTAGTGGGCTTTGAACACCGTCGAGTACCTACCCTTTGCCTTTTCCCTTTGAAGCAATGACATCATTCGCGGACGTTTGGCAATTTAGCGTGATAACTCCATTTAACTTTGTTTCCTCCTTCAATGGCCACGGGCCCGTGTGGAGAGCACTCGCGGATTAGGCGAGATATTCGACTCACCCTCATCTCATGCCGAACCCACTCCATTAGCAAACAATGACGTTGCATTATTCCATAACAATCGATCTCACTTATACTTATAAGGCTTCTCGGGGGAGGAGTGTTTGTTCCCGGTGGGGTTGAATTGAAGAGGGAGAAGAACGCAGCAACTCGTATTTCGCATGTTGGCAACCCTGTAACCAGTCCCAATAGTGCTTTGTATTCACCGCTTTCGTCGATTTCAAATGTACTTCAACATTTATTGCATTGTGCGGCTCCACTTTGGACTTTTTTTTCGTTTTTGCTTCAACGATGACTGAGTATTAAGTGGGATTCAGTACCACGCATTTTCAAGATACATCAGTCTCTTGATAATAATATTCAAACCTTTTTTCATCAGTCCGTTTTGAGCCGTTTCATCAGTAATCTTCTAAAATCCTGTTTGCATACTGGGCCCATGCCACAAAAGACTTTTTTTCATATCTACAGACTTGAACATGCTGTGGCGTTATCCGCCATATTTTTATTTTTTCAGCTCCTCGGTGTCCAAAAAACTCGCTAATAATTACAATACATTATAACAATATTTTTATTTGCATAGAAGTAATAGAATGTCCATTTGAATACTTTAATACATATTTAAAACTTGAATCAGTATGAAATAATTGCTGGTGACACAAGATAGCAAACATAATTAATCAAAAACTTCCCTTCCGTCTCATGTCAATAGGGCAAACATTTTTTCTCTTATAATAGCCTAAAAATTTTTAATGCTCTTCCAAGCAAAATTAAGAAAGGTCCTAAGCAACAAAAGTGTCATAGGGATTTTTGAAAAGTGTATTGATAAGGAATTTCACCTACAAATCAGCTCAAACCTCTGCTGGCATACCCTCAAACTCGAGTTCTATATTCATTCTCTGGCCGGCTCATTCGAGGCTTCCTAGATTCCTCTCTCCACTCTTACCTATTTGAGTCTGCGCCCTTTGACATAATAAAATTTTTGGATTGGTCAGGTGTTTGATTTAAACCTTATTTTCCTGGCTCTACTGCCTTCGACGAGATCAGATCTTGGATTGGTCAAGATTTTGACTCAAACCTCCTCCCCAAAGTCAACTTCTCTTGACATGATCAAATTTTGGATCGGTCAAGAATTAGACTCGGATTCTCTCTCATCCATTCTGGATGAACTCCCTAGATGTTATCAAATTTGGATCAGTCGGGTGTCTGGATCCTATCCAATTTGTGGTACAAAAATTCCAGACACCACACATTAATTTTACATTTTTGTTAAATTTTTATTGGATAATTTTCAATGAATGTTTCTAGAATTGTCTTCAACAAAAAGGACATATTATTATTAAAAAAATAAAATAGAATTGACTGTACCTCTATCTGGAGGTGACAGAATGGCATTCAATTCTGTTTTTCATTCATGTAGAGTTTCGAGTCACTTAAATGAAGTACTAAATGCTATATACGTAGTATTCTATTGTACTTAGTGGAATGACAAGTTCCTGATAGCCAGCTGGAAGGTCAGTAACAACATCCTCCATGATCATGATACCAGTGTAGCCAATACAACTGGAGAATCAGGAACTCAAGTTTCAAGAAAATGAATATTAGTAAAAGGTAAATCACAAACAATTAACACAAATCTTGATGTAGTAAATATTCAAGTAAAATGAAACTGAGTCCTGACTTCAATCATTTGAAGATACGAAGAGAATGGGCTCGCATCAAAATGAACATACAAGGACTGAGATTTGACAAATAATGGAGCATTGTTGAACTCCATGAGCGATAAATTCAGGGCGAGAGTTCAATTCATAACGACAAATAATAGGAAATTGCATATTCAAATAATCTAAAATTACCTTTCAGCCATTTCTCTGGCAATTAAGATGGTGGGAATTATAAAGATAGAGATGCAATGTTTATTGATATTGAACTGATGAAGATGTGCAAGGAAAAATGGCTTCGTTGCGTTGACTTGATTGAAAAGGGTACGTTTTATGTTGTTTCTAGAACTATTGGTCTGTGGATATGGTGAATTTCCAAATTGTCTTCTTATACTATACCCGTCATGAGTTACCGAGTCATTCGATAGGTGTGGTCAGAACTCTTCTGGCAAAATGCTGATTTCGTTGAGGGATCTTTATCAAACCACTTGAATACCATTCATGGAATGTTTATTCACATTGTTCACTCTCATAATATGAAGAATTTGAAAAGCTGAAGCTTCATTTTGGCGTTGTTCCTTTTGAAGCGTCGTTGACATTTTGCAAAGAAGTTTCTTCTGCTCGAAACAAACATTTCGCAAGACTTCTCTTGAGGAATCTTCTCGGATCACGATTCTGCGAGTGAAAAAAACCTTCGGTCGAGCTGGAAGCAACAGGAGGCTTTGAAGACTCCGACTTGGTCTCCTTAATCAAACTGTCGTCCGCCCTTCGTCGCCCAAGAGTCAACATCGAGTTCAACTTGTCAAGTTGGGAATAGACCCACAATTGGGGAAAAAAGATTCGGAGATAGTTTTGAAAGGTTCCAAAGCAGTTGTCAAGAAATGTTGAACAAGATTTTACTATTTTTATCAGTCATTTTAACATATTACACATTTTTCCTTCATAACTCATAATGCATCCATAATAAATCACGCTGCTTATAATTCCTGCTTGGCATAGGCAACAAAAATACACCCAGAACCACAGATCAGATGGAGTTCCAATGTGGCAACCTGAGATGTAGTAACACCGACATCCGCTACACGGCGCCAGCAGCCAGGGGCGCGACTGTTGGAGAGGGGATGATCTCAGAGGATTGCAACTGCAGAGCCAGATATACTCCAAGTGTTCGAGTGTTTTGCTTGAAATGAAGAGTAAAATCAACTTTGTGCCTACGTTCTCGTCATTTACACACATGTAGACACCTAGATTTGGAGAATTAAGCACCCAGAGCGATATGGGGTGGTATCCCATGTGTGCCAGTGGCCTGTTTTGTAATGGTCAATATTGAATCTAATGTGTTGCATGACTCGTATGATACTTCATTCAAGCTATAATTGTGCCTAACTGATTTTCCAGTCATTAGAGAGATTAATACTTATTTTCTTTTTACGTTTAAAAAAGTGTAGATTCTAAATCCGAACTTTATGTCGGCCGTCCTAGACAAAAACGCTGCGAATTCATTCACAGGGGTTGGTCATTCCTCGGACCAGCAGCACTGAGACTCATTCCAATCGATTCAGCGTCCAAAATTTGGCAGAAAATGATACACCCACACGCCTAGATCACCAAAAATATCGATAATCTACTTTTCAAAATTCACATCCTGACCCCCACCTCCGCAAAATGTGGCCCGATCGGGCTGAAAAGTTTTGAGAACCAACTAAAGCCGGAAACGAGCCAAATTCCAGATTTTTAAATATTTTTCTACTTCCAAAATCGGCGTGAACGGCGGACGGACATATTCTCATTTTGATCTAAACACCATTAAAACACCCAGAATATAATTCTGGACCGAATTGAAGATATTGACTATCTGCATGAAAACAGGATGATTATTCAAGGAATAACCAACCACAAGTGGCCTATAAAAATGGGTTTTTGCGATTTTGGTGGGTATAATTTTTTACAAAATTTTGGATTCTGATTTGATTTAGATGGGGTTTGAACCTACGAGTATTTCCGCACATCGTATAAATATACTGATATATGAGTCAAAATGGTAGTTTTAGGAAACTTGGTAGTGTTCTTACCACTGGGTGAATAATAATTGCGTGTGAATTGAAGATTAGTGAAAAAGTGATTATACAAGGAATGTTTCCATTTATGACAAGATGACTCTGATTAGGGACCATGTTTCTCAAATGAAGAAATAATGGAATTTACAAAGAGTCGGCAGCAATATACAAATATAATTACTGTTGGAAAACCCACACGGTTCAGCGTTAAGCTACATTCAGAATTATACGTCTAGGGAATTACGTGACTAGGGATTGGGAAAATCCCATGGGAAAAACGTGAAGGGGATGACAGGGAGAACGGATTGGGTGTAACTCATGGGAAATTTCTCTTTAATCCCAATCCGTTACTTTCTTTTCGAGAAGAAAATCTTTTGAAAAAAATTGAAAAAAGGTATTTTAAATTTAAATTTATCAAAATTAATTGAAAGAATATGCCGGATGCCGTCCGCTTTCTTACAGGAAAATTTACTGCGACGTACATCAAGAGTTATTGTAATAAATTTATGATTCAAGAATTTATAAAAATACCCGCTAAATTGCCATGTATATGATGTTGGGTTCAAACTTATCTTTTACACGAGATATTGACACTAATGATGGTGAAGATTTTTGGGACATAAATTTGAGTTCAAATTTGGGGTTTGAGCAGATAGTTACTTCAAATTGAAGGGAAAAAACCTATTTTTCTACACAAAATGTATTTGTTTCAGATATGATACGTTTTATTTACAAAAATACAAAACAATCCAAAAACGTTACTTTCCTTTTGGTTGGTAATTTTCATGCAAACAGTCTATATTTCTGATTCGTCCCAAAAAAATTTTCTGGGCGTTTCATGGTGTCCAGACCAAAATAAGCAAATGTCCGTCCGCCGATTTTTGTTGTTTCTACAATTTCTTAAAAATCTGAAATTCGGGTCAAGGACTCAAAACTATTCCGGCTGTAGTTGGTCCTCGAAACTATTCAGTCTGATTGTACCAAATTTGAGAGAAATATGGGTCAAAATGTGTATTTCAAAAATGGATTTTTGAGATTTTTGGTGATTTAGGTGTGTGAAGTATCATTTTTGACTAAGTTTTGGACGCTGAATCCAATGATACGGATTCCGGAACGATTGGAGCCCACTGGAAGAGGTTATTGGTCAAAATGGCCTTAATCCTAATTCATTCATTTAAAACAGCAATTGAAGCATTTGAAGTTGAGCCTCATCTGAACATACGGACTATTCAGTTTGAAGGCAGCGGTCAGTTAGCCCCTTAATGTACTTTCTCAACGCTATAGAAATGAATAATATTCCTTTGATTGGACCGTCTGACGCGGAAGAATCTCTCACGACAGAACTTGGAGGCACAACGATTACAGTTTACTTTCATTGATACTCTATAAATGAGCACTAAACTTAACCGTCTGATTAATATCGCACATCCCGACGTTCGAGTGAGATATTTATGTGTTCGCTCCTTCGAAACTGTAATAGGTTTTCAATTGCTTCCTCTAACGACGTTCCGTAGCTACTAACAGGACATCGTTACCCCTCCTAGAACGGAAAAACTTCTGCCTCATGGTAAAACCGTATAAAAGGGTCCGAAGTGAAATAGGTGGACACATTCAATCGAACCGAAGGAATCATGTCTAAGGTGAGTTCACTGGTCTTTCCAACTGTTTCCATGTAACTTTCCCCATGTAGAATCCCATTGTACTTCAGTCCAGACACGTGTAAAACCTCATGTAAAACAGGGAAAAATTCATTACAAAATTCTTCGTGACAATCCTGTTGAATTGACTATATAGTAGTTCTACTGTGATTTCGTTCCAATAAGGTAGGTGCATTATTTATGCCTTCCACGTTTCGTCAATGAATTCGTCACCAATTAGGGACCGGGACGCATTTAAACCGTGTTCAACTCCGAAATTGCGCAAAGAAACGATAAGCTAATTACCAAAGCTCATTTAAAAATAGTTTCAATTCCCACTTACTTCACTTGGTGAGCGGTATTCAGAGTGAACCGATTCCAATCGATTTTGCTTCCGGGATTCCGAAGAAAAGTGTTTACACTAAAGAGTAAACATATTTATGGTGGCGCTAACGACTAGAGTCAATTGTAGAGCTCATTTCGAAAGAACCGTCTCGTAGATGTATTTATAGATGATTTGTTTTCATGAGGATGTTTTGATGAAATCGGTCTTTTCCCGTGTTTTTGGGCCTGCAAACGTTGGCTAACCTGCCGGTGTGACCTATGGCAGTTGGTCAAATGGCGCGATGGCTAAAGATAATCTGCCGCTTTATGCTTCAAGTCGATGGCCAGTTTATTCATGACGGCTGATGACGTAGCTAGTTATTGAGAGACCGGACATTCATTGAGCTTCCGCGCAAAATATACGTCATTTTGGGTTTTTTTTTCGGCCAATTAAGCCAATGAGACATCTAAGTTTTGATGTCTTTTACCAATCTGGTGCTGCTCAAATGATTTCATGGGAGCGAGATTTAATTCAACTCAGGACCATACAAAAATACTTTTAATAAATGCAAAAATTTGATTCTACTCCCTGTCAATACAATCTCAAGGGACCATAAATTCATTGAAGATTATTGTCATGTTCACGGTTACAGCTCTTCATCGTTCTCGCTGTTGCGGCAGCTGCATCCGCTGGGTTTGTTCCCGCTGCTCCTCCCCCAGAAGAATACATTGCACAGCCCGCAGCCGCTCCGATCACCCTTCCGTCGTCCGAGTACCAGTACTCGTACTCCGTTCGTGACGGACTGACGGGTGACGTCAAGGATCAGGTGGAGAGCAGGTCCGGCAACGTTGTGCAAGGCAGCTACTCGCTGCTTGAAGCTGACGGTCTGTCCAGGAGAGTCGTAGATTACTCTGCTGATTCATTGAACGGATTCAACGCTCTCGTTCGGAACGAACCTGTTGCTCCTGTTGTTCATGCTCCCGTCGTTGCTCCTGCCGTCCGCGCTGCACCTATTGCTGTTGCCACTCCAAGCGTTGCCGTCGCCCCTGCTCTTCGTGCTGAGCCCGTCGTTGCCCCTGTTCACGTTCCCTACCAGTACCCCGTCGCTCCTGCCGTTCAAACTACCGACGTCGCCTACGCCCCCGTTCAGAGGTCCCACGTCACCTACACCCCTGTCGTCAAAACCCAAGCGTTCCAACCACCCCCTGCCCAGAGCACGCAGTCCGTCACCCACACCAGCCACACCCTCCACCCCCAACCCGTCGTATACAGCAAACACGTCGAGCACGTTCCCTCTGTCACCAACACCATCACCCATGAACCCGTTGGCACCATCTCCCGGACCTTGTACCCCGTCGCTAACCACGTCGCCCCCGTTGCTCCTGTCGCAGCTGTCGCCCCCGTTGCACCCATCGCCCCTGTCGCTCGCGCCATCGCCCAACCCATTCCTACCCCCTACATTGCCAACAACTACAACCCCTTGATCGCAACTCATGCTTACCCCAGCATTTACTAAAAACTAGGTACATAAAATTATCCAATTTCCTCACTACTTCCAAGAGATAAAACATGAAACAAAAATAGCCGAAAATAGTAATAAAAATGTACTAACCGATGATTGGGTTTGAGATTATGTGGTAAATAACGCTCTGCAAATTCTAAAAATGGTTTAATAATTGTGTCTCTATAGCTGCAATGCATCTGTGTGTAAACATCATCCGCACGATCGTTTTTATTATTTTTATTGCGTTATTTTCACTTTGGTCGTAGAGCAATAAAGAAACTCCGATTTTTATTTCAATGTCTCATTGGATCCTACTTCATTTTTGCCTCTTGACAACAGCAGGTTTTTTAAATATTTGTTTCGAACCCTCTCAAGAATTGCTATTCTTGTCCCCAATAAGGTGGCAAGTTATGAACATTGAAGCTGTCATAGTTATATAGTCTTTACTGCCCTAGCTGCATACCCACTATCGTAGTTGCTACAGTACCTGCTGTTTCTCATCGCACGTCTTCAGCTGTCAGACCAATAGTTCCCTAACTGGTCGATGAAAAGTCTCTGAGAAACGACGGGATGTCGTAGGGTGATAAGGGAAAATGAGATATTTGCATTTGAATATAAATCTGAATTTATTCACGAACGTCATTGAATCATACCGAATTAGGAATAGTACTGACTTGAAATCAGTTTTCTAACGGATTTCCAAGTAGATGAAGGACGATCATCGAGAGGAGATCCTCCTCTGAACAAAGTTGAAAATAGGAAATTGAATAGTTCATTGGAGCTCACGTAACGTAGTAGGTATTCTCCTTACGGATGAGTAGAAACAACCGGCTCCAGCCAATGTTCCACATCATAGTTTGCAGCAGACGTCAGAGGTTGATGTTGCCGAGGTGAGGACGATACGGTGACTGACACGTGATGAACCCGTTCAAGAGTGCGCGAAGGACGTGAAGGACTTTGATCCAACAGCTTACAAACCTAAACCCTCGAAACCACAACGACGAGAAGCGGAAACTCGGCGAGGAAGGCAATTTGTCAACCCGATTTCCTTCGAGAGCTTCCGACGTCGGCACATCCTCGAGTGGGGGTTATAATGAGTTGAAGGCGAGCGGCGAGAGAAGTTCGACGCCGGAAAACTGAAACTGACGGTTTGTTCCGATGATGGATGGACGTCCTCGGCTAAGTTGGCGAATAGTTGACAAACATGATGAACGTTTTGATACACCAAATCGGGATGGGATTTCGATGTATCGATAATATCGAACATTTTTGCCCACGCGGCATCATGTGTATTCCTTCTAGAATCCTAAAAGGTGAATGTTGAGAAAACAATTTCTTTCTTGGCAGATACGATTACCAAATATGCCAGAAATTGGAATTTTGTCCGTTCCTGTGAAAGATGAGCTTTTAACTCGCTGTCGGTTATGAGTTCGCTCCATCACATTCGAAATTTTGAAGGAGGTACTCAATTTTTTAGTGCTACTGAAAAGGCCACTTCAAGCCTAAAAAAAAGAACGAGGTACTTTTTTTTCTTTGAGTTTTAAATTTAAATAAAAAGAAAAATAGGTATAACTGCTAAAAAGGTTACGGTTCCCATTGAGAACATCTTGTGGTGAGAATCGGAGCGTCTTTTTGCTAAGTATAGTACAATATAACATCATCTTTTTAGGCTATAAACGGGTAACAAAACTGATTATGTGACAATACATTAAAATATATTTACAAAAAATGGTACCTTGAAATACAGAAACATTGTTAGTTGAAAAATAATAACAGTATTGCTGCTAATTCATTCAATCGGGTGTTAGTCCTCGGACCAGGGGCATGGAGAAAATGGGGGAAAACAGTGAGTGTGGACTATCCCAGACTCATTTTAATCGATTCAGCGTCAAAGCGTCAAAAATTTAGTAGAAAATAATACCCGACACAGGTAGGTACCAGAAATCTCGAAAACCCATCTCTGATAGATATCCATTTTGACCCATAACTTCTTCCGATGGGCGCCAATCGTTCTGGGACCCGTTTCATTGAATTCAACGTTCAACATTTAGTGGGAAATGATACCCAACACGCCCAAATCACCGAAAATTGAAAAAATCCATTCAAGAAATATCAGCCAAAATGGGAAATATCTTGTGCTTAGGAGGATCGAAGTACGGAAGTGATGGAAAGTATGGTTTTAAACTCTCCTTACGCAACCTAAATCAATTATATATATGTATTTTCGTGATCCTGAATTATCACTGAATTTTATAATTTCCCCTGCAAAACTGAGCGGCATTAGGATAATAAAATATGTCAACACTTGGATGGCAAGGAATGGGACAGATGGCGTCAGAGGTTTCTAAATCGGTGCTGTTCCGTCCATGTGGGACAGTCGGCGTCCCTTTCCATCTTGGGGACATCGGGACAGAGCTGATCTGACCAATCAGCTCAAAGTGTGAAGAACGCGAACACCTCTCGCAGCACAGATGTACTCGTGGGTGGAAAGACAACTTCGTTATTCGACATGCAAATCAGAACATGCTGGTTTTTCGAACGGGCTTCAAGAAGACACGGGTCAATCGGCGCACCGCACCCTCGTCCACATTCGGATGTCACAATTTTTCGAATGCCAAGGATTCGCATTCGCTACTTGTTATAAAAGGAGAACACGGTCCACTTATCGATACAGTTTCCTCCGCTGCTCCCAACATGATGGTAAGTGAGCTCGAGCAGGAAAACCAACAGGCAAGGGGTGGGCTTTTGAGGCAATGTTCTGAAGAAAACTCATCGTACATCTAATCACCCGTAGCGGAACATCGATTTTCTCCTTTAGCTTAATTAACGTCTAATAAGTTAAAAAAAAGAAGTTTATTTAAGGGAAGGAGGCAGTAGCAAGTGTAGTGTCGTTGCATAAATAAGATAAAGTCGGACAATACTTAAATATAATTTAATTTTTTTCAATTCAGAAAACAAATAATGAACGAACCGAACAATTATCATTTGCAGACTTTATTGGTGGTCAAAGATCAAAATTAATTCGCAATTAAATAATACTTGAAATACTCAGATTTTGATGCTTACTTCATCACCCCATCGACATAAACATTTACCCTGATCGTATTGTCTACAGAGATTCGTTGTACTCGCTGTCGTGGTCGCCATGAGCAATGCTCAGTACCTAGGCGGTCTAGGTGGGTTGGCTATTTCTCGTCAGTTGGGAGCTCCTCTTCTGACGCGGTATGCGTCAGCTTCACCCGCCATCAGCTATGCTGCTGCAGCTCCTGCCATTAGCTACGCCGCTCCTGCTCCCGTTGCCATCGCCCACGCTCCAGTAGCCGTCGCCCACGCTCCAGTTGCTTTGGCCGCCCCTGCCGCCAGGATCGAAGAGCACGACCCTCACCCACAGTACAGTTATGCTTACTCTGTCAGTGACGCTTTGACTGGTGACAACAAGGAACAACATGAGTCTCGCGATGGTGACGTTGTCCAGGGAAGCTACTCCCTTGTAGAGCCTGATGGCTCCAGGAGGACTGTTGACTACACGGCTGATCCCATCAACGGATTCAACGCAGTCGTCCACAAGGAAGCAGCTGTTGCTCACGCTCCCAGTCGCTGTTGCTCACGCTCCCGTTGCTGTCGCCCACGCTCCCGTCGCTGTCGCTGCTCCTGCTCCTCTCATCAGAGCCGCCCCCTGCTATCAGCTACGCCGCTCCTGCTCCCCTTATCAGAGCAGCCCCTGCTATCAGCTACGCCGCTCCTGCTATCAGTTACGCTGCTCCTGCTCCCCTTATCAGAGCTGCCCCTGCTATCAGTTATGCGTCCCCTGCCATTGCTACTGTATCCCATGGCCCCATCGCGACGACCCTCCTTCACTAACTCGAAGTCATTATTTAATGACAAACTACTGTGATACTATTCATGTACATAATTGAATATAAATATTACTTTTAGTACGAAATTTGTCCATTTTCTGCTTGGAATTTTAAACCCACAAAATGTGAATTCTCCCCTTTCTTTATCCATCAGAACAATTTTTCAATCAATTCTTCGATCTGAGTTTCTCGCTTGGTTCGGTTAAGTGTCTTTGAGTGGCCAATGTGGCTGACCGCAATGAAAATATAGTGTAATCATTTGGAAATTCTCAAAATGAAAGTGGAGCAGTCAATATTTGGAAATTACCTACACCTCAAAATGTAAGAAATTCTAGAGAGGAAAACACCAAGGAGTTATCGCATTTCAGTTGGTCGGTCGTTCGCCTTTATGGCTTCGAATTCAATTTGTCTACTTTACCCGCTCACAAACCAGCCAATAGCCAATAACATTCAATTCGCATTCGTGGCATTCAAGCAAATCTCCGTCGTGATCATACGAGTACATCTCCCGAAGTCATTAGGTGACAGGAGCCTCTCGAGTTGAGCGAACGAGCTAACATCATTTGATGAGAAAGAGTGATTTGGAAGGACACAAAACAGGACATCGTACAACCTTGACGAAACCGTTTTCAATCGCCTTCACGGCCAATGAGGTGCGACATTGGTGAGGTTGTAAAAACGGTTATGACCCAAAATGCAATAAAATTATGACGCTGATCGCTTCAAACTTCAATTTTTTGTGCTTGAAATGCGATTGTGTAGCGAGGGCTTGTTCGTCGAGATGAGGGGACAACAAAAAATTCAATTTTGACGGTTCGAAGCGTTCCCTTTTACGTGGTTTTGTCCTTCATCGAGTTTGAAAAAGTCTTCCCTCGTATAATGACACTCATGATGACACCTACGGTCACAAAGGATGTTTGGCTGACGGGTTGTCAATCTACAGTATACATCTTATTTTCTGCATAAAGTTCTTGCCAGCATTATGCCCCGATTATTCATCGAATAACAACCTATGCTTTCATACAAAAATTGCAACCTCTCCAATTCGGAAAAAAAAAAAGAAAAAATCCTGGGCGTTTCAAAGTGTCTAGATCAAAAAAGTCAAATGTCCGTCCGCCCGTCCGCGGTCCACGCCGACTTAGGATCTGAATTATGGGTTAGGGGTCCGTTCCCGGCTTTAGTTGGTCCTCAAAACTTTTCAACCCGATCGGACCAAATTTGGGCGAGGTAGGGGTCAAAATGTGTCCTATTTCGAAGAATGGATTTTCGAGATTTTTGGCGTTCTAGGCGTATGGGGTGTCATTTCCACTAATTTTTAGACGCTGAATCGATTAGAATGAGTCTCCGTGCTCCTGATCCGAGGACCTCAACCCCTGTGTAAGAATTTGCAGTGTTTTGCGTTCAATTTCAAGAATTTTTTTTTTTAAGCTGTTTGATGATATTACTTCAAAGCCTGTTCAACATAAAACGAAATTCTCTAAGAAAGTTAAATAAATAAAACAACATGTGGTTCATTGAATGGAGCAGGTCGGGAGACCCTGTTAGGGTTCATAAGCTGCGTGTCCGCTAGGCAGCACTGTCAGCTGATGGAGGTTGTCGTGGGTGAGAGGTATCTAATTTAAGTATAAAAACTACACAATACATAGTAAATTAATCTAGGATTGTTCGAGGTTTCTGCGAGACCACTTTACCATCTATAAAAATGAAAACAATTTGAATTTAACTTTGCCGTTTCAGTTCCATTCTAACCGCAAGTAATTTGGTGCTCAATTATTGTTATATTGCAAATGGAAATCATTTTTCTACACTATGGAAACTGTCAACGTCCCAAAAGTATAACACAAAGGTCGCATCAACAAAAGTAAATGAAATATTGGTTCATAATACATCTATCCGGAGTAGGTAATTTAATTTTTTCAAAATAATGTTAGTAGAAGGAAAGATCTCCAAATTTTTGTTTCAAGATACATAGTTATCATTTTACGGATTAATCGCGACAAAATACGAAGAAAAAAGTTAAATCTTGTGCCGTGTATGATAAGATAAGTCCAAGTAAAGTAAATAAGTCTGCAATTTTTAGGTGAGAACACATCTTTTTCTAACATGAAATCATCGTGGCCATATTTACTGTGTAAAAAGTCATTGTAATAAGTAATGAATAAAACGAACTGTAGAACTGGACTTCACAAGTCCGCTGAGTAGCCGCCAGAGCGCGTTACTATTGTAATGGGTGGAAACTACTGTGAGTAGTGTCCACCCAACTAGCGCTACCTAGGAGCGGATAATCGTCTCACGAGCATACGCAAGGTCTCCAAATCGAAACTTTCTAGAAGCCTACAGTATTTTTTTCTAGGTTTTCACCGATGAGTTCGGTGTACTTTCTGCTGGGGAAGTAGCCTAAGTGTTTTCTTCTTCTTTTATATTCGAATGCACAAAGTTACACAAGTTAATAACAACTGGTAATAACTGGTATGATTGACTTATAAAATGCCTCTGGTCGTTGACCACTACTAGATTTTACAGATTTTATTGGAGCCAACACAACTTGTACATACATCAAAAGGAAGGAGTGGGTGGTTTCAGTCTCTTATTAATCTAACTAAATGGCGAGTGCTGCTCTCTCGATGCAGTCGATCGAATTTATGGTCATTTTCAGGGATTATGTTTGGGGAAAGGAGGCAGTCAAAAACATCAGTTCATTGGAGACTAGTGTATTGTGATAGGAAATACTGAGGGCTCAATTGAACATCCAATGTGGGCGTTACATTTTGCTTAAAGCTGATCACATATGTTTCAGTCTTCTGGAGTTCGATTTTAATGGTGAATGAGGGTAGTGGCAAGGGGAGCGTGAGCGTAGCTCAGAGCTGGTGCGGCGTAGCTGATGGCTGGGGCAGCACGGATGATGGGAGCGGGGGCGGCAATGGCGACGGGAGCGTGAGCAACGGCGGCTTCCTTGTGGACGACGGCGTTGAATCCGTTGATGGGGTCAGCGGTGTAGTCGACAATCCTTCTGGAACCATCAGCTTCAACGAGGGAGTAGCTACCTTGGACGACATCGCCGTCGCGAGACTCGTGTTGTTCCTTGTTGTCACCAGTGATGGCGTCGTTGACGGAGTAGGAGTAGCTGTACTGTGGGTGAGGGTCGTGCTCTTCAATCCTGGCGGCAGGGGCGGCGATGGCGACAGGAGCGTGGGCGACGGCAACGGGAGCGTGGGCGATGGCGACAGGAGCAGGAGAGGCGTATCTCGTCAAGAGAGGAGCTGCAGCCAAAGGCCTGGAGTAAGCCAATGGTCGAGCGTATCCGAGTGGAGCACTCAGCAGCTGAGCGCTGGTGACAGCAATGAGAGCTGCAGCTGCGATGAACCTCTGTACAGGAGAAAATAGAGTAATAATACACACACTATATACAATTTTCATTTGATAATGCCTAATAAAAATATTATACAACAACACTTGCTGTAAATTTTTCCATTTAAGTTCAAGTTTACTTGCAAAGACCATACAATGGTAACAAGTTTCATAGCTACAAGAATATCCTATTTTATTTCTAATAATTTTCCACGGCCAACCGTTCATCATGATTGCTTCATACATTTTGTATTTTATATTTTAAGGGTGCTCTGAATGAAACATAGGTTTCTTCGGCGCAATTATATCAGAGTGATTTCCAAAGCACTACAAATAAATGAGTTTTTCAAAATGATTCTTAGTCGCTCCTCAAGAAATATTAAAAATTGATTTTCATTGAGTATATTGAATTGAATTTGTCGTCGGTCTCCTCGCTCCGGCCACTTACCAACATGTTTGACGTGGCGTATTGAACTGTATCGTTGACTCGGCGTTGCCCCCGTTTTATACGAAATCGTTGCCTCGTCCCGACTACCCTTGGCATTCAATCGAGGGGGCGAACGGGGTGTCGCCCGCCGGTAACTCCAAAGTGGCCCTCCCTTTTTTACTCGCATTTTATTTATTCAATTTGAGTGTTTTATTTGCCCTAGGTCTCGTCGAGTGTGGGTTTTCTTTTTCCAGTATATTTACCTTCCTCATTACCACGCGGTCTTCTTTATTGTAAAATGACGAAAGTAAATGTTGGCAGCTCAAATTATTCTCGAGTTTTATTAACCGCATGTAATTCATCGACTTATACAAACTAAAATGGAGCTCCAAGTGGTTCACTCGAAGCTAATTTCCTGAATTAATTGTTGTCGTTGAAAAAAGTGGAAAGTGGTCCAGCTCAAATTTCCTGACGATTCTATCAGTATCCGACTTTGACTAGCAAGTGGGATTGATGCATTGAGTACAACCGATTTAGACGCTCAGCTGAGCGCAGAATTAGATAACTAGCCGAATGCGACTTCTCTGCTGCAGCTATTGGGCCTATTAAACACGATCGGTTGATCTATCGAGGGCTGAGGTGACCCGTCATCCCGATTTTAGCAGGTTAAATCCCGATGTCACATAAATCAGTTGAGAGACTATCAACTTAAATACTTATCGGAACAAATTCAACGTTCTTTAAATTATATTCATTAGATATCACGTTAGTATGCATTCATAATTAGCTATAAGCTTCTTCTCAACATAAATAAATTAATTTTTACTATTTTTTTCTTTTTATGAGCAATTTTTCTGATTTTTAGAATTTTCTTTTAACGTGGGTTTTTACGAAATTACAACATCCTCCCACTTTTGGTTGGTTATTCCTTGAATAATCAACCTATGTTTTCATGATAATGGTCAACCTCTCCGATTTGGCTCAAA
Source organism: Cyrtorhinus lividipennis (assembly GCA_019603395.1). NCBI lineage: Eukaryota > Metazoa > Arthropoda > Insecta > Hemiptera > Miridae > Cyrtorhinus > Cyrtorhinus lividipennis. The sequence continues at coordinate 28,838,315 of CM033999.1, forward strand.
ATTTTTTTCTGGACGTTTCATGATGTCCTGATCAAAAAAGGTCAATGTCCGTCCGCCGTCCGCCGTCCGCCGTACGCCGTCCATTGTCCACGCCGTTTTTGGTAGTAAAAAAAAATTTAGCTTTAGAACTCTGGACGTGAGAAGTTTTTTGTGTCTCCTGTAAAATTTCCAAATATGGAATGAGCTGGTTTTGATAGCAAACGCCTCAATTCGTTCTAGCAAGGACGACGACCTCGATTTGTAAAGGGTTGAAGATCCGTCAAGACTCATTTGCAGACACTACCCATTGCCTGGGGGAGGTGAAGGCCCGCAGGGGAGATTCCACCCTAAACGATTCGTTCTTCTTCCCAAAATCAGCTTGCGTACAAGTCCGCAACTCAGTGGGACATTTTCATGTTTTAAACAAAAGAAAAAAAGAGAGAACCGTCATGAGAACCGTCAATCGAAAGAAATGAGCACAAAGAGGAATTTCATAAAGATGAGCACAAAGAGGAATTTGATAAAGACTAGCACAAAGGAGAATTTGATAAAGATGAACACAAAGAGGAATCTGATAAAGATTAGCACAAAGGAGAATTTGATAAAGATGGACACAAAGAGGAATTTGATAAAGATGGACACAAAGAGGAATTTGATAAAGATTAGCACAAAGGGGAATGTGATAAAGATTGACCAAAAGAGGAGGTGACACAACCAGGCTCCATAACTGTACACTACTTACGGAACGTCTTTCAGAAAAGAAAACTGGATTTAAACTGTGAACCTGGTGCATGCATACGGATTTCTTTTATTTTCTCTCTTACAACATGCGATAATTGTTTGTCTGTCCAATACATACGTATAGTCTTATGTATTCACATTGTTATCGGTACACACTATTAGGATTTCCCCAAACAGAGGGTTGCATTGTATCGACATTCATCTATTTCGATTGTCTACAATTTCGTGATGTGATTTCGTAACGCTAAATTCGTAACGCTAAGAAAGTAACGCTTTTCGAGTTTATGTGCCAGGGTCAAGACATGAAAATGTCAAAAATGTTCTAAAAATCTGAAATTTGGGTCAGGGGTCTGTTCCCAGCCGAGATGGGTCCTCGAAACTTTTCAGCCCGATCGGACCAAATTTGGAGGGGGTAGGGGTTTTTGAAAAATGGATTTTCGAGATTTTGGTTGATTTTGGCGAGTGGGGTGTCATTTTCCACTAAATTTTGGACGCTGAATCCAATAAAATGGGTCCCAGAACAATTGGCACCCACTGGAAGAAGTAATGGGTCAAATTGGGTATTTATTACCCATGTGGGTGACTTCAGCCGAATAGACAAACAAAACACATCGTCATATCCTGTTGTTTATAACCAGCTGTTAAACTTAGCAACCAATTTTGAGCAGTTGCCTACAATTCTTTTTACTGTTCGAGCTTTTTATTCGTACCATTCAATTCAATTTAATACAATTATTATAGCCTTCTAAATTACCTACGTTTTCTCAATATTATATTAGTAAATTAGTGTCGTAGTGCCCCATAGATACACCCATCTTGAATATGTGTTTTCGGGATTTCTGCTACCTAGGCGAGTAGGGTGTCATTTTCCACTAAATTTTGAACGCTGAATCCAATAAAATGGGTCCCAGAACAATTGGCACCCACTGGAAGAAGTAATGGGTCAAATTGGGTATTTATTACCCAATTTGATTATGTGTTTTCGGGATTTCTGCTACCTAGGCGTGTGGGGTATCATTTTCCACTAAATTTTGAACGCTGAATTCAATGATGTGTGTCCCAGAACGATTGGCACCCACCGGAAGAAGTTATGGGTCAAAATGGGTATGTATCCACCCATTTGGTATGTGTCAGGATTTCTGCTACCTAGGCGTGTGGGGTATCATATTCCACTAAATTTTGGGCCCTGAATCGATTGGAATGGGTCTGGCACCCGCCACACCCACTGTTTCCCCCATTCGAGGAATAACCAACCCGTGTGTAAGAATTTGCAGATTTTTTTACAATATTGTCGGATTCTACGTTACTTATGTATGCTTCCCTTAACCCCAATGCACATTCATAATTTTAAAAACGCTACAAATTCTTTCACAGGGGTTTATTATACCGTCTGACCAGAGCACCAGAGACTCATTCCAATCAATTCAGAGTCCAAAATTTAGCGGAAAATGATACCCCACATTTTGAACCCTCCCGCTCTCCTCTTAAATTTGAGGATCGAGCTGAAAAGTTTTGAAGACTAACTAAAGCCGGAAACGTGTCTCTGACCCTAATTTCAGATTTTTTGAAAATTGTCTACCACCAAATCGGCGAGGACAGCGGACGGACATTTTGGTTCTTTGAAAAAGTCGTCTTGAAACGCAAACTGTTAAATTTTGGAGGCAACCAGAGAAATTAACCTCTGCCATGAAAATAGTTTGGTAATTCAAGGATAAAAATGAACCAAATAAACATTCAAGAACCACCAGAAAAATGAAAATCACGAATGCAACCCAAAAAAAGTTTTTCAAAATACTTCAACGATTACAACATATACAGATGCTGGAAGGTGACGAATTGCAGGGGATGTAAGCCAAAAACGTGATTCTCTAACAGTTTTGTGGAGAAGTTCATGATTGCCTGCGCAAAAAGTTAGACGTCCCCTATTTTCATGAAAACGGTGCCTAAATCAATGCCTCGGACAGGCCTGGATTGATTTTCCTGTTTTTTTGCATTCAAACTAAAATTTGTCGATGAAGATTCACGCGTCAAATCACGTATTTGTCTACATCACTCGAAAACTGACCGAGTGAGCAAGATTTCCCGTAATTTGTCACCTTCCAGCATTTGGAAATGCCGTTTTCGTGAAAGTATTTCGAAAAACTTGCTTTGTTTTGCAAATTTCTTTCCCTGTCACGGTCCATTGGTGATATAAATGACCAAGTTCCTTTTAAACACTTCAAGTGCAGTTTCAAGGGCTCTTATTTTGGAATTGGAAGGAAACCCCCCTTTTTTCGGATTTAACGCGATTCGACGAAAAATCACACAATAAATTGTTTGCTCCTATTCGATAGCTAATCAAATTTGCATTATTTCCTGAAATTAGTCACCTTCCAGCACCTAGAAATGCTGTAATCGTGGACGTATTTTGAAAAACTTAAATACAATAATACATAAAATAATAAATACACAAATAATTCTCATTCTCTTTAGTAGTTGGTATTTTATATTGTATATACACTTAGGGGTATCGTAAAATTTAACGCAGAACCCAAAAATGTTTTTGAAATGAGGAGAATTGCTGTTCTTACCTGTTTTTGTTTGAAAAGAAGAAGGGTTTCATGAACAACGGGATTCGCTTGTACCTTTAAAGGGGGGTCTGATGTTTCTTAGTGTTTGAAATCATATCTCAGAAACGAATTGAGTTGAAAAAGTGCTTCTGGTGGTGTTCTACTGCATTTGCAGTCCAAACTCACTGTATTTTCTCTCTTACACCAAGTGGGAGGTACCCTGTATACTGCACATATAAGCTTTAGGACAATGTCCTCCGTAATACCGTACTGTGTACTCTATCTCCTTTCTCTTCTTCAACTGAATTACAACTACTGCTTGCCATGTATGCTTCCAGCGTAAAGGTCCGTAGACAACATTTTCTCACACACAGAAAAATGTTTTCGAGGATTCATTCAGGCTACATTAGAGGAAACATACATCTTGCAGTAGGCAAGCGCATTTGACATGGTGAATCCTACTACTGAATAGAGATGTGCAAACTTCAGGCGTTTACACTGTTGGTGACTGGATGGTTGAGTCTGGAAGCTTCTGGAAGGAGCCTGGACAGCTGGAAGGGGTAGGCAGGAGCCCAGGTCTGGAAATTGAAAAGGGCTGTTTGGACACTGAGGCGGAAAAGTGAAAACTTTCAACAGTGGTTTTCAACTGATCATGTACTCCAAGTTTACATGAGCATTGACATTGTCCCAATACAGCGCCTATTTTATGCCCTTTTTACACCACTTGAAGTTTGAGTTTTGGAAAACGTATATCTCCAATCAACCAATTGCTTACTGATTGCAGGAAAAAGAAGCCAAATTGAAAAATATTATTTTGGCTCGAAGGATGTGAATGTGCTCTTACTTGATTGATAGAAACGTTTTCCCAACGTATTCATTCTTATTCATCTACCACTGCAGCTCAATCGTAAATATTTTTCCGAAGAATGTTAGCATTATGGATAAACCTAAGTGCTTTCTGAAACCGGCGTTTCACAAACCTTCTTTCTATTTCTCTTAGATTTGTTGGCATCGTAGTGGTTGTTTTCTCTGCAGCGTCTCAATGGCGCTGGTATTTAAGTAGTAGAATAATGGTGTAAGAGGTACCTGAGAAGGTGTGTGATTGAAAAGAAGTTGTTTTTAGTACATTTTTCATCGTTTATTGTACACATTATTTACAACGCGAGGTGATAATAGGAAACAATTTAAAGGTGGAGAACGGGAGAGGAGTGTCCGACAGTGCCGACGGGAGCGTGGGCGATGGTCGTGACGGCAGGGGCGTAGCTGATGGCGGGAGCAGCGGCGTACCTGACAGTGGGAGCGGCGTACCTGATGGCAGGGGCAGCGTACCTGATGGCAGGGGCAGCACGGATGATGGGAGCGGGGGCGGCAATGGCGACGGGAGCGTGAGCAACGGCGGCTTCCTTGTGGACGACGGCGTTGAATCCGTTGATGGGGTCAGCGGTGTAGTCGACGATCCTCCTGGAGCCATCAGCTTCGACGAGGGAGTAGCTACCTTGGACGACATCACCGTCGCGAGACTCATGTTGTTCCTTGTTGTCACCAGTAATGGCATCATTGACGGAGTAGGAGTAGCTGTATTGTGGGTGAGGGTCGTGCTCTTCAATCTTGGCGGCAGGGGCGGCGATGGCGACGGGAGCGTGGGCAACAGCAACGGGAGCGTGAGCAACCGCGACTGGGGCGTGGTAAGCGACTGGGGTAGCAGCGGCGTACCTGGTCACCAGGGGAGCAGCAGCCAATGGCCTGGAGTAAGCCAGAGGTTGAGCATAGCCAAGGTTGGAGCTGATGTACTGGGCGTTAGCCACAGCAACGAAAGCAGCGAGAGCAATGAACCTCTGTAAGAAAATAATATTTCATAAATGAAATGCATTACCCCACAATACTTGATTTGGAGAGTCAATGGTAAATCATTAAAAACAATGGATGCATTGATGTGCAACATTGCAACTGTTGTTCATATAGAGCAGTTTCAACTATTTTATCTCCATACATTCTCATTCAATTTGGAATGAATAGAAACTTTAACCTTAGGGCAGTTTGTTCTGCCTTGGGTATTCTAACGTAAGTATGTTTATAAAAAGCAAAATTAAACAAAAATTATTATCTTCACAGAATTTTGAATTTATTGCCTCATTTCTTTTTTCTTCAAAAATTGAAGCGAAATGATGAATAACTATAATGAAACAGGCTGCATTAGTGACAAATTGCAAAAAGTTGAATGTTGCTCTTCCCTTAGAGGTTCAAAATTGAGTAAAATTAAATTAAATGGAAACCGTCGATTATAAATCGAAGATCACCGACAACTCACCAGCATGGTGATCTGGTTTGCGATGAAATGTAACACCCATCGAGAGTTGCTCCCTTTTATAAGACGGCCTTCTTCATCCTTGGCATTCAAAGACTTCTTTCGATTTCATTCGAGTGGGGGACAAGGGACATCTTTGGGTTGGGATCTTGGGTGACATTATCGGCATGTTCTTTTGCACAAAACTGCAAGAGACCGTTTGTCGATTAAATGAATCCGTGTGGATTGTTTCCCTGCTTGGAAGAATTGTATTATTTTGAGAGTTCCATTTCAGTATGGTGAAATCCAACTGGGTAGTTTCTACAGATTACCTAATTAAATTGAAATTTATGAAATCTTTCTTAGAATGAGGATACCTATGCAATAAAAAATGAATGTTTGAATTTGAAGTGATGAACTTTGCATTGTCTTTCCAAAAACTGTTACACATTTTATTATCTCACATCCGTTGTTCCACTCCTTCTCGTATTTTTTCCTCCTCCCTCCTCGACGTTGTTTTTAGTTGTGAGGTACAACAATCTTGTTACAACTCAATTTCCCCCGGCGGAAGAGGGTACATTGTCAGCCTGTTTCCCTTTCCAGCACAGCAAAAACTGAAGGGGGTTGGTCCCTTTTCAACGGCGACACGGGCTCCTTTGGGCATCTCGGCCGAGCAAAAAGCGACTGGAGAAGATTGAAAATTTCTTATTGAGACTGGGATAATTTATCAACTTCAGGCCAATAACTCGCCGCTTTTCTTCTCTCGGTTATCACGGGTCAACCCACTAATGCGTATAAGTGGTAAATTTCGTCCATGCTATTCATTGGCTCTTTACTTCAGTCAACATAGTCTCATCGTGTAGCTAAATGAATCTCACCTTCTCATCGCTCGGAATGAGTCAACACCAAATCCAAAACTAGTCGGATAGTTCTCACGAATACTCTTTTTCTGAAGTCAAATGGGCCCAATAAACGTTTATGCAGATGACGTTAGCGATATAATTTGTCGAGAATGAAGAAACAATCCATTTTTCACTAATGAAATCCAAACGCGGTGTGAGGCTGTGTAGGAACGACCTTACACGGATAAATAATTCTAGGGCAAATTCGCTGATCAATTTGCTATGAGTTATGTCATTAATTTATTGCAAGTTGGTTCCATAAATTATCGATTCACTCTCACGTTGAGAAATAATCTACGAGCAATCAATTTGAATCAACAATCTATATTTGGCCTTCCACTTATCATATTTATTGGAACTGGGCATGAGACACCCTTTCCCAAGTAGAACAGAAGAAGAAGAAGGTTTCCTAACCTGGACTGTTCCTCCTGTTCCAATAACCATGCTGGTTAAAACCGTGTAAAATATCTCTGCTGTGTATAAAAATGAAATAAACACACATACTATAGTTTTGTAATCAATCCTGTGTCAGACAACTATCCATTTCTAAAGGTTATGGGCCCAGCATGTTTCCACTGTGCAACCTGTCTATATTTCTTTTTAACAGCCATAGCTGACACAATTTTGAGCAGACATTGATCAAAATAAAAGAATTTTATCATTCTAAGTAGGGTAAATTTTACTCTTTTTGATACACCAACTGAGTTGCCCTGTTGGATCCTCCGCCATCTTGCTTTCTGACCTCATGTAATTCGACATTCAATTCGGTACATCATAACTCCAAACGTCCTGCGCCAAATCGCTTGATTTTTGGAGCTTGAGTAGGAATTTGAAGTCGACCTGAGCTGGTGTTCAACTGCAGTTCTCCCTAAACAGTTGGGCGTGCGCAGAAGGCCCCGGGTTCAACCTATGGAAGTAGTGGGGATGGGTTTACACATTTCCTACTGTGTTAAAGCCGGCACTGAAACTGATTTTGAGTTGCTGAGTTGGTGGATTGTGAATGCAATGCAATGCAGCATGCAATGTAAAAATTATTATTGCCATGAAACTTCAACAAAACTAATAATACAAACAGTCTTTGTAAATAGGTACTTGTCTACAGCATTTTGAATAATATTTTCTCCATTTGAATGAATCTGCTTCAATTAGTAACCTTCCCTTTTTTGGTTGGTTATTCCTTGAATAATCAACCTATGTTTTCATGCAAAAGGTCAACCTCTCCGAATCGGCTCAAAAATTTTTTCTGGTCGTTTCATGATGTCTAGATCAAAAAAGGTCAATGTCCGTCCGCCGTTCACCGTACGCCGTCCACGCCGACTTTGGTAGTAGAAATTATTTAAAAAATCTAAATAACTGAAAAACTGAATTTTGGTCAGGGGTCCGTACATGGCTCTAGTTGGTCCTCGAAGCTTTTCAACCCGATCGGACACAATTTGGGTAGGGGTCAAAATGTGAATTTTGAAAAATGGATTTTTGAGATTTTTTGCAATTTAGGTGTGTGGGATATCATTTTCCACTAAATTCTGGACGCTAAAACCAATGTGATGGGTCCCAGAACGATTGGCACCCGTTAGAAGAGGTTATGGGTCAAAATGGGTATCTATTACCCATTTTGAATATGTGTTTTCGTGTTTTCTGGTACCTAGGCGTGTGGGGTATCATTGTCCACTAAATTCTGGACCCTGGATCGATTGAAATGGGTCCGGGACCCGCCACACCCACTGTTTCTATTTTCCCCATGTTGAAGAAATGAGTCTCCACGCGCCTGGTCCGAGGAATAACCAACCCCTGTGTAAGAATTGGCAGCGTTTTTTTTAAATTTGTGCTTCACCCCTTTTCCATTTTCCTTTGTTGCGCCGCTATTTCCGTGTTGAGGGCGAATAGAGAACGAAGACCTTGATACACATCGGTGACACCCCGACAGACCGGTAGAGCGGGACAGCGCATTACACAACGGAAAGTCAATTGACTTGGTCTCGTAAAGGAGGATTCACGAGGTGAACATCTTCAAGTGGGTGTGAGCTCTTTTTGTCACCAAGGCCGTTCCACATAATTAGCAGAGCCCAAAGTTATCTCTACACCAGTCCTGATTAGTTTCCTCATTAATGAGTTATGAAGAGAAATTGTCAAATTGAAACGGCAATTTTATGATGCACATTAACACATTTCTCTAGCATTGTCTAGCTAAATCGCGTGATTGGACTGCCACCTAATCTTCCCCTCATTTATGAGTCTTTTCTGTATTTTTCTGCACAAAGATAAAACATATGCCTCACGTACATGTTACTTTAATCCACGTTACTTTTTTAGAAATTACATTTCTTCTTTGAATGTGGTTGGCTTGTTCTTATATGAATAAGGTCACTATCAAGCGCTGCTGGACCTGAGCATTCTCAAGAAAATGGTCGGCCATCAAGGAAATGATCAGCTAGGCGTCGAACATATGAAAAGGTACACATACAGCATCAAAAGGAGCAGGAACGCTAAAAAAACAAAAGGGTTCAAACAATTTTTTTTCTAGGCGTCTCAAGGTGTCTAGATCAGAATAAGCCGTCCTCACCGATTTTGGTAATGAAATTAGATAAGAGACCCGTTTTTTGCTCTAGTTGGTCTTCAGAAAATGATTTCGAAACATTTTAGCCCGATAGCACCAAATTTGAAGGGGGTAGGGGGTTTTTCAAAAATGGATCTTCCAGATTTTTGGCGATCTAGGCGTTCAGGGTATCATTTTTCACTAAATTTTGGACGCTGAATCGATTGGAATGAGTTTCCATGCTCCTGGTCTGAAGAGTAACCTATCCCTGTGAATGAAATTGCAGCTTTTTTTTAGAACTCGTTTGTGAGTTGTTAACAACTATTTACTGAAACCTTGTGTTTTTGCTAATTAAAAGACTCGAATCTACACTGTGTATGTGACAAATACGCGACTATACATGTCGAGCTAGAGGCGCGACTATCGGAAGACTAATGTAAAAGTAACTTCCACTTTCACCCGATTCAAGGGGGAAAAGGAGAAACGAAAATCATCAATCGCCATGAGATTGATTCACATCACCCGACTAGCAGATGCGAACCCTTTTCGGACTCCAACCTTGAACATTGTTGACCATATTTCGGTTGCTTCGTCTTTTCCAAAGAGTGGATCGATGAGATCAGAAAATGTTTGACTCAACAATAATAATTTGTGGACTGTTAGTAACACTTTGGGGTCTGGTAGTATGAGTATAAAAGGTATTTTGGGAGGAAAAAAATTCTTTACAGGTTCCATTGACAGAAATCGGGTTTGTGCTCTGGGGACCTGGAACGAAAACGCCTTCCGACACGAGCAATATTTACAGAAAATAATAAACCGTCGTAAAATAAGTACATAATATGCAGCATTTTTATTCTTGTGTTAGTCGTCAACTTTCATTCCCATTTGTGGTGCAGTAATCTAGTCAACTAGAATGATTTTGTGATTAGCTCATCAAATTTCACTTTTAGTACCCTGTTAAGTACTATAATATACCTGAGGTAATTTTTGTTCAGAAGGGCCACGGGTCTTCATATTCAGGGCATTCGTCTCATTTTGAACGGGGAGATAGATCAGCTTCGGTCTTCACCGAGGCATTCCGTTCCTAATATCCGCCGCGTTGTGGGCGAAGATACGAAGTACGAGCGGGAATAAAGTTTCAGAGCATGAAGAAAAGGATTCTCACAAATAAAGAACTAGGTTCATATGCTTTCTAGGATATAAGGCATATGAGCAAAGGAGAAATGATATGGCGGGCTTTAGCCGACCGTATTTTCTTCATAGTCCGACCGAACTTTCATCCGAGCACTTTTCCGTCCTTAGGGAAGAACAAATGGGAATGGAAGTTTCTCACCTCGCTCAAACTCCTTACGACCTCACGACGAGCTTTTTCGGGGAGGAGAGAAAAAGTTCACTCTCGAGGTAGCAACTTTTTCCACTCAATAAGGACCGCCAATAGCTCAATCGACGATCCTAGGTCTCCTGGGCTGCTTGAACTTTTTTGGACGAGGCTCCCGACTTCTACTTTCGTTCGTCGACTTAATAAAAGCGCCAACTCCGCTTCCAGGCATTTCCTACTAACAACTGTCCGTTCTAATCAATGAAGTCACGGCTGTAACTTGCCCATTCAGAGCCAACACTTGTATCTTCTATTGGTCAATCTCGTTCGAGAATGCTGCTGGCTACCTTCGTCCGATCAGAGACTCGTCTGATGAGAATTATTATTAACCAGACCTGTCATGTGTCTAATTCGAGTTAGATTTTGAGGTTTTGCTAACTTAGCATTTTGTTGGATGAGTGCTGTTTCAGGCTGTGGTTCGGGGAGCTCAACAATCTGAAAGTTCCCATTTTAACTTTTGTTCACTTTTTAGGCAAATAAGGGAGATTTAAGGGTGAGTTTATAAGCGTCAAACTTTTACGGTGCGACGAGTCACAAGAATTATAATTACTTGTTATTTATACATTATGTACAAATAAGAAATCATCAGACTTATGGTAGGATGGCTGGTTCAACGCTTAGAAGTGGTAGTTGACAGCTGGGCTGGCGTAGCTGGTGCTGTAGACAGCGGGAGCATGGGCGACAGCGACGGGAGCGTGGGCGACAGCGACGGGAGCGTGAGCAACGGCGACGGGGGCGTGGTAAGCGATGGGGGCGTGGTAAGCGACTGGAGCGTGAGCGACGGCAACAGCGGGGGCGGCATAGCGGGCTACGGCGATAGCGGGCTTGGCGACGACGGCCTTGGTGACGATGGCGGGAGCGGCGCCAGCTTCTTTGCGGACGACGGCGTTGAATCCGTTGATGGAGTCAGCGGTGTAGTCGACGGTCCTCTTGCTGCCATCGGGCTCGATGAGGGAGTAGCTGCCTTGGACGACGTCTCCGTCACGTTGTTCGAATTGGCTCTTGGAGTCGCCGGTGATGGCGTCGTTGACTTCGTAGTTGAAGTTGTACTGGGGGTTGGGGTCGTCGGGGTACTGCTCCTGGAGTTTCACGGTCTTGACGGCGACGGGCGCGTGGGCAACGGCGACGGGAGCGTGGGCAATGATTGGGCTGGCGGCAAAGTATTGGGGCGCAGCGTTGGCCAAAGCCAAAGTGGCCAGGAGACCGAAGATCTGTAACCAATCAAATTCAATAATTTAGTCAATGCAATATTTTGATCGATCAATTTCCACCTATGATTTACCAAGTCACAAAGTAGGTCGTGAAGCCTAACAGAAGATATTCTAGCTGATGATTTGTGTCTTAAATGAGCCCATGACAGCACATGCGTATTTTCACGGTAAATTTGCCTTCTATAAATTATTTTAAAACTCTTCAAGTTCATCCTGGTTTTTGTTGTCCAATATCTTAAATCGTTTTTCGCATTTCGTATTTGTTCGCGATAAACATCGATCAACTGAACAGTCAAATTGAGAATGTGAAAGACGTCTGTTTTTTACCTCAAAATTACTCAGTCAGTAACAAAAATAATATATTCTGCCATCATTGGAGCCGGACATGAAAATTATCCTTCAAACAACACTTCCCCATAATATTTGCAACAAGGAATACTTATGTTGTTCCGAAGAAGAAGAAGAAGAACAACAAAAAATGCAAAACTTCTCTCTAGCGTATAGCAGTACAGAAAAGAGATTTTCTCCGAGATTCAACGAGATGAGAAGGCGAGGGCCCGGAAAGTCTAAGAAGTTCACGTTCACTTTAGAAGAATAAATTATAGGAAATGGAGAAGAAAAAGCCGCGGTACTGGTTTTCATAAAAAGAAATTACATCTCCAATTCAGATGACGGATTCCTTGCTCGGGAATTATTTTTATATTTTCTCCCTTCGTCGAGGAGACGTGAAAGAGTGGAGAAATGAGAAATCTCGAAATTACGGACCGAGGTCTAGGGGGAAATTGTTTTTAAAATTGAGAACTTTGATGTCGTGGCATTTTCTCTTTGATTAATCCCCCGACCTAGTTGAGAAAATGAGAACCGTATTACACAAAGAGTTCTCAATAAATTTGTTGATATTTTACCGCCGATTTGTAAGTGTGGCAATTAGTACTCAACTTTGCAATTGTTTGTTTTATCCATTTAAGTGAAAAAATTGACTCGCTCAGTATTGAATGAAAAGTTAATAAGTCGTCATTTTTAAAAGTAAACTAGGAGGATTTTAGTGGCTATGATAAAATGTATGGGCGCTTACAGCGGGAGACATGTTGAGATGAGTCTGAAGATGGAACTGCCGTTCACTGGACTGATACAGTTGATAGCCTCTACAAGTCTTTTATAGGAGAACTGGAGCGGTTGGGGAAGTCAAATCCAAAAAAGACGAATAGTCTCGAGTTGGACGGGTGCGCCAAAAGACCCTGAATGTCACCGTGGAGGTCGTTGTCCCGCTGTGGTAACCGGCCGTTGACGGAGGAATTCGACCGAAAAAAATTAAGAATGTATAAAAGGTGTTCATTTTGATAATGCGGAAGAATGCCCGAGTAGCGCTGTAATTTCTTTAATTTCTGTAATGGGTTCAGCTCTCATCAGAACTGGAATAACCTGGATTTTTGAACGTCTGGGTTTCTCATCAGCACTTATTGTGCAAGCATCAGCTACTTTGCACACAATTTGAAGTTATACGCACAATTTTCCATTTCATTTCGCACTACATTTCAAGCTCGGAAACGTTAGTCTTCAAATCTTCGGAAATAGATTTTAGTCTGAAAATTGATTTGTATCTACAGATCTCTAGATCATCAGACATCAAGAGCCTTGTGCCCGATCAGTACCTTGTCATGAGCTCACTGAGGCGATTTGAGCTTCAGACAGTGAAATTGTGGATAAACTAGATTCATATCAAATTTTGGGGAGAAGCAACGATAAGAAGAACTCATACATTTGAATACTCGTAGTTTCAGAGCATCTAGAAAAAAAATTCTTTCACAAGGGCTGGTTATTCCTCGGACCAGGTGCATGGAGACTCATTTCTTCAACATGGGGAAAATGGGGGAAGCAGTGGGTGTTGCAGGTCCCAAACCCATTCTTACCGATTCAGGGTCCAAAATTTAGTGGAAAATGATACTCAACTTGCCTTGATCGCCAAAAATCTCGAAAATCCATTTTTCAAAATACACATTTTGACCCCTGCCCCGCCCAAATTTGGTCCAATTGGGTTTAAAAGTTTCAAGGACCAAAATTGCAGATTTTTAAAATATTATCCACAACCAAAAACGGCGCGGACGGCGGACGGACATTTGACTTTTTTGATCTAGACACCTTGAAACGCCCAGAAAAGTTTTTTGGGCCGAATCGGAGAGGTTGACTTTTTGCATGAAAACAAAAAGAGTATGGGCCAAACAGAGAGTGTCCATGTCTCATTCCAATCGATTCTGCGTCCAACTTTTACTGGAAAATTAAACTTCACATGCCTAGTTCGTCTAACGTTCACCTATACCTTCCCCTGAAAATTTCGAGGAAAAACTGGAGCCAGATAGTGTCCGTTACCTGAAATATATGCAATATGCATGAAAACATAGGTTGATTATTAAAGGAATAACCAACCAAAACTTGGTCTCGATTAGGCGATTTACCAATACAAGGGATGCCTGCCGCAATAGAAAAGGTCAGATAGAGCATTTGGGCAAAAGGGTTATACCGGTTTTTGCTTGACAATGATCAAATGCGCAAATTCTTTCACAGGTTGGTATTCTCACAGTCATGTGGACCAATCGGCCCCTTTTAACCCATACTCACTTCCTGTGGGCACCAATTGTCCCAATGGATTCAAATCCAAATTTAGTTGGAAATGATACCCCGTACTCCTAGTTCGCCGAAAATCCATTTTTCGAAAAACGCATTTTGACCTAATCCTTAGGTTAACAAAATTTGTGCTTTTTTTAACACATCGACTGCTAAGTAGACCCTATCTGGATCCAGGTGAACTCTACCACCAGGCAATGGGACCCAAAGTGGGTCTAATGAATTACCTGAATCCTATGACGTATTATACCTATAAATTCTCTTACCGAAATGTAATTTTACTTCTTCCTGGAGCAGAATTATAGACAATTTCTTGTTTAAATTCTCCTTTGCGAACATTTGCTCCCGTTGCTGCCCCTAGAACCACAAAAGTTTCACCAAGGACGTGTTGTGGGTCAATTCTTGGCCCCTGGGTTACCGCCCCCACGACTGAATTGCATTGATTCGGCCTGGGACGTGTTCTTGGGAGAGGTAATTGGTGAGGCAGAGAATAACCTTGATCGAAAGTTAAGAGGTTGAGATGCGATGCTCATAAATAAAATGAAAACGATGTTGACTGTAGCAGTGAAATCACTTCCGACCTTGGTTGGATTGGGTTCGAGAAGCGATAGGGTGATTCGTCATAAGGTCTTGACGTGAAAGACATTCTGTTCTAACATGTCGTGGCAATTGAGAATGGGGAGGGTCTTCCTTATTCCCCATCAACGCTGGCTCACACGCAAAACATCGAGTCGACGTGGCGTGCGGTTAAACGAAATATCAATGCTGGAGGAAACATCACCAGTCTTCATTCACACTTTTTGGAGGAGATGTGTGAAGTCAATGGGCATAGATCCATTTGAGCATTTTTTGGACTGCATCTAGAATTTGTATGACCCAACCATAGAATAACGCAACACCAAAATAGGTATGTGTCAGAAGTAATATTCATATTAAAAATGAATTATTTAAACAAATGTTGTGTTTCCCATTATTAAGTATGTGGGAGCGCATACCGAACTTTTTCACATGAGAAATAGTTCGGTATCCGCCCCCACTTTTTTCAACACCTTATTTCCCAATCATAACCAATAAAAAATTATAATTCATCACGATTGTGCTCAAGAAGACGAAATCTAGTTTACGGAACACTCCTCAAAAATTGAAAAAGGTGGTCGGATGTGCTTGCAAAAGATAGAACAAAGTGGGGGCGGATTACGAACTACACCCTTACATAATATGCGAGATATTATCATATTATTAATTTTCCCTGCTTTTCTTATCGAACTTTTCAGTTTCCGTGGCAATAAAACATCGTTGGTAGTGAATGATCCAAGAAGCGAAGCGGGATAGGCTACCTTGTGTCGTTAGTGTAGAATTTATATAACTGATTGGGTTAACCACTAACGTACAGAGTCACTTTTGAAAACTATCGTTAGTACAACCAACACTTTCGACATCATTTGCCATGATACCTTGGGGATCTGGATTGCTGGTTAAATTGCCGTCGCATTTGTGGTAGAACCAAACCGACTTTCACTCAAATTCACACTGCTTTCATTGTCATTCTCATGCTTCAAGTCCACTGAATGAACCAAAGAATACCGTCATCCATGATAAAACACTTGAAATCTTCAACCCAATGCTTGGAGTCACTTATTCAACATGAACAATAACAAGTGATCTGAACAATTCAGAACACAGTCTAGTGTGAAAACACCAAAATCATCCCTGAATAAGTGACCAGTCTATGATATATTCTATGCCTACCCCAACCAGCATTGCAAATAGACGCTAGCATCCTCATAGAGAAGGAACAAGCGTCTGAGCTTCATTCAGGTGCCCCTGGGAGAGCTGTAATCGTCAGTGAACACCCATTTTGGTTCACAGTGGCAGTAAAAACGTAATTAGAAGAGCTCGGTACCTGAAATGAAATTTTTCTTTACTCTGTTCTGTTTCTTGTTTAATTAAAATTGTAGCAGAACGTTTAATGTCAAACATACCTACTGCAATAAAAAACGGTTCTTTCAAAAATATTCAAATTTATTTGCTAAAATATCAAATTCACCATTAATAAAAGTAAATTCATGTGTAAAACATTTGATTAAATTCACTCCAAAAATCCAATTTATCTCCCATGAGCACCGGGATAGATTGCTCGTACATCGATAAACTAACTTACGAGCAGTTTAATTAAATTTCAATCATGTCATCATTTCAATCATGTCCTCAATTTGTAAATATAATGTCAATTATCAAAACACCAAGAGTTGATGATAGTGTTGGATTTGTCCTGAAAGTAATTCATCTCATTGAATTTCCGACAAAAATATAGTTCGGAGGAAAAATCCAAGTGAATATCCGTCGAACGGATTACATTTATGGTAATGTCCGTGTGTTGGTACGCTCACCACGACACGGTTATTTTTATGCTCGTAGTATCTGCAGGGGTGAATAGACGGTGAATGAGTAATCGAATCAATTTGATGGGAATGTACACAATTTATTCACAAATTTATGTACAAAAGGTACAGGAACGGTTCTCAGATTAGCCGGTTGTGAGCTTAGAAGTGGTAGTTCATGTAGGGGCTGGAGAAAGATGCGGTGTAAACAGCTGGAGAGTGAGCGACGGCCACGGGAGCGTGAGAAACGGCGATGGGAGCGTGGGCGACAGCGACGGGGGCGGCGTACTTAGCGTAAGCGTAAGCGGGAGCAGCAGGAGCGTAGCGGGCGATGGCTACAGCGGGGGCAGCAGCGATGGCGGGCTTGGCAATGTAGGCAGGCTTGGCAATGTAAGCGGGAGCAGCCTTGGCAATGATAGCGGGGGCGGCACCGGCTTCTTTGCGGACGACGGCGTTGAATCCGTTGATGGGGTCAGCGGTGTAGTCGACGGTCCTCTTGCTGCCATCGGCCTCGATGAGGGAGTAGCTGCCTTGGACGTTGTCACCGTCGCGAGACTCGTACTGGCTCTTTTGGTCACCGGTCGTGGCGTCGTTGACTTCGTAGTTGAAGTTGTACTGAGGGTTGGGGTCGTACTCTTCGTCAGCCTTGGCGGTCTTGACAGCGACGGTGGAGACGGGAGCGTGGGCAACGGCGATGGGAGCGTGGTAGGCGATGGGCGCGTGGTAAGCGACAGGGGCGTGGGCCACGGCGATGGGGGCGTGTTGGGCGTACACGGGGGACGAGTAGTACTGGGGGAGCCCACAGGCCACAGCCAGGATGGCGCTGAAGATGCTTACGGCCTGTAAAAAAAAAAGTTGAACATTAATTATGTCATTCATTATGCTACAAAAAGCGTTCTCTTATTAGAAATTTCTCAAATTACTACCCCAAATTTCTTCATTTAAAACAACCCCTGTTTAATGAACGGGTATCCAAATCGTGAAGCGTTCCTGAGTGGAATTCAGCAAATTCAATATCCAAGAAATGTATGACCCCTTCTCTTTAAACAAAAAAGGACCTGTAAAGAACATTTTTGTAAATTAACTGGGCGCTCTCAAAATTACTCAACAAGATGGTATTTCTGAGATTTTGTTAATTTTTTAGTTAGTATGAATTTTGCTGACAACTGACATTTTGAAAATCAACGGAATGTTTGGGGAAAATCATGTTTGGGGTCGTTGCCTATACCCTCCAGTCAAGGTGGTTCCCAAGGGGTTTGAAGGGATTATGTGAGAAGCAAGCAAATGTGGCTAGGTGCGCCCTAGCAGGAAAATATTCTCACTAGGCGAAGGAGAATGGAGAAAAATATTGAGGGAAAATACGGGTGTATCTAGGCTAGTCCTTGTACACCTTTATCTGTTAATTTCGGGTGGCAAGTCCAATTTATAATCGTATGAGTCGGGGTTGAAAAAGAGGAGTCGAAACTTACTGAAAGTGACATGTTGGCTGAGAGTCCAGTTGCAAACTGTCGAGAGCTGGACACGACCTCATTTATATACCGGCCAAATAAGACGATTTGAAGCGATGAAAAGAGCAAAAGGAAAACCAAAGAAATTCCCCCCTCCAGGGCGTTCTTGAATCGTGAAGATGGGCAGGTCCGTTTAGCTCCTCCCTTCGCTTGCACTGTCGCAGCCACGGCCTTGAACTTGGCCGCCAGAGGGTGTCAGCGAGAAAGTAAAAACTCTCCAGAGTCTCCTCAGACCGCTTGTACCTGAACTTGGCGAATCACTGGGAACCAGAACACGAATCAGAATCACCTGTTGGCCGATCTTCGGATCGATATCCGACTGTTACCTTTCACGCGTACATTCCTTATTCATTCATCTCGGACTGATTTACGCGTTATTTGTTACTCAATTAGCCACTGAACAGGAGGCAGAAAAAAGCAGAAACTCCTCTGTTCTATGCACTTGAATAAGAAAATTATACGGAAGAAGTTATGCGGGAGTCAAAATCATCACATTGAACCTACATTTCAGATTTAGAACCTCTAGCCTTGGAAACGCGAAAGCAGATTTCATTCGAGTACATTAAACTTATGTCCCCTCACCTCGAATTACCCTTCTCTGAGCACAGAAAGGAGTTTCAGGTGATAAGTAATTCTACCTGCTTCTCCAGGGAATCCTGAATGTTACCACCAAATTATCCCTCACCAGGCTATCTTCAAACAGGCGTATTTGGGCGACAAATAGCTGGGCGGATGCTGAGGAAGGTAGGATTGCCGATAGAACGTACAATTGGTAATTCAAACGCGCTAAACAAACAAGCAATCAGCTAGTTCACACGAGAGACCCGCTGATGTGTACATTTCTACAGAAGGGAAATGAAATCAATTTCAAAGACCGACGACAAATGCGGGTTTTCCTTCTCGGCCGTCTCAAAGTGAACCTTTTCCCCAGAAGCTTTCTAAGGATGAGATTCGGCTTCTACCGATTGAATCAATATTAGCTCTCAAATACACTCTGATAAGCTCAATAGGACGGAAGTAACCTAACGACATTTCTTCACCATACCAGGAGAAAGTGGACGCCTTGAAAAACTTCGCTTTGCCTTTTCTTTTTTTTCCACTGTAAATAGTATCAAAGGTAACCAACGCTCGTACAAACAAAAAGCTTTTCTCGAGATTGCTACCTCGAACTTGAAGGCATTTGAGCGTAATAGAACGACACTATTCTCTCTTCTGAACTAACCTAAGACAGAGCAATCAATCTGCCTTTGAAATGAGGGTTTCATGTTCTCGAGCTGCTTCTTATTCCTTCTCATTTTCAACAAATGAAAATTTTCCGGCAGTGGTTGTTTTGCGGCTCCTCACAGTTTATCTGTGCACTTCAAGGGTCAATGTACAGAAACACATAATGTGTTTCTTGGATAGATATGAGTTAAAATCCATGGACGAGGGAGACAAAAAGGGAAGAGCCATTGAAGGAGAAAAGGGGTTCATGGGAGAGTATTACTGAAGACTATTAATGGAAGGAGCCCAGTGACGTGACAGACTATTTATAGGAGGAATCTTCTGGCCTTACACACACGATCTAATCAGTAGTAGGGTCCCAGTATAAGTTCCCATTGTGGACTATTTGGTCGTGAGGGCCTAATGAAGTTTCCAGAAACAGGTTTTTAGAATTTTACCAGTGATAGATTGCTTGTGATATTTCCAAACAGACAGGTTAACGTTAAAGAGTAGGTATTTTATCCAGGCAGGGGAGGAATGTTCTAGGATTTGCACTGCCTACGTCCATCAAGAGACTGTATTGTCGGGTTTTGGAGACAAATATGAACGGGTGAGAGAAAGCCCGGGAGGGGTCACGTGGGTTTTCCAGTATCGGTACCCTTATAAACTGCATGTACAAGTACATGTGGGGCCTAGTGGCAAGGCGATTAAGTGCCGCTAACATAAAAACACTCTACAGCCCACCACCACGATTCAGTTTGACGCCCGCCAAAGATGAATTCTGCAAGCCATGAAAAATGGTGGATTTGCACAGATGGTAAGGCAACGTTTTGAAGAAAAACCCCGAGTAGGACTCGGCACCTCCACGAAGTCCATTCAGGGCTGCTACAGGCGTACCCCAGAAAAGGTTGGAGCAGCCTGTTGTACAGGGATAGCCGTAGAGCAGGACTCCCCAATATATGATGGACAATTCACGATCAGAGACCAGGGAAGACTGTGATGGGCCACACGTCCTCGGATACTGTCTTGCGCAGTAACAAAATGTTACCAAAAACAGAAATTGGTAAGAAGTCAGTCTTAAAAGAAATTCTGATCCCAAAAGAAGCATATTTTCTCCACAAATGATACATATTAAGGTAAAAATAGTGAAAAAAGTTGCCTGCCGAGGGAGGTGAGGCTCACGCGGAGTGTTCCTGAAGACTGCAAGGAGCGGCCCTATGTCGTGGCGTAGAATGAATGAGGTTGTCCATTTATACTGAAGATAGTCCTAAACTTTCACACATCTAAATTGTACCTTGTGAGCATAATGATCGTTTATTTCACTCATAACACGTAATAAGTGAAACATCTCGCCTACCAAATAACAGGACGTGGATGAACTATGTAATGTTGGAGCGATGAAGGCAGGTTAGTGCAGTTACAACTTCAGGTAGGAATGTCGTTTAATATCATGATTACTGATGAAAGGTTTTACAAACCTAATACCGCATAAAGGGAAGAGAGAAGGGGTATTGGTGGAAACATTCTAGGACGGTTATTGTATTTGCATAGCTTCATCTTCGAGGCCTGTGATCCAGCATTCTCTCTGACACCCCACGGTCGAGCACACATTCAATGCGTTTCTGGTGGCTACTGTAATCCGTGGGATGCCTAATTAATTCCCGGGTCATCCGGGGAGTCACTACAACGCTCCTGGATGACTGATGCGTTTGGGAGGTGGAGGAGGTTGGAAACTAGATCGCGCCACAGTCCCTCGTGAAACAAGATGTCCTCCAATCGGATGATTCATGGAAACGCATTAAGGTCCTGACACGTGGATTTACAATGCTCCTCACATAAACCCCCGCTACCCACCTGACGCAAATTATGTAACCGGTGTATTGCATTAGAGACGGCTGAACCCTTCTCGAGTATCTAGGAATATATATATCGTACACTATCCAATTACCGTGAGCCTTTCGATATCGGCAGACGTCTCGTTTCTAGTAGATTGCCGATCGGAGGCTGCAACGCCTCGAGACCGCGATTGACCTTCTGTTGTACGTTCAAATAACTTGCTCGCCCATCAGCTCATACTGGATTATGTAGTAATTGCTCTGTCTGAGAGACCGATGTGTAGGATCATTAAAGACCATTAACCCCAATACCGCAGCTCCGGTGTTTGATAGTCCGAGTCAATTCTGCATTATGCCGGGATCACCCTGTTTGTGCATGTACTCTCCCTATATAGTTACAGAGGAATCGCATTCGATTCGGTGCGTTGAGTTTGCTCTCAAACCTACTGAATGCGGTTTGGTCGTTCAAATAGAACGCGCTTGATATCGAATATTAGCTCACTCGCAACTTGATCGCAAAGGTGTAAAGCTGTATGCGAAGCCGTAGGCGTTATTCAATGACTGAAATGATAGCACTCGTAGCAAGAAAGATCATGAGACCCTAATAGCATGCATTGTCAGGAATTGTTGCATGGGTGACCAATATTATTATTACTTTAAATTTTTAAGCTTAGTAAGTTGACTGATCGAAAGTTTTGGTCGACAAACGCAAACCATCTTCAACCACCTCCTGCATCACTACGTCTTTAAGGCATGAGAGAACCTACTATTCGGCATACCATACAATATTATCTAACAGTAGCTCGTTTTTTTCAGGAGAAATGAGGATATTTTCCTACTTGTTCCTACTTGTAGTTACCGCAAAATAAGAAATATAGAGGCCCCTCCCCAAATTTTCGCCAAATTTTGAGTTTGCGTTTCAATAACTCTGCAAATTTATTCATAGGGATTGGTTATTCCTCGTGGAGACTTATTCCAATCGGTTCAGCTCCCAAAAGTGAGTGAAAATAATAATACATCACACGTCTAAAACGCCGAAAATCTATTTTTCGGAATACACATTTTGAATGACAAGGAATCATTCATAGAATGATTAACAAAAAACACGTACGTCTCCGTTTTTCTTAATGGGAAATTTTCTAAAATTTTGAAATTTGACTCAGGGACCTCTCTTTGGTTTTAGATGGTCTTTGAAACTTTCAAACTCAATCGGACCAAATTTGGGGAGGGTACGGTCAAAATGGGTACCTATCTATAGGAATGAGTCCAGGGCACTCCACGCTCACAGTTTTCTCCATACCCGTTTAAGCTCTTGCTGGGTCCAAACTTATTTTTAACCCGGTCACCGGGTTATGATGGATATTTTGAAAATAAAATGTTTAAATTGTGGTGGTTATAGGTGTGTGGGGTTACAATGCATTTAATACACTAACTTTGTCGAGTTCGCACGTCAATGGACGTCACTTATGAGCCAAAAAGGGCGTTTCGTCCATCTTTTTCTCCTAACTTAAATCTTATTTTGTGTATAAAACGCTTTGCCAAGGATGATAGGTCATTATAACGCCATTGTACCGTACGTTGCCCGCAGACACTTGGAGCCAATGAGTGCTATATCCTTTTAGCTTTCGAATAGCGAGAATTCCTGGTTGTCTGGACTTCGTTGAACGTTCAAAATCTATTATATTCGAGTACTGACGTCGAGTACACCACCCAATCACTTCTGCTCCAAAAGATCGATTCTGAAAGTATCTGTATCCATTCAACAAACCAACGCGCTTGATTACGTATTCAAATCGAGATAAAAGCTCAAAAGATTAAAGTTGGGAGGACGCTTCAATCCCGTATTCATGGCACGACCGATTGCGGCTAATTCCCAATTATTAGACAGCCCATCGTCCAGTTTGTCATCAAAGTAACGCAGTCAATTGCAAACTCTTCATCTAATTTATCCCGCTTAAAACTCTCGACGACCTAGTTAAAAGGGTTAAACTCTGTGGATGCTCGTTCCAAGTAATTGAATTTTGTCCGTCAGATTACGTAATTAGATGAACCCGTTTAGTGGTCAGCTAACGAATGGTGGTACTTCAAAGTTTCGGTCAAGAGTTAATTTTTTCGTGTTTCCTCCTTTCTTTGACTGTATACACCGCTGATTGCATTACTAACCACTTGCTAGTGAGGTTTTATTTAAAAAAAAATGGTGCTAATAATAATGTTGATGTTGGATAAGTTGTCTCTCTGCCTATTATTGACTTCTGTAAAACTAAATTTCCGCCTCAACTCCTTAACGGTACAACGGAGTTTAAAATTCTATTTTTTTCTAAATTATCGGACCGCCAAAATCAGATTATTCCCTTGGAACCTATGCATAAAGTTTTCAGTGGTTATCTTTCTTGTCCTTGTTAACTCTCCTCAATGATTTAAATAAGAAGAAAATGGGAGGGAAATTGGACAAAAATGTGATTCCTATAGGTTGCAAAACTGAACTATTTCACTTTTCAGTTTTGTTTTCTCCAATAATTTCACTATAAACATCATAATTGTGTAATGATGATAAAATCAATTCAGTTCTCTATTCCACTGAAAACACTGTAATGGTCATAAAACTAGAAAATTGAGATTTTTGAGGGTTGCAATACATTTTTTCTATAGAATTTGTTAAAAAAATCGTCTCCTAAAGTTTTGTGGTAGTACCTAGGGAAGACAGAGCAAGTGTTAATTTTCGCATTAAAATAAATTGTTGAAATGTGACTAGCTTTAAGATCATATTGAATCGCCATATATGGTGGTTAGGGTTTTTGGCAAAAACACCATGCGCCTCAATATTACCGATGATCTATGTATCATCCTATGGGGATTTGGAGACTGTTTGCCAATATGTGCCCTGATGATGCCAGGCCTGGTCCCGGCGAAACATTGGATTAAAGGATGTGGATGGAGATGAAACTGCGATCTTATTGGAAAAAAACCTTAACCACAAGCAAATTGAAGGTCAGTCCAACACAACTGATATTGAATCGTGGTAATTTAGGAATTTCTTGAAAAAAGGAATGATAACAGCCTGTCGTTTCAATGCCTGTTGCAAGAAAAACGAACGTGTGGGAAATAGAAGAAGGTTCGTACTGCAGAAATTAGCTCCGTTTTAAACAAGCAAATGGCAAGGTCGAAGCTAATTAGAAGCTGGCTTGAAAAAAAGTAACGGTCTCACCGCTCGGAGAGAACTTTTTGATCCTTCGAAATACCTTACATTCTACTCATCACAGTTAGGTTCATCGATTACCAGAAGCTCTCGGAGTATGCGAGTTTGCTAAAAGGCGAAGTTGTGGGATTTAGAGAAGAGAGAGTGAAAAAAAAAAAAAAATCTATTTACAAAAGAGGCATTACCGGCACGCGATTCCAGAGGTGCAGGTAGTTACGGTCAACGGCTACAACAATCGAGTCTATTAAAAAGTTGCCTGCGGGAAACTTTTTCGCCCCCGCCCTCGCCTTTTAACATCGTTTGCGTTTTCCTTCTCGCATATTTAGGGCTAGGCATTTTTCCACCAATGATTCCTTTGTTCCAGAGGCTATGATGCAAAATTAAAAAAAAAAAAAAAAAAAAGCGGAGGAAATTTGTTAATTTGAGATAGAGCGAGCGCATACCACCTAATTAAACAAAGGGATTTTTAGTGGACGCCCCGTATAATTCATTACAATCAGATGGCGAACTGAATTGTTTGGGGCGTGTGATTCCGAGTAATAAATCGATTAATTTACAAACATGCTCACTCTACGGCAAATTACGGTTTCCCTGTAATTGTCGCTACATGATGGCGTAATATCTATCAACAGCACATTCGTGTATTCACCGTTTATTGGGTCGTTCATTTTACCTTCGAGTTCAATTGTAATTGCCTTGATCAGCTGGATTGTGCTTTTCTGAGTTTCCAGAGAGGTGAATTAGGTTAATTTGGTTAACTAGAAGACAAAAATTAGCGAAACGAAAGGCCCTTTGACTTGATAGCTGGTTTAATTGCGATTGAGTGACGTTTTCAAGATGGCAATAAAAAATTGACTTTCATGGCAACAAACTAAAACAGCCAATAAAGCCAAAGGTAACACAAGTTTATTGCGTCATTCAATCCTTTCTAGCTCAATTTGCTGCAAAACAGTATTTAAACTGACAACGAATCTTCAAGTATGAAGATGCCTCTTCAGGCGTCATACTGTTTCAAGCTCGCAAGTTTCAAGTAGGAGTGTTGCGGGGGAGAGTACTTGGCCCACTCCTGTACGTCCTGTTTATCAGATTTACCCCAAAGTGACACTGAACCATCAGCTGTTTGTGATAAGAACCAAGAAAACATATATATAAACATATAGAAAACATATAGATTTTCATCTGAAAATCTTCAAAACTGGACAACTAAATGGAATACATAGATGAATGAACGAGCTGTAATAGATTTTATCGATAAAAGAATCGATTATTTCCCAATTCATCTCTACAACATGCCCCCCCCCCCCCCCAAATCCAATTTACGAAACAATTGAAGCTTGGCTTCTTTTCCTCGAGTAATTATTTATATGTGCATATATTATATACTACCTATTATGTAAGATTAGCATTTTTGGATACGTAGCATTTACACCTCGATTTTTTAACACCCAGGAATGAAGGACGGTTTAAAAATCACTCTAAATGAACAAAAGCGAAAAACCACGAAATATACCAGTCAACTCGTTAAACCACCATTGGATCCCCATTTCCATTGGTCTTGAGATTTTGTTTTAAACTCCAGGAAAGGTAAACAACGAAACATACCCATCTTTTAATAAACTCAACGTTTCACTTTGTTTGATTGGAACTGATGAAACTTACGACTTCTCCAAATGAGACCCGAAACAGCCAAGGCCGTATCACTTTCTGAAGAAACGTTACAGTGTGTCATCCTCTATGGTGAATGAGCCTTTTGTTGAATTTTGACTACTTTCAAGCTTTTTAATCGCCAATTTATTGGTGTTATGCACTAAAATGATATCAGCTCCATGGCAATTTCCTATCCGAACTAATATTTATTGTCTTATTTTTCAGGTGAGTTGGCCGAATACGTCACTGCACAAGCTGCGTAAGTTATATAACGTATCGTTTGGCTGTGCATTGGTTTTCATGCACAACACGGTTTTTATGCGCCTTCCACAATGGAAGCACCTTTGTGATGACACTTATCAACGTTACCTTCTGTGCTCGATCTCTTTAATTTTAACAACGAGAAGAACTGAGCAAAGTCTGTCCTTGACATTTGATGAATTATTGTTGAACGGATGGAACATAACGTTTGACCCCAGAAGTAGAAAGAGGGTTCGTGTAGGTTGGGAGACTTCGCACTTGAGAATCCTATGAGATCAATAATTTTGTTTCGGCAACTAGCATCCCGTGGGCACGAAATATACCAGACACCGCTTGGATCTGTTCAACATTTTTTTTTTTAAATAGAGTGTTATCCCACAAGCAGGCCCGCAATAACTCAAATCGATGCCCCGTCTAGGTTGGTTCGAGTAGGTTTTATTTATGTTCCCAGTCCCTGGCGGTTATCGTGTGTCTTTTTATTTTTCAATAAGATTATGATTATCGCTTTTTGGGCGACCTGCAAGTTTCAACTAAAGCCCCCCCCCCCCCCTCCTGCAAAAAATTTGTTTTTTTAAGCATGATTTTACGACGATATTGCTTTTCTGAAATCACCAGCCTAGCCTAAAGCCAGGATTTTACAACAAAATTGCATTGTACGTAATTCTAAGACCAATCAGTGTACAAAAATTATCCATCGTGCAAATGAATATCGGACAAATAATGGTTTATTTCTAACAAAACCGTTTCGTTTAGTTTTGATTTACGCTCGTATTCTACCAAAAATGTCTCGATTTAGGTGAGCAACAAGTAGGCACGAGCATTGAGACATGCGAAATATTGTGACTATGGAAGGGAGGAGAGGTCTTGTTCCAGCTGTGCCTTGGTTGCTCAGTTGGTGGCAGGAAATCTCTAGAGAAACAAGAGGAAAATGAACGACTGGACATTTTCCTGTACAACAAGCACAAGCCGTATGTCATACGGCTCAAGAAGAGTATGGACAAGTTAACTTTCATCTGGCAAATGCTGCTGCCGCTCCTCCCACGACATTCAAACTGATTCTTATCACCTTACAAAATGGGAAATTGGTCTTTATAAACAACATTTGGGTGCCTTCCGTCTGGAAACTAATTTGGCTGCCATCAGACTCAATATACACGAAACTCCATTCATCTACTTCGACCTGCTATTTGCGTGTGGTGATGATGGCCTGTAGAACCGCATGGCTTGCTCCGGTTTTTCTTTCCCAACGTTTCCTAATATCCGGCGTTGTATACAACAAATAAAAGAGAGGCGCACATTGTATACCATCGTCCATATTTACCTACGACTCAAAATGAACATGTTATCTGACAATCTATTCACTGGTATTATAGCTTAGGGGTAAACTCTCGGATCGGCGGCTCTTTTCCTCGTCGAGCCTGTTCTCCTTTTTTTCATGAAAATCATTAGGAAAAGCTAATGGCGCTGAATTTCGTGTTCTCTCCACGAACAGCGAAGTGGGGAAAATGGCCCGCGGCACGCACGCTATAATCTCATAATAATGCCAT
The DNA here is from genome assembly GCA_019603395.1 of Cyrtorhinus lividipennis. Taxonomy (NCBI): domain Eukaryota; kingdom Metazoa; phylum Arthropoda; class Insecta; order Hemiptera; family Miridae; genus Cyrtorhinus; species Cyrtorhinus lividipennis. The sequence continues at coordinate 28,866,092 of CM033999.1, forward strand.
TTACGCTCAGAGAACCGTCTTTCGAGATGTGGAATTCGGGCGGTGGATTTTCGTTTTCTCGCCGCTCTGTTTTTCTTTGAAATATTAGTAAACTAAAACGTGGAAAATGGAGTAGGAACCCGACTTTAGAGTTTTCGAACCAATTTGTTATAAGACCCGCGATGAGAAGATGGTATTCTCATTGCGTTTTACCCAGGTTGGGAACTTGATTCTACCAAGGGAAAAACTAATTATGTATTTTATTTCTCTCTCATGATAAATTCACATTCCCACATTCGACTACGTTGCGATGGAAGGAAGGCTTAGGCTCGAAATTGTGGTAAATACAAGGAAAGAGTGACTGTCCATTGCCGAAACGTGTAGCTGTTAGAAAATATTGTTTATTCATTTCTCAGTTGACAATAGGTCCAAATTAAGAAAACAATTTTTTTCTCTATTTATTTAAATTGCACCAAGTTGTGACTTATTAGCATCGAATTAAGAAAGCTGTAGCAAAAACTCTGGTACTGGAATGGGATCGAAGAAAATATCGCTCATCGAGGCTGACGCCTTATGTAATTCCAGATACTGCTGATGAAGCAGACCGAGCTTTTGATTCCTTGAATTGAGTGAATAACTTGAAAAGTTTGATAATCTGGCAAAATTTGGCCTCAATGAGCCATTCTTCCGACTAACTAGAATCCGAATGATTATTTCAATATACTAGGTACTTAATTTATTGCAAATATCGTTGTCAAAAAAAACATAATTGAAAGAAAAATTGTAAGGTAATGTTTCCGTTGACAACATTTATACGGGCAAAGTATCATAAAAATAATATATTTCATGATGATGTTAATGCTTGGAAATACTTCAATTTTAAAAATTTTTGTGGTTAAGATCATTTACGATTGATGTTCACCAGGACGTTGTTGATAATAAAATCGTCGTATGTCAGAATACGTAGCTTGACTTAACTTGATTTAGAACTAGTCATGCGCGTCATAATTATAATTTAGTTTTAATATTTTTCCGTTTTTGCCTGCATTGCTGAGAGACAGTGAGTCAGGCGTGGAATAACCATTGCGTAAAATTGGTTCTGTTTGATATAAAGACCACTCGAAGCTAACAGATTATTAAAGGCGAATAATTGAGACTATAATTTACTGATTTGGCGGCTCCACGAAAGATTCTGCTACAGGATAACGCCTAGGCATTTAATTTCTTTCGCTTCGCGAGGCGGAGGGAAGGTAAAAGGGTAATGTTCAATCAACAGATTGGATCACATTCATTTTTATCACCTACAGAGGAGTAGCAATATCTACGAAAAATTTATTAAATGTAAAAAGAGGTCTAACGCCGAATTGGATTGCCAAGGGCTTTCAGCCCAACGCATTCAACGCCAAACCCGGTGGAAGTTATTTTTATTGGTTTGATGTGTTTGGCGTTTGGTATTTTGCGCACTTTCCATCATCATTACACTCCACTTGAACTTTATAGGTCGCGTTCTTAAAAGCTTTTTTTAATGCGAAAGAGAATACAAAAAAATATCTTGGGAGAAACCCTTTGTCGCCTCTCGGGTCTTCCCATCTGTCGATCGTAGCCTAACTGGGCGTCGAAGGCAAAAGCGCACCCTAACAAGTCCCGACCTTGGCATTTCCACAAGAACCGCCGGATGGGGTTAGTTCTTGGTCTCTTTGCCGCTTCTTCCTTCAAAAAACCCACCCGGTTCGTCCTCTTTTCATGAGGTCTCGTTTTTGTTCTGCTCCGAGGAAAAGGGTACGGTCGTCCCGAGTTGCCGAGCTCGTGGTGGGGAATTTTTATGTTTTGCGGTCCTTACCCGAGAGGATGAGGATGTTGGAATACTAATGGAGCTGTTGGAGTTGGCGAGAACTTGGTCTGGACAAGAATCACAGAGGGAAACGAAATAATCAACCACTGACAGATGTCTCCTTGCAAAAGTTGTCAAAATTAATTACCGCTCTCCCTGCCTGCATTCGCAATGCGAACACCGTGCGCGAATTTTCATTTGAGTTACACACGTGAGGTCGTAAATTGAGTCACCAATCATGATTCATACTACTTGTATACTAGTAAATTTATTACTTCCGAAGCAAGGAACCGTCCGAGTTTTAAAAGTTCGTTCCACAGAATCGATTTTACCATTTACCAGCAGGAGGCACAATTATTTCCTAATGCTGACCACGCTCAGAATACAAACCCATGGGTTACGGGGACGCTAAAACCTGACTATCTACGGCCGCACAATAGGGATTTATCAGGATTTCGCTGAATCTCCGGATTTCAGGCGGCATCAGTCTCGAAAACTACTTGGATGGGTGACCGCTGGTGAGTTCAAAACTCGACAATTCGGTAATTTTTTGCTGACACAAGGCAGAGAGGCAATACGAGTCCAGGGAACGGTTGGCATCGATAGTTATTAGTTCAAAGATCAAATAATATGCGAGCGCAACATCTGAACTATATTGTAATTGACCACAATCCAAGTAATATTAGTATCACCTACGTTTTCGTCCTTTTTTTGGTCAATCAAACTTGAAAAGAAAAATAATAAACACTCCAGACCAGATAAAAACAGTTACAACTCATCCAATCTCCAGGTTTGGTCCCTATTTTAGTAAACTAATTATTGAGCCAATTCTCCTGATCTTACAAAATACATCACGAACTATATTTATGTAATTTATAAATGAATAGATTATACAGAACATTAGGTTTTCCACCATCCAGCACCAGTCTCGCGAGCACCACTAGCGGTCATTGGTCCAAGGTATAAACTAATTTTAAACGTTCTTCCACTGCCCATCTGAACAATGGTGATCCAAGGCTACCCAATGCCTTCTAAATCGCAGTTTTATTTTGTCCAACAGCAAGCAGGTTTACTGTTGAGAGCTCTTGACTCTCTAAAGCTTCTTTATCAGTTCTAGGCAAATTCCCTTTTTTGTTTCGAGCCATTTGTAAATGGGAGAACCTTTTATTGGGTTGGAAATTTTTATTGTGACGAGGAAAATCATCAATTCAACATGGGAAAGCTATCTTCATAGTTGAAACTCCTGAATACCAATTTTCCCTCCCAATTTGAGTCTAGTCATCATTGTTGACTCCTCTTCATGTTCTGTGCTGCCTTCTATGTTTCGCCTACTCGACAGAAGAAGATGAGTCGAGGGTGCGAAAAAGGCTTGTAATATAGTGGTACGACAACTGTTCGATGAACTGACCACAATGACCAAATTTATGCTGGCTTTTTGTGATATTTAAATATATTTTTACGTCCTACCTGTCTCGCAGATGCCTAACTACTATTGACTATTGGATGAATAGATTGCTCAATTCGTTTAGAAAGATATTCTCAAAGAATCGACAACAAAAAGTCTCAAGTTGAGCTCTCAGATTTTCTTATGAAAGTAATTCTAAATCGTGTAATTTGTGTAACCTGGCTGAAAAATGTGCTATAGACCAATGGAAATGTGTCTCACGGATAGGTAGATAGAAGATTTCACGTTAACACCTCGACTTTATAGGTATTGCAGGATCCATGAAAAGTATGCGTTCGATAAAGAAAACTGATCGTACATTATCTGAACGGTTCCTTCGAGCTGCGATGTTGTTCGAATCACCTAAGATGGCAACACCACTTATTCTTTCTGATAAGCAGTTCTTTTTCCTAGCCGTGATCTAAAAACAGTTATTCTGGCCCAGTTGACACAGAGGAAAAATTATTTATAATTATTGTGATAAACTTCATCAATGGCCACGCTTAATGCCATCGTGACCGGGGCTCAATGAATAAAAAAGACTTGTGTATAAAATTCCTTCTGGTGGTGAGAGAAGAATTTGACGTTCAGGTTCGGGGAAAGGTCGAGAGCAGTTGAACAACCCCATTCTTTTGGATGTCGGTCCTGAGAGAACAAGAAATAAAGTAAGACAGTTTGGAATAAGGAGTCGTCAGCTCCGACTAACTAGTTCTCCAACTACAACTCTTCTCAGTGGCTGAGTCTTTATTTGAGAAGAAGCCTAAGTTTGAAGTAAAATGTTCGTGTAATTGGTCTTGTAGTCGTTCGAATTTTCTTCAACTTGAAAATAAAACAAGAAGTAGAATTTAGTCGACGTGCAGACGGTGGATTATTAGCAGGGATACCAACGTAATCACATCCTAGAGCTTATTCTAATATTATTACCAAACTTTTCTCAACATCACATGAAATGTATCTTCTTCAAGAAGTCGGCCTCATTATCGTAGTTTCGATTATTCTACTAACTCGATATCTGAGAGAAACTACACTGAATTTTAATGTAGAGGTACCCACCTAGTAATTAGGTTGCTAACGTATTCTATACTTTGGTTGGTTATTCCTTGAATAATAAACCTGCATTTTCATGCAGAATGTCTATCTCTCCGATTCGGCCCAAAACATGTTTCTGCGCGTTTCTTGGTGTCTAGATCAAAATAAGAACATATCCGTCCGCCGTACGCCATCCGCCGTTCATGCAGTTTTGGTAGTAAAACATTTTCTAGAAGTCTGAAATTTTACAGATTTTTCCCTGAAAGGGACCCGTTTCTGCCTCTAGTTGGTCCTCGAAACTTAGCAGCGTTTTTTAACATTATTCCTGTTATGAATTATGGACAAGTCCAACATGTCCTGCTACCATCAATCAATGTGTTTTGTCCTTTTTACCTGTCTTTTCATAATAGAGGCCTTCGAAGGAAGGTCGGAACTGTAATTTGGTTTGTTGTTCTTATTAGATTATTACAGTTGTACATGTCTTCGTATCAACCAAAAAAATAATTTTTTTTTCCTATCAAACTTCAAATTTTTACGTTTCAAGGTATCTAGATTCCAAACCCAAAATAAAGGGGTCATTAGAATGCTTCGGAGAATCTAAAGTCTTGCACACATACTCCTTTTGGGCTTTAGTCGCATCTAACTAAATTTCAGAAAATTAATATCGTAGATTATTGGGACCCATGACGTGTGGAAAACCAGTTTCAAAGGAATTTCGGACGTCGAATCGATTGAAATATGTGGTGGAGTCGTACACCGAAAGTAGAAAGCTTTTGGTCGAGAATTTGGTCTCCTTGGGATAATACCAGTGTAGAATTATTTGAAGCGTTTTCTGTTTGCGGCCGATTGATACTCGTACATATTCATTCAACAGAAATATACCTCATTTAGCAGTGTTTTTTGTCGTCTGAGTGTGCTCAATACCTTCCAACCAGTCTGTTCCCAAATACGTTGTTTTGTCTCGTTCATTAAACACTCGGGCTCAATGCACAAAGCGTTTCACCATAAACGTAAAAACCTAATAATTTTTTTTTTTTTAATTTGTGATTGTGGGTGGACGTCCTGCCTCATTATACGGTATACATAAAGATATTTCCAAACGTCCTCCCAAACAAGGGGGTCGCCCGCCAGAAATATACCTAATATAATGTACCAAGTTTGACTTTTGCTTCTTCTAAGTTCTACTAATCATCTCATGCTGAAAGAATATAATGCCTCGGTTATACCATACACGCAAGACCGTGAAGTAGTGCGCACCGAGTCTCTTGCATACAGTTGCGAAACAGCGGAAACGTATACACGTACCACTGCTATCGAGATCTCGCGTTGGCCTCCAATTTTAGACTTTTCCGTGACAAAAAGGTTTTACTTTACTCAGAATAATTCCCGTCGCTCCGTCGTGATGAGGCTTGTTAGTACATTTTCCTCGGCTAAACGTCCCTTCAGTAATTCACCTTCACACGGAATTGAGCTGTAAAGTATCACAAAGGGGCGATTTAGTATGGGCGTGGTGTTTTTACGACCACAAATCCCTGTAGTAGGGCACCTAGTCTAACTGATAACATAATAAAAATAATTACTCTCCTACCGTTAAAGTTTCCTATATATTTATAGCCTCATCGCTGCGTCCGTAAACTTTCGTTTTACAATAAATTCCTTCGAAGAGTAATAGCTCTTCTTCTCATTATTTGCACATTTAAATGCGACTAACCTAATCATTATGATCAGTGATTGTTTGTAGTCTATGTACCTAAATTACGAAATTGAAAAGGTTTAGAATTAGCCTCATAGCCTTAACGTACAACATTGAAACCCGTCTCAGTGAGAATGAGCTCTGGCTAATACATAGTAGGCCTTATCTCGGTCTAAGACAACCAAAACGAGTTCTATCGGAGTAAAGCCACGGAATTTCACTGCTTAGGAAGACTCTGGCTTCGAAGAGGCCTCACCCTATCACGTGATACGAGCGAGGACGAGGATCGTCTTCAGTTGACTTATTTTATTTTCGGTCGAGCTTGTAGGAAAATATCCCAAGGCCGTCGTATACTGGTGTCTTCTTCATTTGAATTAATTAACGACACCAGGATCGTGAGAAGCTACGAGGCAAAAAAGAATTCGCCTCTGAAATTAGGCACACCCTTGCCAGCTCGTCCCTGAGTCTCCAAACTGAGCATATTGCTCTCAAAATTTCCGAGAGCGGAATCCTGGGCTCACCACTTCTTTCACGAGATCAATTTCATTTGTTCAACATCGTCCCCTTTGTGAAGGGTTGAGGTGGAGGGCACTCTTATTCCTACAGCCCGAGATTAAATGAGAGCGTCGTAATTTTCTCCCATTCAATGACGTCGAGGCCAAATACAGGACCAGCGGGTTTGTTTATTTATGAGTTTATTTGAAACGTGAGTCGAATATCTTTTCGAATTGCTTTGTTATTAAATTCCTCAAACGGCACGTGATCGTTTTACTGGCTTCGTTTCCCATTCCGAGTCCTCTTTTTTTGCACTAATATTGGAAAATGGTCACGCATTTTGTACAACCGGAAAATAACTTTTTATAGGGGAGAAGCCGTGGCCATGGTGGATATTGTTTACGCCTTTAGGCTATTCAGTTGTGCAATATAGGTGGATCGTAGCTGTGTTGATCGACTTACTCGGACAATATAATGCATGGGGAGTAATTGTTGATCACTATTGCTACTCTCTTAGCTACTAGTAGTACAGCCTCCATTGGAGTTGATATTGTTCATGATGCTAAACTAACCCCATGCTTCCGATAGGGAAAGGTTACCCCTTACAGCGGATGGTGGCGTTGACTGTCTGTTCCTGGTGTTTCAAGGTAACATGGCTGTCCATTCCAGGATTTTATGCGGAGAACTAGTCAAGGTTGGAAATATATGCCATACTATAAGAGTAGTATTTGTAGTGTAGGTATTGTAATAGAGTAAGGCTAGATGAGAAGGTTATTAGGTATATTGGCTGAGCATTGCTGCTAGCAGAGGCCGGGTATACATACATAATTGCTACTTTAATTGCTACGAAACCAATCAGAGTGCTCGTACTACGAAGGAAAAAGTACGGGCTCTCTGATTGGTTCAAGGCAAAAATGCATTCAAATTTTTCAGAGTTCAAATTCTAAGGATTTCTGTTACTTGCCATCCTACGGATCTGTGACCAGAAGGCAACAGGAGGGTGGGCAAGAGGTGGCAGGGCATGAATGATTATTTGAATAGAATTCTTTGAGTGAAGTAGGTATCATTTTCTACCATATTTTGAATGGTGAATCAATTCAGACGAGTCCGGGAACAATTGCCACTACCGGAACACGGGCCCAGCTTATTTAAATAATTGAGGACTAGTTATCATTTTTAATGTAACTTTTTTTAAATAAAAAAATTACGAACTCATCTTCTTTGTATAAGCTTATCGGGGAAAACTATGGATTTCCGAGTAGTCTATAAATTATAATTCTTGACATAAGTAAACATTCAATTCAGTAAATTATTGAATTATATTGAGGAGGAAGTCGAAGATGCTTGAAGGATCAGTAGCCATATCACCACCCTTGCCAACGGACGGCATCCGGTTTGATTAATACAACTTGCGGCAAATGTGGCTCAACCTAATTGCACATATTAAATGCAAACCAATCGGAAACGTTGCCGGATTATTTGGGCTTCTGCGAGCAATGAGTAATCAAACGAAACTGCTCGAGGGTTGATTGTGGAATTCATGCGCCGTTAATAAATTAAGACGGATGATTGTGAATTTGTTGGTTAGAGGAGGCAATGACAGGCGGTGCAACATTCATTTTCATTGCGCCTTGATTTTCTCCTATTGTTCGAGTAAGGGCGGAGGATTGACGATGAATATTCATTGTAGCCCGTGGGTAATTGCAAAATCCAGAACGTTGTCGTCTGATTGAGGAGGCCGGGGCACCGCCACCTGGCGATGGTAACTATAAACGCAATATGCCCCTTGCGATGAATTTCAAACAGAGCCGAGCCCGAGAACAAGATCGCGTGCGACACTTTCAAAAGATGGGCACCAGATCTGCCAGACCTACCAGACCTAACGGGCGTCACTCCTACGGAGTCGTCTTGAGAAACTCGCGGGCCTTGGCATTTCGGGTCCACGCACTTGCACAATGAAAACGGATCGCACTTGGTCCTGAGACAGTCTTTCTGACAGTATTGAGGAATTTGATCAGAATCGGGGAACCGTTTCGTTTCCGAGTGATTGTACAATGTCTCACTTTCCGATGAAATGGCTCTAAATCATAGGACCATAGAAACTTGGATCATCGGGTGTGGTTTCTTCTGACTTACAACAGGCTGATCGTGCACCTCATAAGGTATCCGACCTCAAAGAAGCTCTATAGCTGATCCAACCTGGCCTGCAAACCCATGTATTTTGGTCAACTAAACACAAATCTGAGGATCGCGACTATTAATATTACGCCCGCAACATTCCTTTTCCGTAAAAGTACCTCCGAAATAACTCCAAAACAACGCTTCTCACGTCGGGACATCTCTAGATCAAAATGGAGTAGCATTAAATGTCTACAAAATTCAAGCCCGAAAAAATGTTTGCTGAGCCATATCCCACCCAGAATTGAACCCCGCCATAATTTACAAAATAAACCACAAAAACATCAACGTGATTCTTTATTTTCACCTCTATTCTACGATCTGCTACCTTTCGACAGCTTTCACAAAAAAATGCTGCGAAGTCTTTCACAAGGGTTGGTTATCTCTCGGACCGGGAGCATGGAGACTCGTTCCAGTCGATTCAGCGGCCATAATTTAGTGGATTGTGATACCACATAATGCCTATATCACCAAAAATCTCAATAATCCATTTTTTGGAAAACACATTTTGAAGAAATTTTTAAAAATTATGGTTGGCGGAAACTTTTTAAAATTTAGATTATTTAGTCACAAATTATTTAGTAAATACGTAGGTAAATGTGTTTTCACAGAAGTATTTCGCTCTCCTGACTATGGTTCTGGCACTATAATTATGGAATTTGATGTGGCTCTCATGTGCACATGACGCCGGTGGGCACAGGTCAGACAACTCGAGGAATATCTCTCGTCGTACTTGCCTCCCCGCTCGTTGTTAACAAGATGCTAATTCTCCGGTGAGATATGCGAAAGCGAGCGAGTAAACAAAGGCCCACATAGTCTTAAGAGATGATGTTATCGACAGTACTGCACTTAGTCCACGCCCACGAGAATTGTCGGCCGCAGACCTCAGAGGCACCAGCAACCGAGGGATGTTTTCCCTCCACGCCAATATCAAACCTGTCTGGAAGCATGTTCAGATAGAGCCGTTTCCTCCCAAGAACAGCAGAGCACGTCCGTTCGTGCTTGTATGATTCAATTCGCGACTGTTAATGATTGATATCACTTCGCAATGAGTTAATAAGCAATAAGCATGCATCAATGTTTTTCTAATTGCTGTTTTTCTCTAACCAAATTCTGGATTTAACAGCGGGCCTTGTTGATCCAGAAAAGCCAATAGATTTTTTTAATTTAATTTTTTATTTTTCATTTACCTGCCGTATAAGGTACCGTCCGGAAAAGTTGTATGAAATAAGTAAAACGCCCACTTTTAGGCAAATTTGTGGCTGGACGGCCTCAATTGAATGGTTTCAACGCCTGCTTTTCGTTATTCAAAGTTCTTGGACTTTCGGCCACTTTATATAAATATAAAAATATATTATATATTTATATATTATATATTGTTTCAATAACTATCATTCATAACTTGAAGTAGTGAAGGGAAAACTTGACATGCAGGCATCTGGAGATGGTTGAAAAACAGTATTGCGAGGTTACAAACACAATTACAGCCAATCGGGGAGCTCTAGGGCTGTGGTATGAAAACAGTGAAATTCAGATAATGATAAATGAATGAGGAAATAAAAGGAATGAGGAACGGAAATTAGAGCACTTCCTTGAAATCACGTCCGAAATTATCTTTTTCTCATTTAAAATTAGGGGATTTTGGCTCTAAATAAAAAAAAAATTAATAATAAAAAAAAGAAGAGAATCGATGTGATGACCTTTAGAAGGTGAGAAGGAGCTCGGAATCCAAATATAGTTCAACAATTCGAAGGCAGAATGTGGGAGGTCGTCACTGTGATATTTACGAGCGCGAATCCAAGGTTGGCATTTGCTTTCCGATCCCAAACCCACACCTTATCAACGGAGACTACTCCGACCGGATTTAATTAGGGATGCAACATAATCGTAATATGTGACACCTTCACGGATTTAATTATTTCTCTTCGTACCTCAGCGTTTCACCATCTCTGTGCTCACGCTGATGTATATTTAGTTGAAATATACAACAATATCTATGCTGTTGCTCCATTGATGATCTCCGTCCAGGTTTACAGGTATTGAGGATGTGTAGGGGAAACGCAGAGGGAATACTCATTTCACATTACGGGTGGTAGTAGCCCTCAAAATAAATCATTGTACATTGTCTGTCGAATTACTCGTTCGAATGCTCTATTCAAGTCCCGGTTCTCCTAATACTCTTAACATTATAGTTTCAAGGTACGCTCAAGTCAAATTTCACTCAAAATTTGCCATAATATTAAAAAAAAAAAAGTAAACAACAGCGTTTATTGAAAAGCGTAGCAGCTTATCACAGAATAAACCCTTCTTCACCCTCCCCCTTCTCCTTCTTACAAGGCTTGTAGATATTCTAATCATTGTGAATATTCTCCAGGCATGACAAAGTGTGATCTATTTCCGTAGTGGTGAGGGCGATTTTTGTGGTTAGCGAGTTCCTTCCATGACCGGCACCTCTTTACCAAGGGGCTCAAAAAAGCCGCAATAAATATTCCACATATATCCGATGTTGACTGATATTTTGTGCAAAATAAAGTCTTTGAGAAAAATTTGAAACTTCCCAGAGCATTTAAAAAATAAATAAACTGCAGGATATGAATAAAGGAGATAGGGTCGAGGTTAGTTGATTGCGGATTTCTACCACCTCGTCAAACAAGGCTCCTTCATAATGACAGGTCCTATCGGGTAGATCCGGATTCGTCTCCAATTAGTATCACGTACCAATTAGTCTAAACCCATAGCCAGATTCGACTCCTACTAACCTGGGCACTTCCTCCCTTAAGGCCTGATTCGTCTCCATTCCCGATAACTTCGTACTTTATTGACGACTTATGTTAGATATGAAGGTAACCTTGATTGTTTCGATGATTTGGCATAGTTTATTGCCTAGCCTCAAACAATCTTTTGTTAAAGGTACATACAGTTCTTCGGTCGCGTTCCGTTTTGGCACCGAATTTGGGCATGAGCATAGGAGTTATGGTTTTGGATCATCGTCCCTTTCCAGCAAAATTCTATAGGCACCCTCATCTTGAGATTATGGAACAGAATAATGCCAGCCAGAACAGTGTCTAACGTGTTTCTCACCCCAATTCAAGGAAATTAGTCACATTTATTAGAGAGAGCTCACCCCGTGGCTTATGCTTCCCGCCTCCCTCCAGCCAAGCAGGGAAAACTGTCCCTTTATTCACTCCAGCCAGAACATTAGGTAAACACTATACAAAAACAAAGGTTGATTATTCAAGGAATAACCAACCAAAACGAGATTGTTGGATTACATACAAAATGTCATAAAGAATCTCTTGCACTTTCAGTTCATGCACCGCCACTGAACTTCCCCTGGACTCGTCTCTCAGTAATTACTGCCACATAAGTATAACCATTCCGCGCTCACTTGAAATTCCGCCTAGCAATGTCATTTCAAAGGCGACTTACGGCAGGTAAAACGGGTTGGGAACTGGTTACTTCCCACTTGGCTATAACAGTCTAGTCTTGATAGTGAGTTCAAAGGTGAGACGAGTCCGGTCATGGACTTACATCATGATGACACGATCCCGGTTGTTTTATCATTGATCTGACAAGTATTGAAACGAATCCGAAATTTCCCGTCCTATCGTACTCCCATGCCACGCAGCCCACCTTCGAACCTAAACTATTCTTCAAGAGTCCAGAAAGGTTTTCCGCTGCTAAAGTAATCCTATGTGGTCACTATTATAAATAATTTTTCCCTCGTAGGTCTTTGTAGTAAGTTCCAAACCGGCAAATTGTTTGTTTCCAAAAGTACCCATTTTCCAAATATTCTTCTTGACCCAAAATTCACACTTTTGGTTTGCAAAAATCGTTCATTTATTTTATTTATTTATTTATTTGTATTTAGTTATTTATTGTTATTATTTTATTTAGTTTATTTATTTTGATTATTTTATATATTGTCAATTTTATTATTTTATTATTTTATTTAATTTTATTTATGTTTATTTATTTATGGTATTTTATTTAGTTTTGTCCTTCAGCCTCTAACTGAAGGGCGTGGGGCAGTTGCTGCCCCTACGGCACTGCGACCTCTAGGGGAAAATCGGTTAGAGACCCATCTGATTCGACTAAGCAACCCAATTCAGTGGGAAATTATACCCCAGACGACAAAGTCCCCAAAAATCTCGATATCTCGTCTTTACTTAGGGCGTTTGTTTGATTATTATTGTTTCGCATGTTCTCAATAATGTTTGCTGAATGGAATAGAGCCTGCCTCTGGCCTTTCGTGGTCTTTTCAGAGCTGTTTTACTCCTACTAAGCACGAACTGGTGAATTTGAGAAAAGGTGCCAGTTCAAGAAGCGAGAACATTAAACAGCTTGGTGTTGTAACGTAAATAGTCCCGCCACAATGACAAAGAGGTTTGATACGAAGGTGAATAGTAAACGGGCGAGAGGCGTCATTCCCAAGAGGATGAAAACAGGCGAAAAGCCCTGGAAGGGGAAAAGACGTCGAGGGCAGACGGAATTGTCTAGACAGGACTGTTCGGGCGGAAATGGAGAAGAAACAGTGAAACTGATTGCCTCAAGGTGCGAAGGATAAAAGCCTTGATAACCGGGAGGGGGTTTCCCTTTCAAAAGTCGCAACTAGAAAAATATTCTCCCGTAAATTATATTTAGAAGGAGCGCTCGAGAAAGACTTGAGGTTGATGTGTTATCCTTCAGTAGCTTACCCTTGTTCGAGCTGACACCTCCCGAGGGATCGGCTGAAGGATTAGGGCAATTCGTCTTGACTGCGCTCCGAGGGAAGGCAAAATAAGAAGAGAAGAGGAGGGAAAAAAGGTGCTGAGAAACTTGGTGCCAACCTCGGAAGGATAATCATTCCTCAATCACTTTTCCCTCGCGCCAACTCTCTTCACCTCACCCACGATCCGTTAACGTGCAAGAAAGAAGTAAAGCGAGTTCAAAGTGTTTGAAAGTGAAATTATATTACCGGACGATGGTGGCGGGCGTTGTTGCTACTAACTCATTACATTATATTTTATCCGTTACTATCACTATTACATATTTTTTCTTCATTTCGTAAGAAAAAACAAACTATTTTTTTAAGGATAACTGAATTATCCTCCATTGAGGGAAAAACACTTTTTTGAGAAAACATCCCCTATACCTGCAGGAAATCAGTACGTTTCGTTACTTTTGCATTTATGGTTTATTATGACTGTCATTACGGTACCTGAATACATTGTTTCTCGTTATTTGTTTTGTCTTATTACCCACGACTATCTTTGTTATCGTATTGAAAAAACAAATCTTTTGCCCCGAACTTAGTCTCTTTGCGTTCCAATATAACTATCGGATATTTAAGATATACAATGACCGTCCAAGATACTTTTTACCTCAGAACCGTTCCTAAAAAATCCATTATTTTCTCACACGGGCTCCATTTGTGCTCATCAAACGATTCCGTGCACGTCAATTTCACCATTCTTATGATCGGCTATAATATTCAAGTTAAAAAACAAATTATACAGTTTTAAATAACCGTTGCCTCTTTTGTTTGCAGATAGTCGACGGAAACACGAAGACTGAATTATCAAATAGGAAGGACCCCGGCGTTTTCTGCGGCGAAACTGAGCAACCGCAGACGTTCATTTCTGAAACGAGTTTCGTCAAATTGGTCTTCCACGTTGACAATTTCACCGACCAAACTTACTTCAGCTTCGACTCTCGAGCCGAACAACAATTCGACGTTTACTTGAGATACGGCCAACACCCTGAGCTGTATCCGAACAGAAGGGGTCAAATTGCACCAGGGTGAGTACTTGCAATGAGCTTTTCAAGTTTCTGTACGAATTATTTGTTTTTATTTGTGAATGAAATCTTGCAATATTTAATGGTTGAAATGAATCTATTTTAGCTGGGAATCGATTCATTTGTATCGGTGGTATGAATCATTTTTTCACCGCCCCCTCCTCTTCTGACTCTTTACACCTTCTTTCTACACACATAAAGAAAATGCAGCATTCACTTTAGCAAAATTCAGAAAACGTCAAGAAGTGGGCGTGTCTAGTAGATTGTAGAGAGGAATGCAATATCCAGATAATATATCACCCTCTACAATGATCGGCGCTCCAAACCGATCACAAGACAAGCCAACTGATTGTACATCATCCTCGTGTTGTTGTAGAAGCCTCTGGAAAAATAGCTGGTACGGTGTTTCATAGTACAGCACGGATCAGCTCATAGCTACCGCAGGCTTCACTCGCAGGAAAGGTCACTTCCGGTGACTTGACGAGCACCTGGAAGGAGTAATTGCGGTGTGCCAAGGACTTGAGCTGATGGCAGGCTCCTCGGAGCGAATTCCAGGTGCATGTTTTAAGAAAAATGACCGGATCCTCTTCTAGTCTCGATGATCGTCCTTGTTCGGTGGTCTTGGATACTACAAAAGGTGGTCCTGATGCCTTCGGCAGTATTCGCTCTGAACTCTAATGGCAGTTGGCAGTGTAAGAAGTACGCAAAATTTTTAAAACGCTGTTGATAGATTTGTCAACAGGAACAATGTTGTTGAACAATGCAGTCTTCAATTCACCTGACGTCCTCACTTCCACTAGACTGTCCATTATGACTGGTGCAGTGGTCCTCCCATCATATGTGAAGAAGCCAAGGAGAAACGGAGGCCAAGCAGGAAAATCCTCCCTCAAGATATTGTCCAGTGTAATTGATATTTTTCTCGATTGACAGCAGAGTTGCATTGCTGTAAACATCACTCGACCGTACCTACCTCATTTTTATCCCAGGTAATTCAATATGATATGAACTCACGCCATTACAGTGAGCTTAGGTGAACTCCTGAAAGTTTTCAGTTGCCAATTAAGAGGATTCGGTTGGTGAACTTGCCGGGCGGTTTGTGACGCTAAGAGGACGCGTGGAAACTTGGAGAAATTAATTAGAAGCTGGGTAAGGGCCTAGAGGCAAAACTTCGTGGCTCCGACCATAAGCGTACTTGAAGATATAACGACTTGAACGACATTTGTTACTCAAGAGTTAGGAGTGGGGGATAGAAAGTGGGTCTAGGGCCCAGACCCAGTAGCGGTAAGTGTAAATCAATTTCGAGGTATAACGGTTATCATGAAGGCTTCCTATAAACCCCCAACAGGTCGGGATATCCCTCCTGCGCCCAGTTGGTTGGGTGAGGTTATTAGTTTAGAGGCCATCTCGGTTAACTTGCCTCACCCTTTAGAGCTCTTGTTAGCGTTTCCGTGGTGTTTCTGTGGTAATGACGGTTTTCATCGGAACTTGATCAATTATTTTGGAACAGGGTGGCGTCTGGTGGTGCGGAAAAGGGAGGGACTGGGAAAACTGTAGGCGGACCAAAGGGATATACGGCTAATCCGACCGCGGAAAGTTTGAGATCAATTCTTGATTGAACACAATTCTAACGGCGAGCCCCTTCTCGGAGTGGTTAGCTAGATTTGCTCCTCATTCCGATTAAATAAATTATTCGGCTCAGATTTCTCGATTTGACTAATTTCTGGGTTCTGAATCCATTCCTGGGAAAATGGGTAATTTGGGAAGTTAGATCAAAACCAAACGTTACCCAGTGCAAGCGAGTGTGATTCATTTTATTGCAAATGAATACGCTTGCCGGAATCGCTGGCCTGCTGGCGTGAATACTGAGAGGGGATGACACATAAAATGGTAAAAACGCCATTCACCTAGAAAGCCATTTTTCACCTAGCAATCGGTCTGAGATAGAACGCAAAGGTTTCAGCGTCCAAAATTTAGTTGAAAACGAAACCCCGCACGTTGAAGGCAGCATTAATCATACCGAAAACTTATCATTTCTAATGTAATTTGTCACCTACCTCTTTCTGACCCCCCAGTTAAAAATATGTTGAGCTCTATTAAGGCTCAATTGGAGATTGCAGACATTCTTGTTATTTATATATGAACATGATCGATGTATCATTACAACTTATTAACATCGATCAAGATTATATTTAATGTGCATTGAATAAAATATTATTTAGTTCCTCCGAATCACTATAAAATGGAAAAAAATGTAAAAAAAAACTTTTGGATGTAATTATTTTGGTCATATCTGAAGTGTCATCTGAAGATACTAGTAACCGCGCTTGGGTAGTCGATTGCTTAGTCTTATCGCTGAAAATAAGATAAGATAATGCACTGTTATCCCTAGAGGATTTGCTGAGTATTTTTCTCCTCGTTCAAACCCTCAAAATATCATGAGTCTGTCAAACCAAAAGCCAGGATGATTCCTAGCTTCCCTTCCTGTTCTCCGATGGAAATAGATGGACCCGTTGGCACTATCAGTTTTAGGGTTGGAGCCTTCCATCGGCTAACAGACGAAACTGATAGGGAACCCAGCCGAGCGCTATTAATCATTTCATCCCTGTTTCATTCGTCAGTACCCCATCATCGGACCCAGTATTCTTACGGCCCTTTCTCCTACGGCGCCCATCGTTCCCATAATACGCAGTTATCAATAGCAATGAAGGTTCGCTCGACCGACATGAATCTTTCATTTTTCGTTCTCATTTATAAAAACCATTGCTGCAACGATAAGACATTGGAAGATCGATATCTGGGGAACCTCGCCGATTCCTTTTTCTATACTTCGGTTTTTTGTTGAATATAAATTTCAGAATTCAGTTTGTTTTTTGCACGGATCGTCGTATCAAATGTTTGTTTTGTTTGACCACAAAAACTTTACGATTGTAGTAATATTCGAAACACGCTGTATAGGTTATAAGAGTTAAGATAAAATTGTTGAACTTGAAACCACCATGTATTTTGGGACGGTCGAACAAAAAGAATTGCTTTAAAAATGTGCTTCCCCTTTTGAGTTTTACTGCGGCTTTTATGAATAAAATCACCATCAAAGCCACATCATCCAGAGTCGTAAACTTCCTCTTTCGAGCCGTTTTCCGCATACACTCAACTGCCTAACCCGCCTCTCATGTGAGCTCCGCGGGAGATTACATTCGCGCTGGTAGAAGTTTCGGAAGGTTAGTTATGCTAATTCAAGCAAAATGAGGGAAGTTGGTGAGCTTGAACGGGAGTAGTTCGTTATTCGGGTGTAATGATCCGCAAATTCGAGAGGTACCTATGTGAAGATATACGAGATTTCGCTATATGCCGTGGCTATAAATTAAACTTCTGTGACTAAATAGTAGGTAACTACGCTCCTAATTATAACTTCTCCAGTTGAAACGTAGGTATTAACTCCAAAATTGGTCGATTTATGTTGTAGCGCTACATACCAGTCTCAAATTCAAAATTCCTTGAAGAAAGTGGAACAAATCTCGTCATTACTCGCCATTTTCAGTTGTTGATGTCCACAAGTATATTTTCCTCGTTCTCAGGCTGTTGACCATGTTCATAATGTCGTCTTTGGAGTCTCTGGAAATAGGTTATGATGAATTAGGTAGCTGGAGCTTATCTATAATTCTTATAAATTCGTAAATTCTTCTACGTTTCTTCTTCGTGTGTGCTCATGGTTTGAATTTTTGCGGAGACTTTTTCGTGTATGTGGGAAGCATTTGCTGTCTACACACTTTTTTTGTAACACGTCCTGTACCAAGTATGAAAAATGAGATTCTGAATTGTTTGCCCAAAACATCTTCTATTTATACCTTCACCCTGCAATACCTTATATTTCAAAACACGACGGAACACCGCTAGATTATTCATGTAATACCTTCATCGGAGCAAATTTCATTACTTTACCGTAAACTGGGATTTTTTCATTAGAAGGCTCACACATTTTGTATAGTAGCACCCTCATTTTCAAGATATTTCAACAATTCATGAACCAAACAATAGCTTAACATTTCAACTCTGAATTACCGTTTGGAATTCTTCAATATATTGAATACGTGGGAGGAGGGTCGTTTGTTTTTGTATTAATGTTAACCTACCTTCCGGGGTTACATTGTAACAACGTGTATTCCCCATCCAGGAATACCGCATCTACATCAAACAAAAAGATACCTGTGTAAATCAAATGTATTCATTATGAATTACATTATTTACATGTCAACATAGGAAGTTTAACGTACTTTTCAGCAGCAGTTCTGATTGTTATCTGACGTTTGAGACATTTATCCACAGCTTCATACAAAGTTTCAACAATGCAGTTGCGGTAGGCACGTGCCCCAAGCGTAAGAATGTATTCTCGTGGCATTTTAAGTCATTAAACTATTTCATCTTAAATAGTTGTGTAATCAGAAAATAACAACCAGCTGTTCTGTTGGTGGCACGAGGTTTTGACAACAAAAAACAAACTGAAAAAAGCTCATATCACTGATAACTTATAAACCAGTGTTGCAAAAAGTATTTTTCTGTTTAGATTGTCGATGTCAGCGCACTCTGATGAGTGATTCTTGAAACCCCAATACCACCAGGAGGTCGCTAGTTGTATAAACCGCCAGAACAATTCAAAAATAAAAGAACACGTTTTTATGAAGTTACCCCTTCAGTCTCAAGTAACCCTGGTTTACAGTACCTACTTCATTTTTTTTAAATTTATTATTTTATTTATTCTTTTTTTTTTTTTTTTTTTTTTTTTTTTTTTTTTTTTAATAGGAAAACGCAGTTTTTTCTTGCGATACCAAATTCATTCATTAGGAAAAGCTGACAAATTAATGTGTAAACAACAACATGACAATTGGTAACAAAGGAATTTGTTGGATTTTGTCCACAAATTGGTATTTAGGGTCGTCCTGGGGCTGTACCAATGGAATGACGTGCAACAACTGCTAAATGACCAAGAACTAAAATAAATACTTACTTGTTCATAATAATTATAGAATTCAGGAGGAGCGCTTTAATTTGTGAATCTGATCAAGTTTTCCGTCTTGTCATTTGACACATTCCTGTGAATTGAAGTGCAACAGACTTTTTCATGAAAACTGTCAAATCATTGGTTTTTCCCCCATTACAACGGAGGAAATGTTGTGTGGACTACCCAGGTGGGAGGATATTTACCGGTGCTCAGAGGCATTAAATTCCTCGAGTGCGATGAGCTAGATAAATCTCTAGGTAAATTATAACTCAAGTTTCCTCCTCTCGGCTTTGCCGACACCCTCGCGCTCACAGGTGCATGTACCCCGAGCTAAACGACCCTAGTGAGAAAAGACGGAGTGGAAATTCTATTTAGAGCCATAAATTATCACTTAATAAATCATTTTGAAGAATTATTCTCTCTAGAAAGGCGCCAGATCGAGAAGATCCCTCGGGAAGGTGTCGTCGCAAAACTGCATTCGAGTCTTTTCCACCGTGTGAAAGGGATTTATTGGCCCTTTTTGCTCTTGAGTCATTTATCCATTCATTGGTCCAGAAAAAGGGCCGGTAGGGCAGTAGGCGCCTGAATGGAAATGAATCCTCACCCTGAAGAGCAATCCGACCGTGTTGTGGCGTTTGTACCGGGTAATTCGAAAAATCCCATAAAGAATCAGAGCAGATAAAAAGATGATCTCGCGATTAATGAGAATGGACGGTGGAGAAGGTGGAATCTGGTTGGATCGTTAGAGGAAATATTAGCGGGGAAGGTTTTATCTGACCAATGGTGCGAGATGGGTTGAATCGTTTGATGAAGTGCCCACAGCTCAGAGGTAATGGTCTGCGGCCAGGGAGATTAAGGGAGATTTTAAAGGAAGTCGTTGGTGGTTAGAGGGCGGGGGAGTAGATTATTGCGAGCAGAAGGGAAAAACAAAAATCGCGAGAGGGCTGAAGCCTAGGTTATTGCCAGAAGAAAGGAAAAACCCGCCAGAAAACGTATTAGCGTTTTATTTACTATCCATAATCCTCAGTTGCGTCCGGTTTTTCTCGAAAATAAAAGTCTCCTAAACCGGACGTAGATTGCTAAGGGTTGGCAGTAGGAGCCATCATAATTGGAAAAATACCGACCTCATTCGCCCTGGAAAAACTCCGCATTAAAAAGCACATCAATAATACCGCCTTTGCCAACCTTGCTTTCCCTCCGAATATATTTTCACAATGCAATGATCATGAGCGTCGGGACGGTTAGAGGAAGACCAAGTAATGCGGGATGATGATTTACGACGGAGGTCGAAAAATTGTCGACTAGTTTTCTGCAAACATTTCACAGTGTACTGCTTTCTATTCTGGGAAGTCTTCAATAGATCGTGCACAGTCTTGGCGCCACATAATATGTGATAATATATGATCACACATAATATATGATCTACTAAGGTGTGATACAAATACTCGACCCATTTCCCCAGTTTTTTTTCCAGATTTTGTTCCTAGTTATGATTTTTATTTTTTTTTTATTTTTTATTATTTTTTTTTTTCCTGCGAATTGGAGAGAACGTTGACATAAAAACATTGGTGACGTAGAAGGTGTTTTGTGGCTTCACTTTTGCCTTCCTGGTGTGGCTAGCTGGTTTTTCTGCGTAAAACGATTCATTTTTATTTCCTAATCGTAATTTTGCCATATATCATAAGATTTCAGGTCAGAGAGATGACAGGTGGAGGAACGATTTGAGGATGGAGCGAATGTCCAAAAACAGTGCAAATTCTTTCACAGGGGTTGGTTATTCCTTGGACCATGAGCATGGAGAAAATGTGAAGAACGGTGAATGTGGAAAGTCCTGGACTCATTCCAATCAATTCAGCGTCCAACAATTAGTGGAAAATGATACTCCACACGCCTAGGTATCCGAAACTTCATTTTTTAAATAGGTAGATTGCCATTTTGGCCCCTAACCTCTTTCGGGGAGCGCCAATTGTTCTGGGACTCATGCCATTGGATTCAGCGTCCAAAATTTAGTGGCAAATATTAACCCACACACCTAAATCGCCAAAAACCTTTTTTTCGAATGATGCATTTTGAACCCTACTCCCCCCTCCCCATTTGGTCCACTACTCATACTCGTGAAACATTGAGATGTTTGAGTCAAATCGTAGGTACAACAGAAAAGTATATGTTCATATCATCAATCTTTAACCCCATGTTTGTCGTGCTAATGCATGCAAATGTGATATTTGGATAAAAGGATGAAAAGGTGTTGAGTTTTATGCGTTAATATCCCCCTTTTTTTCGTATGAAACAATCGATGTATCGAAACATTGATGCCTCTTCCGACATATTCTTGGACATCGGTTTTTTTTTTAACCAATAGGCGTTTTGTTCATCAATAACCATCCCTACTGAATGGCACCTTCCTATGAGCGGCCTAATGACGTAGTCAACTAGTGCGCAAACGGGCCACAAGAGCGCACCGCTATCGCTGGAAACACGTGCAGCGGTGTCATTTTCGTCAGAACTCTCATCCGTTGTAACCCTAGCCTAAAGCATGTTGCGGGGATTTACTCCGCGGGAAAGGTCACTGCGTTTTCTCAGGACTAACAAAAATACGGGGAGTCCGAGGAGAAAAAAGAGGGAATGGGAGGAATGCGGTGGAAACGGGACAAGGGATGAAACAACTAAACTGTGGAAAAAGCGGAAAAAAGACACAGCTCGTTTTCCATTTTAGGAGAACAGACAGCGCCCTCTGTCTGTCGGAGGAGTATTCCCGGGAAATACAGGTGTGCTGCGAGGGCGAGTGGGAATTGGAGAGGATCGCGCGGGATCGAGGGGAAATGGGATGTTAGCGGTCCGCCTTTCGTCGGCGGATCCTAAACTGTTCTTGGTGTGCTCCCCTTCTAACCCATCGGAGGGACAATACCATTAGAGCGAACGGCGAGGATGGGGGAGAGAATGCGTGACGGGCGAGGGGGATGAAATTTGCTCGAGAATTCAGACTTGAACACAACACTCCATCATCGAGGCGCTTTCTGCTCACTAGACGGCGGAAAGGCTCAAAAGCACAACATACTCCTTCACGACCCTCTTCAGTTCGAATAAACAACGGCTCGCCCTCAATCCGCACAGCGCATTAACGTGGTTGAAGTGGTCTCGAACTTAAGCGTTCCTTTTCGGCGCTCCTACGACGTCCATTCACGAGATGGGGAGCCCTCAACGCTTGAATCCTCATCTCTTCATTTACCTGAAACACCATCTAGGACTTAACCCTCTCCAGTACATTTCTTGTAAGTTGCCTTTCATTGGGCTGCTGATGAGAATACCAGACTTGGGTATTTAACTAAAATCATCTTCTATAGTACGGCGTTGAAAGTAGGGATGAGTATCAAACCTCAAAACATCGATGTTTGACATCGGTAGTGATAAAAATACAAATCAACGATGGCAGAGAAATGTCGGTGCAAAAACATCGATGCGTGTCTATCATCGATGTTTTTGCTGAGCTATTTCAGTTGAATCGCCCGTCCGAGGTTACTTACATTTGTTCATCCGTTTATAAAATCAATTTACTAATATTCATAATCCTTATTACACGAAGTAAGAATAGGAAGCAAAGAAGTAAAAAATGAAATTTAAAATTACTACTCAACACTCGTACAAATTAAGTTTTTTTTTCAATTCAAACAAATAAAACAGTAAATTAAAAGGAAATTATACAAAAGAAATTTTTTACAATAAAATTTACGTATTATGGTTCATACCCAGAATTTTGGGAATCCGCATCGTGATCAGCCCAAAACCTCCTCCAAAACACCGTCATGTATTGTGGTACACGAAAAAATATTCTTTCTAATTCTAATGACAACCATGTTTGCCCTTGTGTAGGACAATATTCTCTAGTGCCGAGTGCAATTCCGCTATAAATCAAACCAAATCACTCAAAATTTGCCCTCTCCCTTTGTTTGATTTCAGAACTTACTGCGAGAGAATTTTCACGGATTGCCGCCTGCAAACGTGTTACGTTCAATCACCAGCCTACCCAGGGATATATCCCAGACATCTGCACTGTACGTACAAGCTGAACACGCGCCAACCTTTCATCAAGCTGTACATAGAAAATGAGGAGTTCAACATCGACGGACAACGTTGTGAGAACATTATGACCTGCCCGATGCGGCCGATTTCTTCAGGTTGGTGGATGTTTTACCAGGTGCTGATATGTAGGTGTTGTTAGCTGTTCACGTCCATTGCCTGCTTTGCATAGTGTATCTCTATCAGTGATTTACCACGATCCAGTGTCTAAATCCCATCCACGCTGAATAGCGTGAATGAAATAGCTCTTACGACACTGCGGAGGAAATAATATCAACCAACAATAAAAAAATATATTTACAAAAATGAATAAAATAACCTCCAGTATGCAGCAGGAGGGAGCAAAGAACCAGGATGATTAGGAAGACAAAGTACAGACATGTACCTAGTGGCCTGAGCGATTATGGTACAAGATTTTGCCTTTCTTTTTCTAAGTGCTTGCAGCATGGTGGCGAAGCATTTAGGAGGCCAGTGCATTTTGGGACAATTTTGTCTATAGCTTGTCGGCAATGAAAAGAATACATAGGATTCGTTGCCTGGCGGAGAAGAGGCACCTTAAAGCTGAGAGCTTGGAAAGAAAGAGGAAACTGTTGTTGTTGCATTGGCATACTGGTTCGCCGTATGTTGCTTTGTAGCTTATCAATTTTTGCGAGTCGATTCAGTGCTGACGTTTGTAGGGGAGAAAAATCGTCCAAACGGGAAATTTTCCCCGCTTTTTGTATTGCTTCTTCTCCGCCAGGCAGCGACTCTTATGTATTCTTTTCATTACCGACAAGCTATAGTTGCCTCTCCTCTTGGAATACCTGTGTCCTCCATAAAGGTAGCACCTTTCTCATTTGAATGTACACTCCGCTCCACTATCGCTGCTACCACCTTCCATGTTAAAAGAGTGAAGTCATGAAAGAGGTGAAGATAACAAAATGTGTACCCTCAACTTAAGATAGACCCTTTCAGCGCCTTAGTACATTGTCTCCCTCTGCTCCTTGTTATTTTTGCTCCGTAACATGTTGGCACACTGCTAGGTATTTTATTCAATCATTTATTGTTAATTTTCCTATTGCTATTTCCCTTTTCTCTTGTTATGTGGCTTTACAGTGTGAGCTTGCCACTTCCGGCTAATTTCCCTCTTGTTTCCTACTGAAGGTATCTGATGAATACATTTATAATGTCGAAACTCAAATAACACTTTGTTGATGTCGCTCATGCTCCTTCACCACTACGATTTGCCCGACACAACCTACCAAGCACATCATGCCAGATGTAGCGCTGCCCACGACGCAGCAGGATCCGACGTTCTTCACCATGATGAAACTCATCTCGTAAATGCTTCGATAAACAAACATGTTGACGTACGTTTGAGAAACGAGAAGAGCTTTCGCATCCTGACTGAGATGAAGGAACGCGTGGACGGAAACTAATTTGCTTGAGAGACCTCCCAGCAGCCAATACGTAAAGACGTTTCTACCAAATGGCGAAGGAAGGACGACGGTCTCGTCTTGGAGGATTACATCTATTGGTTGGAACGAGGACCCCTTCGGCTCGCCCTAATGACCCCCCCCCCCCCTCACTCGCAATCAGAATTTTCATCACTGCGCGTTGATGGGTAGTGTATTCCCTTTTCCCTTTCCTATCAGCTCCTATCAGTCGTATAATTGCTTCCGAGTTCAATCGGAAGCCTTTTTTCCCCTCTTTCTACAAACGAAAACAATTTTTTGCTCCAAAAACAGTTTTTACGCTTTGCTCTGAATCGAATTTGGCTTACCCTTTCAATTTTTCCGTATTTCTTTACAACGACCAAGAGCTTCTTTAATTTAACCCTATTTCGCTTAATCATTCCATACTTAGTAATAAACCCAAGATTTCAAGCCGGAGAACGTTCCAATCTTTAAGCTCTTAAGCTCAAAAAAGTGTTTCTGAAAATCCCGCCGTTTACCCTTTTGAGGTGGTTCTAAAAACTTTTTAGCCGTCTTTATGGTACATGGGCCATTCAGCGCAGACTATTATTCATGCATAGTAGAGCGCTTTTGTCATTTTTCGATGTAGCTAACTCGTAAATATTTTATGACACCCGACAACCGGATTCCTTGTTGATGCAAACTGGACCATCAAATAGGTCTTATACTTGTGGGTATCCCACCCCCCTTCATCAACCAAGCCCCCAAGAGTTACTCCTTAATTTGACGCTAAAATTGGGTTCTCCAGTACTCCCCGGAATTCCGTACAATCCGAAGAACGAAAGAGAAGAATAGAAAGAGAGACGAAACAGGATCAGTCCGCCTTGTCTGAATCCAGTTTATGAAATCCCTAAGCCTCTCAGAACAATCCACGAATTTCAATCGGATTTTCTCCCGCAAAGGAATGAAGATACTTCGAGAACTCTTTCCCTCCCTACATAGCTTTGCCAAGTAGAACAATCCCCGAGAGAAGGAAGACCCAAATAAGCTTCAATCGGCAGATTATTGGAGCGAATTTCCTCTTTCTGCAGTCAGTGGTGCTTTTAAACTTGGTTGTTTGGAGTATTATTCAGCTTTTACTTGAAAACAATAGAAACGGGTTTCGTCATTTTATTCGCAGAACTGTAGGATTTTCATCTTAGAGATGGAGTTTTGGAAATCACAACTAAACATTCGGTGTCTTGACTATGAATCCGATGAGACTGCGGTGACTTTATGTGTGAATGATTCTTACCTTCTCGATGGATCTTCCCTGCAACCCTGGAAGCCACTCTATGAACACTCCTCTTCAACACAAAGATTACAATAATTTTTTTTTCTTTTCGTTATAACATTTTACATTCTATGTTTCAATGAGGGCAGATTCCAAATCCAAAATGTACATCCGCTGTCTGGGCCAGAGAAGGTCTTCAAAATGCTTCAAGAAATCTAAAATATTACATATTTATAGACTCTGGGTCCTAGTTGTGCCTAACTCACTTCAAGTCCTCTATCCCCCCAACTACTAGAAGATTATAAGAGTGAAATAAGTACTTTAAAAATGGGTTTTCTATACTTCTGTGGACCCATACATTTGGGGTATCATTTCCCTCTGAATTGTGGACGCCGAATCGGGTCCCGGAACCCACTGTAAGTGAGTGAATAGGTATATACTTTTTTGGATAATGAATATGATGGTCTCTTTTTTGTTCAAGAAGTGAATTTTTCTATTTGGATCTTACTCCTGAAATCCTGATGACATGCTTTTCTAAGCGACCGAGATCCAGCTATATTGAATCATTGTGGGATGATTTGCAGCGGTAATCGTTAGGCTATGCTTTGCCCCATATTGCGGGCAGCACTATTCAGCCTAACCTATCACTAAATTTACCTTTACAAATCCACAAAATTCCAGAAATTTTCTTTGAAATGTGTTCAAAATAGTGGCAGTCATGGATGGAACGAGAAGTTCTTCTTGGAGTTGATTTTCAGACACACGAAACTAAATTTATTGAAGGGCCTATGAAGGACTGCTTTCTACAGTGGCTGCAGAGTAAAATCCATTGTAGCTTCGGCTTCTTCAGGGAAATATAATTTCTTGAATTTCGCGTTCCACCATTTCGACGAAACTGATTGCGTACTAGTCAAATTAGATTAATTTCAGCACCTGTCGCCTTGTCATCTTTCATCAGACTTTCGTGATCACATTGGAAAGAGCCCTTCATTGCTCCGCTAGCATATCGCGAGTAACCTCAAAGTGAAAGACTCATCAGTTAGGAAAGAGCACATCAAAGCCGAAACTCCAGACCTCATCCTTCCATTTCCTGACCCTTTTCCCTGTGAGTGCTGTGACTCGAAAGAAAAATTCCCAACTCCGACCCTTCGCGCATATGAAACGCGAAAACTCTTTCAATGGGACCGCTGAGCCTGAATAATGGGATCTGAAGGCCGCTGAGCTTATGTTGATTCAGTATGCTTCCCTAAACGAGTGAAATCAAGCGTCATTTTCTATATAGATTTTTTTTTTCTATTTCGGCTCCTTCAAAACCCGTTTCTATTTCCTCTTGCTGCTCGTCATCGAAGCTGAGGCTTTTGCTTTGTCGGGAAAATGAGGTTTTGTGGTGGAGGACAGGGGTTTCTTTTCTATACGGTTTCTTCCATTTTTCCCTCAATAAATAGATTCTCTTCCTTGTTGGCGACTAGTTGACTTCATTGAGTGTAAAATCGTGACTTTTCCAATATCCAAGATTCACGCACACTACAGTTTACGGACAAAAATACTGCTGTCGGCCAAAATCAGGTGGTGGCCCAATTTCCACATGTTGCATTACCATATTCGCATATATAGGTTGTATTCGCTACCGTCAACTTATGCTCAGTGTGAATCATTCTGCAAGAAGAATCTCTTCAATTTTAGAGATTCCGAATAGATAGAATAATAAGTCTCACTGACGGTCAATAGTAGGGAATTTGTAAACAATCATTGACAAGCACCAAGGATTAAGGTGATTTTGGTTGGTTATTCCTTGGATAATCAACCTATGTTTTCATGCAAATGGTCAACCTCTCCGATTCGGCTCAAAATTTTTTTCTGGACGTTTCATGGTGTCTAGATCAAAAAAGGTCAATGTCCGTCCGCCGTACGCCGTCCGTCGTACGCCGTCCGCCGTCCACGCCGTCCGCCGTCCACGCCGTTTTTGGTAGTAGAAAATTTTCTAAAAATCTGAAATTTTGGTCAGGGGTCTGTTCCCGGCCTAGGACGGTCCTCCAAGCTTTTAAGCCCGATCGGACCAAATTTGGGCGGGGTTGGGGTCAAAATGTGTTTTTTGAAAAATGGATTTTCGAGATTTTGGGCGATCTAGGCGAGTGGGGTATCATTTTCCACTAAATTTTGGACGCTGAATCCAATGAAGTGGGTCCCAGAACGATTAGAACCCACTGGATGAAGAATGGGTCAAATTGGGTATATATTACCCATTTTGAATATGTGTTTTCGGGATTACTGGTACCTAGGCGTGTGGGGTATCATTTTCCACTATATCTTGGACCCTGAATCGATTGAAATGGGTCCGGGACCCACCACACCCACCGTTCCCCCCATTTTCCCCATGTTGAGGAAATTAGTCTCCATACGACTAGTTCGAGGAATAACCAACCCGTGTGTAAGAATTTTTTTATTTTACGTCTTGTCTGAGACCATTCACAACCATGAGTATTTACGACCTAAATATACAAAAAATGTAGCGCAACATGTTTAAATTAGAGAGACGGAAGTGACGACTGTGAACTGCACCTTTTTTTCTGTTTCGACGAATTTATGTTCATGTTTCCAAAAAAGGATGGGTTCATGTAATCACATTGATTAGCTTACTCAGAACCTAATTGTCCCTATACTAAATAATATACACGATAAAATTACGTACGTTCCATTCAAAAATTTACGCAGAGCGATAGGATATCACCTATTAATTTATAATGAAGACGCCTGGGGAGGATTATTAGTTTCGTCAGCGTAATAATATTCTATGGAAGCATCATGTTCGTGTTCTAACAAAACTTCAGCTCTCTCTCTCTACTGCCTGTACATCATGTACAACATCTACATCTACCATCTGCTGATACGTTATCGATAGCGAAATGTTTCTTGTATCGTGAATACTGCCTTCAGATTCGCTTTCAACCTACATTGAACTCAACATCACCCCTGATGGCACCGGAATGATGTTCTGCTACGAGCAATCAGCTAGTCACTAATGTTGGGGATTTAATTGAAAAGTCAACTTAGAATTTAAGGTGGAAACTATATTATCTTTTATAATGAAGTATATATAGATTGTAGGTGGGTGCCCTACCATGCGTGAGCGCCCAGTGGTTGCCTGTAGATCACTCAAATCCCTAAAGGAAGCGTGGTCGAAGGGGATTTGGGATTCGGTTTCTCTATATTTTATTTCTCCAGCCCTTTCTGAACTTCCCCTTTCATCTTCTATACCGCCTTCATCTTCCCTCGACGCGAAACTTTCAACCCCTCCTCAGAGATCTTTCAAAGAGCTTAGTCGATCTCATTATTCTAAAACAGTTCGAGGTTGATGTTGTTGAATGCTAAGTGTGCGCCTTGAGTGCGTTGCTGAGCTACGAGTTCGGATGTTCAGAACCAACATTATCTACCTACCCCTCACACTCACCAATCACGTTACTGCCTCGTTTTTAATGTTAGAAATTGAATCCACGAGTCGTAGCGATCAGAGTTGCCAAAACTCCTCACCACTCTTCGCAGTAGAGAAAAACTTTCTGCAAAAGTCTCATTTTTAAAAGGATCATCAATAAGAAGAAAAACTTTTTTTTTTCAAATAATGCATTTATTCATAACTATATACAGAAGAATCACATTACAATTATCAAATGCTACAACCCCTGTAAGAAAACTTGTGCTGGGGTTGGAGTTGTAGTGTTACATTTTGTTAGTAAGACAAAACCGCATTATACTTCCGCTCCCAAAATTATCCCTAATTAATATAGATAAATAAACGTCCAAATTACCACATATATACGTACTGAAGAAATGCTTTGAAAATTCATCCATAGAATGACTCAATTACAACCCACTCAATTATGAACCAAGTAATTCTACCGTAATTTGGAGTCGTGTCGAGTGATGTGCAGTTGGAACGAGACTGCGTTAATTTCTAAGGAATGTTCGTGTTGTTGCAGGAGCCGAGCATTGCCCCTACGACTACATCAAGATCTACGATGGCAAAGACGCTTCGTACGACGTGATTGGGACATTCTGCGGCATGGGTAAATTCCCATATTCGATTATCGGCACCAGCGAGGATCTCTTCGTGGAGTTCGTCAGTTCTCCAGCAGGTCAGAACAATATTTTGACGTCAGATTCTATTTGCCAAAATAATCTCCCAAGTTGAGGTTGGTGCCTTTAACAGCATGAAGGACATCCGGGTTGCTGTTTGGGAAGGGGATGTGAACACGATAAAGGCGACGGGTTGAAGTAATACCCTGTCCAACTTCTGGTGACGAGGCGTTATCAATGACGAAAACAGCTGAAAAAGCGCGGCTGCTGTGTACTCGGTTCAACTCTTGGAGGAAGTGAAGTAACACGGGTTCGTTAGCGTCGAGCCAAGAAAACGCGAATGTGAACCTCTGACAGGCGAAAAGCATCTCGAGATGGTGTAAAACGTAATTTGTCTTGGACTCAGAATAATAACTAGAGCACAAGACGTCAAGTTCGCCGGAGGAGTTCCCGCAACACTGAGTGAAAAACTTCTCTCGTTGCGAGGAGTTTCTTGGAGGTTGGAGAACCTTCTAACCACTTGTCATATTCAAGAGGACTAGTCGTTAGGTGTATTATGTGTGACTTGCTCACTTATTTCCTTTCCGAGTAGAGCGTGGCTTGTGGCTGAAAATATGGGCTCACTTTGAGAAGACGATTCAGCCACACGGAAACAAGAGTAGTCCAGCGATCGTTACTCGCATATATGTGACTTTTTCATCTCGATGAGTATCATATGAAGTTCCCTTTCAATAAATTAGTAGCAATCGTATCCCACGCATTTGAAATATTGTAGAGGTTGTGAGTCAACAAAGAGAGTTTCCTACTTTAAACGGATTTGAGTAATTATTATATTTCGACTCAAAAATCTTTAATTAGAATCTACTTGTACATAAATGTTGCGCAAAATGTCTACAAATTACCATCCTAGCCGGGGGCAGGCCGGAATATTTCACGGCGTGAAACGAGAATAATAAGTTCGTCTCTAGACATTTGCCGTCTCTCTAGCCATAGCGTTTAGTTTACGAACGACATAATATTATGCAAATCTCTATAACGCGGTGAGCTGTAAGGGAAGCGGAAAGCATTTTAAACTCGAGTCGTCGGAGCGAAATTCGGAAATCCTCGAGGGGGATGCAGATTAAAAGGAGGGTTGTTGCGCTATATTGCTCAACCTTGAAAATGATCCTTTCCTCAATTTCAAGACCGTGATGAGCGATTCCTCTTTGGGAACAGAGGTGGGAATTACTGACATTTTGAGTGCCAGGCAATTCATTAAAAAATCAAGTGCGGTTGGTGTGCGGTTAGAGTGAAAGTCGAATTACTTTTATCCTTCAAATCTTATGTCTGGATGTCTGTAAATGTCGTACCTATTTCGTGCAAAATCAAGATAGTCATGACGTCTACAGCTACTGAGAGCTTCTATAAGACATCAGTTGAACGTTGACTGGACGCGACTTTGCGCGAAAATGCGAGATTTGGCGCGAACAGTTTGCCGGGCATTAAACAGGGAGGTTTAATGGGATCCAGCCTACAGGGAGCTGTGGTTTCGCCCAAATTTTGGGGAACGAACGCGAAGGCGAACTATTCCAATCCTGTTTGAATTCAGACGCGCTTGACAGGCCCCACTCAAGAGTGGATGTTGAGAAACTTATTGTTCTGGTGCAAGAAGGACCTGCAATATGACAAAAACAAGCTGTCTCAATACCATATATGCGGAACGTGCAACGTCAGCAATTGTGGGAAGAAATCGAAAAAAAATTAATTTCGAATGTCTCGGTCCTTCATTTTGGACGGAATATAGTCAAACGTATTTTCACTCATTGAAAAATAATCAAAAAATTTCTTCGGGTACAAGTTTTGCAGTAAATCAGCCCATTCTCCATACCATCCCCTCTACAAAAGCACGTCTTTCATCCACTCATTCCTTATGCCCATTCTTCTTTCTCGTCTTCTTCTTATCATATTAGGAGACTCCTATGCATACAACGCTCGGAAAGGGGCATTTCAATTATACAATTAACCAGCTAATCGAGACAATTTGAATTGAAGAATGTTTAACTTATTCAGTCTAAAGATTACTAATTTTTTCTAGCAGAATTCGGGATTTTCCTGAGAAGAATACACATTTTTTGGACATTTGTGGACTACAGTTTTGGGGTTGTTGAATTTTGGGAAGTTGCTTTCACTGGGTACTTTTTTTTAACTTCATAAATCATATTGGTTTTCTCGAACAGCGAGAAATGATCTATAATGGGTACCTTCCAATCGTAGTTATTAAAAATACCCCACACGCGCAGGTACCAGAAATTTCATAAACACATATTCAAAATGAGTAATATGTACCCTATTTGACCCATAACTTCTTCCAGTTGGTGCCAATCGTCCTGGGACCCACTTCATTGGATTCAGCGTCCATGATTTAGCAGAAAATGATACCCCATACGCCTAGGTTCCAGAAATCTCAAAAACAAATATTCAAAATGAGTATATACCCAATTTGACCCATAACTTCTTCCAGTGAGTCCCGATCGTTCTGGGACCTATTTCATTGGATTCAGCGTTCAAAATTTAGTGGAAAATGATACCCCACACGCCTAGGTTCCAGAAATCTCAAAAACACATATTCAAAATGGGTAATAAATACCCAATTTGACCCATAACTTTTTCCAGTGGGTGCCGATCGTTCTGGGACCCATTTCATTTGATTCAGCGTTCAAAATTTAATGGAAAATGATACCCCACTCGCCTAAATCGCCCAAAATCTCGAAAATCCATTTTTCAAAAAACACATTTTGACCCTACCCCGCCCAATTTGGTCTGATCGGCTGAAAATTTCGAGGACCCGTCTTGCTGGGAAAAGACACCATGATCCAAATTTCGATTTTAGAAAATTTCTACTACCAAAAGCAGCGTGGGCGGCGACGGCGCGCCATACGCGGACGACACGGGACCTTTTGGTGTTTATTCCTTGAATAATCACCTATGTTTTCATGCAAATACGCCGTCCGCCGTCCCACGCCGTTTTTGGTTAGTAGAAATTTTTTAAAAATCTGAAAAATTGGGTCAGTCTGTTCCCGGCTAGGACGGTCCTCCAAGCTTTCAGCCCGATCGGACCAAATTTGGGCGGGGTAGGGGTCAAAATGTGTTTTTTGAAAAATGGATTTTCGAGATTTTGGGCGATCTTGGCGAGTAGTTAGTCCTTCGTGATAGCGTAAGCTTGTGTTTGTCAGGGAAGGCCGAAAGCCCCCGTTCCTCACCCCATTTTGGACCTTTCCCAGGTTCAGAGTTACGGGAATGTGCGACAGTAGAAAGTTAGGGAAGGAGTTTCTGAATATATTGTTAATGCTTGGCTGTTCCGAACGATGGAGAAACGGAGAAGCAGCGATTGTGAGGAGTGCTGCCTCTTATAGCCAGTGTTACCGTCGAAACTGCTCGCGAGGAAACTGCCGCGGATATCGCTACGTCAGAACAGCCTTTCAATACGATTTCCGGGGAGGATGCGCTGGAATGTGAACGGTGGAACTTCAGTGTATATCGTCATATTACGCTCTGCTGCAACCCCTCGTGTTTGAAGTACTTTTCGAGAGGAGGCGGATGTGCCTTTGAAATCGCCTACCGACTGTTGCCACAAGTTTCGTGTGCCTCCAGGTAAAGTTTCAGCGTTGAAGCGAATGGATCCGAAAATACAACGGGTACGTCAGAGCTCCGAGTTTTACCTGATGCCTACACTCAGGTTGTTGCGATGGAATGCGGCTCGTGCAGAACAGGAGAATACTAAATAAAGGTGAATGTTTCCAGAGCGTTCCAACGATACTGGTATTCATAGTATCATCGAGCATTGAATCGTCCAAAAACAAATTGGTTGACGAATCAGAGATCCATAATGATCCTGCTTGAGGATGAATGGCATAGATCAAATTTAGGTACGATATGTAGGTAAACATATATTTCTTGCGGAAGGGGGGGGGGGGTCATTATATTGACATGCTCACCCCGAAAACAATACTCCTCTCGGCGAACGATGTATAAATACAAATATACGAAAATTCTCATCTTTTCACTCATTTTTCAAAACCTCGAAAAAATCGGCCCCCTTATTACGAAAACAGTCTAATTTACGCATATAGAAGAAATCTGCCCTTATCCTTAGAAAGCGCAAAAAACTATGCGTCAGTCGAATCTTTTGCTCAGAAATGCACAATTTTAATTGAACTTTTCAAATTGTTGTTCTAGGAAAAATTCCCTGTTGCGAAAATTCGTATCTATATTTACTCAGTCGTTCCCCGGTGCTATTCATATTGAACATACAACGATGCAAGTTCGATTTTGTAGGAAACCAGTATCTGAAACTAACTCCGGCGTTTTAATGAACTCGGGCCTTTGGTCAGGAAACTAGAAGCTGGTGAAATCAAGTCAAACAAGAAGAGTTTCCCAACGCAATTCGCTCCCTATATTGGCCTGGAATAAATGACTTACATGTTGACGTAAACTGTGGACTTTTAGAACTGAATTACAATATAAGAGAAGGAGGGATCCCCGTGAGGAAGTCAGACCCTTGTAGCTCAGATAGTAAATGCGTCAGTCATTGCGCCATAAAATTACGTAAACGCAATAGAGGCCAAGTATGAACGATTTCCACAATAATTGAAGCTTCTCGGTCCAAATATTAATCAGTTAATTGTTGTTAAAAATTGTGTTGTCTTCCCAAACTTTCTTCATTATCGTTTTAAGATGTGTAGATTCCAAATCTGAAATGAAACAGACTCCCTGCCTTCATAATGCTTTTTAAAATATGGGTGGACGACTTTTCACATTATTTCTTTCACTTGACCTAGCTACAGTTCTGAACTTGATGCTTGTGGTACGGAAAGGTGGTGGTCGGCAGAAATTTTGGGAATCCAATCTGTAGCCTCCACGAATGATGGTAACAGTGCAGTGGGTTCTGTGGTCTGTCTACACGTAGTCTTCTTACAATTCATTACAACATTAGACCTGTCCCGCGCCAAATGTAACAGATTAACTCCATTCTCCTTCAATACATGAAACAATGGTAGTATTCTTAATAAAATGGAAAATAATGGGTATAGGGTGATTCTGCATCAGTAACCACCTGGAAGGTTACAGACTAAAGGAGGATCAAGGGGTGCACATTGTAAGGTTATCCTTTTCTTCACCAGGTACCTAGGTACTTATTTATTGAATTAAAAATGAGGGTGGCCTTCTTCATGTCAGGAGTGGGCCAACGGACAACTACAACTCTATGTTCCCAGTGAATTGACTCTCCTAAAAATGATTTTTTCGGGGTGAGGAGAGCGCTAATGATTTGGGCAATTCACATAGTTTTGGCACAGGTTTAGGCACAATTCTACCTCCCCAGGTACCTCTGCCATCAGAGACGGGCTGTCATCATCAATCTTCCAACTGGTTACTGATGCAGAACCATCATATTCCCACTACATTCTATTTCAACTTTCAACATCTATTGTTAATAATTATACATCAGCCTTGAATACTTGGATCAACTAGCAGGAGTTAAAAGACCCGCCAGAGCCATTTTACACTGACTGAAAAGAAAATTTAATTTCTCGCAGCTTTTTTTCTGCTTGGTATTTTTTCCTTCCCCATCGCTATTGTTTAGACTAATAAATCCTCCGCAACGAGTCACCCTACAAATTGGCGGGGTCAGTGTCCCGTACAATGTTAAAAGGGAGCGCCCAAGTAAGAGGAAAGGCTCGTTTCCAGGCATCCAATTATAAGGAATTTCTATGATGGCGACCGGCCCTTTTCTCGAAGCAGAGGAAACAAGGGCATTCCTCGTCCTACCCTTGGTCCGGGCTCTGGCTCGCCTCCTGTTTCTGCCTTACTGCCCTCTAAAAACCTTCTGGCCCTCACCTCCCCCACCGCTCAGCATAAACTTTTAACGACCTACCCCGAGCCCTCACCGCCCGAGACAAATGTCTTCGGCTAACTAATCCCATTTCTAAATTTTACATTATCCGATTTTCAACTTTTCCGTCCGCCAGAATAAGATTAGTTTTAATCAGTTTCCTGTTCCTTCCTTTCTTCGCAATTCCTTTCGGCCTCATTCCTCTCCATCTTCCACCTTTAGACCGAAATTAGTCAACATTTCGAGCCTTAACTTCAAATTGAGCCACTTAGACTCTCTCAGGTCTCCCCTCTCAGGAACTGAAAGCGTAATGAACCGTATCAATCAAAAACCAACTTCACTGTCAAAGTTTAACAATGTAAAAGTACGGATTTCCCGCTCTCCCAATGGCTTCGAGAAATTATCTCAGTACAGCGTTAATAAATTCACCACACACGCCAGCATATTCACAATCATGGGTGAAGTTGTAGAAAGCACAGGATAAGAGCAAAGTTCATTAAAAATTAACAAACAACCCAGAAAGTTCAAGCATCATAACAGAACAGAAACCTCAGTTTTCAAACCACGCAAACTTTTGATAATTACAACGTTCGTCTAATCTCAATAATCGGCTTAGAACGAAAGAGGGATTGATTGTTTGCATAAATGATGAGCGTTGGCCAAATTAAGCCTCGCACGTGGAGGTCCCCGAGGTTAAATCTTCCATTAATCCTTGGATAAACATCGGAACGAATGTCTCTAAAAATCTCCGAGGATTACGCTTGTGCTCATTTTCTGTGGTTATAGGGTCGCTGGCGTTTATGCTGTGGGGAAAGCCGTGAGAACGAGTTGAAAAACTGAAAGGCAAAAATTTCTGTGTCTATCTAACAATGAAACAAAAATATCTATCTAGTGGTTTTTAAAACTGTTCACCTTTAAAAAAATTTTTTTGTGTATAACAGGTGCTGTTTTGATTATCTTTTTTCGGCTGGAGAAACTGTAGGAAGTTGATGAACACATCCCCTTAATGCAGAATTTAATCCCAACTTATTTGTCTCCAGGTCCTCTTCTAAACACGGGGTTCCACTTCAACGTCGGCAACTGGCCTGGCCACGTGGAGACGGCTGGACAGAAGAACGGAACGTGCGATTGGCTTCTGACGGCCGAAGATCTCGCCCGAACAGGAGATTCTGAAGGGATTTTTCTCTCAGTGGCACACTGGTATCCGCCCCACACGTCGTGCACGTATCTCATCCAAGGGAGACCCAATCAAGTGGTGCGTCTCTACTTTCCCAGGTGAGCAAGAACTGAGGGCAATGTTGGATCTTGTGGCTAGTTGAAAGTTCTCGTTCAGGCCTGGGTGGCCGACGTTGGTCCCTGGTGCTCGAGACTTTGCTGTTCGAGGTTTTGAGGCTGCTGTTTCGAATCCAGGAGTTTTTGAGTTCAGGAAGTAAGTGTCCAAATAGGATTGTCAGGGGACTTAACATCCACCCAGGGTCTGCCAGTAGTGGCTTGCACTTGACCTTCACCTTTGGGAAAGGAAATGTCAGAAGGGTGCTGAATGGTCTCTGCAGACATCCTGGGGATGATTTCGGCAGGGGGTTTTACAGCCCATCCAACGTCCCTTATTTGAGCGGTGGCACAGTAGACCTTAGAGGTCGCAGTGCGTAGGAGCACCAACTGCCCCACGCCCTTCAGTTGGAGGCAAAGAGTAAAAAGAAAAGGTCCCCCTTATGCTCCTGTTTTTAACAGCATTGCTGTGTCTGAGAAGTGTACGCAAAAGCTTGTCCACAATCTACCGCACGCTTTACATGCAGTCACGGTGGTTGCTCAATCAATGCCGCGTACCGTTTCATTTGACCAACGCATTGTTACACAGATGTATTTCTTCAATGTATACGCGCTGCAAGATGAGGAAAAACTGTGTAATCAATTTTAATTGAGTTTATGAAGTTGAATGAGAGCTGTTAAAGTGAGTCAAGCAAACAGGGGTAGGATAGATTGAGCATTGCTTATCATGTCCTCACTATGATGTTCTCGATGACTTCCTTTGATCTGGGCTGACTCTCGACCGACTCGTTTGGTGTGACTTATGGTTTGTACGATGCGCTGTTGTGAGTTAGGTTCAGTCAATGATTTCAGGTCCAGTTTTTCAAATCTCAGTTGGCGCTGACTGCTTTAAAGTTACTTCTCATAATTTTTCCACTTTGGTCCTTCTGTCAGATGGCATACATTGACTTAACTATGACCACGCTCAATCCCATAGTAGTGAATGAGCTACTGGCACAACTATGAACCACTAAAGAAACTGTGTGTGCGTCAAAGTAAATACAAAAGGAAGTGTGCTGTGCATGTTGCATGAGTATGAACCCAGATTACATTCAACCAGAAAATTATGAACCCAATGTGACTCCACCTCCTCCAACCTGCGGCACTCTTCCCTACGTTCTGATTGGATATTCCTGTGCATCTCCCACATCCATATGTTGACGTGTGCCAAGGTGCTGCAGATATTGCAGGGCGTGACCCGACCTTTAGCAGGGCCGCCTTCTCAATGAACGCTTAGGCCACCCCGCACAACAGTTCGGTATTCCGCTTATAGTATACCCCGATTTTACCTGATGTGCTTTGAAGTATTATGGTCTTTACAATCGTGTTTCTTCCAACAGCTTCCGAATCAACAGAATCGAATCTCCCATCGCCGTATTTGACGGAGACTGTGGTGAGAGCCTCACCCTGTACGACGCGTCATGGCCGGACGACTCGCGGATCATCAAAACATTCTGCGACACTTTCTCTCGTGCCATGGAAAAACATGATTTCGTCTCAACTGGGAACGCGCTTTTCGTTCGATTTGAGAGCAAAACTGGCAGCTATTCCGGGTGAGTGTTGAATGAGTTTTTGGCTACGTTTATAGTTGTTGTGAAACATTCCCAGATTATAGACCACTCAAATTGCTTTGAAAAATTCCTAATTGCTCCAAAAAGTTGTCAAGTTGATTTAGACCGATGTTTCCTACTGTCGTAAGCAACTTGGAGAGGTTGCTCGAAGTTAGTATCAATACATCTATATCTATTCGGATTGATGACGAACATTATGGAAGGGGGAACATAAGTTTGATGACCAATTCGTCATGTAAGTACATGTGCACGAGCAGCAGTTGCCCTTTGAGTTACATTAAGATATTGCAAGTCGTACGATAAATTCACAAATATTTCAGGGTTTTTATAAAAGTTAGAACCGATGTAATGAACGACTCAAGAGTATCATTGATGACACTGCCGCTCAGTTTGTGGGAAATAACACGATGAGTGACAATATCGCGATGAATACAGAACTGGCAGTGTTAGTTGAAGCCTTCGACATGGTCTCACTCTGATGGTTGTACGTGAAAAATTGCAAGTAAGGTCTCAACCATCCTTGCAAAGCGTCAATTTGCGCCATGACGAACGGAACGGGCAGTCGATCGTTGCAATATTTGTACGGAACACCTCTGACGACAAAACCGAA
This sequence comes from Cyrtorhinus lividipennis, assembly GCA_019603395.1. NCBI lineage: Eukaryota > Metazoa > Arthropoda > Insecta > Hemiptera > Miridae > Cyrtorhinus > Cyrtorhinus lividipennis. Next base: position 28,905,688 of record CM033999.1, read on the forward strand.
CACTTTACCGTCGCAGACGACAGGGCTTCCTCGATCGTGGTCGCAAACCGTTCCGACGAAACATCGAGTCATCATGCAAACCAACCGCCTGTCCGCGCTCCTTCGAAGCGCTTCTTTACATTGATCTTGATCGTCGGGGCATAGAAGGTGGATCTGTTTAGTACAACTACGCCATCTTTCGTAGTAAACGCGGAATTTGATTTTGAAATTGGATACCATGTGGTTTTGAATGTTGGAGTAGTCTCTGCCGAAGGAGGCGACGTAACATATGACGCGGTCGGCTTCCATCATACTCAGATCTTTGCTAGGTATTCCGTCCAAATCGAATTCGTACTCAAACGGCATGTACCTGAAATGCGTAACGCAGAGGATCAACACCAGGGAAAACTCCTTTATCGTATGAATGTAACTAAGTTAAGCTCATAATGGCTCATAAATGAAGTTGAATACTTCGTTTGTGCATGCATAATGGTTTGTTTGTGGGCAAAAATGTGAATCAATTCATACTTCACCTGTTTGTGAATTTGAAAGCATATAATTTAATAGCATAGTTTAATATAGTTTAAATTAATTTCACAAAAAAAATACCTAGTGGATATAGCCTTCCCAATTCGAATTGAAAATTTGCAGAACCAATTTTAGAATATGAAAAGTTAAAAACTTTTTACAAAAACTAAAAATATGAAAATTTCTAACAAAATAATGATAATTTCCCAAAAATTGTCAATTTAGTTTTTAGGTTTGAAGTGTTCTTAAATTGATTGGGAAAAGGGGATAGAAAATCATCCATTTCTTAAGCACATATTTTGGAATTGTTATCGAAATACTAATAATTATTAATTATTGAAGAATATAGGTATGGAGTATTAATTAATTTACATTCACATCAACAAACAAAGCATGATGTATATCATTTCACAACCTTGTGAATGAGAATGAATCCAAATCTCTCAAGTCCTATGCAGGACCCGTTCGCTTCTTTGTTGGCCGGTTAAAAGTTACGGTGTGAGGGTCATTAGGATGATGTTATTGTTCAAAATTACCCTATGGATCAATAAATGATCTTCGACTTAGGTTTATTTTCATTAATGGTTGTGTACAGAGCAGGAAATTGACGCGAGATCCCCAAAATTCGAGACCAGTAGATAGATTCAAGGGAGTATCTATAGAGCCAAGCCTGCGTCAGCAAAAGGACCATGAATGTGTTGTAGTGACAGTTGTGCATTGCATTCGCTCAAACCTTGACCAGTTTCATTACGTCTCAAAAACCAACATGAAGGTTAGGTTACACAAGGTTGGAAGTATTGTAATCAGGTAGTCAGAGCAGCCAACGCTGTCAGCAAAACTCCCCTCCCCCCTCACCTTTTTTTCAAAATAGATTTTTATTTTGAGCATCATCTGAGTAGGAATGATCCTTGGCACCAGGAATAATTTACACATGCAGATAATTTAAAGATGCATTCATAAATTAGCAATAGTTTACACATGGCTGTGTAAATTATTGCTTTACATGTCTGACGTACACTAGCACTTTTTCAATAGTGTGAGTTGGCAACATTGGTAAGTGATAAGTTACTCCCCTGCTCAGTTTAGTACATTGTGCTTAAAGTGGAAAGCATCTGTGTGTTTGACTCACTCTTGTTGGGAGTCCTATACCAGAAGAGTTATTATAGAAAAACCACATGAGCCTGTTTTGTTCCACTCAATGGTTGAGCCTTCCACCAGGCGACGTATCTGCTTCATTTGGGAGGATTCATCAACCAAAATGAGTGCTGATGTCTGTGCTTCAAACTCCATCCTCAAAAATGGATTTTCTACTAAATTTTGGGCGCTGAATCCAATGAAATGGGTCCGGGAATGATTGTCGCCCTCTGGATGAGATTACGGGTCAAATGAGTGGCTATCTACCCATTTCGAGTGTGTGTTTTCGAGATTGCTGGTACCGAGATTTCTGGTAATGCGTGTGGGATATCATTTTCCTCTAAAAGTTGGACCCTGAATCGATTGGAATGGGTTCGGGACCCCCCAGTTCCTCATGTTGAAGAAATGAATCTCCAGTGCAAGAATTCGCAGCGTTTTCTGTTTTTAATTTGGGTTTTGTGTCGTTTTGGGGGGTTTCAGTAGCGCAATGTAACGAAATGCCGCCGAACTCACCCAATTGCTGGAGGAGCTGCTTCGATTGTTCTCTTCAAAATAAGTAAAGCGACGTCATTAGCCATCTCGTTAAGGGTGCACATTGGGTGTAGCTTGACTTCATCGGCATAACGAACTCCGGCTGTGTCATCGGTGTGACTCCCTTCCAATAAATATTGCGCACAAAAAGTGACTTTGATTGTAAGAACTGTCTCCAAAACTTCGGAAAAATATCGAATCGCTCGACAATTGGTCAGAACGTGTCTGGAGGACACGATGTTACCAGTCGCTCTAGTTTCTTGGTCTAGTTCTTTGGAGACGCCAATGTCAACTATCCATTGAAACTCGGATCTACCTGTGAATAGGCAGATTGTTAAGACAGAAAGATGCTGAATGGAAAACGAGGACTGTTCTCAAGCTATGTATCAGATTGGAGGATATTGTAGTCGTTCGTAATGTAGTGAGGTCTGAACTAGGCGCATTTTCTTTTAAATAAGGTTGCAGTTCAATGTATGCCTCTTTTTGTTTCTACTCGTAGATGACGATAAGATATGAATTCATACTTCACCTACTTCTAAATGTGAATCTAAATTAAGTGCCTCAATCACATTCACACCATTTGTTAACCCAACAGCGGGAAATTACGAGGTTTCTGTCTTATTTACATTTCAGTGAGACGTTGACAGCGTTCTTGTGAATTTAGTTTTATTTACTTCGTTAAATGTAGTAGCTGATACCTGCGAACAAAAGGCCTAAGTCATCAGCGAAGTCGTTGTATTCTGTCCAATAGTTTCTGTTTCTGTATTTCATGTTCGGTGGAGTTGGCCACGGAGCTCGAACCTCGCTGTCGCTCAAATACGACGGAGTTATGACGAACTGCAATAAGTCGAAATTTACGGCGATGGTCGGATTCAACATTTTGAGGATGATTCCAATCATCACATACCTTGGGGGGCTGAGGAGCTATTTGATTGAACAAAGCTGCAAAAATAAGTAGTTCTCTTGACATTTCCGACAAAAAGAGTTCTTAAAGACAAACTTGTCTTATTAAAGCGCTTCTATCAACGACTTGATCGAACAAGGATATCACTAGGGTTTCACGGGCCGTAGTTACCACATGAATTATGACAATAAAAATAAAATCCTTATTCCTGGAACTGGAGAGAACTCCTCTTTCAGACGGACATAATCTACGTGTAAAACAAAAACGAAAAAAAATAATTGCAGAAAATAATGAGACAACTTTTAGGGATGGTATCCAAAGAAGCAGCGACTTAAGCGAAAGTGTGAAGGGAAGTTGTGACATCACAGAAAAGGGAAACGTTGCGTATAGCACTGTGTAGTGATTACTCCATTAGACCCACACATTTCCCAGATGTTTTTGAAAACAACTTCAAAAACTTCACAGAGGAAAACGATGAAAAACCTCGTTTTTCGCATCACTAGTGAAATTATTAGTAAATCGTTATTTTGACCGTAAAACAGCTCGAAACAATTTCTGTAGAAAGTTAATCTCATCGATCAATGAATAATTTAAATTTTTTAATAACCTTGTTTCTAATGCCTGAAGTCAGTTTCTTCACCGCTTTTCCCTTGACGTTTTCTGATTCAAGATGTTTAGATTTAATGGAGAAAATTGCAAATTTCTATCTATAATTTTTACCTTGAAATGACAAATTATTGAAAAACTGCCTTCAAAATCGTATATTATGTAGAGGGGAGCAAGGTTTTGATAAGAACATTGCAAAAATGAGCTTTGGAGGGGCCCAATGTGGGTATAATTTGTTATCATGGTGCTTCTTCCTCTGACAACTTCCCCTAGTAGGAGGTCGTAGGAAGAATCAGAAGCAGTATGAGGATAAAAATCACCATCACAATCTTATGAATAGAATACAAAAAATATAATAATCAGAACTACTCAAAATTAGTGTACACCCCTCCCCTCCGCGGTGATTTCACTGATCAAATGTTACAGCGCTTAGCTAAACTCAAACCACAGAATACATTCAGAACAGGACTGGGACTATTTTATGAAGTAGAGATAATATTTCGGAACGACGCTGCGAGGGGAAGACATGAGCTATGTGATGGCGACAGCTATGATGTTATTTGAGAAGTTCCGTGTCCTATCCTTTTTATGGCAATCTGTTCGATCCATCACATATTAATTATGTACAACAAGCAAATAATTGCTAATGTGGGTCGTGAAGTATGGGCGCCTAGGTAAATATGCGGACTAATTTTGAAGTCACTTGGTGGTGACTCAAAAACTTTGGAGCCGGTTCCGACACAGCGCTGTCAGTTGCGTTGCCATAGCCTTTCAAGGCTCAATCACAATATATGCTCGACTCTTTCGCAATCTCAAACCGAGGAAATAGAATTACCTGCGCGCGTTTCCTCTACGATCGTCAAGACGAGCTTTTAGCTGGAAAAATATGTAAATCCGCCCGAAATAGCGCCTTCAACTTTGAAAAAAAACAATTCGGAAAAGAGTATCCTTCGTTTCAACACAATTTTCCTCCGCTGAATAAGTTTATTCATCAAACCTTTTGCGGGAAACCTTCCTTCTTCTTACTTGGAAAACAAACTTCTTACTTTTTGAGTGAGGGAAAGCACATCCCTCATTCCAGCTATCACGACCAGAGCGCGCAACGAAATTTACCTGCTTAAATACTTCGAAGTTTGAAAAACGCTCGAATCCCTTCTAGTTTTTCCTCTCTTCCGTCGAGTTTAATTTTAACGTTTTCCGTTAATCACCCGACTTTTTGAGAGGGTTTGCCTCCCCTGGGGCCGGGAGGCCTTTTAGGGATAAAAAGTGTTTCCCTGTTTCACAAAAGTTCAGGCACTCTGAATCAGAAAGGTTCTTAATTAATGAACCCATTACATGGCTCACTCTGTACTTGGAAAAAGTGTCATAGTCTCTTAATAAAATACTCTTTAACACTTTGGAGTTTGAAAATTTAATGTTTCTCGACAATTGGACACTTTACTGAGACAAATTTGGAGGAAGAAGAGGCGTTAAGTATTCAGTTCACTGAATGTTTGTTTCGTAGTTAATAAATGCGAATCGGTGGTCGATCCAAATTACAAAACTGCACAACAGAGGAGGGAAAGCAGCATTTGAAATATAAAAAAATCTGCAAATTCTTACACACGGGTTGGTTATTCCTCGAATGGGGGAAACAGTGGGTGTGGCGGGTCTCAGACCCATTCCAATCGATTCAGGGTCCAAAATTTAGTGGAATATGATACCCCACACGCCTAGGCACCAGAAATCCTGACACATACAACATGGGTGGATACATACCCATTTTGACCCATAACTTCTTCCGGTGGTTGCCAATCGTTCTGGGACACACATCATTGAATTCAGCGTCCAAAATTTAGTGGAAAACTATACCCCACACGCCTAGGTAGCAGAAATCCCGAAAAAACATATTCAAAATGGGTAACAAATACCCAATTTGACCAATTACTTCTCTTGAACTTTCTTGGTGAGAAAATGGGAATTATAACTCGCGGATCACAATTTGAACAATATATTTTTGTACTCACTTTCTTACAACTCTAGAAGAAGGAGTGACTTGAGACTTAAATGAACAGAGCTGCAAACCCTCATGACCACTAACAGTCTAAGGAGAGCAATATGTAGTTTGTATGTTACATGGAATGTATAAGATATTCCATCAACTTTCTCCAGTGGGTGCCAATCGTTCTGGGACCCGTTTCATTGGATTCAGCGTCCAAAATTTAGTGGAAAATGACACCCTACTCGCCTAGATCGCCCAAAATCTTGAAAATCCATTTTTCCAAAACAATTTATTGCTCCAAAATCAAAATTTTTTAGTCGCGTTTCTTGTATTGAACCTTGAGAATGAATGTGGTTTTACGGCCATAACTTCCACAATATTATGGATCCCAACCAAATATTATGGTATCCTGCATGTTCTGCTCCCGATGGTATTCTGTCAGTTTCGTCACAATCGAAGCCCCGGAACGCTCAGCGAATGCATTGTTCCTGTAACGTTTGAACTTGTTGAAGAAGAAAAATCCTTTTTATTAACAAGTTCGAACGTGTGATATCATGCATGTGCCAATTCTGATCAATAATGGAGAACAATGGATGAGAAACAAGGCAAAATTTCATACGCACTAACTAGTTTTAAAACCGTTCTGAGACGTGGGTTCCAGTTACAAAGGAGATTTAAGGCATGGCAGGTAAGCCATTTACCTGGAGTCAGGATGATTTGAACATTGAACAAAAATATATGTTTATACAAAACATCTCTTAACTTAGGGTAATTTTAGATCTCGTTAGTTTCCAGCATTCCCCTTCCCAAATACGAGTGCATGAAGTAGATATAGTACAGCTATACAGCTACAATCCCTCCACTTTCGCACTCGGTTCTATTCAAACGCCTCAGTTATAATTGAATTCAGCAACCAGTTCTTTTCTATAACCCCACGCTGCCCTGGCATACATTATAATCCATTGATCTGGGGCGTTCAGCAGGCTGAGGAAACCCTCCTGAAGAATCTCAGCTCGATTAAGCCACCTAACCCTGAACTCTCTCAATATTGGGCATGCACAGACAAGATTATGGATGTCTTCTCTTTCCACTCTGTTACAAAGTGAACAGAGTTCTATCCTTTCTTCCAGGCAGGTTGAAATCGGCACCATATTCTAAGCCGAAAGCCTCTACCATACCTAGGTAGTCTCGTGTTCACCACTCTTCTTTTATTGAGTCTCTCATGCTTTTCCTGTAGTTTTCCGATGAATTCTTACATGTTTGGGACTGGCAGTGATCAAGGGCTATTCCAATTTTATACTGGAGAACTTTCAGCTCATGGAAGCCACCAATATTGTGGCTTACCGCCTCCGTAACGACAATATGCACGAATCTGGCAGCACTCATCGCAAAGACTTTCCTTGAATAATCTAGATGTAGGCTTGAAATGCTGAGGGGTCACACCAGTTTCCAGGTACATGTCGAGGGGGGTTCGATCCGGCAACCAGAAAGACCCTCACATGGTGTTTCTGTAGTTAATAATACGCGCAATGATACAGATTAAGTACAATATTAGAACCTCATTTACTCGTAATTAGTACCCCGATTCTGAAACTGGAGTTCAGCATTTCATGTCCTCCTTTGTACCTGCAATCGAAACTCATTTCGCGGCGAATTCGGAGAAATTATACCCCCAAAATGCTATTAATACTATTCATTCTATTCATTTTGACCATACCCTTCATAGGTACACCGTGGCAGTTGAGGTAGAAATCCATTCAGCTTCTGGAGCTAAAATGGATTCTTCTAGGGAAAGTAAATAAAACAAATGAATAAAAAACCAAAACTTTATTTAATTTTTTTTTTAAATTAAGATAATAATATGAATAATAAGCTTGAATGAGTCCGTTGACTGCTTGATTTTTGCTTCCAGATCCTCTTTGTACTACTGGGCTCACTACGACTTCTTTAACAACACCAAATTTGGGACAGCTGTACCTGGGACGGTGTGCGACGAAGAGTTCTCATCGTGGAAGGCAGTCTCTGGTTATCTTCGCTCACCGATGAACACTTTGGTTTACAAGAAACCCGAAAATTCGGCGCCGCTGACTTGTCGCTACAGTTTTGTAACCGACCGCCGCCTGTACGCCAGGGTCATCCTGACCATCACTTCCATCAATTTTAAGGTAAGCGTCATCATTCATCAGAAACATTCATTGAAATTGCAAGTTACTTTAAGATACTCACTTTTGTCTTTAGTTGACTACATAATTCTTCTCACTGCAACATTGATTAAAAGTTAAGTCCAACTTTCACGAATAAATTGATATTAATGTCAACATTACACCAGCTGAGGTAGTTCGTGAGGTTTTCTGCATTCTATCTTTCAGAGACAGTCACGTCAAGAGGACGCTGTCGTGTTTTCTTCATTTTCAGGTAGATCGGTGGTGTAGAGGAGATACGAGTATAAGATTGGGCCAAGTAGATTCCCCTGGGGCATTCCAGGACTCACCATTTTAGGTTCCAAACACTCTTTTTATTGACATGATCTTGCAGCCTTTGTAGATTGGCGATAGCTTGACCCTTGATGATCTCGGTCTTGTTGCAGCAGGTCGTTTCTAAAGTACCACAGAGCTTTAGTGATGCACCTGAAACCATAATCTGGAATCTGTATCATGTCTCGATTGATTTGAACGGTGCAACCTCACAACTGCACTCCGTAAATCCAGACTGGACTTGCTCTAGAGAGACTTGCCCTAAAGGACTTCCTCTTGAAGGATTATCTTGTTGTGGATGGACAAATTTTAATGTCGCCCAATAATCTAGTACAGTTTTCTGCATTTGAGTCTCAGTTCTTCCTTTTTCTTATCATATGGGCTCTCCATCTGAGCCTCTTATCGAACATCATACCGAGTTGCTTCATTTGCGTAAGTACGGACTCTATTGTTGAGATGAGTTAGTGATTACTAACTATTTTGTAGGTAAAGTCTACGTGCCCCACTTGGTCACATGCATTTTAATTCACCTCTTGGCTGTAAATTCTTCAATTTGAAAAATTGAGCGGTTTGACATATAATCTTCACTGTTGTTCTCAATTTCCGTATCATCGGCGAAGGTCGCTGTCGTGTTTTCTTCTAGTTGATCGAAGATTTTCTTTTTCTTTCGCTAGATGATAGGAAGTTGCTTTCTGAATAATTCACCTCAAGGTATCTCGCAGGCGTTGCACGTAATTTATTGCATCACGTGATACCTTTTCGGCAAAAAACTCACCAGGTAGCGTAAGTTTTGTGTCATAGACAAGTTCTGTAACTGTGGCGCACAAATCTGTCTGAACACAGATCGTTTTGCGTTTCAAAAAAAAAAAAAAAAAAAAAAAAAAAAAAAAAAAAAAAAAAAAAAAAAAAAAAAAAAAAAAAAAAAAAAAAAACACGACCACAATAGCTGTTTGAGGATTTGAAATTCACAACGAGTTATGTCTCCGAAAATATTCATAAGGATAACAACTGTTGAAGGGTGAACGGGTAAATACCAGGTCAATAATCCTACAAATTCAATTTCAGACGGTATATCCAAATTGGTGATTTATAGCATTTTTACGTCAATTTGAGGTTTACCATTTCAAATTAGAGGTTTTACACATCAATTTGATTGATGACAGAAATACATGATTTAATTCTGGGAAAGCAATAACAACAAATTAGCGAGTGAAACGTAACATTCAACAACTAAGAATGAACATAATGAACGGAAAAGAAAGAACAAAGTTTTCAACGTAAGTCTCTCCCTGCAGCATTTAAAATTAATGTGAAACGACTTATCACCATCTCCAATTTGAAGTGGAAAACCTCCAATTTGATGTGTAAAACCTCCAATCTGAAATAGAAAACCTCCAATTTGACGTAAAAATGCTATAACATCAATTTCTTGGAAAAATTCAAGATTGAATTTGGAAAACATTAGGTTACTCTCTCATTTTCTAGGTAAAAACCAAAAATAAAATAGAATCATAAATTTGATATTCTCTCACCGCTATTGGGGTCCTTAGGAGCTAGTTTGAGATATGAGCAATATCAAAAAGTAGAAAAATGTTGTTTTGGTTTCAAATAAGGAAAAAACTGGTTTACTATTTAAAAAAAAAAAAATTCTTAAGTCAAATTGCAGGAATGGGTTGAAGTAGAAGAATACATTTGGAGGGATTTTACTTAATTTATGTTTTTACTCAATCTGCGAAAAATTAATTATATTTTCAGGCTCAAAGCCCAGCCCAGCTGTTCGGCAAAGCTGGTGGTTTTGACCGGTCAATGGTTTTACTATACTATGGTATTGCTCAACGTCTCTTTCAGTAAGCCTGAATACTTAGGCATTATACGTGAAGTCAGTCCCACCCCTCATCCTAACAGCTATCTGCAGCCCTTCTCTCTCAAAATTTAACGTTTCTTGGATTTTCAGAAAGAATCAGACAAGTATTTTCCAAGTTATATTCTTTCGAGGATTTTTTTTTTAATGAGAACGTTCCATTTGAAAAGAAACAGTAAAATGAAGAAAATCAGATAGGGAACAAATTTTCCTAAAAAATGGCGGTTTTTGTTTTGTCAAAAACTATACGTAGTTGATTTTTACTCTAACTGGAACCTGAACCTGGAACCATTAAACGTACAAAACCAAAAACGTATTAAAAAAAAGGTATAAAAACGTACAAAATGTGGTATGGTTGGTACCTAATGCGCATAAAAGACGGTTCAAGTTACTGTTTCGCTTGGTGGTTTACAGAGACACACTCATAAAAGGTGTTCATATTCTGACTATTTTGGAAGCCAAGTGCGAAATTGGAGCCCACTGTTCGTCCGACTGCGCTGGTCTGGCTTCGATCAAAGCGTAAGTCCCCCCAGCGAGGCCTTTAGTCAATTTTCCGGGATTTACAACGACGCATCCGTCCGTCTGAAAAATAAAATCGATAAATTAAATCAAATTCGGTCGGGCGATCAACTCAAAGGGGCCTTTGTAAAATTAGCGTTGGTTCGAACTCGTGTGAATTCGCACGGTCATAAAAGGTAGTTAGTTACATAGGACTGTTACATGACTCACTTCTTTGATGAACCCGTGGAAATCTGAAGGTAAAATCAAGACGTGAGGAACCACGGGGATTCGGGCTTCTTTCGTCCACGCTGTTATATCGACGCAGGCTTCGGGCTCAGGCGGGTACAAAGGGTAGAAACACCCCTGGCGAATGACGTGCGACGCGAGACGAGCCAATCTATTGGTCTGGAAGACAATTAGAAATTATTTAGGCAATACATATGATCAAAATAATGCGTTCGTCTTTGTGAAATAAGATAAAATGTGGTAAATTTGCTATTAACCTTATTGGTATATACAATTTTTTACGAGAATTGAATTATTGTGGTGTATTATAGGTTTATTATCCACATTGGAATAATACACTTATGTATTCTACTGACCAAAAAAAAAAAACCCTGCAAATCATTATTATTATTTTTTTTTAATATATGTTTTATTACCCGTGTGTAGGGTTGGTTATTCCTCGAATGGGGAAACAGGGACGTGCGGGTCCGGATTAAATCGATTCAGGGTCCAAATTTGTGGAAATGATACCCTATTAGATCGCCCAAAATCCGAAATCCATTTCTCAAAAATACATTTGACCCCCACCCCGCCAAAATTGGTCTGATCGGCTGAAAAGTTTCGAGACATTCTAGCGGACAACCCCTGACCCATTCGAGTTCAGAATTTTCTACTACGAAACGGCCGACATGGACGCGGCGTACATTGACTTTTTGATCTACACCATGAAACGCCAGAAAATTTTGAGCGATCGAGAGTTACTTTTGCTAAAACATAGTTATATTCAAGAAACCAAAAAAGTCACCAAAACCTTTACATTTTACGGTGTAGTGTATAGATTATAAATCCGAATTGCCGGACGGGGCTAAATGAAGGATTTTAAAATGCTCTAAAGAGTATGAACTGAGCATGCTCTCCCTCAAACAGTAGCAGAGCATGGTTAAAACCTTGAAACTGCAACTCACATAATCTTCGAGTGCCCAGCACTCAAATCCCGCAGATACATCCTCTTTGTTACACAAACTCCAATGAGAATCATACCCGGCAAAAAGTTAGTCCGACCTAACAACTCCCATCAGGGGACTAGGGATGTTCATTGAATAAAAGAATGGGACACCTAAGAGAAGAACAACAAGCCACCAGGCTTCCGCGCTTGGGACCTCTATGACCCCTCCTCTAGGTGTCTGTTACCACGGATGAAATGTGGTAATTTGAAAGTGGGTTTACGGGATTTTTGGAATCCAAGGTGTAGGGGCCATCATTTGCCGTTGTAAATTTACGGCGCTGAATAGATTCAAAGGGGTCAGGAACCATAGCCGCCCATCAAGATCAAGAAAAAACATTGCGAATTCATTCACAGGCGTTGGTTATTCCTCGGACCAGGAGCATTGGGAAAATGGGGAAAATAGTGGGTGTGGAGAGTCCTTGACTTATTCTAATCGATTCAGCGTCCAAACTTTAGTGGAAAATGATACCCCACACGCATAAAAACCAGAAATCTCGAAAACTCACTTTCAAAATAGGTAGGTAGGTACCAATTTTGGCTCATAACCTCTTCCGGTAGGCGTCAGGACCCGTCTCATTGAATTCAGCGTCCAAAATTTAATCGAAAATGATACCCCACACGCCTAGATCACTGAAATTCTAAAAAATACATTTTTTGACATAACCTAACCCCCCTCCCTCCTAAAATTGGTCCGATCAGGCTGAAAAATTTTGAGGACCAACTAGAGCCGGAAATGGGTCCCTGGCCAAACTTTTAGATTTTAGAAAATTTTCGATTACCAAAACCGTAAAATCATGAAAATGGAGGTCATTTTGGATTGCAACAGGTTATTTCATATGTGAATACAGAATACTCCTTTGAAAATCGATCACTCGCTGAAATATCGATGTATGAGTAAAATTCGATATCGAGAAGCACTTGCATGCAACCCCGCAGAGACGGGATCCGGTAGCAATCGAGAAAGTGCCAATTGGCAGAAGCCCTGTAGGCGGATATCAAGCGTCGATTACATCATAGTTTGTTTTTGATTTATTCACATTTTCAATTGAATCTCACTCTCCTGCACTTTGAACTCCGCGCCGTCGCCGTCAAGTGGTAAACCGATAAGCGACGGTGGTGGAGGGGAGCGGCATTAACTGCGCATTGCTTTTGTTTCTCTCCTCCGTTAACGGCGCAGCTATCTCCGTTAACTCCAGTTAACCTCGTAATACTCACTTGACAATTGGTGAGCTCGTATTTGCCCAAGTGGAAGAGCGTGTCGACCGACGTCGTCCCCAATACGAGGCCTTCGATGAACAGAAGGGCGGGGTCGGGGAAGAACTGAACGTTTTTGTACGGCGACTCGATCGCCGGCGTCGTCGGGTATACGGGCACGTTGTTGGCGTCTTTGGAGCTCGCGACGACGATCACCTTCGTGTATGTGTCTTCTAGAGCGTCTCCAATTCTGGAAATTGAATAAATAAAAATACACATAAATAAAAATAAACACCTTCCAAAATAATGAATTTGGAGTTTTGGTCAGAGACCTCCAGGGAGGTATGGGTCAGAATGTGTTTTTTGAAACTCGATTTCGGGGAGCTAGACATGAGGGGAACCGTTTTCCACTAAATTTCGGACGCTGAATCGAGATGAGTACCGGACCGATTGATACCCACAGAAAACTCTACACTCACGGTTTTCCCGATACCCTAAGAATGAAATAATGAATCATTTTGAATGAATTTGCAGCGTTTTTGAAAGTGCGATAGTGGACTTGACCACTCATCATACCTTTTGACCAGCCTGGTGTAGTAGTCGAAGAAGGTTTCGGCGATTTGACCTTTGGCGATTTTGGGGTGAGTGGCGTCGACGAGCGGTCCGACGAGAATTAAGAAATTTGGCTGTTCCCGTTTGACAAGGTCGATCAGGTCGTTGAGAGGCTCGTAGGAGAGCGTGTCGCTCAAAGCGAAGGGACCGGCGGCGACGAGTAGCTGCACCGGTCGAGTGATGGTCGGCGAAGGAGGGACAACCCCCGCCCCCGACGTGTGCACCGCCTTGGCTCGCATCGCCTTGCCAACGAGAACTCCTTCAAAGACGACGACTTGCCCGGGAAAGATGGCGATGTCCCCCACTTCGGTGACGTCGACGTCGACGACGCGGTAGTCTGACTCAGCCATGCCTTGAATTTGCACGCAGTTCAGTTTCGACTTTTTCGACTTATCGTACGGACACACTTTCCCCCTAAACGTCAACAGTTCGAGCCCGCAGTTGTCGAAAGGCTCCGGCTCTGGTAGTTGGTTCGTCAACACGATGTCCGCTGCCAACCTCTCCGCCCGTTCCTCGACGTGACTCGACATGCACATCAACGTATCGTAAAAATACTTCCATTTCGGCGCGTCGTCCGTCGAAATCGTATACGGCGACGCGCTCACGTCGTATTGAACTGATTTCCAGGCGTACAACGACTTACCGTACGTGGCGACGACTTGTCCGCCGTTTTTTCTCCCGTTGAACTTCTCCGACGGGGAATACGCGTCTGGAGTGTTCACCATTGGTGAAAACACCAACTTTTTGGTGCTCCCGGACCGCGGTGGTGTGCGGTCCGCCGAATGGACCACTTTGGGCGTACTGTACACTTGTATTCGGGACGACGTCGACGACCTTTTGGGTGTTTTCATCGCCATTAGCTCTTTTTTCTCGAGCAGCTGCAAATTCTCTTTCGTCGGGTCCGCTCCATTTAGAGAAGAAATTGAAAATGCGACCCAAGAATTGCAAAATGACTCTTCGTCCAATGAATACCTCAAACACAAATCCAAACAAGCGGCGGCTGTTTCGTCGTCCAAGTCAATCCCCAGCGACGAGAACTGAGACACGATTTCACTCACCTCCGGCATCTTAACACTCAATTTAGAAACCTAAAAAACGTACTTAAATGATTCTATTTAGGAAAAATTGAATTCACATTCAGGCAGAATAAACACAGAGTTTGCATTTTCATTACACTTGGTCCAGCTATTCACTTGAGTTATCACGATTCCTTATCAAAACGCGGGAAGTACACTATGGACATCGCATTTCTATTTTCAGTGTCTTGACAGTTACGCTAACACTTTGCCGTTGACTGTGAATCTGTTATATGTGATGAAAATGAGTGAGATAAATAAATTCGATTACAGGAAAATTTAATATTTCGCCTGAGAATGGTTTTGGAAGCATTATATTAGCAGCGGGTGGTAGTGTAACTGAGCGCTCTGTTGGGAGTTTTGAGAAGCTCTACCACAGAGAAGCTTTCTCACTTCCTCGCTAGGTGGGCGTTGTGGCTCCTCTAGGACAATATTCTGTTAGTGTATTTTGACCGCTTCTCAGAAGTTTTCCTGGTACACCTGTGTGTATATCGACCAAGAAAGGTAGTTTTCTTCTCACATCTCTCTTCAATAATTATTATCTTGCCCAGCCAAATGTCAAATTATTCCAAGGTAGAAGTGTTATGATCGTCTAGTGTGCCTGCTGTCTCCTCGAGTGCAATTTCGATGACTTCCGGGGTGGTCCACACGTGACGAGGAATATGTTGAACGACGAGAACTCGAGACATCGCATCAAAATGCATTTCGTAACATTTTCTCTTGCGGCCGTCTCTGTTGCTCGAAAGGAACTTTTTGAACCGACCGATATTGACTCAACTGTATCAATGTCAGTTCATCAAGTGAAGAGTTAACGGTGAATTTTGTTGATTTTACGGGGTCGCTAACCCGTTGGGCATTCGAGTTCCAACTCTCGTGATATTGGAATATTTCCAGTTGGATCAGACGAATGCCCTGAACTTATATACAGTGGAGTCGTAATGAAGATCGCCCTGTCATTATAAAGAATCCTTGTTTGCTATGTACATTCAGCTTAATATTTTTTCCAGAACGCATATCGTTTACTAGTTAGTTTGTCGAATTGAGAAAGATGTCTTATTTGGCTACCCACATCGTTAATTATTGCGTTTTGTCCTCAAGGGCATGGAATAAGGAGGAGGAAGGTTCACTCACTCGTCCTTATTTCATGTCATGGGAGGATGTCGCTGTAATTTGGCTTTAATTCCGATGCTTCTTGAAGAACTATCAGTCTTGTGTCTTTTGAAGGCAATGATGAAACTATACTTATGTCTAGGGGGCGAATTCTTTGGTAACAGCTTATCGTTTCTTCCATGGAATATTGGAAGGATCTCAATCTCAACTGATTCATCTGTTTCAATGAAAATGGGATCGAATGATGCCCACTTCATTTAACCTTCTGGGGCTGGTAGGGCCCATTGATTGGGTTTCTCTCGTCACCGATTGCATAGTTATATTATCGGAAAAATCTGTGATTTCGAGGTGGTTCTTTTGCTATATAGGTTTTGAGTTTGATTACAATATCGTTTTTTAGTCATCTCTTGTCGAAAATAATACTTGGTTATGTGGTAGGGGAAAACATGTAATTTTGATAATGGCTGTTATGATTGGCAATAACACAAAAAAGGGTATCATTGACCGAAAAGTTGAAATGTTGGGACTAAAGTTACATGAAAAGTTAAGAGTGAACATGAAATTTGATTTAAAAAACTGTATAAGAGTTTTGTACTCCCCATTAGGCCAATATACGAGTGTGTGTATTTGTTGGGCTCTGTAGTAACATACACATCCCCAGCAAAGCTATGGATCAAAAAACCATCTCGCAGATCCAAAAATCGATGAAAAAAGCTACCCAAGAAAAATTGAATAAACAAAAAACAAACACCTGCTAAAATAATGCATTTAGAATTTCGGTCAGAAACATCCTCCTGACTCTAGTTGGGCCTCTAAACTGTTTAGCCCTCTAAATTTAATTTGGAGGGGTTAGGGGTCAAAATGTATTCCTGAAAAAATGGATTTTTGGTGATCTAGGCATGTGGGGTATCATTTTTCACTAAATTTTGGATGCTGAATCCAATGAGACGGGTCCCGAACCGATTGGTGCCCATTGGTGGTGGGATGGGTCGAGATAGATACCTATATACCGATTTTGAATGTAAGTTGAGGGGATTTTTTGGTGCATAGGCGTGTGGGGTATCATTTTCAACTAAATGTTGGACGCTTAATCGATTGTAATGAGTTTGGGACACTTCAGCATTTCTTTTTGACCCATCCTCTTGGTTCAAGGAATAACCAATTTTTTGAGATAGTATTTAATTGACGCTCCTTCGATCATACTAAATGGTTTTACTCTTGATGAGGTTTTCCTAATTGAAAATGAAAAATTACGAAACAATAACATTGTCTTATTTTGCTTGTAGGAGCATCCGTTCAACACCGGCTCCTGCGATGAGTGCTGGGAAGGGCGGCTCGACAAGTTGCTCATCTGGGAGCCAGGCGTCACCAACAGCACCAAAGCCCCCGCCAACGGCCTCACGGGCGGCCACTGCCTCTGCAAGAACACCAACGTCGTCAGCTACACGAAGAGCAAGTCCGTCGCTCGGATCGTCTCGTCGACGGAGAGCCTCTTTCTCGAGTTGCTCGTCGACGGCGCTCACTCGGCCAACAGCTACTTCAAACACCCGGCGCCGTTGTTCGAGGCCAAGTACGAGTTCGTCCATTCTCCGTTGTGCGGGCCGGCGGTCATACCCGCGAGCACCGAGGGAGAACTCCATTTTCCACACCTAGAAGCCCTCGGGTGAGTATTCAGCAGTATTATCATTTATTATAGGTAACAGGGGTGAACCGCAGATCACTGATGATTGCAAACCACACCCAGATCCTTAATCTGTTGATAGGTGCGCGATAGAGGCTGTGAACACATGATAAACCGTTTTACGAATGCACATTCCAACTGAAAACTTGGATGGGTTCAGAAATAGATGGCTCTGTTAGCGTCCAACCTTCTGGATGACGAAAGCTGCTGCAGGGCTGTACAATCAGTAAAACTGTTTCGTAGCTGAAGTTTTCATTAGCTAGGCAAGAGTATTTTAATTTGGGAGTGCGTTAGAGTTATAAGCTTACACTGGGCGTAAACTCAAGAGGCTTGGCGCTTGCCACCTCAGTTCTAATCGGTTGAGAAAGGAAAGTGAACACCATCGAGAGGATCTTTCAAATCAGGTTTCAATCCACATTTTCACTTGATGGACAGAAGTGTAGGCATACCATGTATCACTGTGGCGTCGGTTGCAGGTACACGGAGCCTCCTCGGAGCATACGTTGCGTCTGGGAGATCCGAGTCAACCGCGACCGCGACGTCTGGCTCCATTTCGACAAAGTGAAATTCACGACCCGTGAATGCCAGGACGGCCGCCTCGAAGTGTACCTCCCCTCCAGGCCCGACCACCCTTTCCTGTCCATCTGCGGTCACAACGTCAGCTCTAAGGACATGCCGCCGTTGACGTCGCTCGACCTGACGCCGTCGTCGTCGACGGGCTTCTTTCCCCAGCCGTCCGTCAAAATCCAGTTCGTCGGATCGACGACTCCCACGCGAGCCGCTTTCAAAATCGCTTGGACGGAATTGTTCCACCTGCCGAGGAACCCCGACGGGACGTTGATGACGTCGAAGCTGACCGAAGGCGGTGCGACAAACTCCCCGGACGGTTCAGGCGGTAAGAACGACTATTACATTCCCAGGGAGCTAATGGTGTAAGGACCAATTCAATTTATTTTATTTTTTTCAAACAAATTTCTTGACTCTCAACAACGTTCAAAATTAAGGATGAAACGCACGAGTCTGTCACCATTAAATTGAAGACTCTACTCCACAATCAGCTTCCTCATAAACCTCCCTGTTATCAAAAATTCTACTTTTATTCTGAGACCACAAAGTGTGGCTGAATTGATCGCTTCCATCAATTCCTGTGGTGTGGAAAAGCCTCAAGGGTGATCATACTTCAAACCCTTCCTCATTTGTGTGTATTGTCTTGTAGCAGCCCCCCCCCCCCCTAGCCCCTTCACCTTATCATTTCCTGCTTTATACTATTCATCAGGCAGTGTAGTTTGACTTTTTCATATCACTTTCGCTGATAATCTCACTTTTACGTCGCTGCCGTCGCTTCTCCTTTAAAGAACGCATAACACCCGTGTTTTATATTTACTCAACTGATCAAAGATGTGTTTTTTCCTAGAACTTTTTGATGAAACTCATAACCAATAGGCATTTATTCTTCTTCTTTTTGTCGAGGAAAATGATCTTAATCAGTAGTCAGTTGGTTTTTAATGCCTCTCATACATCGTATGACTCGTATTATTTTTAAAAAATTTGTTTATTCATCAAAATTGTTTGTTTTAGTGAGAAAAGCCTTTGGTTCTTAAAAAAACTTTTCATTTTTGTCAGCACTTGTCAGTAAGCTATACACTGTCCTATACTTCCATCATCTTGTTCATTGATTATTAACTTTTCTAGTGATCCTGTATATATATTTTTTTTTCATTTCGTTTAATTTTGGCTGTTTCAAGCAATTGATTTCCTGTAGTCAACCATTGTCATTTGGCCACTTGCCAACCAACTGCTGAGCTAGTTTGTAATTTCTATCTTCGTGAGGTGCCATGCTGCAACGTGGAAGTTGTACAAATACCATTTGAATAGGCTCCTTTTTCTACAAAAAGCAGCTCTGTAAAATTTAAAAAAATGGCGATTGCCATATTTTTATATGATTAAAATTCTACATTACGTTAACCATAGAGAATAGCTTCACAGTTCAATAAGTGTAATCTTTTGATAAATTTCTCACGAAGCGAGAAATTCGTGTTTTTTGTTGGTGTGTACGAAAATTAAATTCAATGGTTTCCGCACCTGGAGGATTTTCATAAAGCGCTGTTCCTGAGCCCCCTGCATGGCATGATGCATGAAAAATTGTCTTACAGGGAAGCAGGGCGCAGGAGATCCAGCAATTCGGAGGCTTTTGTTTAGAGGTCGTGGTGGTGTACTTTTATCTTGTGGAAAGTGGTCAATTCTATAGAAAACTAGGGATTTTTAGGTTGTTTTAGGTTGAGTGCTTTAGAATGAGATATCAGATTAAACGTTGGGTAAGAATTGAAATGAAATGGCAAACAAAAATTGAAAAATCTAACGACCCATATTAATCAAAATCAAAAATTGATAAGATTGAACATATAAATAATGTTTTTGACTATTAAATTCCAATAAATTCAAGTAATCAATTTTCCAAAAGCTTAGGTACTTAACACAAACACTATTGTTAGCATAGTTGGAGAGACAACTAGTTTATTGACTAGTTCGTGCTTTTTGTTTGGTGTTGGACAACAGCTTGATCAGTGTCGCAACTCTGATAAGTAGAGCACATTGATTTAATAAATTGCTCACTGCGCTGTTTTTAGTCTGGTGTAATGAACAGGTGATATGTAATACATATTAGGAAGGCTAAATTGCAGGTGAATTTCATCCCCATTAGTTGAATAAACTCAAGATTCGCCATTTGATCATTATAATGAATGTTGCTGCATTAGCTAGCATCGCTGTTTCCACCGGGCACCGGTAGCAGCATTATACCCAGCTTTTTAATATAAACAAAATAAACCTTTAGCACTTAAATGGAGGAATTTTTGGACACTCATTGACACGTGCACTAGTCGTGGCCCCCTTACTACCCGCTTTCTCGGGGCGCGTTTTTTTTTTTAATTTATTTATTTATTTACCTATTTATTTATTTTTTATGGCATCTTCACATTAGATTTACTTACAGGCTTATTGTAGATGGAGGCCCTAGGTGACTGCCTGTGTCGCCTGTGCCTAAAGCCTCTCCTGCTGCAAGGCAGAGAGTGCGGAAGACGATAAGCCGGTCATCAGATGGCGATAATGTATCTAACGTCTACCCTGTTGTTATTATGAAGTTCAATGCAATTTATTGAACTTTACATAGGTAATTACAATAATATTACCTGGTAGCCACACGCTGAATCAACAATGGGAGAATCAATGCCTTGTAACAAGGAGGGAATACAACTAGTTGCATTAATGGAAACTTCTCGTATTTGGTGCATTGGACGCTTTTGACGTGACATAAGTTACTGTCAAGCAAATTCAGAAAGTTGGAAAGTGAAGTTGGCTTCTTTTGACTAGAAGGCGTCACTGTCAAGTGAACTAAATATTATGCAAATAGCGTTGATGGTTTTCTTAATTCTCAAGTTTAAGAGGCCTAACTACTTTTTCCAGGCTTTTAGATTTGTAGTAGACATTCGTGACAGATACATAACCATAATACAAATTCCGAGCCACCGAACAGTGATGTTTGAACTATATTTTTTGATGCAGGGCATGAAGATCTATAACAAATATGACTAATTTAAACTGGAACAATGAATTGAAACATTCAGTAGGAATCTGAAAAAGATGGTAATTGAAGAATATTGAATCGTAGTAATTGTTCAAGCTGTTTTCTTCACTTCTTCCCACCTCCCTTTTTTCTCCAGACAGTGTATTTTTATATTGAACAAAACTATATCATGTATCAACACCTCTCTATCACGATCCTTAGAGCTGAATATATTTTGAACCATGTATCCCAAGTGGTGGAAGAGAGGGTCGCTAGGCCCCAACCTCTCCCTGGTGGCAAAAGAAGTAAACGCAACCAATCAATCCAGCCAACGTCATGTTCTAATTTACTGAGTATGACTTGCCATCTTCGAGTCAAAAGCGCTCGCACACTGCACCAATGTGTGGGGAAACACTGACATTTCCTCTAATTTATTTACTGCTGCGTGGTCTAGCTGAACTAACCCCATATATTTAGTAACAAAGTAGTCGCCCTTGAGCTGGCTCTCATTCAGCAAAGCAACACATAGGCAGTGTATCTTGTCTTGTTGGTAGGTTTGATGTTAAATAAATGAATTTCGCAACATGCAGAAATACTCGGAGAATCTTTCCTTGTGAGGTGGTTGCTGTGAGATTTTGTAAAAATGAATGAACCCAAGTTCTTTGACGTAGTCTCCTCCTGTTTTCACTTTCTTTTATGAGAAGGATAATTCCTCGGCTTCCTAGTCAGCTGATGTTAATTCAAGATAAATATATTTTTTTATTAATACATAATACAATCATTTAAACAATTTGGCTGGATTTTTGAAATCAATTGGTGTAGGAAGTAGAAATAATCTTAAAAGTCGAGTAACTAGTCGTTATTCTTACTAGCCTACACACCCATTTTGGTTGCATGAGTTTGGACACGTTGGTTTTGATCTTTAGGCGACTGCGAGTTTCTCTGTCCTGGCGAGTCGGGCCTCTGCATTCCCGCTAGTCTCGTCTGCAACGGCGTCGTCAATTGCCCTGCAGTCGGCGGCCGCTACAACGAAAGCCTCGAAACCGGCGACGAGGCGCCGGAAGTTTGCCACGCTCGAACGGAAGCTGAAGACTACAACTGGCTGATGATCGGCCTCGGCGCCGGAGGAGGCGTCCTTCTCGCCGTCGCCTCCCTCCTCCTCGTCTGCAGGTAAATACGAAGGCTGAATAGGTTCAACGCTACGAGCTATCAACGCTGTTTTGGCATGAAACCGACTGTCATGAAAACGCTGTAAAGTCCAAAACTGTACAGTGTCTTCTGTACAGTGTGCAGAATGAACAGATTTTCTGTTGAAAGCTCGAAACGTGCAATGCCGAATCAATACAAAATGTACGCGGGTTGTACCACATGGTAACCGGCCATAACGTTCCTGAGGTAGGACTAATAGCTTCCCCGTCCTAGACGTTTTTGGTAGTCGAAATTTTCTAAAAATCTGAAATTTTGGTCAGGAACCCGTTTCCGGCTCTAGTTGGTCCTCGAAACTTTTCAACCCGATCTGACCAAATTTGGGCGGGGTAGGGGTCAAAATGTGTTTTTTGGAAAATGGTTTTTCGAGATTTTGGGCGATCTAGGCAAGTGGGGTAACATTTTCCACTAAACTTTGGACGCTGAATCCAATGAAATGGGTCTCAGAACGATTGGCACCCACTGGATGAAGTTATGGGTCACATTGGGTGCCTATTTACCCTTTTCGAATGTGTGTTTTCGAGATTCCTGGAACCTAGGCGTGTGGGGTATCATTTTCCACTAAATGTTGGGCGCTGAATCGAATGAATTGGTCCGGGACCCGCCACACTCACTATTTCCCTCATTTCCCCCATGTTGAAAAAATGAGTCTACCTGGTCCGAGGAATAACCAACCCGTGTGTAAGAATTTGCAGCGTTTTACAAAACATTTCACCGAATCGATATCATTCTTCTTCCAATGTTACACCCCGAGGATTTTGCCAGAGTTTAGTATGGTATCGTTTTGGGCAGTCCCAGATGTGGGAACTTTTTGACCTGGAGGGAATATTTACTGGAACTGTTTGTCCTAGAATCGTACAACTGTGAGATTTGGGGGTCAGCATTCTTGTACAAAGTTAGAAATTCATTGATAGAATGAAAACGATATGTGTAATTACCTATGTCGAGACCATGCTACACTACCTATACCCTATAATTGCCCTATAATTGCTGGCAAATATACTCATACATAGATAGGTACATAATTTTTGGAACAAGTCAAGGAGTCAGGGAGTCAGTTGTACAGCACATTTTTTCTTCAATACGAATGAAGAGGTTTTACTTAGCGTAACTCAACAGCTTCAAGCGTTTGAGATGCTAATCCTCCTACTGGTTGCTGTTTTTCTACATAAAAGAGAATCTCGATGTGGAAATCGAAGCAGCCTCAATTCCCTTCGTGAGCAGAACCATTCTCGCGTTAGCCATCAAAAGGACTGCTCTCTTCATGAGCTTCTTCAAGGTTATTTTTTTATCTTACGCGAGAGATAAAGCCATTAAGTCGAAGGCCATATAATAGGGCATCACGTCGAAAAGATAACGAGAAGGATACATCCACCAACGTCGTCGATGTGCGTTCAAGCTAACAACTGTACACAATTTTTTGTACGTTTTGAACTTAGTTTGACTTTTCCTGTTTAATGTTTGAAACATTTACAGCGACTCTTACAGTCTGCACATTATACAAAGACAATTTACAATGTTGTGGGATTGTATAGGCAACCTAGCGTGTCCTCCCCTGTTGAGGGGATAATTTTTCAATTAACTTGCAGCAAAAAGTGCTTTCTGCAATTTTTTCTAGAGGCTTCGTTATTGAGTTTCCCCGTGACTTCAATCATAATTTACTGAAACTTCCATGACGTTCTACAATTACAATATTTCATATTACGACAAGAACATCCCAAAAAATGTCGAACCGTGTTGTCCTACTTCCACGTAGTCTTACGAAAAATTAAGAAATGTACAACATACGTGTCCCACGAGTTGTTCCCCCTACTGAAATCGTCAAAATGGGTGTAAACAGAAAACTTATGTATCTTCGCCCAAAATTCGGTTATTTACATGCCATTTATTGTCTCCCCAATATGAGGAAATTAACATAAACATGTATTATTGGGGATTGTTCAAACAAAATTGTGTTCATTTTGAAATACTCAACGGTATTTTTAAAGGGAAGCTCAACTTACTACTTACCTAGGTATAGATAATTAGCGACGGATTCGCCCACCCATTTTAGGTACAACCCTAGAAACCCGACATTCACCTGAGAAGGTGTGCAGCACGACAGCGCTGCGATCCTCGTTCGTAACCTAATAAGGGCAGGCTCCCTGACTGGGCTCTGACCATCTGTCCCTTGCCTCATTCAGACGCTACTCCACTGAACGAGCGATTTCTCCTTGAATGGAAATGATAATCACCGCTATGCGCAAACTATAACTAAATGCGTTCATCGCAGAAAGGCATAAGTCACATATTTAATGAAAATGATCTAAGGTCATTTGATTTTAGGGGTCGCCTGCATTGATTCTGGACAGAAGAGATTCAGTTCTTCGTTTCTTCATTGAGAAATCGATGTTTTCTGCCATACGGTTGATAGAAGAAGAGCATCAGTCCGAGGACTAATCCTTCTTTTAGGGATCTGTAAACAGCACCAGTACTTCCTCTCATTTTTCGTCATCTCCTATTAATCGGTGTTCTTCACTCCGCGCCTTTCATGCAAAAAGTCAATCTCTCCGATTTGGCCCAAAAAAATTGTTCTGGGCGTTTCAAGGTGAATGTAATAGTAAGCATACTGTCCGTCCGCTTATCAACGTCGATTTTGGTAGTAGAACATTTTCTTAAAATCTGACATTAGGGTCAGGGACCCGTTTTCGGCTCTGGTTGGTGCTCAAAACTTTTGGTTTGGTGCCCAATCGGACTAAATTTGAAGGGGGGAGGGAAGGGGTTAAAATGAGAATTTTGAACATGTCTATCTATTTTCGAGATTTTCGGCAATCTAGGCGTGCAGGATATCATTTTTGACTAAATTTTGAACGCTGAATCCAATGAGACGAGGTACTAGAACGATTGGCGCCCACCGGGAGAGGTTATGGGTGAAAATGGTCTTCCCTGCCTATTTTAAATGTAGGTTTTTTGGTACCTAGGCGTGTGGGGTATCATTTTCCACTAAATTTTGGACTCTAAATCGATTGGAATGGGTCCGGGAGCCGCCACACCCACTGTTCCCCCATTTCCCCCATGTTGAAGACATGAATCTCCATGCGCCTGGTCCGAGGTTTAAATTAGTTTCCATGCGCCTGGTTTGACGATTGAGATTTCTGGTACCTAGGCACCATCAATGGGGTATCATTTCCCACCAAACTGTGGACGCTGAATCGGTTGGTGGTGAGTCTCCATGCGCTTGGTCCGATGAATAACCAAGCCCTGCGATTTTGTTAATTATTCCTGATGATAAGGGCAATAGTTGATTTTCTCAAACCACCCTGGACCACGATGCAAAAAGTTGGCTCATCAAACATCAGTCCAAACAAATCAATGTTTGGACCCTACCTCAACTTATTGAAGGGAACTTCACTAAAATTTGACAAATTGTTTCTAGAAAATGTCAAACTAGGACAATTTCAAGAGTTTTTAATTTAATTACTTTAGGATGCAGTGTTATTTTTGTTTGATTATCTCAAAACTCCAGCTAGAGGACCGATCTGCGTTCTTTGAAGAACGCATTCATTTACTCTATTACTCATATTGCAGACACCAACCAACGGCCGAGGAAAGACCGAGGCGTAAAATGAACGTAGAAATATGGGCATGAAGTGAGTGAGAACCTCGCTGTTGGTTGAACAGAGAAAATAATATATTAGGACGATTTGCACTAATCTTACTTGACACCTTCGTCTACATTGACATTGTAAATCATTGGTAGTTAGTGAGTTGGCCTAAGACTCGCTCTATACTGGCACTAGATTGATAATAGTAATATATAAGTGGTATTTTGTAGGCATTTGCACAGTAAGAAAGCTCCCTATTGTAGGATTATCACAGAACAGAGCCAATCAATTTGGCCAGTAAGTGAAATATTGTTGATAATTGTGGAATTTTTGGCCTACTTGTATAAAAATGCATTAGATAGTTTCATTTTGGACTCGGAAATGATTAAATTTCGAACGTTTTTCACATCGTCATGTCATATTTAGGTGCTGCTGCTGTTGCTGCTGTAACAAACGTCACGATGACGACGAGGACTACTGATACACAACCCCGGATGTCACGTTCTACACGCTCAACGTCACGTGATTCCCGAACGAGAGTCAAACTCTAAATTGGAACATCGGCTGAAATTCGTCATCGAGGGAGGAAAAACAGGTCCGACCTGAGAATTCGAAACGAATTTGATCGTATCAAATATTGCTCAGGAGTGATTTTGTCTCATAACTCGACGGATTGTATATTTTTTGAGAAAAAAAAATTTTGAAGAAAAAAAAAGTCGGAGCCATTTGAACGACATGACATCTGAACGGGATTTAGAAGAACATTAAACTCTTCGGTTTCAAAAGAGACATATCTCAGTCTTGAATAAAATTGTATTGGAAAATATTGTAAATATTTCGGTTCAACTTTTTCAGTGGTCACCAAAAATATGACAAGGTTGACAATCTGTTTCTCGTAAAAATAAAATAAAAACTGAGTAGAATCACAAAAAAATTCGACTGAAGATTATCGTTTTCACAATTCGCCATTTTAACGCAACACAAATACAAATACAACAAAAGCTAAATTTGAGCTTTTCCCCCTCATCTATCGAATCGAGGTTCAAGAATATTTCAAATATGCAATTTTTTATTGGGTGCTTGCTCTTTTTTTGTTTTTATTTGCATAATATCAATAAGCAAAAGCGTACTAACTGAAATCCGTGCTCCGTAACTAGTTGTGATTTGCTCAGTCACACCTCGTTCACAATTGATTGACCAACTATCGAGGTTTCGGTTGATGTTTCAAGGTTCTCATTACGTCATCGCACCCTCCTCGAGAGCTCAAGTGCTCCCTTGTTTGCTCCTACATAGTAGTGGTGGGTTTGTCGAAGATAACCGCCTCGAAGACCGTGAAGTTGAACCAATTGTGTTTCGATGCACTCGGTGATTCGATGAAGGATGATACTTGAATGTAATATCAAGGCCCAAAAACCATAAAATGTATTGAAAAGTTCCATAGTTCCAGTCAAAATGAAGTCAGTAGTGTACAAATTGTATCTAAAACTGTAAATCCAATTATTTTGGACACCCTCGACCATCACACAGTCTTACGCCTTCAATTTTCAATGACATATTATTAATTTATTTTCCCCACATGTTTCTGTTTTCCTCTTTTATTAACATTTTGTCACGTTAACTTAACTTTACTTATAAGAACATGTAGCGTGGCATTCTAAATTTGTTTGCTCCGGTCTTGTATATATTCGGTTTCGAGCAATCCGTTGAGATCGAATCCGCTACTAGTCTTTCAGTGAGCTCAGTAGACTCATCATTTCAGTAGTATGATCATTCGTACATGATCGTTTCCGTCAAACACTGCATAACTAAGTAAAATAATCTTTTCCTAAGGTAGACGCCCTCTACGAAGCACTTCGTCTGAATAGCTGTCCATGTACCGTTGTCGTGTTGAGTGTTGAGGATGTAAATTTATTTGTTCATTTTTGAAATTACGGAATTTAACTAGCAATAAGCTTGAAATTAGCGGGACTTGCATTTTTTCAGGAAACTGATTTCTCTTTCATCAAATGGTCCTTGATATCTCCAACAACTCACAGATACTTAGTACCACATTTAGTTTATGAAATGCAAAAATTGCCAGAAAAACGTTTTTTGGAATGAAAAAATTGTTTATTAATTTTTTTCTTTCAATTTTCAGATTTTTGTGAGGATTTCAAAAATGAAAAACATGCATTATCACGCTTGATTGACACCAAGATTCTTATTCAGTATTAGAACCCTTATTTTTCGAAGCCTGATCGAATCTAATTTGATTTAATTTATATCAATATTTTACTCAAACGCCTTCTTTTTCACTGCGCAAAACGGGAGCCAAGAGAATTCACAACTATTGGGTAGGTTCTCTGTTACGCATAAGAAAACTGAAATTTCAAATTCTGGACTACGGATTGCTCCAAGAGTTACCTACATGAGTTTGTATAGCGTTTCAACGTAAATTCAAGTCGTCCTGTCAGTTTTTGATGAGATTCATCGATGAAATTACGAACGAAATTGAACTTTTATTATGAAGAAACCACCCTTTTGAGGATTATCATTTGAAATGAAAATCACCGAATTGTCAATAAATGCTAGAAAGGATTATAATATCTGAAAAGTCGATGAGCTCTGTTTAGCCTCAAAAAGGCTGTTTCTCTGGTAGATACTGTGATTAACACCTACAAACAAATAAATCAACGTCAAAAATGCAGTTTCAGTATCGGCGGAGCTA
Organism: Cyrtorhinus lividipennis; assembly: GCA_019603395.1. NCBI lineage: Eukaryota > Metazoa > Arthropoda > Insecta > Hemiptera > Miridae > Cyrtorhinus > Cyrtorhinus lividipennis. The sequence goes on from CM033999.1 coordinate 28,934,150, forward strand.
ACCTTGGTTCAAGCATTGCGCAATGGGCAACTTTTGCCCATCCCAGGTGCTCGTTTTGCAAGGAGGAAAAGAGTTGTTGAAGTAAAAACTTTGTTGAATTCGAGGCAACATTCGAGTGTGTCATAAAAGAGGTTTTAATTTTGAAGAAGGTGCATGTTTGGCACATAAAGAGTCACACGATCTTTTCCAATTTGAGATAATCTCTACGTATGTCCACTTTAGCGTAGAATCATCAGCGATATTCCTCATTGACACTCAGCCCCTTGTGTGTGAACAAAACTTCCAAAATATTGTTAGATCTCAAAGGAAATTCTCAATTCTGTTTCGGAGAAAGCTTGAAACTCGTCTCGGTTCTTCTCATTTTCCGGGCTAACCGTAACTTTTTCGGGTTGATCAGCTAACGAAATCGCGGCACCTTTTCTGCCTCCATAACGAGAAATCCAGTAGTTATTTGGAGTTAGCGGTGCATATCCGCTCGCTCGCTGGATGAAAGAGAAACCTGATTCCTGATCGGTCGAATAGCCGTGCAAAGTGTTTCCAAATCAACAGAAATCTGCGTCTCTTGTTGCGTCTGTTCTTGATCTGTCATTCTTTTTGTAGAAAACGAAACATTTCATAATCTTACCAGCTACCTTCGTTCTCTTATTTAATATATACAATAATTTATTCCACTCAATCACTCCTATGGCTGTACAACTGTCCATTTTCTAGTTTTTCTACAGTCGAATTTGAACAATTTTGTGACCCACCTGATTAAAAAAAAAAAAAAAAAAACTTACGGCGACAAATAATGTCTTTACCCGCTTGTAAAATTACAAGCGATACTTGTCTATAATGTATAAAATTGTGCCCACGCACACCTGCACAACCTCCAACTCACTCTCGTCTCTAAAATGAATAAAATATTCGACACAGTTTGTTGAAAGTTCGAACCATTTTCGTACCGAGAACGACTTTTTAGGTTTCACTGTAAGATAATAATGTGATATTTTTGTGTAAAAATACTTGACAACTTGTCGTAGAATATAGCGTAGTTGAGGAAGTGGGCCAAATCAGAAGGATTTCAGTGGGAAAATTTGTTTAACCACATTTCACTATTTCGTGAAATTGTGATTTGTATGTCGTCATGAGATTAGTCTTGATTTGGCCTTCCTCCTAATAAAACGTTTAATTTTTGTAATAAATACACATTTTTTGTTTATTTGTAACTGTTAATAAACGGCTGAAATTTGTTAAGTGACAAACTGGAAGCCGTCATCGTCATAGCTGTGGTAAACGTATTGTTGATGAGAATTTCGTAGGGTGAGCTTTTTTATACTCAGAAGTACCACTTTCGAACAAAATTCACAATCCAACCACTACCTTGATTCTTGAATAAGTGTAAGTATGTTTTTTTTTTTATCTTTAGGTGTGCCGTTTGTGATGAAGATGAGTAAGAAGGCGTTTGGATCTGACGTAACTAGTGGTGTCTTCGAAAGTTGTATTCATTTTCGGTTATTGTTGGGATTTCGACAAGGGGGTATAATCCGTTCGCGAGATTCCATGAACTGTAACTTCCGAAGAGCGCGTTGAAGGAGCTGTATGATCGAGTTGCTGAATTTGATTTTTGGCCCATTGGAGGTTTAATACGATGTCAAAGCCTGCGTTATAGTGAAGACGATTCCTCGTGCAGGCATGTGACTAATATGCGTATGTGCTTGTTATGAGCCACCAGTAGCAGGTGGGAAGAGCTGCAGAGTTTTTGGTGACCTATAGGTTATCCTCCGCGGAAAGGATCAAACAGTTTGATACTGGACAGTCACCAAAGCAAATATTGCAGCACAAGTCTTCCTCGTTGTAACAGCAGGGATTAATAATTTTAATCAATTGTCCGATAAATTAATTGCCAACTTATTCACCCCAACTTGGGGTCGTCTTCATGGATTGTGGAGCCAAACGTTGTCCCTTTGATTATTACGAGGACTCATGACTCTTTTCGTGTCTTTAACTGAAGATTATTACGAAGCTACTTCACGAGCTTCTTGGAGTCCATCCTGGAGCGTTTCGACGTACTTTAGCAACTAATCCTCTTCAGGACGTGGTCCGAATAGTAGTTGGAGAGGCATTACCTACTTGACCTACGTAGGACACCCAGCCACTCATAATGAGCTATGGTTTGCACCCGCAGTAAGACAGAATTGATACCCGACCCTGATAAAAACAGAAAAATTAGTTCTTATCGCATTACCCGACTTTTATAGTTGCTCTTCAGCCTCAAGGAAGAGAATTTTGAGATTGTAGAAACGACCCACACATTTTTAATCACACCTTCACTTACTGTGGAGACTGTCCTAAGTCTGCAAAAAGTTAGAAGGCAAATTTTAGGTTCCAAATGGTAAATGGTAAAAAGGCACCTAGAGGAGGGGTTATGGGTTAGCCCCAAGCGCGGAAGCCTGGTGGCTTGTTGTGCTTCTCTAGGTGTCTCATTCTTCAGTCCACAAACAGCCCTAGTCCCCTGATGAGGGTTGTTAGGTTGTGGACTAACGTATTGCAGGGTACGGTTCTTATTGGGGTTTGTGTCCCAAAGAGGATGTATCTGCGGGATGTGAGTGCTGGGCACTCAAAGATTATGTGAGTTGCAGTTTCGTCTGCTTCCTCACAGAATCTGCATAGAGTTGTTGGTTGTGTTACCCCTATGCGGTTCAGATGAAAACGCAGAGGAGCGAAGCCGGTTAGTAGGCCAACTATCGCTCTTAGGTTGCCGCGTTTAAGTCTGAGTAGGTCCTTGGTGAGTGATGGATGGGGTTCTGCCACCATACGCTTACTGTGGACATGTCCCTCAATATTCCGCCATCTGTCGGTGTGTTTCTTGTGCTTCCACTCCTTGATGGCAGCTCTGAAGGAGCTTTTGGGCAAACCTACAGCGGCTCTGGGCCCACAAAGGGGGTTTTAGAGCCCCTCCTGGCCAGCTCATCGGCTTTTTCGTTGCCCTCAATTCCCCTGTGCCCCACCACCCACTCAAGGGACACTGTATTGCGGGCCGCTAGAGCACAGAGAGTCTGTTCACAGTCCTTCACCACCTTTGATGAGATGTTGGGTGCTGTGAGTGCTTTAATCGACGCCTGGCTGTCGGAGAGAATGCGGAGGTGTGCATTAGTATGTCCTCTCCTCAGACTCTCCAGGGCACATGCATTGATTGCCAGAATTTCGGCCTGGAAAACGGAGGTGTATTTCCCTAGTGGTGTAGAGTATTGCCACCTAGGTTTGGCTCCATACACCCCAGCACCTGTCCCTGTTACCATTCTGCACCCATCAGTGTACCAGATCAGGTCACTGGGACAGCACTGTATGACCCTTCGCCCCGCAGAAGTCATTGATGACTTATATTGGTGGGGTATGGAGGGAGTTCTAGGTTCCAACTAATGAGATCATTTTCTTCTTCTACTTCGGATATCCAACGTGGGTGCCCAACGTCAAACTAGGTTTTAGCTCCAGTCAGGTGTCTAATGTAACCCTATTTCGGCCTTGGGTGTCTACCGTAAGGACCCCTCCCATAGAGGAGACATGTCGAAGGGTGACCCACACTAGTCGTCTCAGATGCCCTTTACTTAAGGAAAGCCACAGTCTCTCCCAGTCCCAGCTGATGATCCTGAGCCATCTTTGCCATCATCTTGTTCAGGGTTTGGCGAAACCACTCAACGTCGCTTTTTGATCTCAGTGGCGTGGTCAGCGTCTTCTTGATCCAATGTTGGTTCATGACATCTTGCAGGGTGAGACTCGATGTTACGTCCCTAGGTCTGAACGAACTTCAGTTAAAACTCATAACATTTATGAGATGTAGCCGCCTAGAAACAAGTGGAAATTATTAAGAAGCTCCAATTGTTATATCGACTTGATATTTGAAACTTTAAGACGGTGGACGATTATTTCTTCGTTTCTTCACATTGCAACCATTTGAACCCCGAATAGAAAAATGTAATTGTAATTTCGATTGTCCTGAGGCTCTGAACCTAAGACACAGATTACGTAAATTTGATGCGAGAGTGGAAGCTCGCCTCTTGTCAAAATCTGTCTAGATTTGATTGCCAATGTGCGTATGTGAGAAGATAATTTTACCTCTCTAGCACAGACGAACAGTGCTGAGCTCAGGTATAACGGCATTTTCTCTCCTCCGTGCAGCCAAACTGTGATCTCGTATTCTTCTATTGACCTGATTGCGCTTCACTTGTGAAAATTCGATCAACTTTTGATTAATCACTAAGAAATAGGAAATAATCAGTGTCGGATCACTTCTCTTAAAAGTTAGTGGGCTCTCCTCATCAATAATGATGAAAGTTTTCGAGAACTAACTTAGAACGGCGCCCTTTGATGGAATTCTGTAGAACTGATCCTGAATATTCGAGGAAAATCTTCTCTGTGAAGCCTCAAACCGCAGTTAGCTTCCTATTTCATTTCTGTCCCCTGAAGTCATTGATGCCAGCAGAAGCTGCTTATAACCATCATGTTGACCTCGAGTTTCTATACTTTTTCAATCTAAAATTGACGCAAATTTAGCCGCATCTTTGGCAAAAATGCAAATAATCATAGAGGTTAACACCGATATAAATTTTGCTCGAGCTGCCATTCCACCACCTAGTTACGCCACAAAAAATCTAAACGCAGTATCCGGTTGTCATCAAAATTGTCTCGTCGATATAATTATTTTTTGAAAAAATTTTCCAAAAAAAGTAGGACTAGTAAGAAAACGACTGTAAATAATGAATGATCTATGTTTTCTAAGTGTAAATGTTTTTATAGGTGTTGAGTTGAATGTCAAAACCGTATAAATGTCTCGTTGTTACCGTCGTAGCCGTCATCTTGGTGTAACTTTACAGCCTCACCGGACAAATTCCGCAATTTTAGTTGATTTCGCTGTATATATTCGATGTATTTTCAGCAGTATCAGTTGATTCGCTTTGGGTTTGATGTTAGAATTCCGAAGGTAGGTTCGGAGAACCGATAGACCTTTCAACGGTTGGTAGGTTTTTTTGGAACAATAATATTTGATAGGCGGAGCAACAATGTTGTTGTTTATATATATTTTTCATAATAAAAATTAAATGTATGTGGAGAACGGAAATGACTTATTTGAAATAGAACCTCTAACCCTCGTTTACGTTGTTACGTACTAAGAATTCAACTATTAAGAATATTCAATAATTTTTTGATCAGAAATGTTCACACGCAAAATTTTCACCGCAGAACCAAACAAAATAATACTCAAACTTACATGCCTTATTGAACTAAGCAGGGTGGCACGTTAATAAAAATATTAGGTTTGAGGAGATAAGATAGCTTGTACCCACAACCAAAACATGAAAACAGGTTGATTATTCAAGGAATAATCGAAAAGAAGACATTGCGACCAAGAACAAGCAAGTAGAAAAATAAGAATGAGAATAAGTATCATGGTTGAAGACCTAACCAAAGTTCTTGCGTTCCGGTCAGCTCTCGCTTCAGATATTTAAGTGCCCAATCGTCAAAAACAACAATTATGATTAGAGAACTAGTATTGAACATCTTGATCCTTCCATTGGTTGGTTATTCCTTGAATTATCTACCTATGTTTTCATGCAAAAAATCAATCTCTCCAAATCGGTCCAAAAAATTTTTCTGGACATTTCAAGGTGTCTTGGTCAAAATGAGCAAATGTTCATCCGCCATCCTCGCCGATTTTTAGTAGAAATTTTCAGTCCGATCGGACCAAATTTGGGGGGGGGGGGAGGGGGAATGGGTCAAAATGTGTATTTTGAAATCCCGGCGATCCAGGCGTGTGGAAAATGACCCCCATTTTCCACTAAATTTCGGACGCTGAATTGATTGGAATGAATCTCTATGATCCTGGTTCGAGGAATAACCAACCCCTGTGAAAGAATTTGTGGCGTTTTATTATAACTCTACAAATTATTGTCAAATAAATGCAGGCAAATTGACACTTATCTAAAGTTTCTTGTTTTGATTCGAACATGTTATTTCGGTTTTACACTGCTTCATGACTGCCTTCATAGTGGAAATGCAATTCAATGATTTTGACAGAAGTAGAAGCATCATGCTTCTTGAAATTTGTTAGTTAGAGCGTGTTTAGTTAACTGCTGACAATTCTAACAATTCTGACGCTTGGAAGACGAGCTGCTGCCCTTTCCTGTTTCACCCTGCATTGTTGGTAGGTATAGTCTGCTGTGGAAACTTGGTACTGCTCAAATCGTCGAGCTGGAAAAAGTAATGAGGGTCTTGGAAGTGTCTTCATAGAAGTACCACTTGAATAGATCATGCCAGAATTGCAGCAGTTGATCGTTATAGTTTATTATTCTCTGAATAATACGGCCTCATGCATATTGTCAGTTTCCGTCTTGATGAATATAGCCGTTCATTTATTTTTATTTTATTTTTTTTTTTTTACTCTCATGGTTGAATACCATAATTTTGTCAAACAACATACAATTGACTCAAACAAGTAATTTGCAGCACTAGCTTGCTGGTACGTTCGTACTCAATCATCCTATCTCAATAATTCTCCAAGACTTCTTTTGCCAACTTTTTTCTTTCAACCACAAATCAACCGGTAAGTGGCACTGTACAAGAGGCAGGCTGTATTTCCGTATTGCGCCACGCTCGACAATACTTTTGCGTAACATCAAAATCAAAACCTACTTCTTGAGCACAATGATCCGTGATGGTTAGTCGCCGACCCGAATCCGCGCTCTCCAGCACCCACAATTAGCCTTGTTGGCCAATCGAGGATCGATTCGACTACGGATATAATTAGACAAGGTCTCTTGTTGAGATCAAGGTCCTTAGGTCTTCAGGTACTGTTGAAAGTCATGAATTTAGTCCTTGGGGTCGCTTTTCGCTTGCTTATTGTAGGTTTTTGTTGATTCAGGATAACTTTCAAATATATTCAATTATATAGCATATAGGAACTAGTTCTTTCATTCAATTTTCCCTCTTATTGGGGGGATAGTTGGTATTGGTATAGGTAATATTGATATTTTTATATTAGAGGTAATACACATAGTTGCATTTCTCACATATTGATATTGAAAAATATCGAGCACAGATATTTTAATATCAAATCGTACTTAAATATTTCCAAGTATTGTACAGCCCCTTGATTGTCCTTTCATCCCAGAAAATGTATTAATTCGATTAAAAAAAAAAAAAAAAAAAATTAAGCATTTAGATCTGGACACCATGAAACGTATACAAAAAAATTTTGGGGCTCAGGACCTTGGACATAATTACAAGGAATAACCAACCAAAAGGGTCCTAATATTTGCCATTTCCTGGGAGCTAGTGAGCAGGTTGCAGTGCTGCCATTTAAATTCGAATTAAACGGCTATAAAATAGAAGAGAACTGATATAAAATAGATAGTTCAAGACAGAAGACACTCCCGCAGGTACTTTCCTTCAGATTGCATCCTGAGGGACACTCCCCAGGAATTTTAGTTAAGTTTTTAGGGGTAAACCTCAAGCGAGTTGGAATGCAAGACCGGGTTCCTCACGGTTTCGTCCACATCAAACTCATTAAATTCGCAGGTGGTATTACCAGAAAATGTCACCATTTTTAAGCAATGTGCTCCTTTGCTATTCCCATCCTTCTCTATGGGAATGTTTTTACACACCGCAGGAACATTATCACGGTGATGCGAAGTCAAATTTCAGGCACACGTTCTCAGTACGAAATCGGATAGCTCAAGTCCCAGACCACAACCGCGAATGTGACAATCAGTGTGGTTAGAAAACTAGCATAAAAATTCCCTACCGGCCAGTTTTCCCTATTTTAGAAGTGCTCAGGCTAAAATAATTCGATTTTGTGGCTGCCTCCAGGGGCTTACACAGCTAAACAATCAATTAGCTACTTTTCTCTAACAGTGCAGCTCGAATAGAAGACTAACAGAGAATAGTAAAACATGATTTTCTTTTTCCTCAAAAATCAGGTAATTTTCATATCATCATATTGTTGCTTATCGGCAATATATCGACACCAATATATCGGTTTGTAGGATCGATGGAAGAGTACTGATACAAATATCGGTTACCGATACAGCATACTATTGATACTGATACTGGAGCGTTAGTCCTTGTAAAATCATAAAGCGACGATTTTGCGGATCGGCCATTTCAGTTGTGGTGCAGATTGTTGCAAAATAACATTGCAATGTCGCCAATAAATTATTCTGCCGAATTTCAATTTTGAACGCTAAATTTGGGTCAATTTGGGTCGCCGCCACTCCCCGAACAAAGCCCGCCACCCTCGTCAGTGTGAACTGGTTCGATCGGCCCCGTAACTAGCGCCACGTTTCGGCTCAAGATCTCACCACGTTCCCCGGTTCCCGCTCAATCCCACCCTTTTCCCGCACCCGTCCCGCCTCCGGACCAATCCCGCCCCCACCTAGCAGGATACGACGAAGGGTTGAAACGACTGCGGAGCGTCGGGCGGGAGGAGCGCCGCCGTGGGGCCCTGCGCGTTTCAAACCGCCGTTTGCCGTAGCCAAGGAACGTACCGTCCCGTCACTTGGCGACAACACGTCGTAAGGTGAGCTATCGTACGAATAAACGCCGAACGGTCTCTTCCTCTTTCTCTCTCACCCGCTCACCTTTTCTACACGTAGCTCGCTTTTCTACATGTAGCTCATCCTTTCTACTCTCAGAACGACGATTTTTAAATGTTATTGAGACACCGTAGAAATCGCATGTTTAGGATGCTACTCAGTAGAAATCACGCGAAATTTCGCTTTTCTTCTTCTTTATCCAGTTTCTTCTTCTGCATCCTTCTCTCTCTTTATTGAGAATTAACAAGAACACAAACAAAAACAGAAAAAAAAAAAATTTGTGTACCTACTAAAATTAATGTATGAAAATCACAGGAACTATATCGTCAAGACGAAAAAAACAAAAACAACAAAGATTGACACAGAAATAAATTTTCTACTCATCCCTTTTGGACCATATTCACTTCTACAGTGATGGACGGAGAGCTTAAGTTGAAAGAAATTTCGAACGCGCTTTTCTAGATGCTGATTGTCCCATTCTCGACACTAAATCCAAGTCAACGGGAAAGGAAATATTAAGTTATGTTAATTCTTAAGATGTTAAACAAATTTGGTACAGGTGGCCAAGGAATTTCCCAACTTCGTTAAACAAGTAGGTTAATGCGGAGCGAAGACTACTACGACGATGATAAATTCAATAAAAGTTTCAACAAGGCAAATCCTACTGTAAGATTTGGTGTGATTTATTTATACCGCGTGAAAAACGTTGTAGGCAGTACAAAGATGTATCAATCGGAGGAACTATCGTCTTCATGAGTGTTGAGAAAATTATGTGTGTTCGTCAATTACTTGTCAGAGTCCCATGTGGATCGTTTAATGTCCGAAAATGTGTGGGAGACCCGTGACGATCTCAAAAAGTTTCTTAAAAACAAATTAGTCTTAACTTCGAGCCTTCGACGATTTTTATTTGTAAGGCAATCGGGGTAAAATTGAATCAGTTACTACTGATTGCTTTAGGTTTATAATTTTTAGTATTATTTATTCCCTTCACCATGAAGAAAATATCCTAAAAAATCCTTTACGTCTCAAAAGGTGAGTGGTCAGAATGTGAAATGGCCGTCCGGGCTAGAAAAGGCCTACGATATTGCTATTAAATGGTACCATCAGCCTAATCACCCAGAGCGACGTCAGAGTGTGGGTATTTTATTATTTTATAGACATTCGGGGGTCAAACGTGCGGACCGTAAGGGTATCACTTTCCACCCCAGTTTGAACTCTGAATCTATTAAGATAAGTTTTGGACCGATTGTCGCTCAGTGGATAAAAATTCATGTGGTGGTGGTTTCTAGAGGGTAGTTCGTATGGTGGTGGTTCCTGTGCTTCCTATGGGGATTCCCGTTTTCTTATCAGGTATTTGTTTCCCACCCAGGACCTCTGAGGTACGCTTTCGTATCCAAGTTAGAGCGTTTTTCGTTATTTCTTCTTTTATTCTAAATTTTGTAATATATTTAAACTAGCGTTTTGGGTTTTGATTCTTCACACTTTAATTCTCAGAGGAGGAAAATACGGGGAATAATGAAATACAGGTATAGAGAATTTTATGTTAAGATGAATGTAGCTGTACTGCAACGACGATAAATGAGAAAGAACTGATTGTTATCGATATCGAGTACTGAAAATGAAAATAGAATTTAAAATTTTGATTATTTTGTTTGTATTTGGAAAATACTTAAAAGCAACGAGCAAAAGAAACCAATTAATATTGCTCACATTGGGGGACGCTAGTTCAATAGGTCAAGAATTCTCAAAACGCTGCAAATTATTACATAACGGTGTACTATTCTTGTTGGATTTTGAAAATTCGAGAACGTTTTTCTGTGAGAGATCTGAAATAAAAGTAAAACTTAGTGTTTTTACTCAGCTCGGACAAAGGGCACTTCACCTTCACTGAAGAACAACACAACAGTTGCTTAAACCTTCTGGGAAACTTTTTTGCGTTCAAAAGCATTTAAAAGACAACTCTTGCTCAAAAAACTTGCCCTGGGCGCAGCTTTATTCCACAAATATGGTAGAACGTTAAAAACGGACCGCTTTGGGCCGAAGCAGAGATGAATTCCGCTTGGCTACTTCTGAAATGAAACGGAAACTCTCCCTTTGGCTATTAATTACCGTGAAAAGTTGTTCAACTGAATGGACACCCTTGAATGGAGTGTGTGGACACCCTTCGTTTCTCGAGTGTTCGTCGCTGGTATTGTCGTCTCATCCTCCGAACCAGCTCGACCCGCGTGTATTGCGGGTGGGGTTGACATTGCGAGCGTTCACCAGTTGTTCACAGTTATTCATTGTTATTTTATTCTTTTTTCACACGGGGATTTGTGAGCTACGTGGTGGTTGAACACGATAAATGATTGAAAGATTCTCATGCAAACATTTCAATGGGTTGTTTTAGTGTGTCGGAAAATCTCGGTCCTGCAGTGATTCCCTATGCTTTGGGCCACAATGAACTTTTGGTTGCCCATTTTGAATATGTGCTTTCGAGATTTCTGCTACCTAGGCGTGTGGGGTATCATTTTACACTGAATTTCGGTAGCTGAATTCAATTATGTGTGTCCCAGAACGATTGGCACCCACCGGAAGAGGTTATGGGTCAAATTGGGTATATATTACCCATTTTGTATACTTGTTTTCGGGATTTCTGGTACCTAGGCGTGTAAGGTATCATTTTCCACTAAATTTTGGACCCTAAATCGATTGGAATGGGTCTGGGAACCGCCACACCCACTGTTTCCCCCATTCGAGGAATAACCAACCCGTGTGTAAGAATTTGCAGATTTTTTAGTTTAGGATGCACTCACCCAACTCACACATTATCTGTTATACAGCTTAAAAAAATAAATAAATAAATAAAATAAATAAATAAATAAAAACATGAAATCAAAAACGAATTTGAACGTGAAATACTCATTCACAGCCAGTAATTAATATGTTACCCCACAGTCCATGTTACCCTGTTAAAATGCTGTTGAACATGAGGAGATTCAATTAGTTTGCCTTGTATGTGACGCTCAGAGACACAACATAACATATATAAGAAACAAGCGTTATTGCTTGCTTCTTTAACTTCTGGTAAAACTTTTGTCCAGGATGCGACAATTGCGTATCTTGTCTAGTATTCCAGCGTGGGTAACGCTTATTGACTCCGTGATAGAATGAACGTGTGCAGAATAAGTTCTTTATTTGAGAAATGACACAAGAGAGACAAAAGAAAGACGCGGAACGGTTAAGGGATTCGACAGTGATCACTGCTGCCTATTTCTGACATTGATGTGTGCGTTATTCTTAGTTTAATTAAGATAAAATCATCAATGTGGACACTGTCAAAGATGAAAACGCCGTTGAAGGTTTCATTCTATTCCAAATAGAAACACCACAGAGTGAAATTCCAAACATTCAAATAGTTTTGGAAGTGTCACAATTTGACATAGCAAGTAGCGTTTTCATAACCTCAATTTCGTTGAAGAATTCACGTTTCTTTCGAAGTGAATTGCGGTTTGTTCTGTGAAAAATGACCGTGGCGAATGGAGGTAGTGTAGGTGAAAATAAGTAATTTGGAAAGCATTTTCCAAATAATAGGCCATTGAGAGAGGTCTTGCGAGTTATTATATCATGATAATACAGGTTGGTCGAAAAGCTTCGAAACTTTGTATGTTTGACTCGAGTTTGGCTTACCAATACTGTAAGGTAAATGAGTATGTATATTATATTTATATTTTTCCTCGATAGCCGAACAAAATGGAAGAAGCCCGAGAAAAAACTCGAATCGACGATGGAAACGAACCCGATATCGGTTTAACTTACTTGTCACGAAGACTTTCCGTGACCTTTATCCTCCCGGGAAGAGATTATTGCGGCCACTTTTCGTCGTGCTCGTGTTGTTTCTCCTTCGTATTTTATCGCTCTACGTGACGTTCTTCGCGACTCGCGTTAAACTCTGAATATCGTCACGTTGTTGGCAGGGGTTTCCCTTCTTCGGATACAAAAGCGTTTATCGGAAAGCTCGAAAGGATTTTCAGATTTTTCTCTCATCGTTTTGCGCATGTTACCCTTTGTAATGATGCGAGTAAATGTATTCTGTGGATTGAGCTGGTAAACAGTAGTTCCTCAACAAAGTTTGACTTTAATAATTTCTGTCGGATTTTGTCGCAAGAAACACAATCATATATATCCAACATTTGGCCACATTTCAGGACAAAAACGTATTTTCTTCATTGCACTTATTTCGGCGTTACAACTTCGCTGATTTTAAATATTAAATACCTACATACATTATTTTTATCGAATTTCTTTTCCTCCAAAACCGGCTTGAGATGGTGCACTCTTGTGGTCACCAATCGAAACTTCTTGCCACCAAGTTAGAACCAAATAACGTTCAAAATATAATTTTTTGACAAAATAATTTTTCTTATGTGATAATGTCGCTTGTTTCTCAATAATTCAGATAGTCAATACAACACTGAAAAATACATTATCGCAATCCCTGTATACTTGAGGTAGGTCTTTTTTGATCAGGTTTGAAATCCACTTTTGACCTTTCAAGTTCAAGAGCCCTGTATCCACCCCATTTTCATGCCTCTAACGTTCCTCTATGCAAACAATTCGGCGGAAATTATGCTGAGACTCATCTTAGACTGCTGGTCCGTATAAACAGCTAAGCGAGGTCTTGAGAAATCGGCGTCTTCCTTCATGGTTTATCCATGTCTCTGGGTCGACTCTTGAATTGAGATGTTCAGGCGATTTGATTAAGAGGGTGTGCAGTGTTTTTCCAGGTGGCACATGGAAATGAGGGTTGGAGTGTACACAGCGAATAAAACGGTCGCGTTGATAAACCCTTCGGAACTTTACTGCCGTGATAAATTGAAGGGGCCGTATATACGCTGAGCGGGGGAAAAGGGTCGGATAAGTGTTTGCATTTAGATAAGCTTTTCCTAGTAAAAATACTGAAAACCGGCGAGAGAGGGCTGAGTTAGAGCCGAATACTGACCCTCCATATAAATTCACTCCAGGGAATAAATATTCAGTTAATTAGGTTTTCTGAGGGGATCGAGTGAGGACGCGGAGGAAAACTTTGCTCATCCCGACTCCCGAGATTTCGCCTTAGGTCGTGATAGGAGTTTCCCTACCCGAAACTTAATAAGGACCCGTAGAAACAAAGCCATTAGTCTTGTAGGTCGAATAGTTTCCCTCTTCTCAACTCCCTTTTTCCTCCTACCTCCGAAGCACTCAGCCTAACTGCTTCTGTAGGGCTTTGCAGGCTAAAAACTGAGGTTCCTCGGAGAGCGTTTTCTTGCCATCCTCCCGGCTTCGTCTTCCTCTTCGAACAATTCCGCTTTCAAAAACAGGACGTCAGCGACTTCCTTGCTTTCAGTCCCACCCTTATTTATCTTCCCCCTTCGGAGAAGAAAACCAACTCTGAGCTAAGTAAACGCTGAAGTAATTTCGTATTTACATTGTTTCCTTAGCTTCGAATCTCTTGATTCGAGCCCCCTTAGATCAACCACGACTTCTCTTGACGGGGAAGTGGGAGGGGCTGCTTAGAAGACAAGTTGAGCATGTAGAACAACATTAGGTTTTAGTTACAACAGCTTCCTTTACAAATTGATAGGCGCCTTGTATGATGTCGTAACTTTTCTAAATTCCTAAATAATTTGACGTCGCAAAAAGAAAGAAAAAAAAAAAAAAACGGAAAGTAAGTACCTTCTGTGCCAATGGCACAGAAGCTCTCACACAAATCTATCTGGACCACATACATATATTTCACCAATAATTTTAAGAAAATAAGTAAGTATATACAGATTTCCCTCCCTTGTGAAAAATGGAATACAAGTGAAAAGGCAAAGGCAATTTAGAGGTTCTGGTGATTTGAAAAATGGTACAACACGCTTTAATGGCAGATTCCATAGATATTTGATTACTGTTTGTGTACCTCAGTTTCTGAAAAGATCATCAATACCCGTTCAGAAATGGTCTAGATTAAAAAAGTCAATTGTCGGTCCGCAGTCCCACGGACCAAACTTGATGTTCAGTCATTCCGGTTTTGGTTGGTTATTCCTTCAATAGTCAAGTAGGGGGTCAAAATGTTCTCAAAAATGATTTTTGAGATTTTTGGCGATGTAGCGTGTGAGTTATCTAAAAAAACGAAAAACAATGATTTCCGAAGATGCGGCCTTGGATGGTCCATACCTTTGAATGTGTGTTTTCGAGGTTTTCTGGACTAGGCGTGTGGGTATCATTTTCAACTAAATTTGGACCCTGAATCGATGGAATTGGTCCGGGACCCACCACACCCACTGTTTCCCCCATTTCTCCCATGTGAGGAAATGAGTCTACATGCGCCTGGTTCGAGGAATAACCAACCCTTGTGTAAGAATTTTTTCTTTCGCTCTTTCAATTTTGAAAGTGAAAAGCAAGGGTTCCACTGCCTTAGAGACTCAAGAGCAAAACAGTGGGGTTACTCGAGTATGTCAAATTGCAACTTTAAGATTTGTAGTTTTCATTAGGCGAAATAAAATGAATGTCCAAAAATGTATTTTCGTGCGAATGAATAACTTCACTGTGGAGATCAGGCGACGTAGCTATAATACGTCTCCTCGGAGCTTATACCTTTCATCGAGGCTTCGTGTACACGATACGAGACCCAATCTACACTCACGCCTACCCTATTAGGGCACCGGGGCTGCCATCCCGCAACGCCATTCCTATCAATTATGGCGCCACCCGACCAACCGTGTGGTCTTAACCTCGAGTAATGAGTCAATCGATTCTCACCCCTCACCCATCCGTACCAACTAATCTGGTGAAACCCATTTCCCCAACCCGAAAATCTCCAATTTATTAGCAATCCTGCGGTTTTGGTCTCCCGTGTATTCCGAGTCGTTTGCGGTGTGCATACTCCAAACATCAACCCGGGCCCTCCCAAGGGTGTTCTCAACACGACGGTGGTATTCAAATGAGGTAACCACGTAAAATTCCCCGGTTAATCGGCTCAAAAATTTAATTTACACACGTACTTGAACTGAAATTAATTGAATTTAAAAAAAGGTTCCCAGAAATGGATCCCTAAATAAAAAATAAAAAAAAAAAAACAGGGACCTCCTGTTGGAGGGGAGAAGAGGGGGGGGGGGTAGTTGAGATTGGGATGCTCTTACTGCTTTTGGGAAAGTGGAATTTAGTTCATGGAGCTGTAAAATAACCATGTTGATCCGGATTTGATTTGGATTTCCTGTTGAAAATTACCCACTCCATGTTATGTCAACCAAGATTCAACGTTTACCTGTTCGCTCCTCATCAGACTTCTTATCATTTCGTTCCAATCGTTGCTAAGGTCTGCCATGATGGCATGAACGCCTAAAAGACCGGAGGAAACTCAAATTTCAAAATCGTAACTGGGCGACACTAATGCGAATCAGAATTGCAGTAATTTCGAAAAGTTCACGAATTACGTGTTACATGAAGCGATGAGTTCGTTGATGTACAATTTTTGATCCGTAGTAACTCTTAAAAACACTGACATTGGAGATAAGTGAAAAGAAAAAGCATCGTTTCTTAGTCCTATCCTGAAATCAAAAATATAATCCTAATTTTAAAAACTAAGTTTTTTCCTCTCTAAAACCTTCGCTTTCTTAAACCCAAACCCATTGTCCTATTCAGCATTAATGTTCCAACAGGCCCTAATACACATTTACTACGAAAAGCGGATTCCTAAAGCAAAAATTGCAGTTCAAACATCCGAAAAAGACATTTCTAAAGTACCTACTAGAAGACAGGCCAACTTCATTTCCAAAAAACCTTCCGGAAGCAACCAAATCTCAAGAAAACATGAAGGTTCAATCAGACCTCTTATGTCATATTCCCTCTCCCCACGTTCTAATGCTGTTCCTACCCACTTGGTATAGTGTGACTGGCCTGCCTTTAGCAGCAAACACGGAACGAAAATCTACCGCTTTTCCGCCTTTAAATTTTAATTTTTCCAATGGATAGGTATTAAGCGATGACCAGCATATTATCAGGAAGCTTATAAAGTGGGCATGTTTTCATGAAATTCACTGCCAATTACTAGTGTTTTATTCACAATTTCCACACATTTTACAGGAATTACGTTCTTTATGAGTTGATAAAAAAAGTACGAGTAGCATTTTAAGAAAAACATAAACAAAATAACAACGGGAACGGATGGAGATAGAAAGGTTGGCGGCGATATACTTCATTTTTTGAGTTATTCCAACTAATCCTTTCCTTTACACGTAGCGGAAAACACCCTGTATAGACCTCGGTGAAACGGAGTAATCAACTGACGTAAAAGAAATACATTTATTACTGTATCTAAAAGGCGTGAATATCCCGCATATATTTTTTTTCTCGTTTCGCCTTTTTCATAAGTGGTTTCCTGGAAAACCTTCGGTGAAGTTGGATAACGACGAGCTTCGAAAAGGGTGAAATTCGACGAGGTGCCACTTATGAAGAAGAAACTTGGTACTTTTTTTACGCCTCGCTCGCGTAATCTTTTACTCCAAGGGAAATAACTTTCTGAAATACGGCGTGGGTGGGCGGCCTTCATCTGCTCAGCCGTAATTGAACATGATGACGTCAGAGTTAACATTTTTTGGCATAGACAATCAATTTCCAGTCTGAAGTATGAAAGAAGGAAAGTTAGGTATTGACAGCTGAACTAATTGTAGCGCCATATTTTTGTGGAAGGAAAAATTTTAAATGTAGACCAGAAGACAATACAATCAACCAGTGAATATTTTAATAACTTTGTCTTTTCAAGATTACGAGTATTTGGCCATTTTCTGGAGCCTGGAAACGTTGCAGAAAACTATGCAGACAATAAACTGCATATATGTCTCGTCCCGGACATAGATACTATCGAATTATTATGCAACATCGGTGAAACAGATAGTGATAGTGGTAGTGACTAACCAACCACAGTTGCTAAGGTCGTGGTTTCCATTCGTCAACCAAGCCAATTGACAAGAGGTTCGAGACCCACCCCCAATGCCCCAACCAGTTCCCCCTCTCGGTAACTGCTCCTTATTCCACAATCAGGAGTCACCGTCTCTCTGATCACTGATTAACTTGTTGTTGTTGTGTGTTGTCTTTTTATTTAATTCTCACTGTCATTTTCTTATTGCCATGTTTACATCGCTCATTTCACTATGTCGTTCTTCTAAAGATAACCAACTTGTTTTGAATGAACTTCGTTCATGGTGATGTAACGCACGACATCCTCAACCGGAATAATTTAGAGTTGGGTGTATGTTGGAGTTGGATTAGATGTAGAACAGTTCTACAACCCGTAGTAAGTGAGAAAATTGCCGATATTAGATGGAAAATCAATCGCCACGTTAGATGGAAAATCAATTTTTTTTTTTTTGGATTTTAGGACGAACAAAACTGAGTCTCTATATTACAGAAGGTCCCCCTCACATATCTATTACTGAATAAAAAGTAGAATATCCTTCCTAACGTTGTCAATTAGCATAGAATGAAAGCGAAACCACTGACATCGTACTGAGCTATCTAGGAATATTAGAAAAACTTGTTCGTGGGAATAATATAATTAATAATAATAATATTTCTCCCATGTTTTTCTTATATTCCTAAATAGATTGAATGAATGAATAAATGTGTTTATTTCACAAAAAAGTACACATATAGTTCCACGAATAACATTGATTTGTATTGCATTTATTAAATGACAGGAATCTATAACTGGAATGGAAATATCCTAGCACCAAGAGGAGAATCAACTACTGAACCAGTTCCTTATAATCCTTACTTCGTTGATAGAGAGAAACCTCAAGAAATATAGAAGAAATATTACTCTCACATACAACAAGCAATACTATTTTTTATAATCATATCAAAATAATAAAGTTCACCTCTCAGTTGTCAACACTGTGAGGCCTCCTTGTTTACTCTCTACTGACGCTTGGCGTTGTCTTTCTGGTTGCGGCTGAGAGCTTGTTGAGATCCAAGAATATAATAATTATATAATAATAATAATAAATAATAATTAATTAATTAATTAACAATAATATAATTATTATATTCTTGGATCTCAACAAGCTCACAGCCGCAACCAGAAAGACAATGCCAAGCATCAGTATAGAGTAAACAAGGAGGCCTCACAGTGTTGACAACTGCGAGGTGAACTTCATTATATTGAACGAATTATTCGTTCAAGTGACTAAGTGTTGTTCAATTTATTATTAAATCCAGTATTATCCATATTCAGAGATCAATATGTAAATAAGAAGTGGTTCATTTCATGTGTATGGAATTCAGTAAAGAAACACCGATAATTTGGCGCGGTACTGGGAAAGAGAAGTTTGAAGCAAGTGAAAGTAGTACGCAACGCCTGCCTGGAATGGAAATCCATTTAAATGCGACGAGTTCCATTCTTGATCGTTGTGGAAGACTTTTAATACAAAAAGCTCTCTCGGGGCTGTATCACCACGCAATCCGATAATGACGCAAGTCAAAACTCATGAAACTGCAGCATGAGCCGAGAACCTACATAGTTAGAAGTCTAGCAAGGAAAGTTTATCCGGACGCTTTGTCGACAGGGAAAATCGAACCTTCAAGTTGAATTCTTGCGAGAACTCAAGTTGGTGAAGGCGTGAGGTCGAAAAGCCACCAAGATCCATCCAAGTTGGTGATCTAACCGTTCAAGAGGTGAACCACTGCAGTTGAATACTGAGGGAAATCGACCTCTGATTAAAGCGGGAGCTCCCTCCCTCACTCGCAGACTAACAAACGATGTCGTAAATTCCTCCTGAAGTCCTCTCGTAGCTTATGAAGGGACTTGTTAGATGAATTACTATGCACCTCATGGCGTTGTCACAGCTCGAGAGGGTTCGCCCCTTTAGATGGACGGCTCTTCTCCATGAATGATGTTGACCAGTAATAACCGGGAAACGTAATATTCTGGCAATATCTGACGCTGGACTTGGATAGAGGGGGGATGCTGTGTCAGCCAATCTCACTCCATCTGAACAGGGTATAAATCGAATACCCCCGTTGAGATGGGATCTGCATCAAATAAGCGAACTGTAATAACGTAGCCATGAATTTTAGATGGGTTCTCTTATGTAATCAGTTCCAAATCTTGTACTGCAGTCCGGGTTGAACCATACAACGAATTACCCCAAAAAATGAGAGCCAACTTAGGTACTTTTCAAGCTGCTGGGACTAAATAGGCAATTGAAATGTCTAAGATCCGATTTGAAAATGCTTAAATTAGTCCGCAAGAGTTAATATTATTACAGAAGAACTAGGCCATTATACCAGATCAAGATAGATTCCGCTAGTGTGGGGAAATCCAACTTCGAGGGTTTCCTCCTGTGTAAATTTAAGAAAACCAACCACTCAAGACACATACTCAGCTCTTTCGGCCTGGGGTACTAATTTTTAATGAGTTGTTAACAATTTTAATCGTATCAATGGACAAGCCACGAAGTTTTTCCATGGTCACTAACGTGTCGGATTTCCATATCATATTATCTAGGTCACTGGTCAGGTTTCAACTTCAAGTCTGAGGAAATACGATATGTGTCGAGTCAAACCCTTTTGTTGTGTGTTGAGGAGGCAATCCCTTCTTCAACGAGCTGCTTGGTTTCTTTCGTTCTTCTCCCACACTTACTGACAGAATATTTCTAAAAGGTTATTCATGATTTGTAAATACTGTCGTATTTTTCTTGAAGCATCTACCTTCAACACTGACGCTCACCACAAGTGGTGCAGAACGGAGGGCAATATAGATAAAAACACTCTGACAGGATCAGCAACAATACCGACGATATTTGACGGGATGAGAGCACAATGTTATCACTCCATGGTGGGTAGTGAAGAAGTATTATTTTTATCCTTTACGGATTGTTAACGTCCGTGTTGCTGACTTTCCCTAAACTCTACCGATCGGTCCAATTTCATCGAGTCAATTCAATATTTAATGCTGATAACCAATCGTTCAAAAATCAGATATATTGCTAATAACGTTATTTAATTCTTAACTCGGTCAAATTTATCCAAATTATTGAGTAGACTTGTAATATAGCTAGCTGATTTAGGTTTTAGTTGGAATAGAGACTAGATACTCTCTAATAGTGTCAGACTCGGTATTCCCAGTTTATTCACCAAAGCTCTACTTTTTCTCTCCTCATTTCCTTTTTTAGTGCTCCCGTACTTCATTCTCCTGTCTCCGTTTGGCTTCCTTTATGTTTTGAGAGTGGGGAAGGGGAGATAAATTCGCCAGCTTTGTTACGCCCTTCTGCCTTGACAGCCCGATTTCCAATTCAATTTGCGTCGCATGCGGGGAGGGAGGGGGCTGTCTCGTCGAGGGTTTTGAAAGAGTCGCCGGGTAGTTGGATGTCATCCGAAAAGCGCATTTCACTCCATTTGAACCCCATAACACACCCCTCGCCCCCTTCACAAACGCGCTCCACATCTCGCCGCTATAAATTGACCATTTTTGACGAGGTTATGGGCTCGCTGGTGATTTAACACTTCCGAACACTCTAGAACACGAATAACTCGTGGAGTCCTGCAGCTGTTTGAAACTTTTTGAAAGAAACTCATTTAAAAGTACATACTAAATGCCCAGAACGCTGCGAACGTCGATCTGAAAAAGGCCTGGAACGATCACGCATTAATGTCTCTCCTTCAGTGAGTAGGAAAACTCAAGAAGAATAACTTTAAAAAAAAGTTTAATACGTACAATAGGTCTCATGAAGTCTACATTCATATTCGCATCATTGAAGACACACAATCAACTAAACTTAACCGAATCATTTCATATTTTCACTAAAGCCTTATTTATTGATTGGTTAATTCTGAAGCTGAATAATTGAAGTATTACATTCAGCCATCGAGGGGGTTGATCCCTTCACCTTGCATGTATTCCCATTCTTTTTCGAAATCGGTCACTTTCCACCCTAACCTTCATTATCATTATAGAAAGAGAGGACAACAAATTAATTTGTGCGGTGAAAAACAATCAAAATAGAAAAACTCTACAAACCAAAAATTTTTATAGGCAATAATGAGCTCTTAGAGATTAAGTACTTACTCTGAATAATTCTGCTCACTGGTAGAGATGAAAATTGAAATAAAACGGACTCTCGTTGAAGCAAGATTTCTATTAGCACAGTTAGGGGATGATGAATTATTCAGGTCTCACTGATATTAAGAACCATCATGAAGAGACTACATCAAAGGAGTAAATTAATGTCCTTCGAATATTTTATTACGATTAATTTGAAGAAATTTTATATAGTTTGCATTCACTGTAGAGAGGTTGAGTGCTCGGATGAAACACATGAACATGTACTGGGACGCCTCGTAGTGGAATTGGCGAATCCCAATGTGTAACAAGCAGTTGCCACAACGCCATTTCGAAGTTTTCCTCCTCGCATTATTTACCTAACCTATTCGCAGTACTTCAAACCGTTCGCGATAAACTGCAAGCGAACGAGGGGAAATTAAAGCCGAGAGAGCATCTAGTTCCTAACAAGATTTGAATTACCACGATCCGCCGATTCTCTCGTCGGAGCGAATTGTCGCTGCTGTCTCTTGGGTAAATTACAGTTTACAGGCAAACAAACTGATTTCGAGAAGTGAGGAAGTTCATTAATTCGGAGTAAATGTCAACTATGAGTAGGTATAGATCTGAACACCAATGGGAATTCATCGGAGGATTTTCCCCTCTGATGAATTTCAGCTGATTTCCCTCCGGGCCCTCTTTGACACTCCAGACCTTTATGAGCCCAAATATTTGTTTTGAACGTTTGCCGGTGTTCGGCATTCACCGGCATTATCTGAGTCAGTTTGTATTTGAGAATGCGGCAAATTGAGCATGACGTATACATTGAAAAGTAAACTGCAGAAGCACACGGGTGGAATGAATGCAAATGAAGACCATGACCATGCACCCGCCGAGGAGAAAATTACTGGTTGCACGCTGTGGACGAGGAATAAAAAGATGTCAGCAAACCTTCTTCTCTGGCCTAAAATCTGTACTCATGAAGACTACAATAAAGGAAGCAAGCTCTAAGAATAAACAACTTATTAAATCGCTTTCCTTATTTGCCCAAAACACTACGTATTCACTGTTGATCCGCAAGAGCCAAATATTTTGATCCTTCCCACAAACTGGCAAAGCTTCCCAGGCTTTGTTGCTTGTTGGAGGGAGAGACTTTGTCAGAAAGCAACGATGATATAATTTTGAAGGTTGGAGGCTAATACTACAGAGACTTGGGTGATTTACATGAACTCAGAACTCACTTCACCAAATGAAACCAATGAGTTCGTTCTATAGAAAGAAAAGGGCGCTCCCTAAAACCCATGGAAGAACAAGGTCGAACACGTAGGTTGGTACAATATAAAGACACTTGGAGGAGTCGCATCCGTTGGAGTTTTCATGGTACAGTCTGAACGTGCTACAGTGAAAAAATAAAAAAGTCATATGAGTGGAAACTTCAAACACTTCTGCAAGAAAAAATGGTAAAAAGCTGACGCTGAAGTCTCAGGAAAGGACAGGACCAAGCCAGAAGGTAGCCTCTAGTGACTTTTAATCCTCACTATTCTCCTTGACGAAAGAAAATCCAATCTCAGTCACTACTGATCACCATCAAATAGCCTTCTGCTGCCACTGCAGCCAATGCAGAGCAGGAGACATGGATCTGCTGCCACTTCACCACCAAGGCACAACAGTGTCCATTACACTATAAACCAAGGCGAGAAACAATTTCTAACATTATTTTGGGGGTATTTGAGGGCAGTTTCAAATCTGAGAATGGCTGCACGAGTTGACCCCTACTGCCAACCCTTGCTCACCTGGCTATCGACTAGACAGAGTGTTTTCTTTTCACTCCAAACCGTGAAAAGAAATCACAAAGCACGTAGGATCGGGGTCAGTCCATTTTACTGCTACTCTGTCGCGGTTGTTTCATGGGACTCTCAAGATTTTATTGTCGCCGTAAATTCTACGTTTCCGTAGAATCGTACAAGATTGAAATGTCGGATTTACGTCTCTAAGGTGTAGAGTACTACGATTCAGATGCGTTTCGAAGAGATCTCCACTTTTGAGTTCGCTCTTTGCAGTATGTGTTGTTTTGAATCAGATTGAGGAACCTGAGTGTTGGAAACGACCAAAAAACACTATACGAAACATTGAAGTTAGTAATTAACATATTCGTCAAATAATAAAACAAACGCTGCAAATTCTTTCACAGGGGTTGGTTCACTTATCCCAATCCAGAAATATATGCTGGAAATTAATAAAGCCGCCTACTCCTCAATTCATTGCATGGTAATAGGGTCTGAGGTTCATGACGATTATAGCTGGCTCGGCCTATACCCATTATTTTTCATTAAAGAATGCCAGTTTTCGTCAGGGTTTGCTCGTACAGAATGGATGATGCAGTGGTGCCAAGTTTTGCTGGAGCTTGAGAGCCTATTTTCAACTTTTAAACAAATTTGATTCCGCAGTTTTAGGCGTAGTTTCAGCAGTCATACGTTTCTCCGTTTCTTTCATTGTCAGGGAAACGTTACGATATTCATCTCTATTCTATATCCGCCTCTTAAATTCTACTCATTAGCTTCATTATTCTGTTTGGAATAATACATATTTCCTTCATAACTTCCACCGTTAGCGAGCCAAAGTGGATTGACCAAAATTTCCATCAATTGTCCGCCATTCGGGCCGAAAAGACCTTCAATATGATCGAAGTACACGTTTTCACTTACAGAGGATTCTCAACATTCCAAGTATGTGATACTCAGGATACAAGCAGTTGAGTTTCTGGCTGCAGTATGGCGTACTCGGTAATTGCCAAACCCGACTACCAAGAAACCTTTCTTGACAGGTTCTCTTGAAAATACCCAGTTTTCACATGCATTCATTCGAAACTCTGAGATTGGTCTTGCTAGGCTGTCAAGTGGCCGCTGTAAAACTTCCGCTTTGAGCCAACAAAAGAGACCACAAGGGAACATCCAACAACTTCAGAGTAACACGAGCGTAGGGCGAAACCGTACGGAATAAATTAACGCCTTTTCCACCGAACCGCTAACTACTCCCCAAACTGCCCTTATCTCTTTGTCACCGCCTCCCGGTATTAACTGTAGCCGACCGCCAGTCAGGGATGGATTCTTCCGTGAAATACGAGGCCCTGTGTTCAGCGAAACAGCTGAAAACCTCATCCCCGTTTGCGGATCACGTATTCTCAACCCACCTCTATTGTTCTTCATTACTTTTGAATCACCAGCTCCAGCTACCCTAGTCCGGGCATTCTCTTTTGACGGCGAATTATCCCATTGCTTTTGCAGACGCATTACTTCCCCAAGGCTTATCCCATTTAACGCGCCTTTCTCATTTACCTAACGGAGGAATGATACTGACTGTCATCGAAAACACCATTGAATCGTGGATGTGAGGGGGGACGTCGCTCCGATTCATTGTGGAAAATGCGAGAAGTTACGTTGAGCTGAAATGTGTTGTCTTTCGCTTCTAAATTGTTGTTTGAAATAATGTTTAGCGATAAACAGCTCAAACACACTGGGATAATGTTTCTGGAAGCTTTGCCCCACTTTGGGGAATACAAATCTCCACAATGGGCTCAAAACACGCGGCAAATTCATGATCCAAATTCCAGTGTAGGTGATGAGACTAGGAGAGGCAGGGAGACTGTTATCATTATGTAAGGCAAGTATCTAAATGAGCTAGATATCTCAAGGTGTAGGTGGAACACACTCAAGGTGACGCAATCCGTAAAGATGTATATTTCTCGAAGAACGAATGGAACCTGTTCTCGAAGTTTTTATAGGTTCCAACGTACCAATTTCCTCTAAATTGGCGCCCGCAAGGAATTTATTATTACAAGATGACGTGGGAGTAACGGTCCACGATCGAAATGAGAGGCACCTTGGAGTCGTTCTCCTTATAAAGACATGTTTAAAGACAACCGTCGGTTCAAAACCCATCTGGGCAATCATTCGAGTCACATCGGAGGAGAACAATGGGATTGGAATATTAGAGGATGATGAGGGCGCGCCGTAAATATTTGTTTGGATACGACACCCACGTAGGGCTATTAGAAGGTGTTTAGTCGAGCCATTCAGGGGACCAATTTTCCCCAGTTCTAAATATAAAAATTCAAAGCCGTGAAATTATGTGGGATGCCCAAAACTAAGTTTAACAAGTTCACTACCATGGGTATCATTTTGATACACAGACAAACTTTCATAGTTTGCCAGGTGTATATCTTTGATATGCGTTCCAGATCGTGTTCGACATGCTCTTTATAATTTTGTGGTCAATCTTCCGTTGGTTTTGCGATGTTTGTGACCTTGGATGGCTTCAGAGAAAGGTCACCTTTGGTTTCAGTATTTCTGCCAGATGCTCGTTATCCCTTATCTTTGTTGTCATGCCCAGCACTTTTTAACCGAAATATTTTTTTTTCTTTCAGTTTTTTTCTGCAATATTTTAGTTAGTTACCTAGTAGAATGAGAGAATGAGTAAAATTCGAGAAACAACCCCGTTCTTTCTGAACTGATTATCCTTATAGAAATATATATGATAAAGTTTAATTATACAAAGTACAGCTGAAGAGAAAATAACTTTATCCGACCTTTACTATTTGACGTGCAACTACATGACTCTTCAAGTGCTCCAGCCTACATGGGTGGCAAGGTTTGGCCTTTTTTCGGTTCTGATGACAGATCAAGGGTAGAATTTCGAATCGAAGGTATCAAAGGAGTTTTATCATTAGGATAGCAAAAACACAAGACCCTCGAACTATCAGCCCAGTCCTTGCTTCAACGGTTCCATTGGCTAGTTGAGGCCCACAACATTTTCAAATCAGAGCTTTTTTTTACAATCTTGAAGCTGGAAGAGAGTTACATTGAAAACACGGGAAGGAAATTGATCCAATGGGATGCAATGTGTCACTGTTATCCGGCACCAGAGGAGTGGAGCTGAAGAGAAATGTACTTTTCAGATTTACAAGCCTTTTTATTGCGTATTGGAAATATCCCTATTTTACGCTGATTAGAGTTTTTCCAACCGGCCAGGTGAATGATAAAAACGCTGTAATGCCCTCTTGAGTATACTTGCCGCCACGATTCCTATTTCATTCTACTTACATCTCAGGAAGTTAATATTCCTAACTCATCCCCTAGTTATAAGACGTCTACGTCTACGAACTAATATCCTCTAAGTCGTCCTTTCAGCGTAACTGTAGAGTTCCCACCCATTTCGCTACTGCCGAGTGATCAAATTTCTCAACTGAAGCGCGTTCTTTAGTGAGAAAACCCTTTCAAAATTTCTCAACTGAGTAACCTTCAACGTCACTTACAGAAAATTGAGCTGCGAGTTTCGAGGTGGAAGCGGGTGGAGAGTTGATCATGTCCTCGCACTTTTAGCTCATCTAACTTCCCGCCATCATTTCATGTGTTAATGTTTGAATCTACTGAATAGAGTAGATTCGCTAAGCTGGCTCAAATTGAATGGTTTTGTACGATGACATAAAAAATTTTTATTCGAGACAAGCGAAAATTACAACGTAGCATACAACAGAAGGCTATTACTTTTACCACACTTCAACCTTTCCCTGTCCCTCTCATCTGTGTTGATGTTTGCCCTATTGATGCTACTGAAGTGGAACAAGTTCGTCCTCAACATCAACATGACATTGGCCCTCTAGAAAGAAGACCCAATGGAAAAAATACATTTATCCGCGGTCTCAAGGGGGAAAACATTCAAAACTGGAACAATTAAAAACGAGGGAAACCCTTGGAAAATCCAGTATCCCATTGTCCCCCTCGACCCTTGTCCTGGTCTTTATCCACACTGCATCCAGTCTAAAGCCGCGAACCTTTTCCAAGTTGATTGTGCAGTAAACCTATTTTCCTGCCCCGGAACGGAGTCCTCTTGAAAAGGGTTGAATAGCTCCGGGAAGCGAGAACCCTTTTGCATCTAAGGGTAAAGGTCGGGAAAAAAGCGGACCTTATAATAAGGAACTTTTTTTTGAAAAACCCAGAAAAGTTGAAGCTGGAGCTGGAAAGGGGAAAAAAGTCCTTCAAAAAAGAAACTATGATATGCTTTTCTCTGGAATTTATTCGGGTCAGTTGTTTCTTCTGTCTGGTCCGCGTATTCCAACATTTTACTTAGATTATTATCTGATACGAGTATCATTGGACCCTTCAAACGAGATTAAGTAACTTTTTTGTGCTTATCGTTCAATATCTGTTTCCGCTACCTTGATAGGACATGTTTCACCGGTTACACTTCAGCTAATGGGATGTGCCGGCGTTGCCACCAAAAAGGCAAATGGCTGATCACCTGGAATGCGTTAATTATTTTTGTACCTATCTAATTCTCTACGGTCCCTGTTTTCAAATTTGTGTATAATTTTGGCTACATTGCTTTTAATTTATTATGCCAATATAAAAAGAGATGATAAGGCCACAGGAGGGGAGGAAAAGCTGGAAAGACTCCTTGTCTGATTATGTATGAATATTGGGGTTGCTTACGTAGCATAGAAGGGTCAATTGAATTGCTTCACTTCTGTACATGAGAGGCCATAATTCGATTGAATATCTACAACACCGCCATACCTGGCACTTTGTGCCACCACATTTTACTACTCATGGTTTTCTGCACATAATCACGGCTGAATATGGCCAAGATGTATCGGAGTTGTTCAATTTAGCTGGGCCTCCCGTCCTTTTCTTTCCATGCTTCCAATTTATCTTGGGCCATCCGTCACTGTTTCCCTATGAGTGGCAAGCCGGAGGGTAATGCAAAAGCTCATTCCTATCCACGATGTTTCTCAGAACTCTAGATTCTAATTACCAAAGGAAACCCGAAGCATAAGTTCTGCTTATCACTGCAGCATTGATAACTGCAATGCCTCTGCTCACGCCTCATTGGCTCAAGAATATCCTACTTCCTTTCCAACTCTCTTCACATAATATTGTTGGTTATCTTTTCCGTCTACTATGACACACATTCAGCATGCATTGGAACCTCACCATTTATAATGGTCGGTCTGACGTTATCGCCTCTATAAAACTCGCGACTAGAAAAAGCTAGAAGCCGCTTCCATTAATGAAACTTGTTTGCAAGGCAGCAACTAAATAGGACCCCTGCAGAAGATAGATCCTTGTTAACGAGTGAACAAACAATAAAAATCACTTCTAATAAAAAATGCTGCTTAAAATTTCCGAAATGAAGAAAATCCCGGGTTGAGATTAAAGAGCAAGCAGGAAATCTGCAGCGGAACCTCTCTCAGCTCATTTATCACTTCCTCATTACCAACTTCCCCGGCTCCTGATGTATTTATGAGAGCCCTGCGGATAAACCACGCGTAGAATAATAGCCCTGGCAAAGTACCTGCCTCGCTCAACGACGAGATTTTTTTCATCTCGCGCAGTTTGGCGAACCTTTTGGATGTTTCAACATTTTTCAACGACGTTGAAAAACTCGTTCAGACGAAAATTTCCACCGTGTGTTGAGCACCCAACATTTCAAATGTGCGCTCAGCCGTGTTGGATCGTTTGGACTCGAGAGGCCGCTGGTAGATCAAATATTTAGCCGAAGCCTCCCCTCAGCCGCGACTATGAGTTTCATCTTTTGCGGTCGTAAGGATTCCTTACCTTGCTATTCCGTTGGTGCAGTGACTCAAGGTGCAACTCGTTTCAACTTGAAATGTGAAATACCGGATCGCCTACACATCCTGTTCCGGTTTGGCCAATATCACGACAGGGTCGACCGACGGAGTTTTCTTAAATGGCCAATGGCATAACCCAACAATACTTGCAGTATTTCTATAACACATAAAATCAAAACTCCATAAACGACAATAAATACCTTTTAAATTCATTCATAGGGGATGGTTATTTCTTGGACCGGAGCATAGAGATTCATTCCAA
Organism: Cyrtorhinus lividipennis; assembly: GCA_019603395.1. Taxonomy (NCBI): domain Eukaryota; kingdom Metazoa; phylum Arthropoda; class Insecta; order Hemiptera; family Miridae; genus Cyrtorhinus; species Cyrtorhinus lividipennis. The sequence goes on from CM033999.1 coordinate 28,963,651, forward strand.
TCGGTTCAGCATCCAAAATTTAGTGGAAAACGATACCCCGTACGCCAAAATCGACGAAAATCTCGAAAATATATTTTTCGGAAAACACACTTATTCTAATCCTTATTCTCCCCTCTCCCCTCAATTTGGTCCGATCGAGCTGAAAAGTTTTGAGGACCAACTAGAATTTCAGATTTTTAGAAAATCGTCTACTATCATCGGAATATTTTAGAGAACGCTAAAAATGTATGGATTTTGTTTCAGAGAGGATTATGAGCCGAACCTATAGCATCTGCATTTGGATTGGATCCTCGGCAGCCTACTCCACGTTATGATATCAGGTAAGAAAAAATAAAATATTATTATTATTATTATTATTTTTTTTTTAGTTATAAACAATACTTTTGTATTGCTTCGAGTTCTCGTTATAACAAAAATGTTGCCTAATACTTTCACAGGGGTAGGTTATTCCTCGGACCAGGAGCATGGACACTCATTCCAATCGATCCAGCGGTCCAAAATTCAGCCAAAAATGATACCCCACACGCCTAGATCACCTAAATATCCATTTTTCGAATGACACATCTTGATCCCCTGTCCCTCCCCTCCCAATTTGGTCTGATCGGAGCTGAAAAGTTTTGAGGACTATATTGAGCCGGAAACGAATCCCTCACCCGAATTTCAGATTTATAGAGAATTTTCCACTACCAAAATTGGCGTGGAGGGCGGACGGACATTTGCTAATTTTGATCTAGACACCTTGAAACGCCCAGAAAAAAAGTTTGGGCCGAATCGGAGTTACTGATTTTTGCATGGAAACATTCAGTTAGTTAATCGAGTAATTCAATAAATAATCAACCAAAAGGCCGTGATGATAAACAAAGCTCAAAAACAAGCTGGCGCGAAAATGTCTCGTCCGAGTTTCTCTTTAGCTCCAATTTGAACATCAGTCAAAAATCAACTTGAAAGGGAATTTCATGCTTGGTTGATAGGTTTTCCTATCAATATTGCTGTCACACATGGTGTAGAACCAGTTCACGAATATAACAAGGCTTCGTCTGATATAACCTGATATAACATTATCCAGCGCTGACTGAAGGTGACGTCCCCTTTGTCACTAAGATGACTCCAATCACTCGAGCGATTGAAGCGATTTGCATTGTAATGAATACATTAGTTAATCCATTGAAATTCTAACGGGTAGGTACTTGTTACAAACTCTAATCCGGATAGTTTCACGGCGCCAACTTCCTTCGTATTATTCAAAGGGCGTCGTTCCCTCCCGGCGTAAATTATGCGTCCTGAGTCATATTACGAGTGTATGAGGTGCATTTGCAAATGTTGGTATTTTCGCCATATCGCCGTTGAGCTGGTGGGTAGCGTTAATAGATCCCTTCGGCATACAACCAATTAAATTGGACCCTGTGCCGGTGACCAGCCCACGACCACAACTGCCTCTGTTTTGCCTCCGAACGGCAGTTGGAGCTACGCTATCATTAGCGATTACTACCGCGGGTTCGACCGGCTGAACCGTTTTTCGTTGAAATGCTAATCGCTTTCGGTCCTTGTGGCGTATTGGTTCAAGCTGGGGTAACATTTCGTTTTGTCTCCTGCCTTCGATCATCATTACACATCGAAAAGACTAAAAACACAGGGTTGTCCTCACGCTTCCTACAGCAAACATCGCGAATAAGTTTTCTCGATCTAAGAAGCAAAAATTCCCATAAATGTTGGTATATTGCGCGCAAAATTTATAAAACATAGTTCTCGTTAAAATAAAATAAAAATCCCTGAAACTAATTACGCGATTTAGAAAACGAAGATTGCGAATCTATTACGGTCTCCCGTCCAAAAAGAAAGGCAATTTCACTCAATTTAGACTTTGTTCAGCACGATTTTCCTGAAAATTTCCGGCCGATGAGTCTCTTTAGATTTTGGCCCACAACATCGGCGAGACCTGAAATCTGTATGGTGTGACCACAGTGAGTCTGTCTGCTAAATACTCGTGTAAGGTTTTTTGGCCATCGCGGAGGCTTTTTCTTGTAGATAAATCGGCTGAAATTCTCAGTATTAGAAGGTAATTAACCTGCAACTCACAAACGACTCTGGGGTACAAAAGGATCGGCTGTAGCATTGATTCTGTCTTCAGAGTAGTTAGCTGAAACATTTTCAGAACCAATGCGAAGAACCTACTTAGCGATTGCTACAGTATATAAATGTATCTCGATTAAGTGAATTTTAGAATTTTTTTAAATTTTAGTTTTACACTCGTGCTCCCTACCGTGAAACCCAATCAATGTTTTATTTAACACAGTTTCAATATCCCTTCAGTGGAGATGGAATTGTCCATTATTTCTCTTGCCACGCAGTAACTCTTTTCCGAAGAATGAACTGAAAAATGATCAAGCTTGAAAGTTATGGGACTTTGTGATGTTGAAACAGAATGCAACAATCCATCAAAATTGATGTTCAGCGATCACAATACCAAAAAGAATATTTGAGGTTTCTAGCAGAAATAATCATTTGTCCGTCCTGTTCACATCATCGAGGAAGCGAGCTTGATTGCGATCTACTTGATGATGCAAACCACGAGGCTATCTAGGACTACAGTTGGAGTGTTGAATCAACCTGTGAATCAGCCAATTCGAAATCGCCCATCCCTTCAACTTGCCGCCTACTCGGGTGTAGCCTCCTTGTTTGGAAATTTTTTATCTTATTTGTTTCCACCGAGATATCGTTGTGGAAATAAGCTCGTCTCGAGTTCGAAGACCTCTTGTGGGAGTTTTTGCGTGTGGGTGACATTACCTGGCCTGGAGGCAATGCCACTCGCTGAAAAATATCGCTAACGACCACCTTCCCGGGATTAGTCACCCACTGATTGTTTGCTGGTATCAATCAAGCGCCATGATTTTATTCCTTTTATTCTTTGAAGACCGAATATTACATAATCAACATACTCCCACGGTAGGTTTGTATTCCCATTTCAAAGGAGCCAACCAAAAAGAAGTGTTTTGTGTAACACACAAGACTAATAGAAAATATTAATGAATGAATGGACAAAATATTCATTTTCACTTACCTAAAGATCGCACGTCAAACACTCGAAACAACGTCAATAAGGGTTTCTACATTGTATTTGACATCGCCCACCATAAAAAATAAATCATTCTTAGTGACTTAGCATATACCTACGTCTAAAATTCCATCTCTTTGGGGTTGTTTGAGCTATGGAATCGTTACTACCTATTCTGAATCAACCGGATCCCGTTCAATCTCCAGAGATGAGCAGTATCATCTGGCGTGCTTACTGCTTGGATGGGTGACCACTGGTATTTGGCCAACTCATCTAGAAGAAGCCCAAGGTGATATGCTTGCAGTGGTGGGACGTCCATTATCTTCAAAACCGTTTTGCTGTCACTCACCGATCTATTCAGCGTTGTAAAGATTGCATTTTGTCCGAAATATTTATGTCAGTTCCCTGCCCGTTCCACGGATTATCTTCTGTGTTTATTTTTTGCCATGATTGACGCAATCTCTTCTCGTTCCATGTATAATCCGCAAATAGCGTTAGTAGAGCCTCAGCGCGCAGAAGAACATCATGCATACGTTCGTTTGCAAAATAAACACAAGCGTTCATTTTGAAGTCCTCAGCAGGTTTTCCAATTTCCCGAATTGTGTATGCCTCCACGCTGGCCTCTTGTACTCATACTCATACGGTCTGCAGCGCTACCTGGGGACCCACACACTATAGCGTATTTTGCAACCTGTAACCTTACACGCTTTGAAGAGAAGAAGATAAATGTAATCTTAGGGAAGACCAAGTCGGGAGAAGAGATACTTTGGAAGAGATTCATTAATTTGTGCTTATCCTAAAAAAATAAATATATATTTACGATTGACAGAGCTGGCTGACCAAGCTGTTCTTGCTGAAGTGTGCTGTAATTCTACCGATAAGATAGCAATTTCCCGGTGAAATTGAAAATGAGTTTGATACAGGGTGTACTTGTGTTCATTCGGACGAGCGGAATAATGAAGGTCGAAAGGAATTTCTGAGGTCATAACTCTTGCTATTCATATGAACGAAGTTAGCTCTATTGATCCTTCTAGAGCACCACACCGAATAGCTACTCACTACTTCAAGTAACAACGAAGTCAGTATCCTAGGGAAAACAAAAGCAGCATTCTTCGTGTTTAATATACCTAGTTGAAAATGTGGGCTCTCAAATCGATTTTCAAAACGCCCATCTCCAGTGGTCCGTGATCGCACTCAACCGACTCAAAGTCTGAATTATTAGTGATGAAGGATGCCCCAGCCGTACACCCCGAAAATCCCTCAAATCCTTTTTCGAAATAGTTACATTTCTCACGCATTGACTGCCTTTGTTTGCTAGAATTGGGGTGGATTAGATGGGAAAACTGAGATTGAAACAAGTATTTTTTTACAGAATGTCAAATTTCTAAATCTTCTCAAATTCATAATCGAATTTGTACAGGCACGAGTAGAATAAAAACAAAAAATGACATTTTTCTCAAAAATCCAAATAGTAGTGAAAAATCCAAGTATTAAAATGATCACAACTCCAGTCCAGCCCTCTTCTAGGAGAGCGATCAATATTTCGTGATTTTGAGCAAAATTGCGTTATTTGTTCGCCAACAAAGTAACTAGTTCATCCAGTTGAGAGTGATTCGAGGGAGTGGTAGAAGACGATGAAAGGTACAATGAAAAACCCGTTATCGAAATCGTCTCTAACTATATTGGAATGGGCGAACAGTTGCACTTCGCCTGGGAGTTCAAGTTGGTTCTGAAGGCTGAGTAGATAGTTGGAACTTAATTGAGATGTGTCACCCTGAACGTTTGTTAATCGAAAATGTAATCTCGCGTTTCTGCCTCGAACACTCCAGTCTCAGCTTGGATGATCATTAGGAGTTCCAGGGAAAGTTTTTGTAGACTTCGATTACTCGAGGCTTACCGCTAGGGACTCGGAGCAAAAACTTTTAATAAAAGCATCGGAACGGAAGCGTTTTTCTTTTGTCGAGTCGACGCTTCTCTAACCGTAATCCGCCGACTACATAAGAAAGTCTTTGATGTTTTTAGCGAAGATCGATCCTCCGCAACGTCACCTGTTTCCACCCTAGTTGCTACGGGAAGTCGTGCTATTTTCCCGCGAACAACTCAACTATCGGGAGTACGAAGTGACGAAGATACCCGTGACACCCGAGTATGAGGGTGAGGTAAGAGATAGGGTTGTGCAGAGATCACGAAGGAGATTCCAGTCAGGGGTAGTCACGTAGGTCTGGGACCCATCTCAATCACTGATTCGGCCTCGGCATTGACACGTGAAAACCTACGGCCACTGTGAATGTAACCTATTGGATTTCCTTCAAGACACCTTTTTCCAAAACTTTCCATTCTGTGTACGCTCTAGGATTAAGTGTGAAAAATCGTTATTCATGCTCTGGTTTCCGATTTCCCTAGTCACCTGACTATGATAAGGGTTTTCTTGAGTATTTAATTGATTTTATTGAGCGGTTAAAAGTATACGTTTGGCTTGTATAATTCACAAAGCACAGCGATCGGGTCAAAACGAGAGAAGTGTATGAGTGGAAATATTTGGAGAAATTTATGCAACTGCGAGCAGCCATGTAGTTTACCTCACTTGTAGGTAGTAGAATCTATCATTATGTTGATCTCAAATCCTCACAATATACCATGAGAGAAGAAATGCTTTCATAAAATCTATTCGAAATCAACCAGGAATCAACTAATGGTGGAGAAAAAGGTAACCTTGCAATCTGGAACCTTGTTTTTTTTTTTTTTTTTTTTTTTTTTTTTTTTTTATGGTTATTCCTTGAATAATCAACCTGTTTCCAAAATGTGTTTTTCAAAAAATTTTGGTTTTGTTGGCAACACTATCATACAGGCTGTGGACGTGAGGTTAGAAGGGAGCAGCTCTCATCAGTTAAGTGGACATACACGTACTTTCCCGATAAGCTTGCCGTGACTTTGGCGGTTGGAATAAATAATGCCCGAAGTCGACGTTGGGGACATTGATAATGTTTGGTTTATTCACATCAATAGTAACCCACTTTATTAGCTTTGATAAGAACTGTTATGACCCGTTCATCCTAAAAATCAAAGGTTCCCTCCACGGCTTGATTTAGAACAGGTACTACTGAAATTGCTCTTCCCGGCATATTATCATCCGTTTTCCCACTAAAGCAAATCTTCGCCAAAGGAATTTGCTCGGGAGAGTCGAGGCTTCCTAAGTCCTCACCACAATTGAACCACCCGTGAACGTCAATAGCCCTGAAATTAAACTAAAAGTCAATGCAGGATCCCCTTGGCCGTGGAAACGGGTGGAATCGTTCCATTGTTCCAGCACCTTTCTCAAGTTTGATTTAGAACTTGAGTTCGGGGGAACGTTCCTTTTGACGTCTCCTTCCTACAGACTCCGTCGAATAGCCTCTAATAAACGGCCTGGAACGTCAAGTGGCTTAGGAAACTCAAAGTTGAATTAAAATTCCGGTCCTCGTTCTCTTCGACGTTCAAGGCAAAAAAAGATTCAATTTCGTACGTTTTTCCTCTCTCAGTCACTCAACGTTTCCCCATCAACTGGAGGAAATGGAAAGGATTTACTGGAGGATCTGTTTTCGTTCAAGAAGATTTAATTATAATGTTGAGCCATTGCAAAATAAGACGTTAAGGGTTGTATCATTTCCGCCCAGGAGGCTCTTCACAGAATCTATTCTCTGTTGATTGAGCTGCAGAATAATTTTCATGGATGAGTGAGCTCCATTCTGCCGCCATCGTCCCCTCTGTATTTGTACAGTTGGGAATTCGTTGATCTTCCAAAATCATTACTGCCTTCTGATTATCTTGTCTGCAACATTGGGTTAAAAAATGAAAAATTTTCTTATGAATTTGGCCTCTCTTGGCCTCAGAGCCTCTTGAACACAGCCCATTTCCGTCAGTCTGCGGATCTGCATCTTTCAAATAGGTATTGGTTATGGGGGTATTTTTGGTGGTCAGCAATGTCTGTGAGTCCCCATATCAATTCATTTTAAAATCATGTTCTATCGAATTATAATTAAGACTATGATACTTCCAACGAGATGCATGATATAGGTTGAAAGGATTATACTACATTATTCTTGACTGATAAGGGCAAATTCCTGATGATTGTAACAAATTCCCTCTTCCTGGTTCTTGCAACAAATATATCGGCATGGGTACCTTCAAATTTACGCCCTTGATCTAACACTCAGCCATATTGAGACAATTAATGCCTTTAAATATAAAGCATTCCAGTTATACCGGTAAGACTCCATGGACATAAGAATCCAGGATCCTGTAGAGTTTGTTCGTACATAGATAACAAAGAATACAAATTTGAGAGAAGATTAAAAGAAAATCAGTTGTCCAATTATATACTCTTCTATCATACCACATATCTCGTGCTCGTTGGTTTATACGTTGAAACTGCTCCTCTCTCTCGCACTCAGCCGCTTGTTTTGCCCCTCTTTTGTCGTTTGTTTTACAAGTCAAATGGGGAGCGAACAATGGCCATTATAGCGGCGATAACCCGTGAAAGAGTCCTAACTCCCAAATGAACTTAAAGTTGAACGTCCTTGTCTACCGCAGTTAATTTTCGAAGGGTCGCCGCTTTAATTTGTTTTTACTTGAGGTTATCGACAAGGAAACAATACTCCTCGGTGGCCTAGCTGGTTATCTTGGTAACGGCGACTTCGTGATAATTTTATTTAGGGAAATTCAAATTTACTAAATACTTTAAATTCAGATCAAAAGCTTTTGATCAGAAGAATTGCTTTCAAATAATACATTTATATGAGTAGCGGAAAAGAAAAAAGTACGTATGAATGCTGGATAACCAAAATTGTGTTGAAAAAAAAAAAAAACTGCACAAGGAGGAGCTTTTTTGAGTAATGTTTCAAAAATAGGTATCTACTCGAAAAAAAAAAAAAATCGAAATGACAGCCTCAGAGTGAGAGGTTTTTTTTTTTTTTTTTTTTTTTTTTTTTTTTTTTTTTTTTTTTTTTTTTTTGAGCGTTACTAAAGGAAGAGGCGTTATTTAGCAATGATCACCGATTTTTGATTCTTCAAAAAAAGATTTACTCTTCCTCAATTTTCCATTGCTCATTGGAATCGTCATCGCTTCCTGTGCCAAGACCCAAACAAGCGTTTGTTTCGTTTTTTCCAGCTCTCATAACCTCGGAAGGTACAAACGTCAACATTTTCCTTTCCCTTCAGTGAAATGAAATGCAAAATCCCTCCATGCGTGCTTTGTCAACGCCACTCCATCCTGGGTTTCTGGTGCTCGCACTGGGATATCCTTTAGAACTTCCTTTACAACCAGTGGAGATGTCCCGCGGAAATGTGTTTCCTTGATTGCTCGCTGTCGAGGAAGAAAAGAGATGGCCGTCAAGCGAACATTATTACCTGCTCCTGGGAAGATCCATTTGAGGGAGCAGCTCGAAGATGTGCTGGTACGAGATGAGACAAAGAGCCGGAGTGTAGGGCTTTCTCGAGAAGAGCACTCGGGGGTTGGGGGTTGTCCCTAGGAGTAGAAGCGGCTCTTTAATGCTTTGGTTAATAGGAGGACTAGAGCCGTTAGAGAGTTAAGGTGTATCCTTCGCCTCTATTGTGGTGGGTTCTCTATACACTACCAATTGAGGATGTTTTACACTCCGTATCGATTCTGTTGAGTTCACTTTCCTGTTAACCTAAAGTACCTCACCTAAGGCATAAGTGTGACAATGCGTCTCTATCTAAATCTTTTGAGACAAAAATAAGTGGACTCATGACTGAAAATCGCTACGAATAATTCATCCCTCTGCTAATAAACCGTCATTCAAAAAACAAAGACTATCACTAAAGATGGGCATTTTATGATTTTAATCCATAAGCTCTTGAATTGATAATAGGTATCTGCCATAATAAAGTCAAGTATATCCACAGTTCACCTAAAATGAGTATTCCGAATGTTAGTTCAAAATTTAATAAATTCATAATGAAGACCTTCATTTTTGTTTGTTCATAATAATTTTGTTGACAACATTGCAAATGTACCTCAGTGGATGGGAATCACTCTGGAATTGCCTTCCTGAGAGCCAAGCAATTCTTGTTTACCTGTATCCCGTTCAAATGTGGGTTAGCACTTTTTGTCTGATCATTCTTGAGTATCTCTCCTTGATAGTTCATATTCATTTCCTCGAAGAGAAAAACCGAGCCATTTGTTCTCGTTACACACTATATAAGCTCTGTCCAATATATTTCATTATTTATCCGGACTCTACAGATGTATTTAATTTTTGAAGTCACATCATGCACACTCAGCGTCCTTTGTCTTGAAATGGGGGTTTTCCGATCATTGGTAGAAATAATCCAGGATTTTGGATATAACTATGACCACACCGCATATCATCAAAACCATAATTTTACTTCCTGTTTCTTGGGATAAAACGAACTAGTCGGCCCGTTTACCGGTTTTCAGTACTTCGAAGTTATCTCTCTGCTAGAATGCCCAACCTATCTTGTCTGAACCGTTTTCAGTTGCGCCGAAACCAGTTAATTAGGAAGTTAATGACATAAACGTCGGATGACTTATGTGAGAACATTAGGGAGGAGAGATACGAGAACTCGTACTTCATCCTCCGGATGATTTAATTATGGCTGACATCAGGGAGTGGAACGGGAGACGAGATAAAGGTAGTCTCAACTTCGGACAAAAGACGGAGGATTACCGTGAAACTGAAGGTGGAAACTTCAAGAAAATACTTGGGGCAATGTCAAGGCGAAGAAAGAGCAAAGGAGAAAGGAGAAAACGCTGAAGGGTAGGGCAGGAAATAGTTGGAGGGTAAGTTACAAGAAGGGTTACAAGGAAGCTTGGCGTGATCTAGGGTCATTAGATACCTCTAGGTCGGCTACTACTTATCTCGCAGCCCTGCACCTTTACTTTCCTTAGGAGGGGATTAATCAAAGCTTCAGTTCGCTCGTGTTACTCCACGCGCTTTTCCACTATAGAAGATGGCTATCGGTTGACTCAGACCGAGTCCAACAAGAAGAAAAAAAAACCGTCTCCTGGCATTTGGCCCTAAGAGATATTTCACAAGAAGCTCGTAGAGCCTTTATCACGATGGAGCTGAATGGGTGGACTTTACTCATTCTCCCCTCTTGGCACTCGATCTTCCGCGAAAGGGAATAACAAGGAATAATGCGGTTGAGCGTCGTTGTAAGACCACAGGCTTATGAGTTGGGCCCAAAATCGGAGTTCGCGCGGAGCCGCTGTCGAGTAAAGACGTGTGTCGAGTCGCTCTGTCATTTCATTGCCTTCAATCGTAAAATCGCCGGTTTTTGATTGGTTTTCTGCGTTTCCGGTATTGCCTGATTTCAGGATTAACTGATCCACCCAACCTTATTGGAGACACAAGCGGTATTGATGAATGTAACTAGCTTTTCTGTCTAAAATTGCAGTCGTTGTGAACCAATAAAACAGGTACGATCAACGCGGAGGCAGCTCGGGTCCAGGTGATAAGGCCCCCCCACCAGTTGATGACTGCCAAACAGCGAGAAACCACTCAAGGTCAACGGTACATTGCATCCACGCCCCGCCTCCTTTCTTTTATTTCAAGATACACGGAAAGTGAAGCTTGACCTGTTGTTGTCGCCGCTTATCAAACTTCGTTCGCCTGGAGAGGATCTAAACCTAACCACTGAATAATAAATAAAGAACTACAATCTACGGACGTAAAAGTTAGGCTCCAGAATGACCACTACGTTAGAAGACGTTATGAATAAGCTCAAGGAGCTATCGAGCATTCAAGGAGATATTGCGGCTATAAACCAGAAATTGAGAAAACTCGATAAAATTGAGAGCAAAATTAACGAACAAAATAAGAAGCTGGAAGAGTTGACGGGTCGAGTGCTGAAAGTGGAAAACAAATGCGAAGCTTTCGAGAAATTCGTTGAATTTGCGCAAAACCGTGAAAGGATGAACAACCTCATTATATTCAATTGGACTACTACCGAGCAGATGACGCTGAAACAGGCTGTTCTCATATTTTTGCGAGAACGACTTCAGCTTACAATTTCTGAAAGAGAAGTAGTATCAGTTAAGTTTCTTGGGAGAAAAGCCACCGCTCCTAATCCCGTGATGGTGACATTTTCCAGTCCCGTATGCAGGACCGACTGCTTTCGGGCGGCTTCAAGGCTGGCAGGCACTAAAATATCATTGAGGGAGGATCTGCCCAAACAGATTCGAGAGATTCAGAAGGAGTTGATTGACTACAGGATTGCAGCAAAAAAGGATGGCATGTCGGCATATATTCGGCATGATAAACTTATCGTGAACGGAAACACATGGTCACTCAACGAACTACGTTACTCATTCGAACGACCTCCAAGCATTACTTCAGAGATCGAGGAGCAAAAGACTGGACCTACACAAAAGAAGGAGACACCACGTCGCAGGAAGAGGGAAGATGACCAGCTTAGCCCGAGCCAAGAGAGATGGAGTAAGAAAACGTCGATCGACAACCCGGGGAACCGCAGTGGTAACATCTAGCAGAATGAAGGTAACATGGACTATAGCATTTTGAGTTGGAATATCGGTGGACTAAACAATATTGGTAACTTGAATGCAGAGCAGTTTTCTTTTTTGTTATATTTTGATATCATCTGCCTCCAAGAAACTTGGGTGGAAGGGAATGTTATTTTACCTCAGCAGTTTCACAATTATACTTTGATTGATTCTCAAGCTGTCCGTTCATTCAGTTATGGAAGGGCGAAGGGCGGACTCATTACGATGGTTAAGAACGATCGACAAAATGTGCGTGTACTAAAGAAGTCTAGGTTTTTCATTTTTGTGTATGTAGACAGCCTTGAATTGGTTATAGGAAATGTATACATGAATACTAAGGAAGATTCTGTCCTTTTTTTCGAGGAGTTGGGTGACTCGCTCAACTTTATTACTACCAACTATAGATACCATGAAATAGTAATAGTAGGGGATTGGAATGCAAGGGTGGGTTTGCTGAACCAAGGTGAAGCGGCCACGTACCGAGGAACATTCTTTTCCCCTAGCAGGAACTCAATGGATGTGAAAGTTGATACTGTTGGTAGGAATCTCGTGGACATTATGGAAGAACACGGTTTTATGATGGCTAATGGACGAAGTAAAAGTGATCATGAAGGTTGCTATAGTTTTCTAGGTTCCAAAGGACAGAGCACTATAGACATGTGTTGGCTCAACATTAACGCACTGAACAATGCTTTGGATTTTTCCATTGAAAATAAGCTAGGGTTGGTATCCGACCACGCCGAATGCTGTTTGACAATGAGGTCGAAGGATCACTTAGCGATTGGTAAGTCGAACGAGAGGAACCGAGAAGAAGCAACGATTATAAAATGGGATCCAGCCAAGCTTAAAGCCTTCCAATCGCGCACCAAAGAGTGGCTGGAACACTTTGAGACCCACAATGATGAGGAAGAGGCATTTACAGAGTTTAAGGACGGAATTTTGAATATCCTTCAGGGGTTAGGATTATGTAAGTTGATCTGGCGGGACGGCCGAAGCCAATACCCACGTAATACATGGTTCACCAATGATTGTCGCGAATTAATGGATGTAGCGAAAGTTGCTTACAAACTATGGAAAAAAGGTAAAGGTTGTGTCTCTGATTACCTCACTGCCAGGAAGAGATATGTGGCCAAAGTGAAATATGAGAAGAAGCAGTACTATGAACAGTTGAAGGAAAACCTGGGTAACGTCAAAGTAGCTAAGGAATTCTGGGAAGCTGTAAATAAACTTAGAAAGAGTCGGGGGAATTTCTCCGAAGTTGCACTGCTGCAGTGGGAAGAGTTTTTGGATAAGTCCTGTGTGCCATCTTCAACATCCTTCGCCGTGAGTATAAGCGGGGCCGAAATTTATCCTCGATTGAACGAGCCTTTTACACTTACAGAAGTCCGCATCGTCTTGTCGGGGCTGAAGAAAGGTAAGGCGTCCGGCTGGGATCATATTCCGAATGAGATATGGCAAAACTTGCCTACAGAAGCCGTGGAGGCTGTGGTTGCCATTTTCAATCGGATATACTCCAATGGGTGTGTCCCCGCGGATTGGGGGAAGATCTTGGTGCAGATGATTCCCAAAACGGCAGACAAGACTGACACTGACCAACATAGGCCTATAGCACTTGTCAATACGATTGTCAAGTGTTTCACGCAGTGTCTGAGTAATCGGCTTTCAGATTGGGCAGAAGAACACAACATCATCCCAGAATGCCAGGCTGGTTTCAGGCGTGGAAGGGGTTGCCGAGACAACATCTTTGTACTGAACTCACTCATTGGATTAAGTTTGCGGAAACCAAAAGGCAAACTGTATTGTGGGTTCGTAGACTACAAAAATGCTTTCGGGTCCCTCCCCCATGAATTGTTGTGGGGAAGACTAGCTGAATTGGGGGTGAGGGGACGGTTCCTAGATGTACTTCGAGACTTATACTCTAAGGCCAAAATAGCGATTAAGGCCGAAAACTCGATAACGAAGTTTCACAAAGTGGAACAAGGAATTTTGCAAGGAGACTCGCTATCCCCCCTTTTGTTCAGCCTGTATGTCCAGGGACTTGAAACATATATGAGGGATCAAGGACTATCTGGGATTACTGTGGGAAGTCATTGCGACATAATAATCCTCATGTTTGCTGATGACATCGTTGTTTTTGGTTATAGCCCAATTGACATTGAGAAGAAGATGAAAGCACTAGAAGAATATTCGACGTCACTGGAGCTATTTATCAATCCCAAAAAAACTAAAGTTGTGTGCTTCAATAAGGGCTGCGCAAACCTTGGCAAGACCTGCATAAATTTAGCCAACAGCCGTATAGATTTTGCCCAGGAGTACACTTACCTTGGAGTACCTTTCTCCTCTTCAGGTGTCTTCCATAAAGCCAAGGAGTATTTCAAGTCGAAGGGACTGAGGGCGTGGGGGAGTGTCCGCCAGATTCTGATGACTGGAAAATGCAGCAGTTGGGCGTCGACGTGTCGACTCGTAGATGCCATGGTATCGTCGGTAGTATTGTACAGCAGCGAAATATGGGGCCTACGATACCTCGACGAACTGGATGTGGTTCAGACCAGGATCTTCAAGAACCTCCTGAATCTTCCTATCTCTACGCCGCATTATATGGTACGCGCCGAAACGGGAAGAATAAAATTAGGAGTCTTTGTCCTGGAGAGAGCACTGGGTTGGTGGGAGGCTCTGTTGCGTATGGAGGGAAATAGGTACCCTCGCGCCTGCTTCGATCAGCTCCTCCTCTCGTCAAAATGTGGTGGTGTTACCAATCGCTATAATTGGGCCGCCCAACTTAGGAAATTAGTGACCAGTCTAGGTTATACCTCTCTATGGGAAAACCAGAATCTTGCGGAACTGGGTCGAATGAAAAAAATGATCCTGAACAGCTTTGCAACGAAGGCGGCATACGAAGACTACGAAAGAATTATATGCTCGTCATACAGCCGGACTTACGGGACCACCATCGATGGCTACTCGTGCATGGACGGCTACCTGAACTGGGATATCCCTATCCAAGTGAAAAGACTGGTTGCCCAAATCAGACTCCTAAATGAGAAAAATGTCCGGCTCTACTACAAAGGAGAAGCCACTAAGGTAAACCAGGAACTCGTCTGCTTTTTGTGTAATACCGGTGAACCCGAAAGAATATTGTCGCACGTTTTGTGTAAATGTCCCCAGTTTAAGAATGACAGAATACGGTTTTTTGGTAGTGCTAGGTTGAGCGAGGAGTACGTTAAGTTCTGTTTATTCCCATGTATCAATAGAGACATTGTTTTTCGTTTACACAATTTCATAGCTGCATACCTCAAACAGAGGAAGTTTTTGGAGGATCTGTTGGTTGATGTTGGACTGCTATAGTTTCACATTAAAAGACTAAGTGTTTTATTTTTTATCTTTTTTGTTTGTTTGTTTACTTTTATACAAGTAATTATAAGAGTAAGTCATTCCACTATGTAAGCGAACTCCTTGTTGTACGGTCCATGTTACCCTAAACAACAATAAAATGTTTTGATTGATTGATTGATTGATTGAGTTGGGCCCAAATCCCAACTCCACTAGCGTTTTGTCCAACATTCACACATTCAGATTAGCACATTAACATAGGAATGATAAAAATCTAATTTGAGTGACTAGTCAGTCAGCCAGGAAATTGTAAAACGGGCAACATTTCTCAGACAGCTTGTTTTTTCCGTATCCCACTCTCATGGCCATGGAACTCTTGTCTATCGACTTAGAGGATGCCAATATATTTTGCAACTCGGCAGTAGGACCCGGAATTCGGCTGTGTTCATACGGACCTCAACGGGAAGTCGTGCAAGCGTCCCAGTGTTTTTAGAGTTTAAAATTCTGAAAGCTGCAAAGTAGTTTTCACTAGATGGATCAAGACCCGAGGCGATCTAAATACGACCTCCTCCCTCGCTCCATTTTGTCTGTGGAATATTCTGTGTGGGACCCACAATGAATGTGTTACAGGAACGATCGTATCTGCCTTGAGTGTTTGCGGTCCATCTATTTCGCTTTGTGAATCTAAACCGGCTCAGATCTGTAGACAAGATATCCTTCTGTATACTACGCAACTTCTGTTCTTCTTTCATACGAATTTAGAGTGGGAAGGTGTGAGATGAGACCCCCCACCCTCCTCACCTACGAGTGTTCCGAACCCCACTTCAGGTTACGTCTCGTGTTTCTCCAGCTTGTTTGCGAATTGATTTTTTCTACGGAAAATCCGTTGAACGCGTCTCAACTCAATTTATCCACCTTCTCCGTTCATAATGGCACGTCGTTTACACAGCCTTCTCCGGTTTACGTCCGTGAAAGACGAAGGGAAACTCGATGTATAAGTGTTATAAGAAACCAACTCTCACGTTGAACATTTATTCCGCTTTCCACCTTGCTCAAGGGCCCATTTCTGATTGGCTAACCCTCTTCAGGCCAGCCTCGAGTCCACAATGATCACTGAAGCTGATAAAAATGATCTCGCCTTCCGGGCAGGATAAGGTGCTCTCTACTGAGATAAAATCCGTTTAGTCGCTGACCAAAGTTTCTCTTTCTGTAACCGGAAGCGAGTTATTGACGAAGATATCCGCCAGCCGACATAGAGATAAGGAAACAACATGTTTTTGAACCGAAAATATCGACACTATGGAACAATTTTCTCAGAAGGTCGTGGCACAAGCTAATAAATAATGCCATATTTAGTTTTATGAAAACTAGAAACAACCAGTTTTAGAGCATACCTTGACTGATAGTGTTTAACGTTCACATACCTCTGCGCAAACCCTGCGGCTGATTTGATTCCAATGCAACTGATTAGGGACCACCTAGTCTAACAATTTTGGGCAGAAAATTCGATATGGTTGTGGGAAAGCTACCTTTCTTGGTAGAATATTGTTATTTTCTCCGAAAATAGCGACAATGTTTTGAAGAAGGAGCCACCAAACACGTATTCCACATTTCCCTGAAGACTGCCCTTTTATTACTCTCTGGAGACGCTCCCTTGCACTTATTGATAATGAAAGGAAGTTTATCGCTCCCTTGCACTTATTGATAATTAAGGAAGTTCATCGCTCCGCAGAGCCACCAGGAAATTGTGTCTTACTTATTATTCATCCCGGACGCGGGGAAGCCAGATCCTAAGCCCCTTTACGCAATAAGATCTGATACAGGTGGTTGATGCACTCGCTTGAACCTCAAGTTTACGAAACAAGCCGATATCTTGCGAAACCATCTTATCAAAGAGCTTGCACTGATGATTGAGGAAATGCTGCAGGGTTCTTCTTTGTAACAGGAAGAAATTCAGAATCACCGAGTTGGAGGACAATCTGCACGGATTGCAAACTTTCTCAAGGTCCTAGCATCACGTCTCCAAAATCGTGTAAAATTCATGCAGCACAATGGACGGTAGACGTCTTCTCGCACTCAAAGATGAAAATGCTACAAATTGTGCAAATGTTATGCCATATATGCATGTATGTTGGCCATAATTCACCTATTCACATCCGTACCGACCAAAAAGAACATTTTTTCTCCTAAAGCTTTCACCTTCCACGTTTCAGAGTGTGAAGTTCTCAAATTTGAACTTTTTGGTCCTAGCTCGATCGTCGCACACGGATTCGGAGCGTGTATGCGAAAAGGTAATTTGAAAATGGTTTGTCGTTGATTGTTGTCCTAACTTTGTTTTCACTCAGTGCGATAAATTCCAAGCTCAACGTAAAGGGCATGAAAAGGGCGGGGACGCGCGTAATAGTGGACCTGGGGTACGAGGTCAAATCGAAAGCGACTGCCTCGAGCGGACTTTCGCTGCATCAACCATTTTCCCTCCCACTCTTCACGGATTCGACGATGTGAAGAAGAAAGTCGTTTTTTTAACGTTTGTAGAGGGATCGCATAAAAATCTGGGCGCGATCCATCTTATTCATACTGTCGGGGTCCGGCCTGCCCTGAAGTGGCATCTCCCAGTTAGTTCCACGTCTGAACGGCCTTTGCTCTGACTTGAATGGGACCATCAATCACTCCTCACGCAACCCGGTTGGTTCGTCGTCGTGCATAAAATGAAGCTCAGTTAGCGTGTTTCGTGATTTGGTGAACCAAATCCGTTATCGGAATCTTCCAAGATCCCCCAGCCCGCAGCGCATCATCAAACTACGTACTACCAATTTAAAAAGACTGAGGCCCCCTGGGGGGAACATATTATCAGTCTTTAGAAGTAATTATTCTGTAATTTTATGAGATCTCTTCCAAAGGATTCGTGCTTCATGATAAAGGGATGAGAAAATAATCTTACTTTTACCCGATTGCTGAGTAATAGGTATCATAGTTGATACAGGTTTACCGAATGGTGGAAGACCATCTTAACTTAATTTTCGTCCGAGCCATTTAGATATATGTTTCATCTTTCGTATTTTAGTCGTATTACTCCTAGTTAAACGTAAAAAAAAAAAAAAAAAAAAAATCTCGGAATAAAAAAGGCCCTAAATGCTCCTAAGAGTTGACATTCAAGACTCCATTTGAGTCGAAGTTGTGCCTGATTCATTTTTAACCCGATCACCCCAAACAAAGACTCGGTATTGGTGTAAAATGACGGTAAATTAGTGTATCCTGCCCTTCGAAGACGGTTTTTGAAGTTTTAGGAGTTATGGAAGCGTTGGGTTATATTTTTTACTTCGACGCTACTAGGGACGCTGAATCGACAGCCGTACATCAAATTAATGTTGGAACTTTTGGGTCAAGAAAAATATTTTGATAATACTTTTCTGATGGTTAATATTGTGAAGTTAATAAAGGTATTTACTTTTATTAGGAAAAAACTACAAGAAATGTCCGCTCTTTTTCAAATAGGTAAGCTCGTTCACAAGGAGATAGTTTTATAATTCCTGTTCATTACATACTTGGATACTTTATTATAGTAATGTATATGGTAATTTTTATTATTATTATCTCTATTTTTTCGCGTTTTTAGTACGCCCCTGTTACAGTGATAGAGAGGATAGTGAATGAAGCAAACACAAGGGACATGAAAATTTGGCCATTCATACACAATATTCATAAACATATTCACTTGGAGAAAACTTATTTATGACGCTAAATGTTCGTCATCCGTACCGAATACGACGACTTGAAGCTGTTTGAAGCGTCTAGGTACTCACGGGGGTATGAAATTGACTTGGTATCTGAAAAATTCAAAAGTGTGAAGAAATTTCAACACGTCCGGGAATCCATCCTTTGCCCGGGTCGTCACACCAAGAGATTTATTCAGTTTTGGACTTCCCATCCGTCTACTCCTAATTTCCGCTCTCATCTCTTCCGAAGAAACTTTATAATGAGGCTTCTAAACGTCTCCCAGGGGTCGGCTGAACCGAATTTTCAATCTTCAGCAGTTTAGTGAGTCGGATGAAGGGCCCGAATACTTGTTAACTGTTCTCAAATTGATGACTGCTCTCAATGAAACTCATCTCCGCTTGGAGGCGAAATTCATTTTCGCGCCGCATTCCTATTGGAAGTCGGTGTGATTCGTTGAGGGCACTCTACAGATCCCAGTGGGGGTTTACTTGGGGCAGTATTCAATGTATGTAAATCTTATTAGCAGGGATGGTCCACTGAACAGACACCGAGCGAGCTTCCTGAATTCGTGGTGATTCGACTGGGAAAACTCAGGCTTGAGCTCACTGCCTTTGTTTCATCTGGATACCGACATTTATTCTCAACATAACTAAGCTTGAGCGAAAATTAATGTTGGAGCATCCAATGAGCTATCTGACTTCGTAGCCCTGATACCTGAGCCCTCTGACTTCTCAGCCTGAGACATCTTCTCAGAAAGGATCAACATAATTAAGTCCATTACTATCAGGCGACTTGAAATTTAGGTACAAATACCGTAATAGAAGTTATAAAACTGAATCAGAGGAGGGTCCCATTAGGGTGATTTTTCAATCCACAAACGATTCCATCATTACCTCCCCCTAACTGAAAGATGGCAAAGAACCCGATGTGTGTTATTTTCGTTTCTGATTTTCTTGATATCGTGAAAATGATATTTATTGAGATTTTTGCGTTTGAACTTTTCATTAACGGTTTGATTTTTTTCATAAAATCTTTTGTTGGATTGAACAAGAGAAGTTAGTACGAGCATACCTTGAATCAATTGACGTGCCCGATTCAAAATTTATAACCTCCACTCAGTTGGATTCGCTCATGCCAGCCTCCCTCCCTCTCCCAAAACTGATTGGAGCGGACGAAGAAAAGGAAAAAAGTAAACGAAGATATATTTTTTCAGTTCCCGTCAGCGTGAATGTAAAGGTTTGGTGGTTCGTCAGTAACCAATTCCACCAAGTTCCACCATTTCGCTCCACCATCGGCCAACTGAAAAGAAAAACCCTGCGAATTCTTTCACAGGGTTTGTGAATCATAGCTGGCTTAGCAAAAATCATGTTCCCATGTCAGTTTCTAGTGTTTTCTGTGGTGGATATCAGTATCAGTTCATACTGATATGTAGATTCTACATTTTAAGCCACTCCAGCTGTAAAATCCTCTCACTTTCAAATTTATTTAAATAAATCAACAAAAGTCACAACAGCTTGGTATTCTCTTCTATGTAAGAAAAGTTTACTGAAATTAAGTTAAAAGTGTGACATAAATAATCCTTTCCGAAAACATTGCACTGTATTCAGTAGAAAGTTCCTCCTACGAATATTCCAAGTAGTGAAATAATGATTTCCACGTAAATGTTTCTACTTTGTTCTCAAAAGTATAGCGTACGATTGAAGACAGGAATGGTAGATTAACATCCAATCCTACTAACCAAAATTCAGGAAATGTATCAAAAATTTGAGGTAGAATGATTCCCTAGTTGCCAAATTCTACTAAAATATCAGAAGTCCAGTTTCAAAGTTCGTCGCATTTGCTTCGATACGGACAAAAAAATGCTATTTATGTCACTGAGAATTATGGAGTCAGATTGATTTATTCCTTCTTTTGGTACTATACAGTAGGTATTCTCCCGCCGTATCATCATTAAGCGGACACGTTCTAGAAATCGAATATCGCTGTTGATGCGCCCTGAATGGCGAAATGTAGTTATTCTCTATCCATTTTCGCCTGAGCTATTCGAAGAATCAAGAGCATAAGCCCTCCCTTCCTCGCACCTCAGAATGAAGTACAATATAAACGTTAGAATTGTACGGGCTCCTTTTACAACGAGAGTTCTCCTAATGGGCCCACGCCCATCCTTTATTCGACCAGAAATCCCAATCGATATGGTGGAATCCAACGCCTTCAAGGAAACAAATCCTCTCGAAACCTCATAAACCACAATCGAGAGAGAGTTCAGCAATATTATCCCTATGAAGGATATTATTGAACACTGGAATAGAAGAACTAACCGGATCAGCCCACTCAACTTCACGAGCACACCTCTTGGATAATTGGTTCGTTTCAAAAAAACTGTATTCTGTTGAATAGAAACGTCCCTCGGTAGGATTTCACCTCTTTCTAATACTTTGTTATATTCCTGTGAAGGTTTTAATGGAGTTTTACCATACTTCCCACCCCTCCAACTTCAAAATGTAGTGCTGAGTCTAATTATTTCTAATTGAACCTACTTTAAAACGAATTTTACTGAGTCAACCTCATCGAAAATACAATTGCGCATTGTTCAATTCCTTCACGTCTCATCTTCTATCCACATTTGTTCTGTGCGCATTTCATTCGTATTCCACCCACGTTCAGGCTCCTCACATTCTGTTCTTTATTGTGATTGAAACGCTCACCCTCCTCACTTGGTGGAAATTGGCTCGAGAATAAAATACATATTCAAATATATTGGTGGAAAATATTATCACATTTGAAGCTATCAGGCGAAAAGTGGTTTCCTTATCAATGTCACTGTTTGTCGTAGGACGTAATATACCCTCGAACCTTCGTGTATGCTGATGAAATACAAAATTCAAGCCCAGCAGCCCCAGAGCAAGTTTCCTGGCATATTCCGGTTCTCTACAACTTGCTTTGCTTAATAGAGACAGAGTCTTCAGGCAAGTGGAAATGTAAACAACGTTACGGTTTTGTTGTCACTGAGCAGAATGTACGGGTACTATATTTCATCGAAGCGAGGCAATACAGTATAGAGTGGCTTGGCGCTTCGTTCCCTCGGGAAATATGCTTCACAGTAAATCCCAGGTAAGAATGTGGGTCACTGGGACAATATTTGGTTGGTTTTACTTCAAAAATTTCCCCGATTGTGGGTGAATCAATCAGAGGCGAAGAGCATAGAGAAGCTTCTGACACTAAACCATGAACTGTGTGGACACAAAAGTGCTGACCAGCCTTCATCGATCAAGCAGATACTGAACTGAGCAATCTGGTTATGAGAATAGGAGCCTAATATTATACTGCAATGTGAAGCTTTCCTATGTTTTCCATTGTTATATACGAGTATACCTAACATGTTGATAAAACTAGGGCCATGAACGGCTTCCTGGATAGTACTGTGTCCTGTTCAGTTCACCCTTGAAATAAAGATGAAATTTCGTAAGGGAAACATGAGATAACGTCAACCTTTAGAAATGTGGATTTGAAGAGCTGCTTAGATCGCCTTACGTGTCCGAAAAGATCATTAAAATACTCGGGAAAATCTCAAATGTTCCACTACTGTAACTCATTATTGACCCTTGCAGTGGCGTACTCACTTTCGGCCTGAGCAACAACCTATACAGATAAGGTTATGAGAGACAATTGGTATTTTGCAAACAGATTTTCGAGATTTCAAATCATCTTCAGTAAAAACAAGGGTTAATTATTCGAGGAATAATAAACCAAGATGGGCTTCCCAAATAACATACCGTCATAAAAACATTAGCAGTGTTTTCAATTTATTTCAAATTGAAGTAACTAGGAAATCAGGATTTTACCCTAAATCAAACCTAGATGTGGAATAAATTACTGCACCTTTGAACTCTAGCAAAGCAGATAGATAATCTACTCATTTTATTGGGTTTTTTCTATATTACCTGCCCGTGAACTGTCTTGGTTCCTGATCAAGGACGCGGGAAAAGTTTCATGATACTCTCTCGATCCCTTCACTACCTATCTTCATTCCGTCTTAGTGCACCTTGCGACCTCCACGTTTCGCGGTTTTTAGAGCCTCGAGGTTTTTTATAGTGTGGATAAAAACGCTATGGTTATTTTATCTGGAAAGTAGCGTACGAACTCGGCCTACTCTTCCCCGTTGTGAGTCTTGTGAGATCCACTCAATTTTTCATCTTCGTTGGAGTATATTTTAGGCTACAAGTTATGCACCAATATAATATAACTAAACTTCTTGTGAACCCCCCACCCCCCACGATCGTACCCTAAAAACACTTCTTCCCCCTTATCTACCAATCGATATCCGAGCGACCGTGTTTCTTGCCATTTAAAATGCTCAACCGTTCATTCGCTGGAATTCGTTCGGAAAACAATTGAGCCAATGAGAGGCTGTCACTCCATTGACTTCAACGGCCTCCCTCTTGACTTTGAGTGAAGTCATTTTAACGACATTCTGATCTCTAATAGTTGGTACTAATGAGAAACTCGAAAGCTCGTGATAAGAACTGGGTCAAAAGGACCAGCTGCCGAGTTGCCTTTAAACACGGCGCTCCTGGGTAACCGGGAATGAGATGAACCTTTTACTTTTAGCGTGTTTTTCGCCTCATCACCCCGTGTGACGCTCAAATATCATCACTTGTGATTTGTCGCATTATATTTATGTATCCGGGTAGACCCATTGCGATAGTAGAAGTAGTAGTAGAGAGAGAGCGAGAGAAAAAGAGATAGAAAAAGTAGAGAAAAGAGATAAAATCCCTACCTCAAACAAGTTTGTCTGAAGAACAATGCCATTCAATTGTTCACTAACCCTGTGTTACTGGGGTGTTCTCTTTCATTAAGAAGTGGATGGAAACCTCCCAGGAACGATTTTTGAAAATAGTAGAGTATTTTTTTTTTTCTCTAAAGTCGTTCCCCCTCAAAATGACAACTTTCAACATGCTCTTGCAGGAAAATGCACAACTTTAGTGACGTCACGCATGTGCCCCGTTATTTCCCGCTCCGATGGCGCGTATTGAACTACATTCTTTGTCAATGACTTCCGATGGTGCCTTGACTGTCTCAATCGGGAATATTATATTCCTCTAATTATCACAACATTCTTCTCCTTAACGTATTTGGCCCATTACATCGAAAATCACGAATAGGACTAAGATTTTTCTGCACACCAAAAACCAATCTCAAAATGCTCATTCAAGAACCAAACCTGATACTATAAAACTCCATTTCAACGTTACATCCAAAGATCGTCCATGTTTGATAATAATCTGACATTTAAAATGGAAATTTAAAAATGCTTAATGGTTATGCAAATTGTATGTAAGTACCTAGTTCTAATCCAGGGCCATTTTGAGAGCAAACCACACCTTCCGTTCACATCATTTGTTCAAGATCACAGTGACACGCCCTGCATTTAATGAGACCACCAGCCTACCTTGAGTTTGACTTGATAGTGATTATTTACGTGGCTACCAGTGCGCTAGGTGAGAGATAATTTACTACTAAGTACGATTAGTACCGCTACTTTTGATTATTGAATAGTATAGTATAGTGCGTTCTAACCTTCACCTTTACATACCAAGGTGTAGCCGGCTTGAAAGGTGGATTTGTTTTTCTTTATGGTATCTGGAGCGTTGGCCATGACGTCAACAGTGACATTTCATCCCAGCTAGACACAAAGACAAATACCTATCGTAGATCCAAGTCTATATTCGATTGGACTTGAGTGCACCCATATGGTATGGAAAATTGTTTGAAACCACCTCCCGAGATTCGAAGAGAAATTGTCTGCAGCGCATTTTCGCGATCTCCTAAGTTGGCATTTAGAAAAGAAGTGACATAATGAAATTATTGTACTAATAAAAAGGCCAGACAGTTGTTCCCTTAAATAAATACTCATTTTCGTAACACTGAACTCAATCACAGGCACGCTCCTCCGAGATGCCAACTACAGCAAACTGTTTCATCTGTAGTTTAATTATAATACTACTAATGCTGAAAGTTGTTTTCGTAGAAGAGAATCGAATGTACCTAATCGAATTGATAGTGTTTCTGTACCTTCTTGAAAAAAAAAAAATCTGCCTTGAAGTATTTTAATTTCATTACGCCTCTTCGCTTTAATTTGATAGCTTGATCTAACTCAGATTTCTGGCTCCATAATTTACTGTCAATTTCCAAAATTGATAAACACCCAAAATTGCTTTCAGGGAATATGTTAGGAAATTAATGTAAAAGGACGAGGACATGGGAAGTCAATGATGATGGGATGAGTGTTGGAATTTATATTAATAAATTTGCGCCCCGGAATTGTCAATTAAAGACTAAGGAAAGCCAGGAATTCCAACCATCATTGCTAGCGCATCACTTTCTCCCATTACAAACACGTTATGTCGTATCACTTTTCAATCCATCTTCATTCGTCGAGTACATGAGGACAGTATTTTCTTTCCTCTTCTGAATTCAGGACTTGAACGTAGTTAAAACTTTGAAAAACTTGTTTGTTTCGCGTTTCTTTTTTCCAAACTCGACTCCCACAGTCACAATAAGAACCCGGTTTCACAAAGTCCAAGGTGATCCACAATTCTGAGCTGCAAATCCTTCATCTGTCTTTCCTTCAACTAAAGTAGAACAAAAGAAGGCTACTTCAGCATGAAATAACGACAATAATGAAAGTAGCCTATCTATTTTCTCGTTTGCAATATCTCCTCTCCTCGACTCCCCGCCTTTGCAGATCTGTAACTTTCGATCGTTGCGTTGGTTGTCTTTACTGTTACATTAGCGACAGAGCTATCTTCAGTTGAGTCGGGATTCAAAGGATGGAACGATTATCAGTGGAACTTTCTATCGCTGCAATAGAATCTACTACAACTAAACAAATATAATGAAAATTTGGTCAACAACTTCCTGCCCCAATCTTCTTGTATTAGTTTCACTTATAACGCGGTTAAAGCACTGAAGCGACTTCACATAACTGGAACTTACTGTCATTATCATTATTATTGGTCGCTCAAATAGAAGTGAAACAATAAATTTCGATCAAGAAAATAATGTATTATTGCTGGAAATTGGTTCAATGAATGATTCGAGTTTATGCTGGATTTGCTTGCAAGCCACCTGGAGTGGATAAGACAAATTTGAAGACTCAAAAGAATTATTTCCTTTCTTCATCAAAGTCTGAAGTCAACACGAACACAGCTAACAAGAAAACAATTCTCCAGTGGACCAAATCCACTCTTGGTGGTCGGTATATGGTCTCATTATTCACAGCCACAAAAGGGCGATTTGAAATGCCGATAAGGATTTATAATAATTGCCTTATAGCAGACCACACCCTGCACCCACCCGCTGCCTACAGTTCGCCGTCTGCTACGTTGCATTTTGCCGTCGTAAATCACATTTCTCTCGGCTACTGCGGATTAATTGGACCGCACAAAAAGCCAATCAGTTCGAAGTACCATGTAACCCAGATCTAGTTACTCACTGGCTCGAAAGTCTGAAATGCCGAATTTCTCCTCTAGGTACCGAGCTGATAAAATTTTTGACTATAATTTAGGATACATAAAAGGTCTTTAACAATAATTGCAATTAGTTCCTGGAATCCTGTGGAACTTCAGAACTGTTTGAACATTCTCCAATATTATTTCGTTATTGGTATCAGCCATACCGCAGTCAGGAGTTGTCTATATTGTAACCTATTCCAAGAACTAGCAGGCCCCTGCCCTAGGGGAAGATTGCCCTTTTGGCTGTGTGCATCATTGAATGGAAACAACAGCGAACCACCATGTACATCTCACCATGTCTGGTTTCTAGGCTAGTCAAAAGACAGGTCGGTTTGTTCTCTGGTGTCTCTGCCGCAATTACAATGAAAGTTGGCCCATTTTATCATTATTGTTATTGCATTTGTTCGATTTTGCGCTGAAACTAATCATTCAATAGTAAATTATCAGAAGGTTTGTGATGACTCATACCTTTTCTGAATGAGGCTAGGTGCTTCTCCAACTACAGAATAGAAAAAAAAGAAGTGGACGTTTGTTGACCTCGAATATGTGTCACAGGAAATTTCATCATTTCCCAACTTATTTAATTCGTGAGGGGAAAGAAAATAAAAGCGATGTAATGGAGCAGGCATTTCCTGTCGGTACTAACCGCCTTTTCCCATTTTTCTACGTACCTGATAATTCTCGCGTTCTTGCATTATATGGTAGTTCAATCCAACTCAGCGCTCTTGCTATAGTCTTGAAAAATCGTCAGGAACGAAATTGTGATGTCTAAAAGCAGTCATTATTTGATGCATTCTTTCAGCTTCATGTTCAACATCTCGCGATCCCGAGATATCTCCTATTTCCATGTCTAAGGTATCGTTTAATTACGACAGTTCGTGCAATTTTCCAAGCTTCACGGTGTTGAGAATGGCACTCGGAGGTACCTTAAGGCTTCATAATGGTCCATTAGGATTCAAAGCTCGTGCAAAGTTGGTTCTAACAACCGTTTCACTCACCACTTTCAAATCTTCATATATTATTATGCTCTGAAGAGTAACGGAACTTCGTCAGCTGGACTGAGACATATTCGAGGCAGGTTGATTGTTGCATTCTTGTTCAATCCGTCCGGTTTGGTTGGTTATTCGTTGTTTTGGTCCTCAAAATTTTTCAGCCCGATCGGACCAAATTTGGGGGGAGGGTAGGGGTCAAAATGTGTTTTTCGAAAAATGGATTTTCGAGATTTTACGTAATCTAGGCGTGTGGGGTATCTTTTTCCACTAACTTTTGGACGCTGAATCCAATGAGACGAGTCCCGGAACGATTGGTGCCCTCTGGATGAGGTTATGGGTCAAAATGGGTGCCTATCTACCCTTTTCAGAAGTGTGTTTTCGAGATTTGTGGTACCTAGGCGTGTGGGGTATCGTTTTCCACTAATTTTTGACGCTGAATCGATTGGAATGAGTCTCCATGCTCCTAATCCAAGGAACAACCAACTCCTATATGTATGAATTTGCAAAATTTTTCATTAGATTTCGGATTTTGAATTGATTGGAAAAGGTTCCGGGTATGAATGAAAATATTGATTTTTAGATGAGTATTTGAGTTTTAGTCGTGTTGAGTAAAAATCCCCACTATACATGAGACGCTCAGGGGTTTTGAAACGGTTCGCCCTTCACTTCCCACAAAACCGATCATTCAAGTACAACTTCAACATTTCGAGTTTTCTATCTTTCAACTTCCTACTGGGTGAACTTGGCTCCACTGCGCGCATGGTACAAGTTTATCAACCACTTGAAACCTGCTTTTTGTCGTTTGAACCCGACTCGTAATTTATCTTGACAATTTGAAGCTCGGTTGAACGGTTTGTGGATGGCACATGCGCATTTCAACAATCGCAGCTACCTAGAATCAATTTGCATGTCACTTTCAAATGCTTGAAACAAACCTAGTGAGTCATTTGCCCTATTTTGGCCCCCTCCTACCCTCTTTGTGCCGCAGTCCGTCTGTAACTAAATGGATTCACAGAACGTTTGGGAAAATGTAGAACCCCACGCCTGGGTTTCCCAATACCTGAAGAATCTATTTCAAAGTACCTAATTCTATTGTCTGAATTATCAGACCCAAAAGGGACGCATCATCGCAGTGGAATATTTAGCACTGCCTTCTCTTTTTGAAGGGAATATTCCCTCACGTATGATGTCCGCTGTAAGGGAAGAGTGCGAATTACCCGCTTGACCTGTTGTTTATGGAGTTGTATAAATGTTGTACCTTCGACCCGTATAATATGTGCGCTCTATACTGATAGAAGAAGGCTCTTTTATCGGTTGAATCTTGTCAACCAAGAATAAAACTCATCAGTCCGAACTTTTCAATGAATTATAAATTAATTAGTAATTTTACTCACGGTTGTAATAATTTTTGTCGGCTATTTCGACCACAAATATTTTTTCTTACGGAAAAATGTTTCGTTGGTCAAATCTCTCTGATTCCAAAATGTTTTTTTCATATGTCAGTCCACTGGGGTCTTGTGTGTAAGTTTTGTGTTGGTCTCTGCTTAGAAAGGTCAAGTCAGGTAATAGAAGAGTATGTCACCCTGAGTACCTTTATCTTACCTCCTTGAAACCAAGTGGATCCAAAACCATCATCTGGCGAGATTAGCTCCGCTCGTAAGTCATTACGGAAGCCAGGTGGTCCGCTCGTTCTCGGTTAGCAGAAAGGGAAAGGCGTTTATTTGCCTCGTCAGACCGGGCGCACAAATTATGCAGTTAGCCGCCGATAGTCGTTCGAACTCGCTCAAGACTTCGTGCTCTCGGCAAGTTGAGCTCGCACGTTTGACTTCAGAAAGTGAAAGGCAACTCGAAACTGAAAAAACGGGTTCATTTTGAAATGCCCCTTTATTGCAACGGGAGAATCCAGGTTTTTATTAGCGATCGCCTCAGTCTTTGACGAAAGCTTCTCTCGGTCGCTAGTTGTGGAGATGTGAAACGTCTTCGATCGTCCTTTCGCTCTCTACTTGTCGTTTTATCGTCTCTTCCTTAGGGTAAGACCAGCAGGCTTTTTTCATCTACGGCCAAAGAATGTCTGCTTTCATCCTTTGCTGATAAAACGTGTTTGAAGCTTTCGAATAAATATCTCATTCCTTTCAATATAAAGAAGTTGATTCAATACCCGGCTCTAGAATATATTACCTTAGTAAAGACTGACAGAGATGACTTTCAGATTCTTAGTAAAATGGTCCCCCTCGCCACCTTTCCATTTATTTTATCTTCGATAATTAGTGGTTAATAATGTTTCCTATCGATGCAGTAACACAAACCCTGCTGAGAATCCATCCCCCCCCCCACCGCTCTCCTTCATGCAGTCTGGCGGTTTTTCGCTGCAAAAATTTTCAAAAATTCCATTCGGCTTCGATGCGCGTCCAACAGATTATTTTCCTTTCGTACTCACGTAGATTGAGTTCTAGTACTTACTGTTGAGTATCACCCACTCATATTTGATTATCGATGATAATAGATATTAGTGAGGTGAAATGTACCTTCGTATTATGCAACAATTATGTTTGCTCACTATAACCTTGTCCATTGGTATTTAAACTAGATTTAAACAGTTGGGGATTGAAACAATGCGCAATATCCATCAATTTTGACGCACTCGGACATTTCGCACACCCTGTCTACCAATGGCATACCTAAAATACCACCACTCATTGTAATTACTTTTTGATTGGAACCCCACTTTTCCCCTCTCGTTTTTACACTGCCACCCTCAGATCACCACCTCAACCCTCATCAAAGCTTCCACCCCCCTCTCCCCTCGTCCAACGACATAGTCCAAATTTTTATTCCCCCGACCACCTGGACACCACTATGCTGAAACCTACCACCCATCCCCCTCTGACATCAACCCCTTCACCTCTCGCCAGTCCTCCCACCTTGCATCGTCATTACAACTTACTTCACCGTCCTTGCGGTGACGTCATTGATCAAAAATCATAGAAATCACATTACTAATATTCTATTCCTCCAGTAAATTGTTCGTACTAATAAATTCTCCAAAATTCATGTGTAACAGAGAACAAAAGTACCATGGGCCAGATTTGAATTTTCGTAGCATTTGATTCAGTATGAGTGGCACTATGACCATTTTTCTAGTGAAGAAAGGTCACTAATTGATAGTCGCTCGATGATGGTTTGGAAAGTCAACTCGGTATTTCATGTGTTCGCGTTCAATCACTAATTGGTTGTTTCATTGCCACCTATAGATACTTCCAAGAAGAGTTCACATATTTTCTCATTTTACCAGGATATGAATTCCTTTTTCCTGTAAACAAGTTGGATGCTTTTGGAGCGCTATCCAATTTCTGAGTAATGAGTGGAAAGGACGTTATTCACGGCCTTGGAAAGCACTAGTCCCAGTAACATTCATTCTTCTTTTCTCAAGTACTAATTTGATCTTCCGAACGTTGGTAGGAGTGAAACTTCTCTGCACGTTCATTACGGCTCTCAGACATGCCAAATTATCTTCAATCGTCAATCGCGGAACTGGAGTTTCCTTAGAACGAATTATCAACGTCTGGGTGCCGGAGGTCGTTTATATTTATCTACCAATAGAAGATGCTCCCCCAGAAGGCGCCAGCATTAATATGAATGAACGTGGACAAAGCACATCCTAGGAACCAGAAGATTGATTGTGCCATCCGACCATCCTCCTTCTCCCTTTGGCTGGTGGTGGGTAATAAATGGCTTGCTGGCTGGGCTGTTGACAGTTTATGAACCTTCACTCCGAATGATTTGGAATAATCTACCACTTCGAAACTCATTACTCGATCGTAATTAGCGATTCCCTAATGTTTGGAATATTGAATCAATCACTGGTTTCGGATCTGTAGTTCTTATGACGAGGCCAAATAAGCATCGCAACCGATAAAGTTTTGTGACAGATACTTCTGTTTTATCCTTAGGCATCAATTCTTATAGTCAATAACAAACATTGACCATAAGAACGGGTTTCTCCTTTTGAATGTATGTTAGCTTATATGAATCTGAACCAAAATGTCTGTCTGTTTATGGCCGAATAATACTGGCCTACATGTATTCATGATGTAGACAGTTTTATCCCCTGCAGCTCTCTAGAAAAAC
The DNA here is from genome assembly GCA_019603395.1 of Cyrtorhinus lividipennis. Classification (NCBI taxonomy): domain Eukaryota; kingdom Metazoa; phylum Arthropoda; class Insecta; order Hemiptera; family Miridae; genus Cyrtorhinus; species Cyrtorhinus lividipennis. Next base: position 28,994,908 of record CM033999.1, read on the forward strand.
TACCGAAAAACACACGGTTTGCTTAAAAATCAAACCAGCTTCCAAATAGAAGATCTGACGTAGACAGACGTGATGTATGCATTATGATATATGATAATATGATATTTATAAAAGAATATGATAATATATTCTCCCTGTTACAGGTGAGTACAAGCTGGATTCGAACTCTATAGTCAGTGTTTGTGGTAAGTCAGTTATGGAAATAATAAATACTCGATAAAACAGTGAAAACGCTACGCGTACCCTTTACCTTGGTACAACTAGGACCACTCTCAAAGTTATAAACAAGTGTATAAATATATCAATCATTAGACATAATCAAATTACTAGATATTATGACCAATAAGTTTAAGAGGTAATAAGCCTACTAAAAACCGCTATGCCATAGTGCGTTTATAAATTACTATGCACTTAACCAATACCAATCGCACAAAAGGTATCACCAGAGCCTCCAGGCTTACAAGTCAAAACACCCTTTTTAAGGAGAAAAATTTCGGTTGTTTTGGGTTAATTAATCTCTGTGTAATAAGCATAATTTTAATCTAACTGGCAGGCAAATTTGTTTTTGTGTTCGAAGATATTATTTAGATTCCAGTCCGTCCTCTGGTTTCAGAAGTAAACAATTTTTCAAAAATTCAAAGCATTGGTGAGTGACTTCATTGTTTCTGAAAATGTTGTCAGCCTAATCGCCTAAAACGGAGGTTGGACCTGGTTTATGGGTCAAAATGGGTTGGTGAGATGCTTAGGGTCCACGGCGTGTAGAGTGCCATATTCTACTTACGAAATTTACAAACTTTTTGACATCTTGGGAATTCATTTCCTTTGAAGTTATTAGCTTAATCATACTTTTACGAGGAATTATAAAGCAGTGGTTCATTTTTTAATTTACAAATTTTGTCATGTAGTATGTGTCTTTTATTGCGTAGAAGGTCATGAAGTGAACGCCAATGTCCTTATTCAACGTCCGTCGCTGACGTAATCCAGAAGCGTTCTTCTACGCGTAGACCTATCTTGGAAGTGGAGTTGCTTTGAAAGGGAGCTTTTCTTCACACTTCAAAAGATTATGGGGTGTTTGTTCATTAGTGAATAGTGTCCGTCTTTGGGAAGCGCCCCAAGTAACGTAGACATTTGCCGGAGATGAAAGCCTACGCCAGTCGCATTGTGCTCCTACTCGAACTGATAGCGCCCGTCGTGTATGAAGTTTTAGACGGTACAAAGTGCATTGCGAGAAACAAGGATGGAGAAGTCCTTGAAAAAATATGGGCCTTCCCTTCGTCATTTCAAAAGTTTCCTTTCTGTTGCAATTCATTCAGGAAAGCTCCAAAGTGATCCTTGCGGAAACAAGGTTGACAAGAGCGAGAGGCTACCGCTCACTTTTTCCCATTAATGTTACGGCCTTGATTGTCAGGATAGCAGTACAAGTTGTTCAACGCTGAAGGTGCATTTTATGAAACTAAGTTCTTGAGTTGCCTACTTTTGTGCGGCGCTGGGAGAAAAAGAATTTCATTTCTTCCGCCTCCACTCTTCATTTATATCTCTGGTAAGACATTGATGTTCCTCCATTAAACTCTCGACCATTGGGAATACAGCTTACTAGTTCCCAAGAACTTTATATCAGTTTGTCACCTGTAGCACCGCCTCCTACGTTCTACCCGCTCAAATCCGTCATTCTTTTGTGTTTCGAACAAAAACTCCGATTTCAGCTTTTTATGCGCTAAAAAGACCGTATCATTTGACACTTCAACCACACAAGATCTGAGGTCGTGTTGAGGTGGCTGAGTATGCAAATATTTTGTTACGCAAGAGAATACGAGGGCGTCTTGCAACCGCCCACGGGGCACCTCGCGTTTTCAAAACCACTGACCGCTCCTTGAGCTGCCCTGATAACATTTCCCCCGCCATCGAGTATTACTTCTTTTGAGGTCAAGTCAAAACAGTTTGAACGATTCTTTCGAGTTGCCACTCAGTTCTGCTTGTATCAATGGTCTAGTCCAAATAGAAGTAGTTACATGGAACTTGACCTAGAAATTCACCTTGAACGGCTCTTTGAAAGCATATGTCCTGCAATGGCACTTTATGCTCCTAGAAATCTCTGAATATACTCGCAGAGACCAACACTGTGGCCTCTGCCTTAGGACCGGCCTTTCAGGGCATTCAGGGGATCTCTTGGCTAAGGGTGAGATGGGTCCGTATCCAAACGTTCACGTTCGATGATTTATCTTCGATGTCATTACACAAAATGGTCAAATTTACAAACATCAGCGTGTAATCAAAATCACATTAACATTCTGAAATGAGCCATTGCTTCAATTATCTAGAATTCTCAAAAAAATCAAAAACCAATAATGAGTCTTGTAATTTGTGAGAACCTGGCGCTGAAATATAATTATTTGTGGTATTTTTTTTCAAAACGTTTATCAAAAGTTCAGAGTATGCTCAAATGAACACTTTCTCCCTAATATACCTACCACCTACTCACGACACTTATTTCCTCTAAAATTAGATAGGGCCAAGATGGGACGCCCTTTCCTGGCTACCTCATTAATTTTCCCGCGTCTCTACTATCCCGAAGGAAATTTTCGAGCGAATTGACTTGAAAGCGCAGAACACAATGAAAGTACCTCGTTAATTACCCGGTACACGGAGATAACTAGGTTTCCATCTCTTATGAAAATGTCGTACCTCGGTCTATTTATAAGGCACCTGCTCCGTAAAGACGCTTTTTCGCCGTTCTCAGGGTTTGCCCGAGGATTCCACATTTTACACACGCGGGAAACTACATGGCGAGGGAGAGCATTCCAGGCAAGTCGAAGGGCTCGCGCGATGTTTCAAAAATGTCTTTCCAGATTCCTCTTTACTTGACATGGCGTTTACAACATGAGGTATTTGCCTGAAGGGGTTTAAAAAAGATTCCACGAGAACCTTCAACAATAGAACGTTCATTTTTCGAGACCCTTATTAGATTATGAAGATTTTGTAAAATATTGCTCCAGGATCTAACTGTATTGTATCGTTTAAATGATACCTACTTGCAGCGACTCGAGATATGTACAAATATGAACTTGAACCATCATTTCATCAGATTTTTATGAATTTTCCTCATTTGGACACGTTCCTTCAGAAGGGCAAATTGTTAACCACGTAAAACCTAGTAGAAGCACTATGCACGAGATGCCGCTTCAATGATGCTGCAAATCATTTCCTGTATCTCGTGTGTTGCGTTTGTGTGAAAAAAGTATTTTCGTGGTTCCCCAAGTAGTTTTCCCCATAACAGCCAAATTAAAAAAAAAAAAATTAATATCCTAAAAATTGGAGAAAAAACTTTTTTTAAAACCGATTTATACCCATAACCTAGCTTTATAGGCCGCTGTCGGTCCAACAGCCATCTCAATCAATCAAGCGTAGAAAACTAAGTAAAAAAAAATAGTGCTTTACACAACTAGGTTATCAAAAATCTGTAAAGGCTATCTTTTCAATACCTATTTAACCCAGAGCCTGTCCCCGTTTTGGGGATCAGGAAGAAATGTTTCAAAGCCTAACTAGGTAGCACCTACAAGTTTAGATTTTACAAAAATTTAGATTTTTATACTATTAGATTCGTATTTATGACAGTAAGCCAGAAATCCGGCATGAAAATACAGGGTAATCATTGTGGGAATAATTAACTTTGAACGTTAAATGGTAACCAAGGTAGAGGTGTGCGGGCTCAAAGGAGTTAGTTACTTACCATCGTTGATCTCCAGTGAGGGGTGAACTTTATAATGAACAGGTAAATAGGGTGTCATACCTGAATCTAAATTATCGAGAAAGCAAGCCTGTGCATGCCTATTTATATTATGTTGTTTTCCTAGTATAATTTCATCTTCACGTATTATTTTCTTCCCAATACTAATTGATTTTCTTTTTTTGAAAAATATTAACGAAAATGAATTTGGACAAACTTGCCTGTATAAGCAAAATAAATGCAATTGGAGGAGGGTTCCACTTGGACGCATTAAGTTTCATACTTATGGTTTCTTTGATTGACGTTCGTTTGAGAAAAAAAATTGTCCAACATTAAAGTTATCAACTTGTTCAACCTTCCTTAAAAAAAGTAGGTCAAGTATTACCGACTTTTTCCTAGCACATAATTTCTGCCTGCAAGAACTAGCTAATTACACCTACGACACCTCACACACTGGACACAGTGGCCTTGCGGCTTACCACGTCCTCTATACAGCAGAGTTCATTCTGCCTTCAAAGCTGTCGCCATCAGAAATCATAATGTTCCAGCGAGTGGGCCGCGGAGGCTCCATAACGGGCCGATTCAACGCCGATTGCTGACTGTAACGGAGGCTCAAGGACGACCGGGTTATTCTCCTTTTTCTTAAGGTTCGAAACCTTCCACCCAGACCTAGTATTACAAACCCTGGTTATTGCCAGTTCCTTTCAAAAGGCCTCAACGATCTCTTATTGCCACATCGACGCTTGCCTATTCGAGCATAGCGTTCAATTCCAATGTCAACTCGAAAAAAGTGCAGCGCTCGCCATCACTTTTGGATCATTCGTGAGCTCTCTGTTCGCTATTTCCGTCTGGTATAATAATTATCGCGATGACCTTTAAAGGTTAACACACCGATCAAGGTCTCTCCCCGCAAATTCTCCCAGCAACCGATTTGAACAGGCGTATTACAATATCGCATTTGAGGAGAGAGCAGGTGTTGTATAATGGAATGAATTCGGTATTTTGTGATCAATGAGCGTGATTGCACGGTTTTCATCAGACAAGGGGAGAGAACACCATTTGTCTTCCATTTTCGGATTCGGACAATACTTTTCATAATTTTCATTCGGAGCGCGCTAACGGAATGACCTGTGGTCGAAAGGGAGGGCTAAACAGAGTAAATTATTGCGAAACGGTTCCTCTAAAATTGGTCGGAGAAGAAATTACCACTCGCTATTACCCGAGGTCATCTATTCATTCAACGCCCAAAATTGTAGGCTCTGTGAGTTCCCGAACATTCATCGATAATAAAATGTTTACCATATGCAGCGATTGGGCTGAATAAGGCAAACATAAGCCAAACTAGCTTTTTTGTACATTTTTTGAGATTTTTTAACACTTTTCTGAAGGACTTGAGTAAATCACAATAATGAATATAAGTAATGTATTCCGGTTTGCAAAACATCCCTCGTCCATATTCTTGTTTTATCACAATCGGCGACAAATTCCAACTATTTGGAGTATTAACTAAATTCACCTAATGTATTTAAAAAATAAAAAATAATTTAGTCATTGTAAAAATGTAATAAAACCGATGTTTGTAAGTAGTTTAGCATCATTTTCTTGTGAGGCCACCTTAAAAGCGTGTGTGAGAATTTTCCTTTTGCGGCAATACCGAAAGAAAGCCATTGAATTCTACCAACGACGATAAATCACCTTACGCCGGTGCTTGCATGCCCTAAGTGAATTATGAACCTGGATGGGAGGTTTCAATGGAGCGAGGGAACGAATTGAACTACGTACGTGACAAAGCGTTTTGCTTCTGAGCGTTGCCTACGACACGTTGGAATATTCACCGGCAATTAATTTCCATTTTAGTTTTTTTTTTTTTTTTTTTTTGGATCCTCTTCTGCTGTTTTAGTCTGAGCACTTCCATAGAATAGCCAATTACGGGATAGCATCAAATATTTTGAAAAAAAAAATTGTTAAAGAAACAGTTAGTCGCAGTTGAGGGGTCAGCCCTATAAAATGTGGCTGTATGGTAGAATACCGCTCATTCAGATTCGATTTAAATAAACTCGCATATTACCCCCGTTTCCTTTTCACTAACTGTGTGTCCCCCAGCGAATCTCTATACAATAAAAAATTAAACGAACTAATTTGTTACCCACCCCTCCCCCATTGTGCGGCAGTACAGTTAATATACACAAACGCCTAAATCGAGCGTTTGAACTTCATTTTTGGTTTTTCCTCTCAACTCAAACTTCATTAGGACCGTGTGTTGGGTATTGGTCATTTTATCACATATCTACTCACCTACTATTCGCTTGGAATCCTCAGTGCTCAAAATCTCAGAAATTTGCTGGTTGGGTCCATTTGGTCCGTAGGCGTGTGATTTATCGTCCCCCTTCATACGAATTTTGTTTCATTTTTTACCATGCGGACCCAAAAGATGCGCTTTTCCGCACTAGCGAAATTTGCTTATTATAATTATATCATACCGATTGTGAAATAATTACAGAGCCAGTAAAATAGAAACAGCTTATGAACCACATCAAATAAATTATTGTCAAATAGACGAACGGAATGATCAATCATCATTTCGTACTTCTTCAGGTCATACCTTGACTTCTCAGTTTCGAAATGGGACTCTTTTACAATTCAAATTCCTATCATAGCCCTTCGGCCGCTGTTCCTAACTCTCAATAATTCTTTCAGTGAATAGACAGTTGGCTCTTGCTGATTTATACGGAATCACCGAATTGTTATTCACGATTTTCCAATTCACAAAATTATTCTCTCTACTTCACCATCGTAATAGTTCGGTTGAGAGCTTTGCCGGTCACGGGTTAGAGAGCGTTTGACAAGTTGACCGCATTCATCGCGGAAACCGGAGGTGTCGAAGGCCGCTTAGAAAACCACAGAAGCCAACGCCGATCGCACTGCGCCTGTCGCTCATTTTGACTCGGCAGTTTCATTTTGGACGATGAATAGTTTACGTAACACGGTGGTGACAGTCTTCTTCAATGAAAAATGAAAGAAGTAAGAGCGCTTTTGAACAGCAGTAGATAATACGGTGACGTGGCTCTTATTTTGAATGCACTTCCTACGCTCATTCTTCCCGACGAACTTAATCGTTCTTCACAAATAAACGCAACCTACTCTTTCCACTTTCACTTTTTCAATTATTCGGGAATGAATTAGAAGGACATTTTGTATTCAAATTGCAGCTACACAATTTTTGTTGATAAAGTTTCATTCAAGAGCTTTAGCCGTAATCTCAAGAAGCGCTGCAAATTCATAACCAGAGGTCTTCATGAAGCAAGATTATGGGGAAATCGTCCAGGACTCATTCCAATCTTTCCAACGTCCAAAATTTAATGGAAGATGGTACTCCACACGCCTAGGTACCCAAAAATCTCAGAATCCACTTTGAAATAGGTTGGTAGGAACCCATTTTGGCCTATACCCACTTCTGGTGGGCACCAACTGATCCGTGACCCATCTCAATGGATTAAGCGTCCAAAGTTTCTACTACCGCGCGGACGGCGGATATTTTCCTGAATTTTCCGGAAATTTTGGGGCCGATTTGAGATGGTTGACTTTTCATTTCCATGATTTGGGGCATATAAATTATTTCCGGTACAAACTAAGAGACTGATTTTGGTATGTTTTCTCTTTTTTTAGCCTAACGTCCGTAGAAACAGGATAATTTGTCCATTCCCCGAATATCGTTCACTAAAATTCTCTTTATTCAGTTCAGAAGCGTCGTAAATCACATTGAACATCGATTCGTTCGCTATCTTCCAAACCTGCGGATTTATTTCACGCTCGAATCCCGTTCTTAGAGATAACCCGTTTAACGTCTAAAGGGGATATTGCTCAAAATGATGGTTTTCGTTGAGTTTTGGCGACAGCTTTCACTTTACTGCGGCGATTGTCCATCCTCTGGTGACCTTGTCACGACTGAGAACGTGCTCTGAGTTCGCTCAGTGACTGAGAAGCTTTTCTAACTCGATAATCGGATTTTCTCTCGTCATTTTCACTCCTTTTGGTACCGAATTGCCTCGGTGTTTTCTCCTAAGTGAATGAGACCCTAAACCAATAGAGTAACTGATACTGATACCCCTGAACCCTAAGCGCTGCTTTGATGTTGGGTAACAAGCGCAGAATGAAGAAGACTGGGAACGTCACTAATGGGATTCTCTCGTGATTCATATCCGAGTGAACGGTACCTTGTTTGCTCTTTATCTCTCCAAATTACCTTTTGATGTTACACATCCTCCGGGGCATCTGTGCTGATGGAGCTTTCGTCACATCCGGATCGAATACTCCCATTAGCGCGACTGGCCAATAGGGACTCTCTTTTCGCTGCTTTTTCCTCTGAATTCGTCTATCATTTTCTGATGAAACGGAAGGTGGGACGTTAGACAACACTCAGGCTCTTAGTGGAGATACATAACTATATCAAGAGCCTCGGGAAGGGATGAGATTGGCTTCAGAAACAATATCCATCTATAGCCCGTTAGGCCTGTAAAAACAGCTTCTTTGTCCACCACGCAAGATTGCACATTGCACTCCTTCTGTGGGACATGTGTTATAGTATACGTGGTTGAGTGAGACCCTCCTGGAATAATAAACCATCATGAAATAGTTTCCGATAAATTCAGGTCATAAAATTCCTTCTGGTGGGGATTGTTGCTGTAGTAGACTATCTGACTACAGCAGCTACCGTAGAAACTGTAACCCGCATACATCGGTGTTGGTGGCGTCGACGCCAGGCCCTGTTGTTGAGTATATTTGTCGGTGCATGCGTCATAATATGTGCCAACATTTGCTGGCTGAGAATTCGCAAACTTTAAGTAACGCCGTCGAGATATGTACCTATAGAGCAGGAAAACGATTTCTAATAATTTCAAATCGCTGCGCCCTTCATATTTATTGTGTCATTTAATGGGTGCCCCCCTGAATAATTTTTATAGTGAGTTGATAATCATTAACGATACAGATTGACTGATTACTGATTGCAATGTCGATTACTGCAAGCCCAACCATAGTGCAAAGGAGTCTCTACGATGGGAACTGTATCGTGCGATCATTCGTTAATCATAATCGCTTTCGAGTTAGAACTTTTCACTTTCAGCAAGATCTACATAAATATTTTCAAAAACCTCAAAATTTCCAAATGTATTCCAAATGGCCCCGAAATCGGAGGTTCCCCCGTGTTCTGCTAAACAAATTTTTTGTAAGTTTAGTTTCACTATGTCCCCACAACATGATATAGACAATAAATTTAGTGAGCTATTTTTTTTTTTTTTTTTTTTTTTAATTACTTCATTGGTATTTTTACCTACTGCGTGATTATCACCTATGATTTTGTGAGGAGAAATCGCAACGTTCCAACAGCGTTCATTGGTTTAAGAAAAAAAATTAACCTAGGCAACCTAGACTCTCACTTTTAATAGGTTAGTATAGATTTTTAACGTTTGAAAGGCGATAATAAAACCGGGTTCAGTTCACTCTGCGAGTTGGTAAAGGCCACTTTCCCTGTCCAGGTGCCGAGGGACCTTTGCCATAACAAGGAAAGTGAGAAGTCGGTTGTTCACGATCCTACGCGTCTACTGGGAGAAACCCGTACGAGGAGAGGTTTCTCAGGCATCGTAGAGGAAGTGCGAGGGAATTTCCCAGGTGGTCTTCATTCATAGGCGAACAGAAGGTGTTTCTATTTTTTTGTATTTGCTCATTATTTCATTTTTCGTCAATGAGTATATATGTATATAAATATACATCTTCTCTGTTGTGCTCTGTTGAGTTGGCCTTTGGCAGTAATGCTGTTATTGAACAGCGATATTATTAGAGTAACTGGAATGCCCAATCTTTGTTCCTTGCTTTCTCGAGACGCTCTTCGATGTAAATGAAGACTGAATCACTCACCGAAGAATCGTTATTGTTAATTTCCCATCTTAAAAAACGACTCATAGTGGTTGAATATTCATCGGACATCCGAAAAAAAGAGTCATTTGAAAACTACGAGTAGCTCTGGTATTTTTTCGGATGGTCTCCAACAAACGTGTACCCTTTTATTCGAAAAGGCAAACGGCAGGAAATTATTAGGCGACCGATTTCGTTTGTTATTCTTTCTTCTTCCAACCCAGAGGTTTTTTCCCCCTAACTGAGTGGAACAAGGTGGTTAGGTATGCCTACATTTCCTGAATTTTTTTCTCGAGTAAAACGCTATTCCTTTCTTTCTCCATCGACCTGAGCTAGAAATAAATTTTAGTTAAAGTATTTTCATCCCGTTTTTGTGAAATAGCTACCCATACTCGTATATAAAATGAATGTCGGCGAACGTACTGTATTTGTTTTGAGGCGAGAAGTAGGTTCGTGGGACTAACAACACGGAAAAACGGGGCCAAATAGAACTAATATCGTTAGATCGCAGAAAAAACATTCCCCGCTTTCTGGCAGGTACTCCGTTCTTCGGGCTTCTTCTGGGTTTAATTTTGAGAATAAAAGCCTAATATTGTAGTATTGGACTTTTGTACTATCACAATTCCTCCATTTTGACAATATTCAAGTTCATTTATAAACACGGGATATCTACTGCTGAGTGATGGATGAGCAAATCCTCCAAATCAAAATTTTCAAGTATGCTGGAGGGTTCAAGTATGCTGTTTAGCCTGAAGGCAAAAATGAGCAAAATACCACAGGACTCAGTTAATTAGATACAGGAAAGAATTCATTACAACACCTCTGAAAATGAAGTCCTTAGAAAAGAATTCTTGAAAAATTTCCTTAAGATAGAAAACAAAGATGACAAAAACGATATGAACAACATTGAAAATAAAAGTAAGCACATCTATTTAAAAGAGAGATTCGTAAGAAATAGAAAATTGTTTTAAATGGCTGGATACCGAAGAACCTAATTGTCAACTGGTTTCAATAGGTATAGTTTAAAAAGCAAACTTTTCTAGCAATATAGTCCAGATTTTAGCAATATAGTACATAAGATGAAGCATTTCGCAGCTTTTTGCTCGTTCGTGGTTTTTTTTTTCAATTTTCTCTATAGATAGATATAGATAGATAATTTCATTCCTATTCATATTGATCAATAGTCCTGACATTTGTGGCGAACAGGGGAGCTGTCACCTGCCTCACGTGGGGGGGAGAGAAAAAATTTGATTGAAAAAACGTGCTTTGCCTTCGTATAGAAAAATATGAACACACATCACGCCAAATCGGCGGCGAAAGGCCGAAAAACCGTTCCAGTACGTCGTGACGTTCATTGCGTTACCTGCCTGTCTGCTCCGAGCAGTGATGTAATCCACTTAATGGAAACGCTGATTAGAGAGTGATTGAGGTGGCTTTTTTACTATACGTGAGGTCGCGATATGGTGGTGGTGCACATGTACAGTGTAATAGTAGGTGAATGTGGGTATTTCAATGCTGGCGGATATTGCGGCCGAACGCGCCCCTGGCAACTCGGGCGTTCCAAAGCGTGTGGTATCTATATGCCCGATCTATTGAATAATTCTAAGGTGCTCCTACGTGGTTTATTTGTCGGTAATTATAGGTCTAAGTTCTGCGATAACAAATTGGGTTTAATTGCCTTGAATAACCTTAACAACCTCATTCAGTCGCCTACTTAGTTGAGGAAATACAAATAATTTGAAACAATCACGTTCATATCTAAAAAAATTAGTAGATTTGTACTGCTCCACCTTCACCCAAGAATATATATTTGATGATATTTTTAGTAAAACTATGATAGGTATCCTGATTCATAGATAGTATAAATTTCAATAAATTTGAATCATTCCTCCTGACAAATCACTTACATTTCAATACAATTTAATTTGTACTTATACTCTATATACGTAATATTATGTCATTATAACGTTCTTCCGCTATTAAACTTGAATTTTATCCAAATAGTCTCTTTTGAAGACACACTCAACCAACTTCCAATAAGTCGCAAAGTCCATCTCTCTTCATTTCCAAATTTACCGTTATGACACACCAACTCTGCAGTACTAATGTGTTATTCAATCTGCATTACCGCTTTGCTGAATCTGCTGAACAGTTGTGCACAACATACTCTGCTGCATTGTTAAATCAAGTGGACTGCATCATTTAGCTTCTATTATTATGAAATCAAATGGATTGCATTGCCTAATACTGTGCTGCTATGCTAAGTCCACTGTTCTGTACTTATATGCTTTTCATACTGCGCCAAATTCTAACTCTCCTCCATTACAGCATCAAATTAATAGGGTTTATTATCATTATGACATCGTCATTTCATAACTGGAGTCTTATGGATGAATCATTTCGTATCTGGGGTGCTAGAGAATCTCCAGGAGATCCGATTCGCCTGCTTGAGTGCCATTTAAGGGTATTCTGAAACTCTGAAGAGGGCTTCTAAGTCAATTGCCCCGATTCGAGGCCAGATACTTAGTGAAAAACTGGAGCTCAAGATCAGTGCGGCCTACTGAGTGGTACCTGTCCAGGTAGTCGATGAGTAATAAGAAGGTAAAGTATGTACGGGTTTGGTCTATCTTGAGATGTTCGGAGTGAGGATCAACCTTCTTTGAGAGATCAAATCCTGGTAAAGATTGAAAATTGATCCACTGCACATTAGGACGTGAACCATCCGTACCGCCCATGAGAAATCATTGGATCACTCTCATAACCTCCCTCGGGACCCTGAGATACGTGATGCTACTGTTTTAATATCAACGTTCTGCGACCGATGTTTACGATGTGGGTCGGAGTAGGTTGCTCTGTGGCGTGGGAGTGGGCCTTTCCTGCAGGAGTTTCAGAGTTTTCGCAATATCGGAGCCTCAGAGTCTAAAGCTGCCCGATATATGAAGGTAAAGCTTTTTTAAGCTTCCATCCGCGACGGCCTCGAGATTAGGTTTCTCGCCTCGATTTTCCTTTCGTGGCAAATAAGGCGACTTTGTCCAAGAGATCGTTTAATAGCACAGCTCGAGTTTCTTTGGCACACACCTTTTTTTTACTCACGAGATAAGAAAAACAGGAGCGATTCCCATTTGCGCATCGATTTGGAGCTTCATTTTCCTCATGGCGGCGGAGTGAGTTGGGGCATCAAGTCTGAAGGTCGCCAAACAGAGTAATAATTATTTTGCTTCAAAACCTGTTGTTCCTTCCTACGCTCCCCACCGACGACAAATTGCACTCGAGCTTATTAATTCCTCCAATCTCCGATAAAATGTGCAAGTACCAAATACCACATGAGCAAATGTTTGATCGACAAATTGAAGAAAAACAATTTTGAAACAATTTTAAGCAATTTAGCCTATAGAGGATTGTTTCAAGAATTTTACTCGGATTTGAAATGTCTTTTGGTGTTGTAATTTATTGGTCTCAATCAAATTCAAATTTCCATTAAAACTTCCTTTTCTCTTTCGAATTTCCAAACATTTTTAGAATCAACACTGACCTTTGATCGCTGACCACTTTTTTGGAAAACAGAAAGCAAACGTAAATTAGGAGGTTTGGTTCATTGTATAAAACATCATTTTTTGAAGTTATGAGTTTATACAACATGAAAGTCGTGAGTAAAGTCAATGAATGTGTGACTGAGTGCGTTCGCTAAGAGATGTTTCTTAAGGAGCCCCTACACTATCAAGCTGCTTGATCAAATGCTTGACCAAATTGATTGTATCAAGCGTGATTGATAGTTTAGAAGCCCGTTTGACGCTTGAACCAAGCGTTGACGGTGATTGATAGAATTTTTGAATGACTCAAGCGGTTGATGAAGCGGCTTGATAGTCTAGGGCGGTTTCTGTCAAGCATTGAGAGCATTTCCATTCTAAATCCATGCCAGACAACAGGTACCTCAATGTGATAGACCATCTCTGACTTGCAGGAATCGCTTCACGCATTTTTGTATCTTTCTTCTCAATTTCAGGGCAAAGTAAATCCAGTAGATGATCAAAACTTTCTTGGTCCATTGTCAAAAAGTTCCTGTAGTCCTCTGGTTCTGAATCACGCAGGAAGTTTAGGAGATGTTCATGAGTGAAGCGGTTTCTCATTTTGTACCACTCCTAGGACCACCGTCGTTTTTATTTTCCTTCTTTTTCTGCTTCACGGCAACCAATGTTGCGATTAAGAAGCCCAAATGTGCATTCAACACCATTTTAATCGAAGAAGCAATTAAAAAAGAGTTATTATTTATTACAATTATTTTTAATCGAAAAAGCAAGAGTACGATCGCAACAAACTCCGTTCTACTTCCACTTCGACTGACGAGAGAGTTTTGATCAAAAGATTGAAGGGTTGATTGAAGCACGCTTGAAGCTCCCATCAATCAGAGGGTCAAGCATTTGATCAAGCGGCTTGATAGTGTAGGGGCTCCTTTAGATGTAACTTCGTTCATTCGTTTCCTTTGGATTACGGCCATATGCCGTGACACACATCATTTGGGTGTGTTTTTCCAAGAACTTTGGCACGATTGTGATTTTCCTTTCCCGGCTGAATTGTAAAAAGATTCAGATTCTTGTACTGGTACGTGCAATTGTCACCCCACAGAACTGCCTATTGGCTACATTGTGTCCGAATGGCACACAGTGAAACTCAGTTCTCCAGTTTTTTGTTTAGAATATTACGTCCTTTTCAAAACCGCACAACTTTTTTTTTCGAAACTGATCAGACCGGCTCAGTTTGAACGAAAGCGAATTGACCGCGGTTTTCTACCGCCGACGGAAGGGCACAGGTTCTGCAATACACTTTCGTTTTCCCCCGATTTCGCAACCGGTCCAGAGGGGCCCCCCGGCCCGAGAGGGGGCCCCCGGAACCCGAGGAGGGGCCCTCTGGAGAAGGGGGCCCCGATAGAGGGGACGTCACTTGGGCCGCCTTGACACCGCTGTGCCTCAGTTACCTCCAGCCCCGCGACTCGATAGGCAGTTTCAAAAAATATTGTTCAGGTAAACTCCTCCCCAAGTGTTTGTTTTCTTACGGAAAAGTGGTCACCTGACATTTCTGCTCGTTGGTTTTTTCTTCGCTCATCTTCTTCTCGTTTCATACTTTTTTTTTCAATCTTCCTCTCTCGTGCTTTTTTAACCAAACTGCTTCAAAACTGGATCTTTTTTTCTCTTCATGACTTGTCATCTTTTTGGAACAATAAAGCTGTTTGTATTTGAAGTGGCTGTGTGCACTAATTTCTCTTGTACCCTTCTAACTAAAATTGTACCGTAATACCGTTCTTTTTCTCCATCGATCTCTCCGAACAGAAGCATGACATTAACAAGGGCAACTTTTTTTTACACCATATACCTTCAAAATCAACTATTCCCTTCATTTTGACGCAAAAAGAACTGCTGATTTGTAGTTTGTGTTGTGGTTGTACTCCACGCCAGCTTCTTTTCTTGTCTCAATTCTTCATATATCTTCTGGGTATTTTTACGAGTGTTTCATTATCGAAAACGGACTGTTTGGCTTTTCTATTATCACTGCTAATATGGGTTTTGAGTTGAATGCAATCTTTCTGTAGAAATCCATTTTACCATCACTTCTTGATACATGTATAGTGTTTTCAAGCATTATTTGTAGATTCCTTATCACCATCCAGGGAGTATTCGTCACAGTACATGTGCAACGTTCAATCTTTGGTTTGTTCTGAGATATGACCATTCTTTTACCTATCTTTTAAACACACCCATAGTATGGACTGTTGAAATCTGAGCAGCTATATACGGATGTAAGATAAGATTACCGTGTGGAGTAGTCACGTGGCTTTATTTACGCCCATTTAATAAGATATTTATTTCAATTGGGACACGTGAGCATATTATCATTAAATAAATATTTGTCTGAAATTATCACTTTAGAACCTAACTATCGAATTTCATGAAGGGTTTTATATAAGCACAACGTTATAGAACACTGAGCGGAGTGAAGTGGATTGTAAACGAGATAATTCTCCCTAGAGCTCATTGTGGGGGCTTCCAGAGCAAACAAATCCTTATTCATTTACCCAATCCGTTTTCTCAAAAACAATATCCCAACAGTCTTTACTTCTCACGATGGTATGGAATTGTTTGAAAACTTTGGTTTTCATCATGGAGCGAGAGGAAAAGGAAAGTTGGGAGGAGTGAAAAGAGGGTTTTTCAGGTCGAAACTCCTTAAGTGCTGTTGAAAAAATGATAAGAATTGAGTCTCCGTGAAGTTAGCTGATAAAATAGATCCTTATTTAGCCTTGGTAAACGTGAATAGTATATCAACTCGTGAGCTCTTTCTCGATTTCGACACCTGCAACCAACCTAATGGTAAACACTAAACAAGCCTATCTGGCTGAGATGGTTTTGCGTAACTCGAGCCGTTCGGGTTTGGAAACTAAACGACCTCTTTAGCTCGCTACCAGTAATGCGTGTCCTTTTGAAAAAGCGTTGACCCTGTTTCTCCTATCTCAGCTCTTGGTGAACCCTTTGAACCCCCTTGAGATAAGATTAGCTTGCTACTGTTCTACCCCACTCAAGTCAAGTAAATGAGAAGACGCCGGTTCCACTTTGGAATTCAAGATGTCCTTGTAGGGCTTAGCAATTCCGTGGAGCGCTTCAAAACCTTTGATTAGCAACCATCAAAAAGACTTTGCATTTCATTGCTCTTGAAAAGACGGTTGAATATTAATTAAGAAAGATAATTTATATTAGCTTTTGTTGCGATATTAATTTATTTATCGTCACTATAAAGGGTTTGCGAGATCGTTGGATGGAAGAGAATCTCCAGCGCTTCGTCTTCTGCTCTTGTTTGAGATCGTTGCTTCAGGTGAGTGGGTGATCGATTCTATAAGGAGTAACAAAACAGAATTCCTTCATTTCAAATTTTAGCAATTCAGAAAATGTTATAAAATACGGATGTAATAGCATCTTGAAGATGTGAGCTCTAAACGGATTCGAGGGCTTGCAAAGTGTTTGATGAGTGGCAACATCTCAAAATGTCACTATTCTCACCTGGTTGTTTTTATTTTGCAGTTTGGTAAAACGTGAACTATTTATTTTTTTCGTTAAACGTCTCGTTGGAAGGTCTACCGTTCAAAACCTGCTCACTGACAAGGAGTCCTGCTAGTATTACACTATTTGATTAGAATCTTTCCCAGCAAGAAACTCCCCTTTTTGGTCGAGCTGTGAGTAAATTAGTTACCTCCAAAGCTCAAAGGCAGCTTCAGACTGTGCGACCGCATTCAAACACTAGAGGGCCAGTACCTACCCTTTGATGTGGGGCAGGGGTTCCTCAGTCGGAATCTGCCTTCGAGTCTGAAACCCACTTGATGCCAAAAATCACTCAGTAGAGGAGCATTATTATTTAGTCTTGACTATAAGTCTTTTTCTTCGTTTTACACCCTTTCGTTTGCACTTCCTCGTGGTCGAGATGATGGCAATTTTTTTACATTATTCAAAAGGAGTAAATTTTCATGAAGAGATCTTGTGACATTAATTTGTTTAGAGTTCTCCTTTTTGGAGGAATGTTGTGATCCCAGATCTGATCTCATTCTCTGAACCTCAGAGCCGGAAGGGAGGAATATCGCTGAGAGCGAAGTTGGTGGAAAAGTTTCAAACTTGCAAGATTTTCTTTGCTTTCGAGCACAAAAAAAAGATAACCTGAGCTAATTCAAAGTTGAAGTTGACCTCGATAAACTTGTTCTTTCGTTGAAAGTTGGTAAATTCGTCTTTTTCTCTACCGGGGGCGCCCCTGCCCGTATGAGATGCCTACGTTGGCTACAAGTCGCGCATAAAGTGAATCTGTTGTTCGGAACTCCACTTTCTCTCTTTCGAAGCGCCCGGACACTCGATATTCTCTCCTGAATAAAAACTTTCTATTTCGTTTGTTTTTTGTTTCCACGGCGCCTTACCAGTTCAGCGCCTTCGAGCGTCGTGGTATGGAGAGTGGAAAATGAAACTAAGAAAACATATTTCAACCTCAAGGATACATTCTTGAAACATTGTTACGGCCTTCTACGAGTTGTAAAGCATTTTGATGACCCATAAAATACGCGTACTGCTCGAAAGAGAAAGATCGAATGGATTGCACCTCAAGAGAAGTGAGTTGCCTCAGTAAACTCGACCGTAAAACTCCCACAAAAAATTTATAATGACTGAGTTTAGCAGCACTGTTCGGTAAACGATTCATAAGGCGCTACCATGACATGCGCAACGACTTTTCCACAAGTGAGCTTTTCGTTCTCTTGTTTTAGTTTTTCTTATTAGTTTTTTTCATCAAAGGTATTATACTTGCAATTTGTAAAATTATGTACCATTGTGTGGATTCACAAGTGCTCCTTGTACGTTCCAATGTTGAGATAGTCCGAGATTCAGTCGAGCAGACTGCTGTGGTTTTCTGCCGCTTCTCTCCGAATTTTTTTCAGTTGACGGAAGTGACGATTTTAATTTCATTTCAGGATTATCATCAGAGTTTTGAATTGTTTTCTAACCAGATGGTTGCTTTTAAATACGAGGTAATTCCTAACTGTTTCTATTGAATTGAATTAATTTAAGGGAATGAGTTAATAATACCATAGATGTTAATATGGATGCTTCTTGTCATTTTGATGATTCGTCTCACACATTGGGACTGCATGGACGCGTTTTCCTATAAGAACTTGTGCCTGACTTCCGTTGAAAGTTGGTAGAACTGCACCTATTCCTTCGGAAGATCATTTTTACAAAGAGAGCGAGGGAAGATGTGTTCCTGTCGAATCACGACTCTTGAGTTCGGTGGCTCTATGAAAAGATCGACGCATTCGCGCCCCTTCATTTTAATTGTATTCCTCCAACTTTTCGCTGGCTTGACCAGCATCATCAACGTGAACAACCTGGTCCCCATCACAACTGGAAAATAGAGGAGACCTGGAAGTTCATTGTTAAAGCTCAATATTGATATTAGAAATTTGCTCCCGTAAAGGGAACATCGATTGGAGGGCGTTTTGATCTCCATCTTTCACATAAAATGGAGCGAACATCTTAAAATTCACTACTTTCAATTAAGACTCAAAAGGAATTCCTATTATGAATTCAGCAACCCTGCAGGAATTTCGTGGCTCTCAGGAGAGGAAGATGAATTGCCGAGAAGTAGACGGTCGCAATGAAAAGAAGCAGTAAAGAGAAAATTAAACGAGGGCAGCGAAATACGACCAATTTCACGTTAGAATCCCCGTAGGTCATTTGTCGCTTCAATAGTTCAATTAAAGGATTTAACCTTCGAGAGGAAGGTTTTGTACTTGGATCGAAAAAGGGAAAAGGCTCTAATCCCTTTCCATTTACCGCTAACGATCTTCATTTCGGTCTCCTAGAAACCCTACAGGGAGAGGTAATTAAAAGATAGAACGAGGTCAGGGGAATCAGAATGGAGAGGAGTTCTTATGAGGCGATTAGCGCGGAGCCATTGTGAGTCAGCAGAAGGTGAGGTGGATCACTATTGTAATCAGAGTGCAACGCCTGGCAAAAGTGGTCTGCCGAGGGAGAAAGAGGAGAAAACGGCCGAGGGAAAGTGCGATGAAGATGCAGATCTCGTTTTGACACCTCGCCTTCTATTCGTTCTTGCCAGCAACCGATTGTGTTCTGACGAGGAAGTGATTTTTACGAGATCGGAAAAAAATGTGGCTCCGCGTCGTAAAGATGACATTGATAAGCTTCGAGAGGAATCCATGGGTCGTCAATTCACGAGAGGAAAAATAACGACGATTGTAACGACCGTGTCTTGCCCGAGTGAGCCTAGACAAATTTCCAGTTTTTTCCCAAATCTCCGCAATCTCACCCATCATTTTTCTCAAAGTGCCACCTTTTTTAAATTCCCATGAACTTGATGTTGCTGAGTTCTGGTAATTTATCATGTCAAGCCACGTTGTGAGGCCTAAACCGAGTGATTCTCAAAAATTATTGTATGAAAATGGGGCATTTGCTGCTTGATGAGACATAGCAATTTACATTGCATAAACTTGATAGTTTCTCAATTTTATCAATCAAGGAAAAGCGCTGTTTGCGAAATTCATACACTGACGCAAAACCGGAAGTGTTTCCTAAGGAGTCAAAAACGGGTCAGCGTGAAAATCGAACTTAGAATATTAATATTTAATGAAAAACTGGAATTTGCCATTCAATTTGAGAGATATGCCTGTCAAACCAAATGAAGTGCGAGTGGCATTCCTCATTTCTGAGGACCTACGTTTCTCATCACCTCGTCTTTTATAAGTTCGCAATCGTGTTACTAAAGCACGGGAAGCCAATACCATTGGAAATGCCAATCCCTCAAGTATAAATTCTTATCAATTTTATCCTGATATAAATATCCTAAATATCCTAAAAAATTACCAGATGATTGCGCCCTTGGAGCATTGTACGTATGACGTGTAAAATTCTTTTTATTCAAACCGCTGGAGGGCCCCCTATTTAATTTTTTACTGCTCTATACATTCACCTGTGCACGGTATTCGGTTGACCACCTTCAGGTGACAAATAGAGGTTTCTTATCGGCCTTGAATGTTCTGACGCTTGCTCGTGTTTACCATTTGACTGCTCGCAAGGCGTTCAACATTGAATAGTCTTGAAAACACCTTTGACAAGTTTGCATTTTTTGTCATTTCCGTCAGATGCCCGAGGAAAAAACAGGAAGTGTCGGATGTATTTTTTGTTAAGAATCAGGCGTACATGCTTTCAACGTACTATCAACAAACAAGAAACAAGTTAAAATCGGGGTCACCACGTTTCTGGAGAACATATTTTTTATGTTTTCTTAATTACTTGTAATATTTTTTATTTACAAATTAGCAAGGAAGTATTTCATATACATGAATCATACAAAACTACAAAAAAGTATGATTTCGACTCGGTTATTATCGTATTCTCAACCGCCATTAGTTGTGTGCCTTTCAACAGAAGCTGAAGAGTAAAATCGAAAACAGCTGGAAAACCCTAACCCACCTGGGGTTTGGACGTCGTGAGAAAAGGGCCTTCATTTGTGAGAAATCTAGATGGCCAAACCCGGCTCCACCGAGCTACTCAATCAACCGCTTTTTCCCACCTGAATCCAAATACGCGGACGTTTTCACACAGTAAACTCAGGTTGCTCAAGGTTGCTCAATTTTTTCTAGTTTACATTCAATCTAGGCATCCAGCGGAGAAATCGTTCCGAAATTTCCCGTGATGGAAGCAACATTCTGTGTTGTTCCACTTGAGCAATGTACGCTACCGCGAGCTGCAGTTTAATTGAATTTTTTCCTTCCTCTAAAAAAGGAGGAACGTAACGAACAATGGACATGATAAGGACGTCACAGATGGGCGAATGTCATTTCAAAGCGGAACACCAGTGAATGTAGCGTCCTCGGGGTTTTGTTCAATTTTGTCCACGATCAAAAAGAAGAGTTGAATAATTTCTTACCATACCACAGGTTCCTGATGCATAAATTGTGTTATTTTTCAACCAGTTCCGATGAAGAGACGTTTTTTAGTAGATACCTAATTGATTTTTGCGTTTCGCTTCCTCCTTCGCGAAACGGAGCAGAATCGCAAAATATTCCACACTGAACGGAACTTGTTCATTTGTTCATTCTGGCTTGCAATCAATGACATCAATTTTCGCAGTGAGGCAAGTTACAGGCTGGCCGAAAGCAACAAACAACTGTTCCGTCTATTTACCCCGCGCACGTGTAGTAATGAGAGAGCCTAACTAGTGGTAATAATCACCGCTATCAAGGCCTCATAAAGCACTTAGTGAACCCACTTCTCGATTACGCGTATTCTGTTCTTCCTGGGCTTAAACGGGCGGAAAAAAAACCGGGTCAGGCGTGCGTAATAGGATCATTCGTTTCGTTCTTCTTTCGGAATTAATGGAGATCGAGGGTCTGTGACGAGGAAGTGATTAGAGCTTTCATTGCATTTTATCAACGGACCCGCTCGACTTTTAATCAAATAACTTCCTCCTTTTCAAGAGCGGTAAATCGAGGACGGTAGTTGGCTTGTGGAAAACGGTCATCAGTATTGACCTTTCTCTAACTTTCTTTGCCTCCTGGATTAACGGGAAGAATGGCGGGAATATTTCAGCTTCTGTATGAACTGCCATTCCCTCGCTTTTGATTTCAAAACTCACCAGGTATTAGTGCACCAACATTGAAAGCCAAAATCCATATTTACCTCAGGGCTCTGTTCGGACTCATCAATGTTGATCCTTTATCACCAGACTCAACTTGGCCGTAAACAGGTGTCGGGCAACATGAAGTCTCGTCTAAACAATCATGATAATCCATCTCAAAACAAGGAGCTTCTGGTCCCTCGTTGAACCCGGCATACATCTCCTCGCTTATAATCACTCATGGTCGACATAACCTACCACCGACTATGAATATTACTCATTCGATCAACGGTCTTTGTTGTATTCCTCTTCCGCAGATTATCTATTCTCTGGCTTTGCTGCTGTGTTCTATTTTATCCGATTGCGCTCTTATTGTATTACTCGCTCACTCTTCCAAATCGATTTCTATTCGAACCAATTTCCATTCGACCTCTGAGCCTTTTTAAAAAACCGCATCGAAGGCCGACTTCCTTCTGAAAAGCGGGGCAATTATTCCGCGACCTCTGTTTCCTGCTCGACCCTGGTCGTCCTGACTCATTTTGTTGACCGTCCAGTTGAAGAAGCTCTTGTTTTACTCCTTTTTTCCGCTTAATCGACCACCAGTGATGATGATCCTTCTTGCCGGCGAGGTCGACAGGGGAAAATATTTACCCCTCTCGACATCTTTGTCGGGATTCTAAACAAACACCGAAGAGTATGTACGCGGTAGCAATGAATATTCTCCTGCACAGCCTGGGGACAACCACAGAACGAATATTTTAGCGCTTGTCACGGATGTGTGCTCTCCGTCTGCTCACGTTCGAAATTATTTTTCATCGTATTTTTATCACAGTATTTGGTTTAGTAACTGAAATCCGAAAACCGATTCGGCAATTTTATTTCGCTCTTCGGGGAATTCTCCAAACATTGAATGTATGTTTTCTTTCTTTTTATTTATCTTCCGATTGTAACACAATAATAACAATGAGTGATACTAGCATGGCATCCTCAGAAAATTGCCCTCTCTGCTGCTACCATGACTAATTCGCCAAACGGGCGTCATTTTGAATCTCATCTTATGAACAAATCTAGGTGATTCCTACCTTTTGAGGGCTTTTCATCTAGGAAAAAGTTATTTGAGAGGGTTCACTTTGTTCTGTCCCTCATTAAATACAGAGTAGAGGAAGGAGACAGTAAAAATGTTTGACTCAA
The DNA here is from genome assembly GCA_019603395.1 of Cyrtorhinus lividipennis. Classification (NCBI taxonomy): domain Eukaryota; kingdom Metazoa; phylum Arthropoda; class Insecta; order Hemiptera; family Miridae; genus Cyrtorhinus; species Cyrtorhinus lividipennis. The sequence continues at coordinate 29,017,886 of CM033999.1, forward strand.
CAAAAATATAATAATAAGAAAACTCAGCGTTGGAGAAAGTTCAGTCAAAAGAAAATTAACGTTTTTTACGTCCCTGAAGCTATTGATAGGCTATAACAACCTGACGACAACATCTGAGTGGGAGAGCTTAACTGTTTGGGTGGTCTCTGGACAGAGTAGTGCGAGTTTGGTTCAACTTTCAAGGGGATCATTAATTAAATGAAATTGATTTGATTTGATGATTTGCCCTGGTTCTGAATGTACGCCTGGTGGCATCTATCAGCAACGTGGTCTCTTAAAGAACTTCGAGAAGCTGGCGCTAGTAACTTTTTAAGAGGAGTTTCGCAAAATTGTAGTTGAAGCTGATTAATTCATTTTGACCGCAGTTTTCCGAGAAACCTTGAATCATCTCCTCACCTAGCCACCCACTGATCACTTCGGGTGCTCGAGTGAAGCGCCTTCCTGTCATTTCTTGGTCATCGAAGGCTTTTTTTCTTCCTCAAGTGACACCAAATGGCAAAACGAGCAAAATACCGCAGTGCTCCAGAAAGTTTACTCACGATTTGATCGAACAGGAACTCACAAAGGCGGAAAAAAATGAAGTTTGAGTCGTGCAGCGTGGCCAAGTTTTTATACGAGGTAGTCACGATAAGAACAACAGAAAAGCTCAACAATTCATCTCGGTTACCGCATCGATTCTAAATCTCCAAGTTTCCGTCCAAGTTTTCTGAATTTTCCTACTTCACTCCGTTTGGTACTGCTTAACTTTGTTCAGCTGAATCTAAATATAGAGAACACAACGTCTTTTACTTTAGGTGGATTGTAATAATTTTATCAACCTCTTTGATTTTCTCTTCTGACGTCTCATCAAAAGATATTTTACAAGGAAAGACTACGAGGCGCACAAGATTACATTTTCGGGTGGTTCATCAACAGTTTCTCAAGTCTGCGGTGCAGTTTTTTTTTTAAATAAATCCGTTCGCCTTTGAGGAATCCTTATATTGACGCTTGATTAAAGAACTCTTTTCACGGGGTTCTGATCTACAATGAAGCTTTCTGCAAAATAGAGAGAAAAAAAAGTCGTCGTTCGTAGAAAGTCATTTTCGTTTTTAAGAAACTGCTAAATATAAACCACTACCAATTTTCGTTACTTCTTAAGAAACATCTTTTGTGCTAAACCTTTGTGACGCAAGACCCGCGCTGAAGCGTAATCACTGATGCGATTCATGGTGACAAGCTTTTAAGAGCTCACGGTTCTCCTTATTTGTGTTGTCTAGAGAATTAAATCTTTATTCCTTTTAGCCCGCCTCTAAAATGCTAACGTCATCAGTGAGCAGTTTCATAAGCTTCTTTTAAATTCTATATATTGTAACCCAACTGTATGGCGAAGTTGCATGAGTCTACACTTTGCGACTGTTCTAGATTAGAGGGTGTGGTTTCCAGTGAAACCAGAGCAGAACCTGTGGTTGCGTTAGGGGAAAGTAACCCTTGAATGAACCCCCACCAACCAGCTAACATGTGCCTATTTCAGGGGAGCCCCTATGAACCCCTGTTGCCGGCACTGGGCCTCTCCTTCTTGCAGTTTCCCTGTGAAGAGTTCTTGTGTCTTACACCATGTTTCTGCTTTGACCCTTGATCGCGATAACACAAAATGGGTGTTTTGGGGGGGTTTCTGTTTTGTTAATATTACGAACATTTTCTTCTTATTCCTGTTTAGCTCGAAGTTTGAACAATCAGAATAACCTACTGCAATCATCTCTACCAGCCACATTTAAAGTTTTTCCTCACATCTTACCTTGGCTGACCTGCAAGCCACATACGTGCTGAAGCTGTTTTTGCCTGCAGCTTTCACGTGTTAGCGTCACAAACATCCACCTCGTATATTTCTCTCCTTTGTTTCACGACCCGAATATGATTTTCTCCAAGGTTGAACCTTGTTTCCATCTCATTGGAGTCGTAGCAGTGAAGAGGAAACTCTCTCAAAAGTCTTTTTCCATCCCTTGTGCCGAATATTTGCCGCGGTGAACGGTTTCATCGAGTATGAAAATGCTCGGTCCCCAAAGAGGCCCAGTGTATCGTTTGGTTTATCAATAACCCTTTGTAGGAGTGAACATGTGTCACCGAACACTCTTTTCGAAAAATATCACGCTTGTGGGAATAACCCGACTTGGGGGAAGCTTCCAATTTTACATAACTATAGCATCGTAGATGAAATCCGAGAAATCATTCCGAGCACTTCTGCGGATTTCCGCGGAAAATATGGATTTTCGATTTCTCTTTCTGGGATCATCAACCCCTCTCCACGTGGTAACACCGAATGTTCAAGCACATGTCGCAATTGTCGAAATAAAATCACCCCTTGAATGACTTTATGAGATATATTATACTTCCCTTTGTATAGCACCTACAACTAAAACGAATTCCTATTGCTGCAAGTTCTAACATATAGCGCGCTTATAGTTTCTTTTGCTTTTTAATTGAAGAAAAATTGTTTCTCCCGGATACCCATTCTCATTCCCTTGCGCAATGTTTTCCCTTCCGTTGTTACAGTGATGTAAATGACCTATGTGGCTGATTATACCCATGATAGTGCGTATATTTCTCATATATCCGTCAAACATTGAGTTCCCACGGCTCGACACTCGACATTACGCCCTTCCATTGTCATACTTTTTCCATACAATCGCTCTTGAAACGACGAAGCCTGAGGATAGTATCTTCCATGCTCTTGACCTCTCTAAAGCTTGAAGATGACCAGAGGAATTCATTTCCCATCTCGCAAGACACTCATTGTCCACCGTGCTGCCGGAGAGCCGTTTTGGCTGCTAACACTTCTCTCGAAGGCCAAAGTGAAAACTCGTTTCTCATTAAAAAAGTATCCACATGAAAAAAAAGGACTGAGGTGGCAGGGAACCAGGTAGCCATTATTCCCAAGGATGTAAATTCGGAAGGCACCACATTCTGACTGTGATTTTTTTTCTTTTTTTAAATAAAAAAATGGTGACCATCACTCAAACTTATGAGAGACAGACTTCCTTCTTCGTTCATGATAATATTACGAAAAAGTTTACCAAAAAAGGGTACTGATAACAGTCATGAGCGTACTATACTACTTGTTGAACGGCCTTCCCAAAACAATATTGTGTGATCTCATTTCATCGTTTCGTATCAATATTTCTTCCAGTTTATGACAAATTCTTTTGATAATCAGATTATACTCCAACAGTTTTCGTTCTTCTGACCAAAGATTTTGCTCGAGCGTGTTCCGACGCTCTGGTTTAGTTCGCGGCCCGGAGCACAAATTGCGTTAGGACGGACGATTGACGCGAGTTGAGGTCAATTGACGCGTTGTAAAACCACTTGTGATCGTAGCTCGACAATAGGATAACGAGACAGTACAAATCTCACACGGTTGGGCTACATTTGCAGGCTCTGAAAGAGAAAAAAAAACATGCTCGCTTAGCGAGGTCCGAGTCGAAAATTACGTAAATAGGTGGGTATTGTTCGAGGGAAAGATATAATTGGGGCATTTTCTAACAATTCAAACATTCTTTATTCGTCTTTTGTTGGAGAAACTAGCGGTTTTAGTTCATTACCCTCAATGGGTTGGTACACCCTTGTCTCCTAGTTGACGAAAGAAGTGTATTTTCTCTTTCAAAGTATGAACAAGATTTTCCCGTCTCAGCTCGAGAAAATAGTCCGAAGAAATCATTCCGCACGTACACCCATTTTGAGCTCAATTACGTCTGACTCATTCATAGCCCGATCATCTTTGAGCTCTACCTTGAATGTAATGGTGAATACACCACATTGTAATGTGTGGTGGATTCATTCCACAAACGACTCACATACCTAATTGGAAAATTCATGATAGTAAAACAAAATATTGAAAAATAACGTCTGCTAATACGAGTTCAGTTGATGAAAGGAAGCTCTTCGGGTCAACAGGGGTGGGGATAGTTTTTGCTGGCTGTTTGTTCATGGCTGGCCGCCGGGGTTGAAAAAAACCTGAATGTGGACTATCGCTTTTGGCGATTTGGGCGTTTTCGGGACGCTTGGTGGTGAATGGAAGCCAGAGAACCATAGTGGAACTAGTGGAAATTAGAGTATCTGATGCCCACTGCTGTTCCGTGCGTTGAAATTCCTAAATTGTTGCACGCTCATAATTTCATCCATACTCAGGTAACCTCTAAGGCTCAACTCCTCCAGAGGCAATCATGTTTTGGTGAGACAGACCATAATCATCGGCGGTAGGAGTCAGGAGAGGCATTTTTACATTAAAATGAGATAGAAAACTCTAATAGTTGATCGTATTTTTATCTCAAAATACCATTCCAAGACCCTTTCCGATGTTTTACCAATCTCGTATCGAAACTTGATTGATCGATGGACGCCCATTTCGACTGCATATCTCTGATGGCCTTAGGTACTTATTCAAATCTTGCTTTGACGCCCGTTTGGAATGACTTGTGTTTTCCAAAACGATGGGTCTCTTCAATTACCATTATTGACATCAACATTTACATTTGAAAAAACACCGTTCGGTTCGTGTCGTTCTCAAGTAGCCACGGACTGATGACTACTGACGGTAATTGAGAAACACAATGGTTCATGTAAATGGTTTTTTTCTCCTAATTAACGTAATTATAATTTAAAGTGAAATTTCTTGTTCGACCAAGACGAAGTTAGTAGATTTCCAGCAGCTCGAGTTACAGGCAACCGTTGGAGCGATTGTTGAGTTATTCAACTGAAGTCATAACGAGGTTTGAGCGTTTGATGGGATTACAGATGACAAGACTTCCATGTCCATAAAGTTCGAGAGAGCGTGCAAAATTATTGATCGGAGAGCCATGGCTGTAGGGGAATCAAGGACAACTTTCAACTGCGAGACTACTCAATCAAAGTTGGAATGGTTTTCAATTCAATAGCTTCCAATACAGAGCAGATCAAATCAATCTCTCCGTAATGGTAACTTGCATGCAATCGGCTGGTTCCTCCCGTTATAACTTCCTCGATTTTTATAAAATAATTAACGCTCTCAATCATGAACTTTTTTGTTTGATTAAAAAACCCAAATGAGAATGCTGCTATATGGTGCTAACTATTAGATGCCTCTACTGGTTAAAAAGAGGTGAGGTGGTCTTGATAAATTTCTATGAAAAATGAAAATGTTGTCATTATTTAGAGAATATAGTTGAAAAGCAGTATTTCGACTCACTGATACGGAACCAAATTATCCTTATAATACTGTAAACTCTATTTTCTAAAAAATCACAATTTTCCTAATTTAATGCCCACTTTGTTGAATTTCCGACATGAAACAACGATAGGTAGCGTTGAAAATCAGAAGAATGAGGCACATTGATAAGATACCATCCATTAATAGGTTTTTATTGTAAAGTCATGATGAAATCAAAAGTTCGCTGGTCTTAGGGTGATATCACACATTCTAATCTCTGATGTTTCAATATAGATTAGAGTCAAGAGCCTTGTGTTGGAATGATGGTTGGTGAAAAACAAATGTGCGAACGAAACAATCTGTTATAAGAACGAGGTATTTTTAATGGCTCACACGGTGCGCAAAGATTTTGTAAGCATTTTGTTATGGAGATCACAGTTGTATCAAATTTGTATCCCCTTCGTATAGGTAACTTCACTTTAACATTTGAGCCAAATTTACTTTCAAATGTCACCTGAATAGTTGTTTTTGACCATTTCGGTCCAAAGGTTCGATAGGATCTCAATTCAATCAAGTTATGAGCTGCAATAAATTTTACGTCAGATTTTTAGTATCGATTTTCCATTCTGTGATAAAACTACAAGGCATTTTTTAAATATTTTTATTTCGTAAATCATTTTTTTACCCACACAGTACCTAGTTGTAGGGCCTGACAATTCGAGGGAGTGGTGTATAAAATTAATTAAATAATAAGGAACAGTTCGTCAAGTCGAACATTATCTTCTTTTTTTCAACTTTTTTGGCAAAATAGACCACTTTACTACGATAAACCCTCTCAAGTTGGAGCTAAGAACTTTCTAACACCGTGAATTCAAAACTTCCTCGAAACAGCGGTAAACTTTTGAATATTAAAAGAGAACGGCACACCCGTCAAGACGAACCCAAGTTGGGTAATGGTAGACAAAGTTGAAGTTACACCGTACCGGGAACCACAGTAAATTGTCAATTAAAAGGCACACGGTTTACTTGTCGGTAGTCATCACTGGGAAACTTCGGAGGCTTCTGTAGATTGTGGAAAGTTCCGGGCTGTTCCTCGAAGCCTCTTTGAAACCTTTGATTCAATAACAGGATCAAGAAATGATCGAATTCCGTCCCTTCACTTAATGAATTGCTCCACCCCTTGGTTGAAATTTACTGTAGGAATCAACTGAGCCATTTTGGCCGAATGATTCGATTTCCTTTCACCCCGTTTTGATTGAGTCGAAGAAGAAAATAATATCCTTGTTCGAGTATTGACATGGAGCTCCTCAGGGATATCGAACCTGGCTAGGGCGGGGGCGACGTGGCTACGAACCTGCAACTACCATAACGAGTGAAAGGAAAAGCGAGGGTCCAGAGTCCAAATGTAGGTCGGATCCAGTGAAAGTCTCCCGATGCAGGAGCAGGCACTCAACGAGACACCCCCCCCCCCTCCCCTCGTCACCCGTACGCGTATCCTCTTTATTGTTTCCTGGCTTTCCGTGACGTCTCATCACGTAATTTTGGTAATACGAGATAAAACGTGCTCTGTTCATCTAGATACAGGTTTTTTTTTTTTTGTAACCCAGCCCTCAAAGGAATTACAGGGTTGGTTTTGAACGATATTGATCGCCTCAATGTACTGCAGGCGTTGTAACCCATACAAAGTTCAACCTTCGATTTTATCTCACAATTCCGTTTTTATTCGTTTTAATGCGTACAAAGTTATTCCCGTGTTAAGGTCGTACCGTTAGGTGAATGTGTGCCATCAATTTAGTCCGAACTTGGAAAACGATGGAGTACAAACGAATAATTGACAATACGACGATACTATTCGAATCATAAACGTGAGTTCTATGGTATTAATTTATTTATTTTCTCAAATGGTAATTTTGTTTATTTGGAACTGACTGAATAAACGGACATTAACTTTTTCAATATTTTTTCAAAAATAAAAAAAAAAATCATACCTACCGGTTCGAAAGAAATTATGGATGAAATATATGGTCATGCAAAATTTTTTCCCATGAGTCTGATAAAAGTATTCGTTCCCGTCCGCCGTCCGCCGTACGCCGTACGCCGTCCATTGTCCACGCCGTTTTTGGTAGTAGAAAATGTTCTAAAAATCTGAAATTTGGGTCAGGGGTCTGTTCCCAGCCGAGATGGGTCCTCGAAACATTTCAGCTTGATCGGACCAAATTTGGAGGGGGTAGGGGTCAAAATGTGTTTTTTGAAAAATGGATTTTCGAGGTTTTGGGTGATTTAGGCGAGTGGGGTGTCATTTTCCACTAAATTTTGGACGCTGAATCCAATAAAATGGGTCCCAGAACAATTGGCACCCACTGGAAGAAGTAATGGGTCAAATTGGGTATTTATTACCCATGTGGGTGACTTCAGCCGAATAGACAAACAAAACACATCGTCATATCCTGTTGTTTATAACCAGCTGTTAAACTTAGCAACCAATTTTGAGCAGTTGCCTACAATTCTTTTTACTGTCCGAGCTTTTTATTCGTACCATTCAATTCAATTTAATACAATTATTATAGCCTTCTAAATTACCTACGTTTTCTCAATATTATATTAGTAAATTAGTGTCGTAGTGCCCCATAGATACACCCATCTTGAATATGTGTTTTCGGGATTTCTGCTACCTAGGCGTGTGGGGTATCATTTTCCACTAATTTTGGACGCTGAATTCAATGATGTGTCCCAGAACGATTGGCACCCACCGGAAGAAGTTATGGGTCAAAATGGGTATGTATCCACCCATTTTGTATGTGTCAGGATTTCTGGTGCCTAGGCGTGTGGGGTATCAATTCCACTAAATTTTGGACCCTGAATCGATTGGAATGGGTCTGAGACCCGCCACACCCACTGTTTCCCCCATTCGAGGAATAACCAACCCGTGTGTAAGAATTTGCAGCGTTTTCAAAGGTGTTTCCGACTTTTCGGATTTTACATGCAATAGGACCTATTGAAGAATGAAAATTTGAAGTTCTGAGAAGCTATTTTTTGTTGATAATAATGCAAGGTTGTGTCATTCTTATTATTATTTATAAATCAATTTGTGGAAAGAGATAAAAATGTAAAAATAAGTGAATTATTAATGTACCTATTACATTATTAGTTAATATCAAAGCGGTTCCATTGAGTCAGCTCAAACTTTTGCCAGAACTTGAAAATTTTATTTTTCCCTGCTCTTCTATTGGCTTTGTAGTTTGCAGTAGGTATCTAGCAATCTGCACTGCGTTTATAAATTCTGGGAGCCACGTAATACGCTGAATTCCACGATCTCCATTTCACCGGTTCTCGATTTCCTCAAATCCTCTTCAGCCGATGAAACTGATCGCTGGACACGTGACGGATATGATTTTCCTCGTACCATTCAGTTAGTACAAAGTCCAACTCACCGATATTAGAGCTGCACGAACTTGAGCTAACAAGGAAAACCCCCGGTAGACTGCCGAGAACAAAAGCGCTCGTTTTCACGGTCGCAATATGGGAAAATCGAGTTTCAGTTTTACGCATCCGTTCATTGTCACATTATCTTGATTCGTTGGGCTTTTTATCAAAAAGGACCTCATTCAGGTTGAATCATGTTGGTCATCGAATTATAGCATATTGGAAGGGACGGGGTTTTTACCAGCACCAATCAATGTCAGCAACTCACAGAAAAAGAGACATTTTTGGGAGGGGTTCGCGGCTAAAATCCGAAATGGGAATCAAAGGGTCGCCATTTATAAACTCCAACAAACGTTTCGCTTTAGGTTGTATTTATTCGTATTGTTATAATACACACTCGTATTAGGGTTTTTTAAAAACCCTTTCTCCACTCTCCACACTCTTACATTATAGATACAAAAAATCCAAAACTTTGACTTCATTCGAATCCTGAATATAACTCCTACCTAGTTTTCAGCCTATTTGCCCCAAACGGAAAAAACGGTTGAGGTGAAAGGGTATTTTGAAAATGGTTTTTCATGATGCAGCCAGGCTCACCTAGAATAATAAAAACGATTGGTGAATCATTTACAGTGTTTTATTTGTTAGTAGCATTGAATGAATAAAATTAGTTACGTTTTATTAACAAATATGGCAAGTTTTGGCCTCCGAGGGCTACTCTTTTTACGACCCACAAGGATTGCCCCTTGTTGTTTGTTTAGTATGGATTCTACTTGTTTGTAGATGTTTATACTCTACCACCTACTCTATTTCTGTCACCGACTATCCATCTAACGCATTGCTTGTCTTTCTGTGCAGGATGCTGAGCTTGTTGGTTCTACTGATGGCGCTGACCGGGTCCTTCGGAGCCAACCCGGAGCCAGCTCGGGGCATCGTCGGTAAAAAGCAGCTGTCAACCGCCGTCGACTGTTCAGGTCCTGTTGGTTTCAACGCGATTGGATCCTCTAGAGTCCATCCATCAGGGCTCATCGCTTACAAGAAGACGCTGGTCGACCATGGAGTCGGCTTTAGCCAAGAGACAGGCGAGTTTACCGTCCACTGCCCTGGAATCTACCACGTCGCCTTCGCTGCCTACGGAGCCTCCGATGACGCCAAGTAAGACTTGCTTGAACTAAACGCCCTACCATGTAATTCTGTGTCACACTAAGATTTTCGGTCGTTGATAGATCCTCTCAGTTGCATCCCTCTGTAACCCGTCGTTTTCTGGTAATGGGCTAGGGATCCTAAAACTGACCTAGGTGAATATATAGTGGGAAATTAAGGGCTTTTGCTTACCGTCAGGAATGTCTACAAACGGTAGGTCAAGGACGTCAAGTACACCTGAAGAGTATTCTAGGTCGTCCAAAGATGTACACCAGAATTTACCAAGCTCCGAGGAATGGGGTTTCGTAATCGAAAGGACAAGGATTCAATAATGACTTATAATAACGCAAATTGACAGAAATACAAAATACGGAATGTCTCAGCCGAGTAGGATATTGACTTATACGTAACCTAATTATTGGGTAGGCAAAGGTGAAGGGCTGAAGGCCAAATGAATTTACGGGGTAGCTGAAGGCTCAAGAATGTTGAATTGAACAGAACGGTAAAATGAAAGTGATTTGTTAGTGTCCTCCCCTAATCCCTTTCTCCTTCTCTCAACATACGACAGACAAAATGCAAAATAATACGGTTACACTACACAACTCTATGATCAGCTTTCTGGTGACTAAATGTCAGGGCTTGGGCCAGATTTAGAAGATTAGACTTCCGCGTTGCGAGGGTACGAGACAGAGGTATTTCACCACTTACGTGTACCAACTTCTTGGGATGGAGACAACAGGGTGATGTTCTCTTCACGAGATAGAGGTATTTCACCACTTACGTGTACCAACTTCTTGGTATGGAGACAACAGGGTGATGTTCTCTTCCTGCTCGGCTTCGGTCAGGGGAACGTCGTCCAGGCCAGAGGAGGCGAGGCTCTTTCCGGCGGAGGTCCGACGACTGGCGGTGCGTGGGGAACCTGGTCTATTTGCCGTCGGTCGTGCGCGAACGAATCAACACTCGGGTCCGACGGGGGATTTTCAGTTCATATGAGGGCCCACTGTTTCGGGAGAGGAATTGGCTGATCTCCCAATTCCCGAGTTCTCACCCTGAAGGAACGTTATACACTGTTCCCTTCAGGTCACGTCCACAACACTGGCTTCACAAGGGGGTTGATTTGCTTCGCTCCGGTTGCTTCGCTTCGGTTGCTTCGCTTCGGTTGCTTCGCTTCGGTTGCTTCGCTTCGGTTGCTTCGCTTCGGTTGTTTCGCTTTGGTTGCTTCGCTTCGGTTGTTTCGCTTTGGTTGTTTCGCTTCGGTTGTTTTGCTTTGGTTGTTTCGCTTCGGTTGCTTCGCTTCAGTTGTTTTGCTTTGGTTGCTTCGCTTCGGTTGTTTTGCTTTGGTTACTTCGCTTCGGTTGTTTCGCTTTGGTTGTTTCGCTTTGGTTGTTTCACTTCGGTTGCTTCGCTTCGGTTGTTTCGCTTCGGTTGTTCTGCTCTGGTTGCTCCGCCCCGCCCCTGCTCCGCCTCGTTTGATAGATCCTCTCAGTCGCATCCCTCTCCTGAGTATGAAGGATACCTTTGATCCGACAAGATTCCCATCATACGTTCCTCTAGACATCTCGCCTCTCCCGCGACATTTCCCTTCTTAATAAATTTTCATCCTAACGAAATTCTTCTTTTATTCGGCATTCGTTCGTATTTAGTTAAAAAATCGAATGCTCTTCTTGGGAGAAATTGATGAACAACGGAATCGCAAACGCCAGAGACGCTGAATGGACCGTTATTCTGGTAATCTTGGTAACATTCAACTGTGAGAGTTTTATTCTGATATCATCTGAAATGGACGGAAAAATTGACTTTCCTCGAGAACCCAATCAACCCAGTGGGTTTTTCTTGTCTCTAAAATGAATGAGTCCTACATCTACATAATCATTATTCAGATATTCTTCGTTCTTCATAACTACCAGGCATTTCGGTTGGTTTGTCGTATTGGTAAGTTTCTTCAAAAGAGTTTTTCTGATGCTTCATGAATATGCACAAGATTGTGCTCCCGCAGCCTCCAACGCTTTCACAAATCGTCACGCGTACTGTGATTATCTTCGGAAATTGAAGTGTGTCCGAGTAAACAACCCAGTTAGTAGATAAGCAGATTTACCTCCAACCGTTATCGACCTTCTTTGCCTTCTCCTGAGATCGGCTTAATAAACATGATAGTCAACAAAATTCCATCACTTGCTTACAGCGCGTTTGTGTTATCAATTGCGTAATTTGTTTTTATTCGATTACTCACACGGTGAAGCTTTAAAGAAATTCAATTGTCGTAATAATTTGACGGATATGAAGAGAGATAAGTAACATTGCGAAGGTCCTAATTATTTTCAACCCCGTAATCACAAAAGTCACAATATTTCATTTTACTTAAGATTTTTTGTTTAAGTATTGATTGAACCATATCAAGATTTTTCAATGAACCGATTCTAATTTATTTTTAACAATCCATTTAATTTTAACTCACACTCTCACAACAAGGACCATAATTGCACCAAGCCGCTCAAACGCTCGTATCCCAAATGGTGCACATTGGTAGAAGACCTCAATTCCCAATTAGATTATAGATCGGATTTTAATTCAAACTCTTCAAAACAGCGACTTAGAACGGCCAATATACATTATGTTACTCCCGTCACCATAGAATAGGATTAGACACCACAAGTGGGCAATCATCAGTAACTTCAATATGCGATCAGAAACTGCTGAGAAACTTCTGTGAACGGTTCTTGATGACAGCTAAATTCTGAGCTCAGAAAATTTATTCGAAAAAGATTCGCTTGTCTCCGAATAATCTGTCGTCGAGAAAAAGCTCTGGAAAGAGGATTTTCTTTCTCTTCCAGCTCTGCGATAAGATAAAGAAAGTTATTTACCGACAAAACATCTTTCTCTCGGAATCTCATTTTATCCGCGTGTCGAGTCCCATCGCGATTTGATGTCGTATGAATAGGGTCGCTCCGTCTGTTATTGATCCCCTCATTCTTAGGTGACTGCCAAATAGCTGTTTCGTGAGGCCAAACACAATTTATTACAGTTAACTAAATATTATGTGAGTACAATGTTGTATGTTTTCTGAACACATATTTTTCTTTGCTTATGATCAACACACAATACTACAAATACTACAAGTCTGTTCTGTTTATATTGACCGTCTTATCGCCTCGGTTCTCCTCGCCGATAAATGGCACCAACTATGTAATCTCTGCCCTATTCCACCAGTACAAACAGACAATGACAATCTGGCAATCAAAGATACATTGGATTTCGCCTTGCTACGGTACTCTCTCACTACCAAGGGCCTGGTCTTGTGCCAGGTGCGAGGTATAATCACAAACTAGGGACGCTGGATGAAATGTTGACTAGTGATTATCTTAATAGAAACCACGAGAGGCGAAACACCGGTTTGCAGGTTAACGGCCCCCGAGAGAACGAAGCGAAAGTTTAGGCTGTACTGTCTCGCCAAACAACCCCTTCACCAACAGAGCACTCAGGACTAATCACTTTCTCTTTCTTCCTATCGATAACAACGCTGATGAGCGAATATACGAGCGGGCTTTTGTATGATTGCCCTAAATCGTCAGTGTGTACAGTAAACATCACGCCAACTACATCATCGCCAAACAGTCCGTTTTGAGCCCGAAAAAGAGGTGATTTCAATCGATTACTGCATAGCTGAGCCCTTTTCATTCAAACCTGGTGAAGGAATATCGTTCAGATTAACAGCTTCTTTGAAAAACTTGGATACTGTCGTTCGAATCTACCTTGTAGGTTTTGTCACACTGGGTGTAGTTAATCCCAGAGCCACACTGAAACGTTTTTGTAGGGCAGCAGCTCTTCCTGCCGAGCATAGTGGGGTATATCATATTAGAAGCCCCAAATAACCTCGGTATCCGTACCACCAGACCATTCGAATTCAGATGTATCAAAAATACTGTGCTGTCTTGCTTGGAAACTCGGAAGAGTTTGTAGTTTGGTTCTTAGGCAGCATCTTACAGTACGAGCCGTACAGAATGAGTCCTCGGTAAACATGCTGTTACAGAGGGCTGCATCATGCATAACTGTTCTGTCAGGTTGCGAGGACAGATTTGCTGAGGTCCTGTAATCTTTTTTTAATTTAATTTAATTTTTTCTCAATAAAACGTGACTTTTTTTCGAACAATTCCCGTTTTATAGTAGGATTGTCAAAGAGACAATTCAGCTGTAAACTTTGTGAGGTTTCCTTTGCCTAAAACTTCCTACATATGGGTTAAGTCCTTGAGAACCGAACCTTTATTCATGATGAGAACATACCCACTGCTGATCTGCAGCATCATTCAATCTAGAAATTCGCCATTGCTCGTTCTACTCTGTTCTCATCGTTACTGCATTTCTGTCCAGGATCACACTCAGGAAAAGAACCAACAAAGAGGACTGGACTGTCGTCCTAAGAGCTGGAGGGCCTGGAACTCGCGGCGGCTCCAACCAACTCCTCCTCGAGCTCAACATCGGCGACCAGACAGGACTCTTCATCGATGGCGCCCTCGCCACCCCCGAAACCATCCCCACCACTTCCTTCACTGCCTTCCGGATCGCCAAAAAATAACCTTCCTTCCCTATTGTTCCCGCCCAACGATTCAATACTCCCAGGAAATCTACATCAAGCCAATCTTTTCTTCAAAATTAATCTTTCTTTTTTCCTAATAATCCAAATTTCATTCAATTCCTTCATTTTTATATTCTTAAATAATTTTTCATTCATCTTTTAGGAGTTGGTGTTTATTACGGACACTTTTTCACCTCCTAAATTCATAACTTTTCCATTGACAAAAAAAACTCCTAAAATATGAAAATGTAATCTTTGTTATCTCACCGTAAATTCATGCTGACGATTACAAGCATCACTTCTACATAATTTCTTCTCTTTTATGTGGAGCTTGGAGATTTTAATCGCGTCACGCGTCACGTCGCCCCTCATAACTCCAAAAGTACTGTCAAGTTCTCCATCCAATATTTCATTCAAATATCGTTTTTAAAAAACCGGTATTTTTGTAATATTGTCGAAATATTTTTTAAAAAATTACCTATTGAAGAATAAGAAAACCGAACCTCCAACACCTTGTGCCTTGTCCTAATATCCTATCGAGTTTTGTAATTTTTGTCTTTCGTCTTTTTCCCAGTTTCCATTATTTTGAGAAAATGCGATTCAGGAATAACAAAATAATAATAACTCCGCTCCACTGAGTTATTTGCCGTATTTTCTCAACATAATGGACACGTTCTAACGAATTTCTTCGATTTTCTGCTAATTGACTTTCCGCTAACAAATTCGTCTTCCGCTCATCCGCATGCTCAATTCGTCTTTCATCTTTTATTATCTTTTCTTCTTCTTTTTTTGCGTCGTTCACTAATGTATTTCTCGTTTTAATGTAATATGCATGTTCCGAGTCTTCCGCATGATATTATTGTTGTTTTTGTATACCTCTGAAGATCAACGTCAGTGTGTTATTTTTTGGATTGGAACGCTGGACTACCGAAACGATTCTTTCCGTAGTTTACGCTTTCATGTTGTAAATTATGAATACTCGTCAAATTTTTAAAAACTTCTCATCTAGTCATTCTTCTGAGAACGGTCATCTCGCTCGATCAAACCAACCCTGGTGCACGTTGTACTTATATTAGACATCACAGCTGAGCGAGGTGGCCTTCTCCGCTTTTCTCCCTTCTTCGCTAATTTCGTCTTCTTTTTGTACATTGTACTCAGAACACTGGTTTTTCAAACACATTGTAAACTCGCTTTCATGAGGTTCTTCGCCACCCGATCGTAAAAATTGTACTGATTGGACGGTAGTTTGACGTGCTTATGGGTCTTCTTCTTTCTACGATAGCTCTCACATAGCTGATAATCTGAAACGTTCTCACGCTCTACCTACTGTGATACCTTGTACATTAATAATTTAGTTGTGACCGTGCCTTTGTTGTTTGGAACCTAACATTTTTTCTATCGTGTTTCTTTGGGCGACACCGCCCATATCTAACGTTGCACTTGCGGCCATGGTATAATTATTCAGAATGTTTGAGTAATTGAACTCGATTACCTCTTATACTCTGTCTACGTTAAGTTCATTAGCATTCTTTTGTGTCTTTTTTCTAAACGGCACGTGGTATTGATGTGTTAAGTGGGCTGGACACTTTAGTTAACCCGTCAGCCGTGCAGGTCTCTTTTTGACTAATTCCTACCACTCAGCATGAGCTGATGCTACCGACTGCATGATGGCCAAACAGCATTAGCATCTTTGAGTTCCACTAGTTTTAGCTGAAATCAGCACTTGTAGTCTTAATAGCTTTGTCAAGTGCTTCTTTCACTCTCAACTACACCAACTATCTACCTGTAGCTAAAATGTATTGACTCTCATTAGTCATCATCCCCTGCGTTCAACATTCATTAGCACCATCACCACTAATTTATGGGAAAATATTATCACGGCGGCCTTGATTGTGGGTACATCATACTCACCTTTCATTTACCTTTATACTTTATTAACTACCCACATAATTGTAATGTATAATACTCATTATTGAGCCCAAGTCCTTGTTGGAACATTTTCAATGTTTTTGTCCTTCTTCTTCTCTTCACTTTCTTCCTGTATTTTTATTTTTCTTCTGTTCCAAGTCGTTGCTTTTTCATATTTCCCCTTTAATTTTAGCTCTTTCTCATCATATTCATTCTTTGGCTCTTCCTCTTTTGCTTTCACTCAATGCCTCTTCTTATTTCTCCTTTCACTCTATGCCTCTGGCTCTTTCACCCTTCACTCTATGATTCTTCATTTTTCTCTATTCTTTCTATGCCTCTTCTTCTGTCTTCTTTCACTCTATTCTTATTTTTTTTCCTTTCACTCTATGATTTGTCATTGATCTGCTTTCACTCTAAGCCTCTTTTTCCTTCACTTCATTCCTTATCTTCTTTCTCCTTTCGCTCTATGCCTCATCTTCTTTCTCCTTTCACTCTAAGCCACTTATTTTTTCATTTCATTCCTTATCTTCTTTCTCTTTTTACTATATGCCTCATCTTCTTTCTCCTTTCACTCTGACTCTTCATTGTTCTTCATTCACTATATGCCTATTCTCCTATCTTCTTCCACTCTATCTCCTCTTCTTTCTTCTCCTTTCACTATGTGACTCTCTATTGTTCTCCTTTCACTTTATGCCTACTCTTCCTTCTCTCTATTCCTCTTCTTCTTACTTTTTCATTCTATGACTCTTAAATGCTCTGCTTTTACTCTATACCACTTCTTCTTTCAACCTTACTAGGTATATTCATCTCCTCTTCATCTTTCTCCCTTCACTGTATGCCTCTTCTTTTTTTCTTCTTCCACTCTATTCCACTTCTTTTTTCTCCTTTCACTATGTGACTCTATATTGTTCTCCTTTCTCTTTATGCCTATTCTTCCTTCTCTCTATTCCTCTTCTTCTTTCTTTTTCATTCTATGACTCTTAAATGCTCTGCTTTTACTCTATACCACTTCTTCTTTCTTCCTTACTAGGTATATTATTCTACATCTTTCCTCCTTCACCATATGCCTCTTCTTCTTTCTCTTATCATTGTGTAGTACATATTTATGTGCTCTTTTTCCTTTCATTCTGTATTTCTTCCTCTTCTTTTCTGAGACTTTGACTCTTACTCTTTCATTTTTACTCACATTCCTCTTTTCTTTCTCTTTTTCTTCTTTGACTCTTATTCTGTCACCTTTTTTCTTTTGACCTTCCTCTTTCTCAATTTATTCTTTGGATCTTCCTTTTTCACTTTCCCCCTATGTTTCTTCTTCTTTCATCTTTCTCCTTTCATTTTCTGGCTCTCCTCTTTTCAATTTTTGTTCATTTGTTCATTTTGTTCCTTCCATTTTCTCCCTAAACCTCTTTCCATCTTTTCCCTATCAGTTTGTAGCTCTACTTTTTTTCTTCTTTCATTCATGACTTTTTCTCTTCTGTCATCACTTTTTGGCTCTTCCTCTTTTGTTTTTATAATTTTGCTCATTCTCCTTTTCCTTTCATTCTTAAAATCTTAATCCATCTCCGCCCATTCTTAGCTTTTCTACTTTCTCCTACCACTCTTTGACTCTTCTTTTTTCATTCCTTGCCACATCCTCTTTCGTTTTCGTTCTTTATATTGTCCTCTTTCTCTATTTGTACTGAACTGTCATACTCTTTCATTCATGATAATTGTCTTTCTTCATCTCACTCGTATTTCCCAGTATACTATCTTCCTTAGTCCTAACCAACTTTGATGGATCTGATATACCTATCTTCTTTTCTAAGTGATCTTCTTTACCTCTCTTTTTTCTTCGTGTTTCTCTTTCCTTCAAAACTTCACACTAGTCCCCTGCCTTCTATCCAAAACTTCTTCCATTCTTATCATTCCTGTAGATGATTATTCTAAATACAAGTGCCCTGTTTTCCTCTTCTTTTACATCATTTTGCATAATACTGTCTTATATTTCTTCTCTAACAACTTTTATATTTCCATCTAAACCTCTAACTATTCCTTCCTAATTTTACTATTCCTGTATAAATATGTTTTTTTTTCTTCAGTTTTTACACTTCTCTCTCTTTATGATTTTGATCTTCACATTTCGTAATAATTTATTTTTCTGTAAATCTAGAATTGTGTTGATTATTTTTGTTGCTCTCTTCCATTTCTTCAAAATGACTCCCTTTTGTCCTTCCAATTTATCTCTCCCTTCTATTTTTATTTTCTGATATTTTTCTTGTTCATTCCATTTTTCATCAACTTTCCTTTTCTGCTGTTCATATCTCTTCTAGCTTCCTACCTAATTACCTAATTTTCTTCTGATTAAACCCTCTTTTCTTTGCGATTTTCATCATTAATATTTGGTCGTCAACTTTCGCATTTAACTTCTGATCAACTTGTGTACCAATGTACTTACTTGGTCCCTTCTGACCCAATCTCATTTTCAGAGATCTTTCCTCTTCTCTCTTCTATTTTTCTTAATTTTCCTTTTCTTGCTATCTAAAAACCCACTTGTGATGGAAACTTTCCTAACTTTTCATGCCGTCTTTCTTCTCCTTGCTTCGTAACTGTTAACTGTATCTACTTTCTTCTTTTTTCTGAATATGTACTCTACCTAACAACTCCGTCTTTGTTTTTTCTATTAATCTCTTTTGTTCCGTTTCTTGGTGATTTTATTCTCAATTAAACAACAAATAATTCAATTGATTATTGACTCCTTCCTGGGTATTGAAGGTGAACTGAACCTTTAGCGAATTCTCACATTACCTTTCTATTCTTCTTATTTCTGCCTTCCGCCCACTTCTCCTGCTTCTCAAAAACATTATTTCTGTATTCATATTTCTGAACCGGTTCTGTTTTGCATTGCCGCACCTCCCCTAGTGAATGCTTGAGCACCTTTGTACTTCATTTGTAGTTGAAGATCTTTACTCCAAACTTCTACTTTCCGTTTATCTCATTTTTTGAGTTTCTGCGTGCATTTTTTCCTCTACTTTTTCAAGTCCAACTAATTTGCCTTATATTGAAGTTTTTTTTCCTACCACACTGGTATCAATCATTTCCTAATTAAATGGTTGTTAAATTACTAACATCCAACTTCAAACGTCACTTAGATCTTCAAGTTTTCCCCTACTTGCTCTATCCTATATGCACTGCTTTTTACCCTTATTCCCCTTCATTTTTCTTTCATGACTTTTTCCTGATTAACATTTAATTCGAAAAAAAACAGGCGTTGGATGAAACTATGCGAATAGCGTGAAATGATAATTTCCTTTGAGTTCTGCAAACTTTCAAATTCTTCTTTCCTCTCCGCGATGATTAAAAACTTTAGATTGTTCAAATAATATGAAACACTTATTACGAGGCTTTGTTGAATGTTCATTATAGGGCAGTGGTATTATATTGTTCCCTGTTGAGCAAAGTCCCATTTGACTCGTATACTCACCCTTCTTTCTTTCTCTCTTTCTTCGTCGATACTTTTTAGATATAAGTGCTCTCTCTACAGGATCATTATAGTCGATATTCTTCCGCGGCTCGCTCTTCAGAATTTAGGGTCTCTGTTTCTTTCATCTTTCCTTTCTCACCTATCGCCTTTCATTTCGCCTCTACCGATCTCTGACTATATTTTCGTTTTCCTTTTTTTCCGAGTAAATGTCGTCAAATGGGCCTTGCTCAAGACACCCCCGTCCTTAGAAACTAAAAGCCAATAAATAAATAAAAAATCTCTTATTGATTCTATTACCTCCTACTGTGATCCTTTATTAAACTTGGGCATGAAATTCTCTTCATCCCTTCCTTTTGTCTTCCATCTATCAGTACTTATTGCTTCACATCACATTCTGCCTGTCTTGAATAATATACGGGGTATCATACTTTACATACACGTTGCTATTTCTAACCAATCTTATCAATGACTGTTTCCATTCTTGCGACCTCGTCTTTCTACGCTCTCTTTCTGAACTTTCTCGCTTATGTTCTATGTACTTTGATACAATTAAACTAGAATAATTAACAAAAAAAAAAAGCTCATTCACCTTGCCATATCTTATCATTTCACGCATACTCTTTTCTTCTTTGTGAGAACAAAAAACTATTATTTCAATTCTTCTTTTCCTCTTCCTTTATCAGTCCACCTACAAAATGAATTTTCAATACTTCTTTTGCCTTCTTCCGCATGTCTGTCTTTACCGAGCGTTAAAAATAAGTTTTCTAATCGTTCATCTTTCTTAACTATTTATGACTATTTTTAGTGATTTTTCCACCATCTTTCACCTCTTTTTGAACTTCTTCTGTCTGCATTGTTGCCTTTTCTACTAACAAACATCTCAAGTATATGCCTACTGTGACATCACATCTCTTCGGGACTTCAGGAACAACTTAACTAGCTATCTGTGTTAGATTACCCTTTGTGCTGTACGAAGCTTCTATTACTCGTTGGTATTACCCCAAAATACAATAGGTGCATGTATTCTTGAGCAGGCTCGCTCCTACTGAATTCGGGTGTTGAAATACAAACATTGTCATCTTCATGAGGTGCATGAGATCCGCCAATTTCGCCATGATTCGCACATGAAAAATGGAAAACTAAAAACAATGGAAGTACTAAAATGGCTTGCCTTTGTAATTCGCATACTTCATTTGAAACGACTGGACTCTTTCTACCCAAGTATTGAGTTATTTCGACTTGCGAATATATATGTGACATTTTTAGACCGTCTTAGTCTTACCTACATGCACGTGAATTTCAACGTAGTTTGTCACCTAATTTCCTTCAACCCGGCGCCTTTTCCGAGTCCTCCCATCCTCTCAAAATTCACGAGGAGCTCCAAACTACTCAGCAAGGTGCACCAATCATTTTTCATCTTTGAGACTCACTGATACTCTCACTATCGATCTACTATTATAACCTATAAATGCAGTCCACCCCTTTTGGGGCCTGTCCATCTCCTGTCACATGAATATTATTCAACATTTTCAAATATTTTAGCATTTACAAAGTTTCATCAATACCCATTTAATCAGTCGCAAACAATTTAATATTAATTTGTATTTTATCCTTCTATTCGCGAACTTTCCAGGGCGTCTTTCTGAAACTCCGTCTGAAGGAAGCGTCAGCAGGCTGAAGACTTCGAGGATTGTGAGTGTGGATCAAAAATCAGTTTGAGTGGTTCTACGAAGACTGTTCAACTCTTGGTGATTTGTGACGATGGTGTGCTTCACGCAGAGGGTTCACGAATTGGGAGGCAACGCAATCAACCTGTGGAATTTTACCGTTTTTTATTATTTATTTATATTATTTCCTCTTTTGTTGAGCTGAGAATGGGACACTCTTTCTTCTATTCGCTAAGGAGCTTTTCCTCACATCACTTCTTCAAAACATCCAACTTCCATTCTTTCATCACTGTCTCCATCTTGTACGAATCTGCCTTTCTTCTCTGTAGACTTCTCTTTACCTTCAACTTCCTTCTCTCTTCTCTTCTTCTTCTTCTATAAGACTGTCTTTTCAAATCTATCATTCCGATGGGAATGTAGCCTTCATCTTCTTCACTATCTATTCCTTCTTCTACTACACTCAACTTGTAACTTTACTCTTGTAATAAATACCTACATTCTATTAATCTCGTACCTTTCGTTTTCCGCCTTCTTCTATGTCTACCCAGAATATAATTCTTCTCTTCTCTGCCTATCTAAGCATATTTTTCATCTATCTGACTATCTTCTAGTCTTCTTCCTAATCTTTTCTTTCCTTTCCTTCACTTTATACCTGTATTGTATACCTGTGTTGTATACTGTATTTTGCAATCACTTGAAAACTCACTACCTGTTTCTACCAAAACTTTCTTGTTCTATCTTTATTACTATCTCTATACTATCCACAGACCATTCTTCTTCTATTTCTACTCTACTACAATTTCTTTTTCTTTTCCTCTGTTTCAACTTCTTCATTCTATTTCTATCACCTCTTCCTTCACTATCTCACTGTCCTTTACTTTTCTTCTGCATTTATCTGCCTTTGAAGTACTTCTATCTTCTTTTCAAATTTCTTCTCATCTTCAACTATCTTTCTTCTGTTTTCTCTCTTGTAATACCTCTTCATGTTTCATTCTTTCTTCCTTCTTTCGCCTTGTTCAACACATCTTGATAACTTATTCACTCTCAGTTTCACTTCTTCTCCTTCATTCTTCTTCTTAATTTCTTTTCTCTTTCTTCTTGTATCAGATTGATCTCTCCATTCTGTTTTGTCAGCTATGAAAAATGTTCAAGTTGTTGCTTTTAGAGTCAGTATCTCTCCTAACTATTTTCATATTTCCCTTTTGGTTTTTTAAATGCATACATCTTAATAATTATTTTTCCTTTCTAACTTGTTACTTTTCTAACCCTTCTTCATACTTTTTACTAATCTACTTTCACTGTTACTTTTCTATACCTTTCTATTTCCATTTTGCTATCTTCTACCTTTCTTCTTGTTTATCATAACTCACGTTTCCACACTTTTCCTGTTTCATCTTTTTCTCATCCTTATTTTGCCTTCTTCAACTTCTCTTTTTTTCTTTTATACACTTCTTCCTGTTTCGTTCCAAGTGCCCATTCCCAGCAAACAGAATGTTTACTAAAAATGTGGCTGAGTGACTGATTCAAAATAAGCTAGCAATAGTGTTATCAATCTAGAATAAGGCCGCCCACCATGACTATCACAAAACTAGGGAGTTCTTCAAGTAATTTTGTTTTTTTTAAATATTAAAACTTAGTGTTATCAGATCATTTCCAAGTTTCTTAAAGACGAAACTATGTTCGTTGGTTGGCAGAATGATTAAAAAAATTCCATGTATCTTTGGTCTGTCATTCTTCTGTTCCATTTCATTTTCTACTCTACTCTGTTCTTTCACTCTTTTATTCAAATCCCTTCTTGAAACTCTTCATAGATTCATTTCTTTCTTCTACTTTTCTACTTCCTTATTCTTTTAACTTTTCCTTATTCTTCTTCTCCTCCTTCAATAATAATATTTACTTCTCCATTAATCGCTTTTTTCGTTTCTCCACTACCTCTTACTATTCTTCCAACTTTCTCTCTCTTCTCATTCCCAACTAGTCATTACAAAAAGTCCCAGGTCCACTATTTTCACATGTCTGACTGATCTTCAGAGGTTGATATTACTTTATTGTTGAAAATTGGTTTGAAGATTTGTTATCAAGTGCTATTTCATCAGAATTATCGATTCTGAATCAGTGTGATGAACATTCAACGATACTTTGATGTTGATTGTTTGAACGCAACAATTTTAGTAAATTTGATCTCAAAATTTATATACCACCATGTACGAAACAGTCGAGCCTATTTGGTCTCAAAATGTACTTAGATCATTAGTGGTTGAGATATTAGTTGTATTGTAGCTTCTGTTTTATCGCTTGCAAATCTATGTGAATTGAGTTGTAGATAGAATCTTCCTCGTTGTAACACTTTTACAGCTATCAAGGGAAACCCAGAACCAGGAATGGATAACACTTTTTAACAATCGGTACGGTTAGAGATTTCCCATCCCTAACTGACTGTAAGACCTTATTATGCACAACTGAACATGTGCAAACAAGCGTTAATCGTGTTTTAACTGCGTGCTGTCCAATTTTGCAAAAATCTTGATCGCTGTAAGACTGAACACTTTCATGTCGTAGATGAATTAGCGGAGTTTTCTTCCACTTAAAGGTCTAAAAAGTTTTTGTATTGTTCCATAATCATTGTTATAGAGTATTTTTGTACCATATTCACCTACCAGTTGTTTACAAAGCGTTTGAAAATTCTTCCAAGACCGAATTAATTTTGTTTGAACATTGATTCGTTTGTGATATAAATCATAAAAGCTGTTAAATTCGCGTTTGTATTTTATCCGACCCAAGTTGTTCAAAGACAATACAACATACCACAGAATAAACCACAACGTTAAAGCAAATACATGCTGTTTCGATTATTTTTTCACCTCCCTGGTTGAATTATATTTCTCTGTGTTTTTAGGGTAATTTGCCTCTGTGGTGGCTCCAATGAACGATGATATTAACCTTATTTCCTTAACCTCATTAGGCTCCAAATCATACCAATTATGCAGAGTTATGACCTTGTCTGGCAATAACTACAAGAGTAGAAGTTACTGTATAAGTTACGTGGTTCACTAAATTTTGAAATTGGTGCAGGAATGAAATCATCTCTTACAGAATGGTTTTGGACATCTCGATGACGGTGGCCCATGTGGCATAGTTCATATCTTTCTCTCTACATCTCTGTATCAAATAAAAATTCCTATCTGGAGATCAATCGCTGTGTTACCAATAAAAAACTCAAGAATGTCGAGATACAAACTTAGTTGCACGTCAATTACATTACAGGCGGTAAGTGTTTTTTTTTCTTCAAATCTGATTGTATCGAATTACTCCCGCTTTGGAAAATTGACTTACTTACAGTTGAGTAATATCGTCCAGTAGTTATTCATCGTTAGGGCTTTTCCAATCATAACTCGTCTGAATAAAACAAAAATACTTAACAATTTACAACAAACGTCAACTGAATAGATTCCTACAATTTTCGTCAACAATTATGATGAAACGGAATGACACAATTGCTCATAGATTTTATTTGCCGAAGTCTTCATTATTAGAAGAACTTACTACTTTTCAGCTTTTCATAACAATTATATAGTAAAAATAATCAATGGATTCCTTGATTTTCCATCAGCTACGAGTCTTCAACCATTCGCGAGGGAGGCTGAGAAGTCAAAAGAAAATAGAGCGCGTAAATTTGGTTTTACTTGAAAGCCAAACAGGTACCAGTGGATAATTTACAAATTAGTGTTGGAAACGATATTCATTATTGACCTTAGTTGGTACATGGCGCAATAAAAGAAGTAGACGAGACACGGAAGCTAGCAAGATTGACAAATAAAATATTAAATGTAGGTAATGGTGATTATTAGAATATCAAGTTTACAACTAATGGGAAATTCGTACATTATGCGATCAATACGAGACAGAAATGATGAAATTCCTCGCGACGTGACTGTAATTGACTGGAAGCTGAGCGGACAAGTCGGATTTCAAAATATTTTGGTTTCGGTTATCAGGTTGATGTAACAATTGCGTTTTGAGAAACAACTACGTGGGTACCAACTCGTTTTTATTTATAGGAGAGCACGACACTTGGAAAAGTTATCAAACACCGTCCAATCCGAGGTCAGCCGATAGTTTGTTTACAAGAATATTTTTTGCTGAGGCGAAATAACGGAGTAAATATAGTTTCGATATGGATATCGCCTACTAGGTACTATCTTGAGAAATGGACAATCGTTAGAGCAGAAATAGCGTACTTGAGATAATTAATATTAATTTTTTACCGTACAATGGATTGTTTTAGCGGAGGTCGTGTTAATACTGTGCCATAACTGGGCCACAAGTCTAACGACTCGGATATTGATCGCACGACCAGCCCATGCGACTAGGTAGTTCCTCCACGACCAGTGCAGAGTCTCTAACCGACAAAATTGAACAGAATTCAAGAAAAAGATGGTAAAATGGACGATGAGGATGATGCGTTGTTTGGGAATATTTCCCACTGCCGTGAAAATGCAGCAACCGCAGGGAATCGACATTTTCAGAACAAGTGCCAAACTTGGTGAGTTTGTCCACGTGTATCGCTCTACGCTAGTCAAAAAAATGTATTCTACCAGCACAGCAGCAACTTATGATCTGCAAGGCGGCATGACCAAAATACAACCACCAAGGTACCAATTTCTGTGAACCAATCGTCGAATTGTCATGGGACTGGGGCCCAGCAAGGACACAGTGTAAAACAGGTAGTAGCTTAAAGAGCGTGTTAGATTGTCCAGCCAATCTAAACCAAAAACAGGCTATTAGAGCAAGTTTTTGCTCACTTGATAGGAGTACATCAATGCGATTGGATGATGTTCACAATACTCTACGATATTTTATTCCAAATGAAGGGACATTCAGAAAAAATGTCTTTGGAAAGACATATGCATTAACACAAATTCAACAGTGAATGAAAGAAAAGCCTGTCGAAACCCTGATGTTTGAAAAACCCTGAACCAATGCATTAACGCTATTGGCATCCCAATCCCATGTGGTGACCTGCCCACACGACTTCCAAGCTTACCTATATTCTTCTAGAGCCAATTGAAACAAAAACTCACGGATAAATGTTTATATTATGATGCATTTTTTTCCAAACAAAATCTGTCTGCGAGATTTCCACCTCTTCGGGGTTGACCATATTTTCATTGAGAAAAGCGGTTAAAATTTTCTACATTATTACAATAATGGTCGGTGCCAGTTCGGTGTGCGTTATGACCTGCCTGCGTTCTGTCCTTCTATCTGCGATCAGTACACAGGTCAAAGTTGACAATGCAATCTTCTAATCTCAAACCCAATAATGTAGTGTCAAGTGAAGTGATATGCCATACATATTTAGTAGACGAAGGGGTTGTTAGTAAGTGAGGATGAGAACGCCGCTTGCCATAGATGTGGTGAAAAGAAGAAAAAATCGTAATGGAGAGTGGACCCCCATTTTCGCTGTGCAAAATCGGGCTGGGATTTGTGCTCAAAACAGTGAACCACCAAAAATCATACGTGAATCCTCAAAATGGAGCTCACACGCAGAGCATAGAGATCGTGGTTGGATGCAAAGGTTAAATTGTTGGAAAAAATGAGGGGCGTTCCTCAGTACCACTTGCAGCCACACATCGTTCACTACTGCTGGTAGTATGTATCGTGCAGACAGACTGACCTGTCCTTAGCCCTGTTGAAAGACATCAAGAACTTCCATGCGTAAGGTGAAAGCCCCTTTTTTCGGCTACTGATAGAACGCATACCGAACTGGCACCCAGTGGTCAAAGCTTCGGTGCCACATCTGCTGCTATATCCATCTGCCACTATATGGGTCAGATTATCATCCGTATTTTCCTCTTTTTCTTCTCACAAGTCATTTTGTTGTCGAAGTAGATACGTTTCACGCTATTATAAGTACCTCATGAACTACTATTTAATTAAATTGAACGTGAAATCTAAACAATTTATCGTTGTGTGAACCTGTGATTATATTAATCAACATTCCCATCAGTTTACATACAACTACACACTTTACTTTGACAACAAAATAACTTATTAGAAAGACAATGTGGAAAATTGACCCATATAGCAGTCCTGATGATGGCGCCCTACGTGGCAACGAAACGTCGACCACAAATGAAGAAAACTTCACCTCTCTCACTGTCCAAGAGAGCTACATAATGAAACATTCTTCTAAATAACAAGTTATTCCTCTGACAGACGGATTTGGAGAAGAAAATAAATTGTATTGACCTTCCTAGGGCGTAGAATTCTTGCTTTTGGCAGAAACACGAATAACGATCGAAGAGTAGTTTTCAACTAAACACAGCGGAATTTTTAGCACAAAATCATTACGTAAATATCGAACCAAAACAAGTTTTGAAAGTCCATTTGAACTTGAGAGGTGTTCTTACTACCATTCGTTAAGGGTCGAGACAGGGCTGAATCACGAAAAAGACCGTCTTCGTAAATAAATAACGAATGTATTCGAAGTAAGAGAAAATAAAATAAAATAAACTTTGATGCTACCTGGATGAAGTAGATTCGGAAAACTGAAGTAGTTGATAGGTTGAACCTAAGCATTTAATTCAGACAACTTTCACGATGATGAATATGCTTGAAACTCCAATAAGAGCTGAAATGACATGTCAAAAACCAGACGATAAAGATATCGGTGTAACAAACGGTGATATTTCCACAGGAAAACAAAAAAGAAATTGATCAACAAGTTCGTTGTTAGCCGAAAATTGAATGACCGACTTACGAAGTTTCGAACAGAGTTTTTAAATATGCGTCTGGTGACGGTGAATATCCGATGATAGGTTGTTTTTAGGGCATGATGCCAAAGAAACACTGACGGGCCAGGCTATGAGGCTGTGTGTGTTGGGCTATTGGGCATGGCGTATTTACACTGGTGAAACGTAGAAAAGAAAAAGTCTTACGTCTCGTCAACTACATTCAGATAGTGGGTTTTCTCATTTGAAATTAAAAGTGTCGGGGGCGTTCTACTTCGTTTCGACGGGTTTGGGAACGAACTCGGCGGCGTTGGGGTTGAGCGTCGACTTTTTGACGATATCATTTCGGTCTTGGACCCGGAGGTTGGAGAAGTCACGGACGAAATCCGACTTGGAGGCGGCTGCGTGTTCTTCTTCGTCGAGCATCGACTCTATGCACTGCTTCATCAGGGCCTCCTCTTCCAGCTGTCGGAGGACCTCTTTGTCGAACTCCTCTTCGTTCTCCATCCACATGAATTCGGAGAAGTCGCCTGGGTCACGGGGCGGCGTCGGGCTCCGGGCGACTTCCTCCAATTCTTGGAGAACTTGTCTGTCGAACTCTTCCTGGTTCTCCATCCACATGTACTCGGAGAAGTCGCCTGGGTCTTCAATCCCTTCTTCGGTGCTTGGTCCGGGGCTCGGCGAGTCGCCCGAGCTCGTCGACGCCGCTCCCTCCAATTCGTTGTCGTTTGGGATCTTCATTTCGTCCTAACCACCGACTAAAATCACGATACTCGATCACACTGTGCGACAAAACACGAAAACTACCTTCGAACTTCGCTTTGCCCCAATAACCTAGTCTCGCTACGCGATCCTACTTCGAGGAGTTGGTCGACAGGAGCGTCACTTTCGCAGGAAGTCTTCCCAATGTTTACCCACCTTGCACAGTGTTGCCAACCACTAAAGTCACGCCACATTCCCAGTAACGTCAACTTGTTTACTACCGCACGTGTGACCCGTCTACTTAGCTCTTCTCATTTCAGAAATGTCATTACTCCGTCAAATTCTCCTTTTAGCTTTCTAACTTTTACAAATTTATCTTTTTGTGAACTTCCGTTACCCACCCAAGGTGAAGAGATGCCGTCCAAACAAATCGAAGTGTAAGCATTGGTGGTGTTCCTTGTGGCTCTTGTTGAGTTTTGTGGAAATTTTCATTGATTTTTCGGTGTTTTGTTATTATAGATACGAACCGGTTGATGTGTTGAAGGAGTTTTACACCGGAGGAGACATTCAGGTAAGTTTGAAAAGAGGCTAATTAGAACTAATCTTACTTGACGTTATAAATCTCTAGAGAAAGCCGAGCTGCACGTTTACTACGTACTTTCAAAATGTCTATCCTTGGCTATAGTTCGGCCAAGATTGGTTGGAGAACAGCTATATTTCTCAGAAACTCGAACACTGTTGTACCTAATATTTTAATATTACACTTACTTTACTTTGGTCCCCAAAATCCATCGTAAAGACCAGTGAGATTTACCATTACGCTCTCCGAGTTCAACTTGATGAAGTCTCATCAAATTGATGAAGTCTTCAAACCATTCCAAAAGTCCACACAACATGACTGGTGGCTACGCATGACTGGCAAGGCCTCTTATTTCGCAGATAGATGATCTTTGGCATAATGATGGCTGACTTGACTGACGGATATGAATGCTCTGTGAATGAGCGCTGTAAAGTGAATTTGCTCAATCACAAAAGTCGATGTTAAGGATGGGCAATGCAAAGGCTGGAACTATTGTGCCAGGTGGCTCAAGCAACCGGGACTGTAATGGTATTTGACTAACGTAGAAAATCAAGCGGGTAGTAGAGTTAACTGAAGTTCCCTTTTTGGGAATGAGTTTCCTCTCTTTCCACTCTTACTACTTGTTATTGTTTTTGAGTAAGTATTAGGGCACGAACGGGTTCTACTAACCATCACCGTACTTTGTTATTATTCAAAGGCAGGCCAAGCTAGATAGGTATTCTTCAAACCTATTGTAAAGCTTATACGTTTGAGTGGCCGTCTATTTTTCTATCAGCGACAGTTGACAAAAAGAAACAGCCAAAATCTGACCACTCTTGACCCATGGTGATGATTCTTCATTTTTAAGCCTTTAAATAAAAAGTTCTTACCACGTCAAAAAATCGCAGGTGAATCTCAATAATCAATGTCTATACCTTGCCCCTAGCGTTGTGATAATAAATTTCAATAAATAAATTTATTTTTATTTAATAAATTTCAAAAAATTGGAAACACTTTGCAAGGGGCTGTCTGACTCCTCCTTTAAACAAGTTTAGATGAGATGATCCTGCCAGTGCGATGGTAACGCTCTCTACGTCTAGCAAACATTGAAGTCTGTACCCCAATCTACCTCATTCCTGCTAGTCTCGGTCTCTCCATATATTATTCTAATTCTTGTATTTCATTGTTTCCTCACTAAAATCGTAAATCAACTTTCGGATTTCAGTGGTCGTCAGACGGGAAAACGTTTTACTGCCAATGTGGACCAACGATTCAAATTTTGGACGCGTTGCAGTCCAAAGTGGTCGGCCAATTGGGAGAAAGCGACGAATCCTTTGACGGCGTTTCGACCGGTGATGACGTAGTCGCTTTCACCCTTGCTGAAAACGATGAGTTCATTGTGGCAGCTTACAGGAGCGGCCTCTTCAAAATTTGGCATCTTGAAGGTGAGTTGTACAGTGTTTCGAGAAGTCAAACGGCTACAGAATGGTGGTATTGGTGAATTTATACCTCTCGTTTGATATTCAGAGAAGACCGTGGCTAAACATTGGAAGAGCATTCACAAAGGACCGGTGGCCAAACTTGCCTTGAGTCCAAACGGAGCGATTTTGGCTTCTGGTGGCACAGACTCGACAGTACGGCTCTGGGACCTCCGACACCACGCTTGTCTCAAGACTCTTCGAGGGATCCAAGGAGTCACCAGGGTACCTAATTTTTTACGTTCTTAAGACACGGATTACTACTCCAAAATGTCCGTCTACTGGCCGAGCAAAAAAAGCCATCAAAATGCTCGAAGAAATCTGAAAGTTTGCTCGTAGTCGAGTAGACCCGACCGGTTCCTAGTTGTTTCTGACTTTTTTCAGACCGATCGCCCCAGAAAGGGGCAAAGAGTCGCTTCTAATGATTGTATTATGAAAATGGTTGCTCGTTTTTTGGCTGCCATGGGAGTGTAGGGTACTATTTTCCACTGAATGTTGGACCTGTAATCGATAATAGCTCATCAGGTCCGAGCCAATCGGGTCAGAAAATTTTGAAGCATGGCCATCAGCTCCTCGGTTGACACCATGAATCAAGCAACTGTCTTCTCAATCTCAACCATTTTTTTTTTCTCCTAGGGATAATATTATAGGGATAACTCCTGCCATTTTTGGGTTTGGAGTTTTTATAAACTGAAACTTAGGGACTAAACTGACCTTCTGGCTTCATTTGTGGTGCCAAAAAGTTCCATTTGTGGCCTACAATGCCGGAGCAAGTAATCATGGTGGTTCTGAACGACGCGGCTTTCGAGGGTTATTCACTAATCAAAAACTTTCTTTTCAGCGTCCTAAAATTTTTCCAGCGAGAAGAAGAGCTGTTGATTTTTGGAGCTGCAGACGAAGCTGTTATCAAAGTGTGGGACACGACAGGATCGGAAGTCAAATCGTTTTCCGGTCACTTCAGTTCGGTTACCAATGTGGAGGTGACCAGTGATTTCGCTCACGTTATCAGGTATAAGTTTTAGAAGGTTTTTAATATATTTTTTAGATGTCTCTGAGTGTCTAGTTCTGTCGTACTGCCAATGAGCAAGGACACGGAACGCGGGGGGTTCTCAGGACTGCAGAACCATAACACTAACTAAGCCCACATTTAATGCCGAAATCGTTGACACAAAGTTACATGTGCACATTTTGCCTTGTTCACTAGATGAAGTCCAAATAAAAGTGATTCTAATCAACCTCTGAATTTGATCACGCATAGAGCTTGGCGACAACAGATGGGTGGCCGTTCATAAATGAGTCATCATGGTTTTGTGCAAATTTTCGGTATTTTTTAGCTCCAGCCGCGACAAAGTCGTCATACTGTGGAACTTCTCCACCGCCGAACAGATCAACGTTCTACCTCTGTACGAAAGCGTCGAGGGGTTCTTCCTTCTCCCCAAGAAGATCTCCATTCCTGGAGTGGACGTCAAAATGAAAGGAGGAATTTACGTCGGCACTGCAGGTTCAAAAGGTAATCATCGCGAATTCCGTTAATGGGGTGTTGAGTTTTTCAGTACAAATAGAATATTGTATCAATTTTTAAAAATCTAAGAAATACAAGTTAGGAAAATTGCCGGATTTGAAGGAATCGGGAGACTTAGGTGAAGAATATAAGGTCTTGTGAGGGAGAGGAAGGAGGACAATGATGCCCAGCTAATGGAAAGCCAATTCAGAACAGTGGTAGAGGGATTGAGGCTACGCAGTGGCCTCAAAGGTGTTATTGCCCTTCACGCTGCCCACTAAAATGTACCTTTTCATGTTGCCTAGCTTCTCTCACAGTGACGGGAAGAGGTTGAAAGGTTTTGTGTTCCCAGGACTCAGTCATGAGGTTGTACAGGCTCTGTCAGTGGCTTGTAATAAGTCGCTCATATCGAAGCAGGACGACGATCATTGTCAAGAAACAGTAGAAGTGGTGCCCTGTGGTTCTTTGAAACGAGACAGAAAAGGAAGGCGCTGGAAGCTAATTCAAGAATAGTGGTCGAGGGATAGTTGTCTCGGAAGGATTATAATGAAAGAGGGTGTCACGCAGTGGCCTCATATTGGTTTGAATATCTGGGATTGCTCTCTTGGAATAATGTCTTGAATTATTTTCTTCTGCCGTCTGCCTCATATTGATTCAATATTTCTTGACGCTGAAATTGTGTGAGTAATCATCAATTACAACTCAGAGTAACACCGTTTCTACAAATCCGTCACTGCGAGTTAATTTTATTATTATTTTTTTATCGATTCAGTTGATAAAATATTATTAATGGTATATTCATTAATATCACTGGTATCTTTATATGGTCGTCTAACCTTTCCAATGTGTAGCTGCTATGGTCCCTGAAGTGTAACGGGTTTCCTGTTCGTTTTATTTGTCTATGTCAGCCTTTATTTTCTTACAAGAATCAAAAATTGATCCTAATTGCCGACTCAAGTTATAATTGAGCCACAAAAATCTCTAATTAACAGGTACTGTAAGACTTTGGGACGTTCTTGGAGCCACCGAATTGTACGAACAGAAGAATTCATTGGTTGCCATCCCTAACCAACCCGAAGACAGTGAAGACGTCGCAATTTTACGCCTTCTATTCAACAAAGCGACGTCGAGTTTCGCTGTTGTCTCTGCCGACCACAACATCTTCGTGCATCGATTAGACACATTTGAATGTACTAAACAGGTAAATTATAGTTATTTAGTCATTGAGGTTACATTCTTAAAATAGTATATAGCTTTGAGTCAACGTCTATGCGATGAGTGCTCATTTTCGCAACTTTTGGTTTATTATTCCCTCAAACGATCCCTCTGGTTACATCTGTATACCTGATATTAGGATTATGTTGATGTTATACGGTCGTTCTATTTATTCCAACCATTTACACCCAACTTGATGATGAATTTCTTTGTTCTCAGCTTATAGGATTCAGCGACGAAGTCCTAGACGTGTCGTTGATTGGGAAAGATGAAACTCATCTCGCCGTAGCCACCAATAGCAAGGACATCAAAGTGTACAAACTTGAAACCATGAACTGCCAAATACTTCAGGGTCACTCAGATTTCGTCATGGCTCTTGCCAACTGCAAAGCTGCGCCTGAAATATTCGCCTCTGCTTCCAAAGTGAGTTGAAATTCAGTTACCAAAGAACGCTGGTTTGAAGAAATGCATTTAGCTGTATCGTAACAAGTCTACGGAAGACTGGCTCGTGCGTCATAAATACCCTTTTGAGGGAGAAGAGTAATAAATGCAATTAGTCTCTAGAGAAGTGAGCATAGCCTATTCTATGTGTTTGAGTACAAGTTTACATAGAAGCCAGCACACTTTTGTGCCAACGCAAATCTCCTAGATTTAAATGCGTAACAAGCCTCGAGGATAGGTGTCGCTCGCAAATGTTTGAAAAGCACATTTTTACGGTGGCGCATAGCTACGTGTCATCATAATATATGTTCAGAAACAATACTGCAACGCACGTGTGCTTCATGCCAGTTCTGTGATTTTGAGTGAGATGATGCTGCAGTAGGGAAGCGGGTCTCTAGGGCAGAGGAGGAAGAACAATACACCTAGATGTGGGTCAAAACGATATTTTGAAGTTGAGTAAACTTTCCACGCCTCACAGCCGATTAAAAGTAGGTTCCAATGCCTTCCTTAAGCCCCATTTACACCACGGGCAACTTTTCGCGGCAATCATTGCTCAAATGGGAGTTTGGCTGCTAGTAAAAAATTGCCGAGCAACATTTCCCCTGCGTCCAGCAATTTTTTACCCACAAGGGAGTTGCTCAATATCTCCGACAATCTAGAAATGACCAGCCCTCCCACCCCCGAGGATATGATGACCAGGATGCTCGAGAGCAAGTCAAAGTGGAATGCCGTGGCAGGGTATCTCTGAAAATAATTGCCTCGAATGAAGCAATATCGTCGGGGATTGACGTGAAGCCGGCAATTGTTTTGTGGCAATTTTTGGAACGCATCGCCCATGGGTTTCAATTACTCGTTTTCGGCAATTTTTCTGGAAAAGGTAGCAGAAAGGGGTGAGATTCAAAAAGTTGAGGCCATTATTTTCGTCAACGTTCGATGAATCTTACAAAGACTTGGTTTCTTTTCATATCGATTTTTGTATCATTTATCACAGTCAGTCTCCGAATTTTGGTTCCGACCATGCCTTCGAGGAGCTCAAGTCCGAATTGGGCATTCCGGCAAAGTTCACAAACGACCAGCTGTCTAGGAGAATTTCGGAAGTAACTGCCTTGGATAAATCTTGCTGCGTGAAGTAATGATTCTTATCCTTCTCCCCACATCGGTTGACCAGTCACAAGATGACAAGAACAACAAATGGTAGATTCCACGTAAACGCCAAAAAAAAAAAAATTATTTTACGATAATTGCTCAAAGTCGGCACTTTTAGTTGCCCGTCCAAAAGCCATTGGTTTGACAAGCGTTCCTATTTGGAGTGATTTTAAGCCAGTTTTTGCGATTACCTAGTTCAAGCAAACAACATTTTTTCTTGAAAAACGATTACAACGATTTGCAGTATTTATAAAATCTAGAGGGATTGAAGCCTACTGGTTTGCAACCGATCCAGGCCGAGAATAGCCAAATGAATAGCCATCAATTTAGCGTGTTGTGGTTCAATCGAGAATTTGAAACAAAATTGTCTATTCCAGGATAAAACCGTCAAAGTGTGGCAGCTTTTGGATGAAGACCAAATCGTCTGCCGTTCGACGTTCATCGCACACGGTAAAACTGTTACTTCTGTCCGATTCGCGGACTGTTCTTCGAAATTTATGGTCTCTGGCAGCGAAGACTCGACGCTCAAAGTTTGGAAAGTTCCCAAATTGAATAAATCTGGTCAGTTTTGCAATTGATTCTCTGTTTGATGTTGCGAAGATCTTCTCGAGTGATTTTGACTTGTTCATTTGGTCATTTCACAGGTGAGACTGTCAACATTTTGAATTTGAAGGGTATAGTCGCTCACGACAAGGATATCAATGGAGTTGCGGTTTCTCCAAACGACCAGATCGTCGCTTCAGCTTCTATGGACAAAACTGCGAAGGTCTACTGTTTAAATATGGCATGATGTAATGCAAGTGGACTGTCATTCCTATCCCCGCACTAAATTTTTTTTTTTCTGCCTTGCAGTTGTGGGCAGCTAGCGACTTATCTCCTCTTGGCACGTTAAAAGGTCACAGGCGAGGTGTTTGGTCCGTCACATTTTCGCCTTATGACCAGGTGGTTCTCACTTGTTCAGCCGACACGACTCTCAAAGTCTGGTCTATAAGCGATCTCTCCTGCTTGAAAGTCAGTTTTTGAAGACTTGGATGGTTAATGGTGTTGCTTGTGATCTTCTGTCCGTCTAACGTGGATGTTGGTTCGTTTCAGACTCTAGAAAGTCACGAGGCATCCGTCGTTCGAGCTAGTTTTTTGAACAGCGGCTTCCAAATCATCAGTTCTGGAGGTGATGGGCTCCTGAAACTATGGTCTCTAAAAACTGCCGAAGTCGTCGCTACTTTTGACCATCATCGAGGAAAGGTGTGGGCCCTTGCAGGTGAGGATAGCGAATTGTGATTGTGATTTTGAAGCTCCTTAGCCCACTCTCTTCCCCAATAAATTCTTCCTCTCCTGGTTAGCCGAGAAAAACGAAACATTTGGCTAAGAGCTTACCTTTTGCAGACGTGGACATCTTGTCTTCACTATAACTGCAATAAACCTATCTTTAATTACGTGACAGTGAGCAGGGACGAGGAAACCCTCATCAGCGGTGGTTCAGACTCACGTCTGATATTTTGGCGAGATGTTACGGAAGAGAAGAAACTAGAAGAGGCGACCAAACAGCAGGAAATGGCCCTGAAAGAACAAGAGTTGGCCAATTTGCTCAAGGACGACGACCTCCTCAGCGCTATTCAGCTTGCAATTTCCCTTAACAAGCCTGCCACTGTGCTAAAAATCGTTCAAGGTAAGTACATCGCGTTTTCTCTCTGTGGATCACATTCCTAGGCCAAATAATTGTAGAAATTGAGAAAATTTATATATTTTTGTTTAGACGTGATGGACCGTGGTGACACCAAATTGGAAGATACTGTGAACGGGTTAGAAATCTCTGAAAAAGAAGACCTTCTGAAGTATGTCGCTCACTGGAATACAAACAGCAAAACATGTTACCCTGCTCAGGTAGGGGATACCTTCTGATGACTATTTTAATTGTGACTGAAAACACATAGAAGAATTAATGGTTAAGGCCGGCGGTTATTGATTATGGAATAATGGTGTAAATTATGCTTTATTTGCCTATCACCCACTGCTCTCCGAATTCCTTACCATACATTTGTTTGCTCCCTCCACTCCAAACAAGACTCCTGTGATTCTAGCCTTGTACAAACATGCTGTGATAAAAGCTTTATTGCAGATGCTCGGCAAACCCTAGATGATCTTATCATGACATAATTGACAAAATATCGATCAAACAAAATAGAAGCTCGTTAGACTGCTACCATTTAACAAATACTGCGTGTACCAACTTGACCAACCTAAAATTGTCTCTCAAATTGTTCTTAGGTCCTCATTTCATGCATGATGGCGGATTTGGTTTCTGGACGACTGATCGTGCCCAGGAACATCCTCGAAGCTCTCATTCCTTACACTGAGAAACACTTCCAGAGGCTGAACAACCTAACGCAAGACCTGTTCCTTGTCGAGTACACAAGAATACTCATGAAACCGAGTGCTGTAAACGTGAACGTGGATTAGTGACATTGCGCCCTGATATTTGATTTCAGGTAGTGACGTCCCCTATTACAGGGTTAAAAATAGGTAACTAATAATTTTGTAAATATTTTAGTGTAAATTCATATTTCAATCTTTTCTTGTAAATAAATGGTCTTTAAAATTACATAAATCGTGATTTTTATACTGGTATCATATTTTTAGTAAATCAAAAACACCTTCCAATATGCAATTAGTTTTGACTCTACTCACGAGCCCTATATGCACGTTGGCCTTTCGTTGCTTTTGGCCAAGCTATGTGAATCGATTTTTATAGGAGCACTTATCGATGAAGATTCTCCACCATCTACCAATAAATCTCAAAAAAAGTATTTTACCCGCCAAAATATATATATATATTTTTTTTTTTGATCAGGAGCGATTGGCAGTGGATGGGTTTTGCTTTGACAGGTTAGGGTTTTTGTCGCCAATTTATCCAGCGTGGGTAAATCAGGCGGTTCACAACTATGCCCTTGTCACACCCTTTTTGGTTTGGTTTGGAAAACTCAAGAATGTGTCACTGCCAACTAGATCATATTCAAGGATAGTCAGTTTTGATTAGTCCATGCCTGGTTTTTTCAACCTTTTCACTACAAAATTAGTGAGTAGGAAAGGGTATCGATAAAAAACCCATTGATGTAGAAAGTGTTTTCACCCGATGTTTATTCATTAGAGAACATTGATGTTTCGATACATCGAAAGAAAGAAAAAGTAGTTACTAAAAAATAAAACCATGTCACGTTTTCCCTCTATTCTCTCAAAATGTCACTTTTTGGAGAAACCATGATAAGGAGGCGTTAAATTTTGAGAGGAGGCCCAAGAAAAGAAGATAAATTTTATGTTGAATACGATACACTTGATTGATAACCAACACCACCATTATTACCTACGATTCGATTCAAACACATCGATGTTACTGAAATTCGTATAGTATTGTTTTTATTTATGGATAGAATCATTTTTTATGACAGGAAAACAATGATATTTTAGCTATGAAAGTAGTAGGCACATATTCCCATCACTAGTCCATAGTGGCAAGTTGATTTTCTTTTTACATTTTTTAATGTGTTATTTTAATGCAAAATGCGTTGATATAGGCTGATTACAAATTCAAGGAAGGAGGCTAAATCCGCCGAGGTCCAAATTTTTTTTAAGGTATGTATAACATGAACGGTTGGTTT
The DNA here is from genome assembly GCA_019603395.1 of Cyrtorhinus lividipennis. Lineage (NCBI taxonomy): Eukaryota > Metazoa > Arthropoda > Insecta > Hemiptera > Miridae > Cyrtorhinus > Cyrtorhinus lividipennis. The sequence goes on from CM033999.1 coordinate 29,056,638, forward strand.
GTTCCTGTGATAAATGAGAAAAGCTGAAAAAGAAAAAGAAGAAGATACATGCAACCACACTTCATGATAAAACAACAATGATAATTTAATAAATAAATGTACTCTTACGTGGTGTTTTTTGTTCTCCTCTGAGGACAAGCTAGATAAGTAATACTCATTTTTGAAATATTTTTATTTATTTTTAATTGTCTTCAAAGTGCCATGTGGCTGTGATTTACCAAATCAGTGCATTTGACTGGCTGCTTTAGAACGTCTCTCATTATGACTGCTCTGAAGGTGTTGAGCGCATTATTCGCTTTACATGCGGCTATCGTAAGTGTTATTGTATCATCCAAGTTCTTTAAGACAATTACCGTAGTTTTTGCTAGGAACGTACCGACATGATATTATTATTATGATAATGACCGTTGCGGGTCAAATCACAACGAAACTGGAAGACCGCTAGTACGGGATCCAAAGCTTCAAGTTCATCTTTTAGGCTTAATTTACCCAGAACTTTGAGATAATCACGTTCATTATCACGTTTCCAATACATTCACAAGGCATTTGGAGAGTTCGCTCCTTAATTATACATGCATTCTTGCATGCTACGTTACAATAAACTAATTTTACTTATTACAAATGAGTTCTTATTACCTGTAGGCACAATTGAAATATTTCCCACGAATAAGTTGCCGCGTGTATGGAAACTTTTTCCATCTTAAAATGAATGAGTAATGTTCTTCATGGACCATAACGTTGATACCTCTCCTACCATCAACCCCACATGTATGTGATGATTTAAACCGCAATCATGATTCCCCAGACTGTTGCTCATTCATTCCATTTGTGCACATCTTAGCACAAACTTCGCACCTATTGTCTTACTAGAGCTTTCATTTTCTCCGTTTTTAGATCACTCCGCTAGTGGAGTTTTGTACTGTGATTAATACCTGTTCAAAGGAGAATAAGAGAAGAAGTAATTCATCCGTCACCGATCATTCAATCGAGTAATAAAAACCATTTAATGAGAATGAGAATACATTACCGGGTGGGGAATTTTCTCGGTATTTATGGCATCGCTGGCTGTACGTCTTTTCACAAAATAAAATGATTCTGTTTAGCTCTTGACAGTGATCCCTTCTCATTCCAGGATTTGGTTTCCGCTGAATTTACTGCAGAAGATTGTTGGGCGTTGGGTCTGAACAAGGCAAGTCTACTTTGCTCAACATGCGATCTACTCAAGAAGCACGCTTTAGATGACATCAGGTTTGTAATTTTTACGCTCATAAGATAAAAACGCTGCAAATTCTTTCACACGGGTTGGTTATTCCTCGGGCCAGGCGCAAGGAGACTCTTATTCATCAACATGGGGGAAACATTGGGTGTGGCGGGTCCCGGACCCATTCCAATCGATTCAGGGTCCAAAATTTAGTAGAAAATGATACCAGACATTCAAAATGAGTTATAGATACCCATTTTGACCCATAACCTCTTCCATTTGGCACCAATCGTTCTGGGACCATTTTCACCGGATTCAGCGTTCAAAATTTAGTGAAAAATAATGCCCCACATACCTAGATTGTCAATAATCAATTTTTCAAAATTCACATTTTCACCCCTACCCCACCCAAATTTGGTTCGATCCGGTTGAAAAGTTTCGAGGACCAACTAGAACCATGAACGGACCCCTGACCAAAATGTCAGATTTTTAGAAAATTGTCTACTACCAAAGTCGGCGGACGGCGGACGGACATTTGCTAATTTTGATCTGGACACCTTGAAACGTACAGAAAACAATATTTGGGGCGAATCGGAGAGATTGACTTGCATTATTTTGATTTGATCATTCAAGGAATAACCAACCAAAACGGAATAGATCTGAATAAGGACGGTTTGGCGGCTGATAAAAACAAGGGATTTCATGTGCCCCATGTGCTGAATTACTTACGTTTGTCTTGATTGTTGGTATTTTACTGCCTCTGATCTCTTCTAAGCAAGTAAACCGTGTTTTTATTCTTGTAGAGACCACTGTCTAGAATGTTGCACGCATGACGAAGCCAACAACGCAATCAAACGGTATCCCAAAGCCACCCTCGAAGTTTGCACTTGCAAGTTTGGAGCCTACCCTCAAATTCAAGGTTGTCTTCATCTTACAATCTGCTTAACCAACAGTTGCATTGCAATATCTGAGTCATACTGTTTGTCAATGTATTGCTTTTCGTTTAACAGCGTTCATTAGGAGCAACAAACCGGCTCAGTTCCCAAACTTATCCATTCGCTATGTCCGTGGCTTAGACCCAATCATCAAATTATTTGATGACAACAACAACGTTCAGGAGGCAAGTACCAGCATAAATATGTGCATTTCTCAAACAATGATAATTTTTTTGGGAATTTTGAAAGACAATTGGATCAAAACGTTGTGGTTTTTTTCCCTTCAGGTCCTCGCCATTGAAAGGTGGGATACCGACGCCGTTGAAGAGTTTCTGAAAACTCACTTGGAACCGTCCAGTAAAGATAACGATTACCTGAAGACCAACATGGTATGAACGTCTAAGTACCTTCTCCCATCTACATCGCAGTCCGAAGAGATGTAACTAGCTCTGGATTTAAATTGCTCAGCGGGAGTTAAAGCTTGATGGTCTTACTTTGTGATATCCTCAGAAAGTTCTCATTTGTGTTTTCTTTCACTTCAATTACAACATTTTCAATAATATGTTGTTCAATCACTGTACTGTCATTGGCTTCCATTATTTCAAACAGCTTCGGTAGACCATGCTCATAGAGGGAGTTTGGTCTCAGAGACTCCCAGTGTATGGGTAAAAACCATTGGAAGGCGCTAATGGGCCCAAAGTTCGATTAAAGCAGTTTTAGGTATTTTAACCCAAGATTGAAATGTTAGAAAAAAACAATCTTCAAGAATGTAAAAACAGTGGACCTGACAATCCATGGGCTAAGTAGCCACTCTTATTAGACCCTTCCACGGGATGGTTATCTGTAATGCGTATGTCGAACCAAGATGCAAACTTCTCCGTGTGAATTGTACGTGGTACAATCAGTGGCCATTGGGAGGAATATTAGCGATGGAACAGGAAAACATTTCAAATTTGGGGCACGAGCGTGGTCACAGAGTAAATACAATGCGGAGCCCCTCAAAATCTGTCAATAGTGTTTCAGTGGAGAAGAGCCGCAATTCTGGGACCATAAAGATTGTATAGCCTTACCCACACTCTCAAGGTATTCATGAATAAATATTTATTCAAAAATGCTTGAACGCCTGTATTTTCAAAATTTAATTAACAAAAACTTTGGATTAAAAAAAAAAAAAAAAAAAAAATACACATTCGTTTTGGTACAAAAAAATCAGACTACATCCTACCTGAAGAATAGAAAAAAGATAAATAATATCATTCGAAACTAACTTAAATAAACTCATTCAAAAATCTAGATCTGAAACTACGTCATTTTATCCACGTTCTCTCCTAATGTGGTTTCCACACCCACTATCACGGAGGTAGTCTCGACAATAATGTTATAAGTAGAAAAAAATCGTAGTAGAAACGAAATAATAATTAATTACAAATCATTATAAATAAAATACAATAAAAACGTTGCGGGAGTCCTCGGCATTTTGTAGCATACCTACTGAATATTAAAATTATCACATTTTTTTTTTTCTTCTCATTTTCAACTCGATTACCTCCTCGCGAGTTCAAACTGCCGAGACTTTTCTTTCTTTATATTCTCTATTAAGTAACTTGGAACGCCTTACTCTACACTATCGTTCAGTCAACATGCTACAAACGCTTTGAAATACGACCACAACCCCGACGCAAAGAATATAATACGTAAGTAGGTAATAAAAAAATATCCCCCTCCCCCCCCTTTCGTCACCACACGGTTCATCCGATTTGTTCTATTCTGTTGTTTGGCACTTTTGAAACATCCTCTTGTCCACCCCCCTCTCACCATAGTTATCTTCTGCCGACTTCTACGCTATACACTCTCCCGATACATGCGCTGTAGAAATGATAAAGTTTTGGCGTGGCGAGAGCAAACATCTCCCTACAATTCTGGCTATCAAACTTTCAAACTAATTTGATACTTTTTTTAGTCAACACACATCAACATTATATGGTTCACATTTAAGTTTAAAGAATACTTCATTTTGTCATACAAGAATTAACATCCATGTCAGCTTGTCGCTTGGAAATACGAAAAGCGAGCTTTATTATAATGACTAGAAAATAAAAAATTAAATAAAATCACAACAAAAAAAGGCCGGTTATTCTCCTTTCTGAAACAAAATGAGAGAAGAAAATTGAAATTAGTGTCAAGCTGGCAGTCAATTCGACTAGCAGTAAAATGCGTGCCTATCTAATTATCTAAGACACCAAAACTTGTGATTTAGTGTAGTCTGACAGCTAATATAGTCAACAACAAGATGATTATTGGTTTTTATTCTGCATGAGTGCCAATAAATAAGTTAATGGCATTTTTTGAAAAACAGTAGAATGAAAAATTGTGCTTGAAAGTTGAAAACCCTACAGCCGTGCAACGGTGAATTAACCGGGTTTCACTTGCAGTTGAGCTGCATCATGGTTACTTCTTGGATGGGTTGACCAGTTGTCTAGGAAGTTTTCAGGCTGAGCCCCTCACAACTCACAGCAGTGAGATGATGAGCAGCTTTGAGCAAAACGGTCTGAATGAGTCCACACAGGAGAAATGCCTTGTGCTTGCTTTTACCAACTATAGGAAGTCATGTATGGGAATAGAGCCCTGAAAATGGTTCTCAGCTTCTATGTGGTTGGGAATGCACAGAAGAGTCAGTCTGTTGTAAGCCTTTTTGGTAGAGCAGTTGGAAAGGAGAGATGGAACCTCTCAAGCAGTTATGACACCCAGACAGCCCAAAGGGCACGCCTCTAGCGACAGATGGCTCAACAAGTAATCGCAAGACCACGCTCGCCCTATGGCTCATCAGTTCCTAGTTAGAAGGTCTTGCGCATGTAGATCCACTATGCCTTTTCACCATGATGAGAACCAGCTTGAGCCATGAATGTGTTTAATGATGACGTTGCATGGGATACATGAAAAATCCCCAATGAGCAGCGTCGTCTTGCGTTGTCTTGTTTGTATTATATCGAGGGGCAACGTTTTATTTTTCCAGTATTGTCCAAAGGTATATTTACCGTCGCCATTGGGTAGATGAACGTGGACGTGCTCTCTTTGCCTAGCGAGTTCTCAGCTACACACGTGTAAGTTCCCATGTCTTCCCATTGAATCGAATGGATTTCCAGGTCACCATTCTCATGAAGCTGGAACGAAACACCAGAGTCATTAATTCAATCATTCAATCAGGAAACATTTGCCAATAAAGTTAAAATTGTTCGGTTGCGGTTGGTTTGTAATATCCGGCAATTTACCTTGAAACGAGGTTTGTCGACCATTTTGCCGTCTTTGGTCCAGAAAATTCTCGGACGTGGAATGCCGTGAGCTCGGCAAGGGACGCGGACGTTGTTGCCCATGTTTTGAAGAGTCATGGGGCTGAACATGGTGAACCTGGGGGCAACCTCTCGCGGACACTCTCCGTTGTTCAAAAACTCTGAGTCTAATCCTGAAACAAGCCGTTTTAATAGGTTATATGCACATATGCACAGCCTCCTTTTTTTTTATTAGTACTTGGGACAGATAAGTATGTAATTTTTCGTCAAGAGATTAATGAAGACTGATAAAATTCCTAAAAAATTAATAACCCCTCCCTCTATCTCATCGATTTGTTCAACTGTTACCGAATAATAATTACGTCGAATGCATCCTTCAGTATAATTGTTTTCATTGGATGTTGGTATAAGGCCGTTTTTGGATTAGTTGCACGGCGCTGTAACCATCAAACATTTCGGCAAACCCCTGCCTTCGGACCACCAACCATGCAGTCAGGTAACAGCCTCAAGGCCGAAATTAAAGCGAAGTTTACGACTCCTGAAGACGGTGGGCCACGTGTAATAAAAACACCCCCCAAAACAGCAGGCAGGCACTCAAGAATCAAGTTTCACGTTTAATTGCCATAATAAAAATATCCTCAGGTGGTTTGCTTCCATCACGAACAACCGTGCGTCTATTCAAAGCTGCCTAAATTTCGAGTGAGTGCAAAAACTGGCCATTTATTTCGTCGAATGCATGTTTCACTTTGTTAAAAGCTTCTTTTGGGTGCTCTTCGTTTTGCCTTTTTTGCGGAGTCATAAGATGAGTTTTGGCTGAAGGGGCATACTTTTTTCCTTTTTTAATGGCAGTTTCTCTCAGCACAAACTCGAAAAGCCATGAAATGGGTTGTTTTTATTTCCAGAAGGTTCTGGAGTTTTGAAAACCGACCTCTTGAGCAAACAGTATGTTTTACAACGATAGTGGTTTGGGTAAAACACTCTTTTTAGGGGATGGAAATGCTTTGTATAGAAAACAATTCGTTGGGTCGGGAATTCAGAAACAAATTTGTATTTTTTGTCCACCCCAACTTCCGTTTTGATGTAGATTGAAGAAGGTTAGTCAAAAAGAACTTCTTCTTCTATGCAATATATGTTTTTGAACGAATCATAATTCATTTTCATCCCTTTGGAGGCCAATACGTCTACAACCCGATTGGGAATAAAAAATTTAAATATTTTGATTTCAGTGCAATGTATTTAGTGCGAAATAAACCCCCCTTCTATAAAATAAACAATAATGAATGTTTCACGATTGATCTTACCTTCCACAACAACAAGTGTAGAATCTGTCGAAGCTTGCTTTCCGCCGGCAGCTGCGTGACAGCTGTATTCGCCTTCATCTTCGGGCGTCACGCAGTCCACGATGAAGCGTGTTACCACTTTTCCCAAACCGAACCCTCTGATTTTGTTGTCCTCTTCAAGGCCCTGCAAACACGTAAAAGGAAACAATTTGAAATAACTTGTCTGTTGAGGAATTTACAAGTGAGTGTCAGGTGTTGAAATTTATTTCAGTGAACCTTTCTTCGCCATAAAAATCAGTGAAAAGCCCGCCATCTTAAGCCACCATTTTAGTCTTAAAAGCTTCTACCCTAATTTTCCTAATCGTCTAAACGGTTAATTTTCGCTTGTCAGTCATGATTTTTAACAAGAAAAAAATATACTTTTTTCCTTCAAAAAACGCTTCCTCACATTGGAATCTTCCTCAAAATCTCATTTCAAATGTCACGGACAAGTCGCTCTAATCACAAATCATCAACTTGATTGAAGGTCACATCTGAAAGCCGTTTAATGCTTGAACATACTCTAATGTATCCGCTAAAACCGGTCGTAAACCCGCTTATTCCAACTGTTTGAGAGAAGTCGAGAGGCTTTTCAAGGAGAAACGTCCTCTGTCAAGTCTACTAGGTCGAACGGATTATAGTGAATTCAACCCGGAAATTATTACTTGTAATGAGCCAGGTCTAATAACGAGATCATCTCAGTACGTTGCACTCGAAGGCTTTCGTGACCTCGGCGTTGCATTGTAATTTGTGCAGCCCAGTCTCTGGATGGGCCAATTTCACGCCATTTAAAACGTATGTGGTGAGCCAGAGCCAAGTTTATGTAAAATATTGAGTTCAGATTCAGACTGCTAATCTCATAGGACTCCACTGAAAGTTATTGGTGTTTGCTTTCGTGTTATTGTTGCTCTTCAACATATTAACTGTAACTCCATTGATGCCCAAATTTATTAATTCAAACGTTCGTGATCAATAACAATCATTTTCTAGCCTTCAACTTCGCACTATCTACCAGTTAGTGGCCAATGCAGCAGTTTCACACTTCTCAAAAGCTTATCAAGATACGTTTTACACTTAAATAAATCTCTACTTACCCTGGTGACGGCTCTTGGTCCTTTGAACCACTCGACTTGAGGCATCGGCCCTCCAACTGAGTCACATTGGAGCTCCAACCGTGAGCCGGCAATGACCGTCGTCGTTCCACCCAAGTCGTGATGAGCTCTCACCCAGTCCTTCGTCAGGTCTGGCCTTCCGTGAGCTAGAGACACACGAAAGGCAAACAAATTTCAATATCAAATTTCTGTTAAAAGATATATTATCAGGGAGAGACCAGGATTGAAGAAGATGCAGTTTGAACCAAAGGCGTATTTCGTGGTATAGGTACTAAATAAAATTATTGGCATCTGCCTCCTCACGGAAAATATTTTCATTGTTCGTCGAATTTTTTCTTACCCAATAATTCATTCCATGTTCCAAGGCTAGTAATATTTCAGAATAATGGCATGCGAAAAGAAAATTTTCAAATCAATATTCGATTTCTTTTGAACGAAAGGATTTGTTTCACATGTAATACAGAATAATACGCCCATGTATTCGTATTATGGCGGGAAGGGAGAAGAGGGCTCTTTAGACTGCCTCTGCGTTCCAAAGAAAGTGGATTCCAAATCCCTAACGCCCGTCTGCCGACAAGGCTTGAAGTCATATGAAAATCTGAAATTTTGCTTGTAGACTCCATTGTTCGAAACTCATTTTGATACCCGTCATCGCCATATGAGAGAGTATGGGTGAATACTGGACATTTTGAAAATGGTTTTTTAAGACTTAGAAAACTAGGAGCGTGGGTAATCATTGTCCAACACATTTTGGATGCAAATCGATTGAGATAGATTTTGAACCGTTTGAATGGAACGTTCTAAGCCCAGCCAGAATAATTAACCATTATGGAGGGTCTCATTCGAAGTGTTTCACTTTTGCCGTTCCCTAAGAATAATGTTGACCGAATCAAAATTATGACACTTAGGCGCATTATGTTCGAAACAGGTCCAGATTGGATCCTTAAAGACACTAAAATAATTTAAGTCCTATATTGGCGACTTTGCTGGATGTTTTATTAAGTCCTTGCAGGGAACCGTCTAAAATATTTTTCAGAGAGCAACCCGCCATTTCTTACGCCTAGCTACCGGCTCAGGGGTGGGAAAGGCCAATGATTCCCTGACGTTAGAATTGATACGGTTGACGCTTGCCTGTGGTACTTTCCAGTTGGAGTTTCTCGGTGCAACAAAGACCTTGTTGAAGCGTGAATCGAACGACAAAGTAAAGAAGCGCCAAGCGCCGCGAAGGTTGACCGCAGATTACTTTAAGAGTATCGAAAAGGAGCATTTCGATGATTTTTCAACCCCGGAAACTGGGGTAAGACCAAAGAAAAAGATAATATAAAAAAAAAATCGAATGTTCCACGATGCGCGTGAACGGGATGCACGTTTCGCCGTAAGAAAACCTACGGGGGCGATTCCGCGACGAAGTGATAGTTGAAGAGGATGACGAAAGACTGAACGTTTTTGCGCGATTTTCGAGCGAAGGAACAGTTCTTCACTTGTCGAAAGCTGTTGGGACATGACTGGTAGACGCTGACCAGACGGCGAATGAACCAGAGTCCGTGAGCCACTCAAGTAGTTACACAAGGAGTTTTTGTTTACCTGACCTATCTCTTCCGAACATGACTCGTATGTGAGCCACCGTAATTGGAAAATTAAATGCACGGTTCCAAGCGTTTCCGAGTAAAGCTTCGCTAATTTTGGTGAGTAGGAATTTTTATTCTCAATCGATATAGCATCTAGAATATACTGGAAAAATATACCTCTCGTGTAGGTTTCCAAGAATCTTGAATCCTATTTTTTCTCTTCAAAGTACCGATTTGTACTCACACCTGCCGTTTAGGGCAGTTAGTCCGAAATTTCAGATTTTTTATAAAAACATATTTCGAATGGCCTATTTTGGCCAGGAGGACGGCATTCGGACTTGGAATCTTCGAAACGTTGAAGGTGGAAATTTTGAGTGGAGAGTGATTTTCCTTGGATAAACGAGCCTATATATACCCAAATGCTCGAAATGTGCTAACAAAGCGCAAGCACAGGTTCAACGGTGCTCAAGAACATTAGCAAAATAAGATTCGCTACGAATACTCAACTGTGGACGGAGCTTTACGTATAATACGAGTACATAAAACACGGTGAAAATACCGTCCCTTCCACGTCATAATTTGGACAAATAATGCTTCTTAAAATGTAACTTTGATTACTTACTGTTGCCGTAGGAAAGAGGAGACAACGCGTTCTGGAACAAAGGAAACACGAATAAATTAATAAAAGCAGAGAGAGAGAGAGAGAGACAGAGAGCTCACAATAGGTAATATGAGTTGAAATTCAAGCATTTAGATTCGAAGAATTTGCTAAAGAAAGCAATTTGACATTGATCATTTCAGGATCTCCTCAGTACCGACAATTTTGTTAGTATTTCCGTTGGAGAGAGATATAATAAAGTTTTTTTTTCTTGATTAATATGTTTAAAATTCTGAAAAATAAACTGTTATTAGGTAAATAAATATTTTTTTTTTTACAATGTATAATTTTGTACGTATTTGTGGGTATGTACCGGCGACGCTTCACCCTAAAATAGTAATCTAGCCCTTTCTAAGCTTACTGACCCCAAATCTAACATTTTTTGTATTCCATGATGTCTACATTCCAAAACCAAAATGTTGGTTCGCTATACACCATCCGTCATTTCACCAAAAATGGAGGCAGAGTATTGGTATGAATGAGATGTTTAGGGTCCTAGGGGTGTGTGGTTATAATTTTCAACAAAATTTTGGACGCTGTACCGGTTGAGATTGGTTTTGGACCTATTGCCGCAGACGGTCTGTAATAATAAACCATTATCGAATAATTGAAACATTTTCTTTCCACGTTCCAGAAGATAGTTGATCAGAACTATCTCATCTCGTTTGCTCATGAACGCCACTTTTCGAACGATTCGTTTCTGAATTGCTATCTTTAGATGTTTTCGGAAACAACGGTCCACTTGACAGCTTCCTCACCTTCAACGCCTATCAGTGATGCGGGTTATTGCCTATTGGTCTCCAATCACGCTCCTCGCCCACCTTGGTCTTTCAACGAAATTGGCACATTCTCTTTTCTTCCTCAAGATGAATGATAAATTCTCCGCAAAAGCATGAACTCGCTCAAATTCATTCGTTCAATATTCAAGCAAAGAGCACATATCCAGAAGAACAGAATTTGGAATCAATTCCAGCAACTTCAATGAATACAATAATACTAAAAACGGCTTCCGCATCACCGTATTCACCCACTACGACTCCAACGAATACGAGTGATCACGAAAGGAAACAGGTCAAGTTTAAACTACTTCGGTTCAGCTCCAGGAGGACTACGTCGGACCACCAATTCATCGGTTATGCAATCTTTCCCTTTACTAAACTAATTTGTTCCGTTCGTTTGTTGAGTCGTCGTATTATGCGTCATTTGAGTCGAAAAGTATTTTTCATCTTCTTCTTCCTAGTGCGACGTGTAACATGTGCGTTTCAATTTAATTGGACGTCGCACTTTTTAATCGCGTTTATATCATTTACAATATTGGATTGTGTGTCAGATGACATAATCGTTTTTGTAACACGTCCGTCGATAATTTTGTATGAAAATCATGTAAAGCTTGAGGGCTTGTTGTTCTGATTGTTTGGAAGCAAATAAAACAAAACTGTCGTTTCACAAAGCACAAAACATTCATTTAAATCATCGATCCATTTAGCCATCTTATTTATAAACATCGGGTTAGTGTTTGTGGTCGTCAGAGCCTAATGACTCGACGGATTCTCTTAGTCCCTTTGAACTGCTCGTCTACAGTTGAGAATAGGAAAACAAGTACGGGTTCCCACGATGAAGGGCAAGCTATGAGAAACTAGCTAACTGATACCCCTGTAAGATAACAAATGTGCGTAATCCGTAAATAAATCGTCACTTTCTCGGTACGCGACGAGGGTTGGGATCGGAAAATGTTTACGAATGGTCGCCGAACAGCGCTTGAGTCGAGTGTGAAGTTTCGCTTTGACATTCCAGTTTCAAATTTCATCGCGAATGTTCACGCATTGTTTGAACATAACATTGCTTATTTTTCTTAAGCGATTTATTACTCAACGAATGTTCTTGGTGGTGGAAGATGTGTTTCCAAAGTTTTCCCCAGTACGAGGCAAGTACAGTTTGATGTTATCAACAACAACATGATGAAAAAGAGTTCCAAAAAGTAGAAGAATGATTCTGAGCAACGAAAAATACGGTTCTGTTGTCGACTTCGTCGCTCAACGTGAGTATTTTTTTGTCCATGCACCCCCATCTAAAAAGCGAATAATTCATTGCCTCTTTCTGTCTTTAGTTTTGCAGCTTATGTGTGAAATTGCTCGTCATGTAATTGTAATAATACATAGAGAAGGTTGTAGCGAAGCTTTTACGACGCAGCGGAAATTCTATGAGCGAGCTTGTCCTCGAGAAAACGCTCAAATCGGAATATTTATTCGTAGAAATTTATTTTTAACGGGAACGAAAAACACAGATTTGTCTTTCACGGTCACTGGTTTACACAAGGAACTCTTTGCTTCCACGGCCCTTCAAAAAGGTGGCGAATCAATCCGACGAGAGTGAAACTGGGGGACAGGAAAGTGAAAATGAGATCTGCCCGAAAGATGAAACCTCTTCGAAAAAAAACAACGTGGGAGTTGGATGTGATCGGCTTCCCCGGCCTTCACGGGCGTTACCTTTTTTTCGGGTCTGAAAACGTCCCTCGTCAATCAGTGGAAAATTCGTCATCTGATCCCGATAAAAAGGGAGCAGGTCCATCGAAGGGAAGAAGCGGGTAAAAATACGCGAGGAACGATCAGGATTAACTGTTAAGTGTACATGAAACCTGCCTAAAACCCAAAGAACGACTAGCGTTAAGATATAAAAATCAACCTTAAGTGACTCGTCACATGAACATTTTTTATCAGTCAAAGTGAATTCGAGGGTCCTAAACTCCATTAAAAAAGGGGAAAAGTTCAGGGGTTAATATGAAGGCATATGATCACAAGAAAAAGGATTTGTTACTCCAGAAAAAGGCCTAGCTACCCGCCGTTTTTAAGATACCCTTCTTGAGCTGTCTGGGACTTACATTCATACTTTTGCTCATTCGCTCTCCTTTGTTCACCTTTTTCCCTGAAAATTAAACTGCCCTGAAAGCTGTCCCATTAAGGATGGGTTTAGAAGTTGTGAATGCTCAAGGTAGGACTTGATATATAACGTAACGCGTGCTACTGCGTGCTAACCTATTCGATAGCGGAAAGGATTGGTGATTGATCCTTCTAAGAAAGCTCTATGTAAGAGCTCCTACGATGCCTATCCTCGTCCTAGCAGAATATCGATTTACGTTTGGGATGCCTCGAGAAGCTTAACTTCCTCCCTGAGAGTCAACAACAATTTTCCCCTTTGGCGATCGGCCTGCTGCTGACCTCCCACGCTCGGACGCTGGCGTCAGCAGATTCTCCGCGTCTCAACCGTGTGAAACCCTTCGGGTTCGGACCCGTGTGAACTGCTGCCTTGTGAAGGTCCTTCCCTCTTTAAGCGAGGAGTTCATCAGTGAAACACGAACGCTTCATCAGCTTCGGATTTATCTCGGACACTCGATTAACTACTGGCGTTTCCGGTAGAGCTCGAGTCTTCACGACTCACTCATGTTGGATGGGTTCGAGGATGCCAGGAACGGCTCCGGTATGGAGAGACAGGGATCACTTATAGCAAAAAGAAGTGTCAAGACATTCCTTTGCTTGCCTTCCTTATTCCCAAAAGTACTTCACACAGGGACACTTGCCTTCTCAAAATTTGCAACGTGAAAACGTGAACGTTGTTTTATCATTGCAACCTCACCTCAGTTCTACCAGAGCTCACTTTTAGTTTGTTTCTGGAAATGAGGCGTGAATCAGAAACAGTAGGTACTTTGAAAGTAAAATTTCGTTTCAGCCTACTAACCATCTTCGAAGGTCGCATGGAGAGCTCTTTCGGAAAACTGTTCTCCTCAACACCCGAACATATTTGCATTCATCGAGGCTGTCAAAATTCAGAAAAAACGACCGATACTCAGCTCAGAAATTTATAGCCGGTGGGGAAATGAAAATCACAAAAATGCTCTTTCAGCGCAAATAGGAAAGAAAACTCGGTGAAGGCCACGCATTTGAAGCATATTCTTAGTGGCAGAAACGTATTGTAGGTCGTTTTGTCAAATGCAAGTCCTCGATTTTTGTTTTTTTATTTTCACTGGGATAATCTCTTATGTTCGCATCATCCATAAAAAGGTGGTATGATCGTATTATCGTACATCCGAATTCACCTAAGAATTTATTGATCTGCATACTTCGTAGCCAGTCACGTCATACAAATGCAAATATGCGAGGACTTCTCGCTAATGGAGACCCTTCCATTCAATTGTTTCGTACGCAGGTAAGCATAAAATATACTTGATTAATGTACAGCTTCCATTATCAACAACAAAGAGGATTATGCGTTACGAGGTTGGAAATTCAATGAATATGTGGATTTAACCGCCTAATCTATTCGAAAGTAGCGAAGGCTTTTAGACCGACAAGAATGAATGCACAGATAATGATTAATTAATTAATTGAGTATTGACCCAAATACGTATTTGATGTGAACAAACTCTTCGACTAAATTTTTAGATTATGTTTAGCACCTATCGTACATATAAAAATGGGCGAGTCACTGCCGATAATGACCGTAATGAACCATCAATTAGTGGGGAAGTTCCTGCAGCTCGTAATAACCTAATATTCATGTTATAGACACCACAGCGAATGCTGACCAACCACATCCTGTATTGACAAAGTGGTTTCTTTGAAATGTTTCAACAAAAATTCTCTTGCAGTTAAAAAAAATCAAAGATGCTGCCATCAACCATATCGATTAGGCGCCTAAACGGAAAGAACTCGCTCTTCTGGCGGTTATCTTCAATTCAATTAATTAAAAAGCTGATCTTGCTGGATTTTTTTCTTTTTTAATCATTCTCTTCATGAATGGACTCGCGCGTAAAAGGCTATTTATTATAATTGTTCGTTTCCGGTTAGAATTTGGTGCTCGTGCTCCTGACGCAGTTGGATGGTTGGTTTTCAACGTGTGGGTGCAAGGTTGAAATACATTTTTCATTAATAACGGGGACGTTCGGTTGCGTCACACACACCAAAAAAGTGCCAAAGATCAAACGACGAAATGTTTGCTCGCAAGATTTTGTCGCGTTATTCAAAAATGATATCAGAGGAACTACTACGATTCATTTCGTAAGGCGTTGAGGTTCACTGGAATTGTTCTATCTCATTGAACGGCCGGACCATTGACGTAGTGAAAAATGTTTGTTTTCTTGTTATTCTCTCGTAAGAATTACGTTGACATAAATATACGTTTTTTGTTGGTTGTGAGGTGAACGCTATCTGTGTTGTTCTTTATGGAAAGCGTCCGTATAGATTGCAACATTTCCATGAGTGGGTTGGATGGTGATTTTAGCTGGTGAAAGTGGGAAGATGGGGGGGGGGGGGGATTTGTACAGGATGGGAGATGCTAACGTGTTGTCTCATTTCCTAGAGCTAGTAGTGGCTCCAAAGTTTAAATTGTTTTCATAATGGCAGCTCAGAGCAAAATATTGCTGTCAGATGCTGCAATTTTTCCTGTATCCTTTCCACAGGTTATCAACGAGCACCTTATCTCGTAGAAGGGCTGGAAAGCAGCTGGAAGTTGCCGCCAGGGTCCAAAGTCTTTTGCGGTCACCCTTCAAACTCATACGGGCCGTATTTTAGAACGAGTTCCCACTACCTGGATACCTTCCATGTTTTTCTAATCATTGAACGCATCCCGTTAATTTATCAAGGAGTAAGTGTAAAATAACAACAAATATCGACAGGTCGACTTGATTCTGTCCATTTTTCGGGTGAACAAAATATTATTCCAAAAGCTCATAAAAGCTCAAGCCCCTTCACAGGCCATATTGAACATGTATGAGCGAAAATCGGGTAAGGTCCATCAAATAATTGTGATCATCTAAAATAATGACTGTTTTCGAATACTCAGAAACATGCTACTTAACAATTTATATGAGTCAGCCGCCGAGTTTTAGAACAGCGTTGAAAATGAGCATGGTTATTGCACCATGGAGCTCCTCATATTTTACTTCGAACATGATACTCACTAAAACTGTCTGAAATTCAATTTTGATTAGGTGGTGGGTAGTTAGACACCTCTTCTATCCTCAGTAGCGTCGAGAGAACGGCCTAATTTTCTCGTATGTCACCCGAACCAAGTCCTTTCAGCCTACGCGAGCTACTAGAGAAGAATTATTAACGACCAAAATCTTCATTTTATCATTATGACACTATTTCAACCTCATTTTAGGAGAGAAATACCTTGTCCGGGAATATTAAAATGGACTTGACGGAAATATGAGATTTTCAGGCGTTTAGGTCGTGGGTGTTGCGGAACAAGTGTCTAGTTTTGGGGAATAAATGGAAATCTGACCGCTCAACTTAATTCTTTACCGTAGTTGAAAAAATACGGATGAAGTTATTCGTTCCCGTGCAAGTCATAAATGTAATGCTCGGGTAGCCTTTCGATTTGTGTGGCGTTTTTCTTTGATGGGAAATAATTTTCAACAGATTTTATTTTTGGTATTACCTAGTTGAAGTGTTATGTTTGTGAGGACGAAAAATTGCCGACAGATGTCCACAGATCACAGGGCGATAAACTTAACGACACATTTTTGTTGATTCATTCTGAATTATCTATGAAAGGAGAGTAAATTCAAAACAAAATCTAATTGTCGTCTTTTCTATCGAAACCGAACAATAACTTTTGTTTGCATTAACAAGGAAGTATGCAGAAATTACTCCACAACTGAACATCTTCAACTTTTATGGTATAAACGCAGAATGAACACAATTGTTAAGCTTAACAACCGATGCTGAGCCCGCGACGTGTCACGTGATTGTTAATTTCATGGTTGAGGTTTTCAATCATTAGGACTCAATGAAGGTGAACGAACAATTTTTTGACTTTTTGAAACGTTCATTGACGACGAGCTATAAAAAATATTAGAACATGGTGAAAGAGATTTATAGCGGTGTGTTTGCTGATGGTAAATGGGAAACTACTCAGACGAAACCGCGGGTTTTTGCCAAAGAAGAAAAGAAAGGCATTTATCCCAATAATTGAGGCAAAAATAAGCCTCTTACTCGTATGGGAAGCGCATTCTTTGAAGTCGCCAAACTTTACGGAATCAGGTAAAGGGAATAAATGGATGGAGGACCCACATCCAAAAACCCTTTGTTGGCCTATAAGTACCGTCTTCTCTGCGCAGATATCGGTCCGAAACCCATTACAAGTCATTGTGGGTCCAAATTTTAACGGAGAAAACATTTTCAAAATACCCTGTTTTCAGCTAAGTGGGCTGGAAGGTTTCAAGGAACAACTAGAACCCAAAACGAATTTCGGATCTTTGGGAATGAATGTCTACTGCCAAATGGATGGACGTTAGGTTTTTGAAATCGAGTCACAAATATCAAACGTTGACTTTTGGGCAAATGAGAAAGATTCACCACTGGCTCGCAAAATACAGGGTTGTAATTCCGAGAAAATGATGTAATACACAATATTCTTACTAAACTTTCTACAAATGTGCCCTTAGCCGCATCTGCCGGCCTACGACCCTATATAGTTTTGAAGATTATTCAGATACCCCCAAGTATTCAAGTCCCTGGGGGATTCGAATAGGATTGTGACCTCTGTCAAAGCATGAATCTTTTATTCAAAAAAAAAAAAAAAGTCCAAATGTCTCATGTCTCCAAATTATGGCGACGAGCGGCATGAACGCGATTAGGGAATACCGGTACGTAGCTTAACAGGTAAACTTGTACTCGGAATCAGTTGGAATGTCGGAAATCTCATGAACAAGTACAATGTGCGATTCTTCTGTATATGTGGTTTCATTACTTAAAGAAGTACTACATCACATGTGTTTCGTGTTTCAGTCGAAAAATACCTTCTGACAGCAATTTGTATCCAAAAAGGACCTACTTTCCACATCCCAAAATTTAGATATAAGTAAATGATGTATGTAATTATTAAAAAGAGTGAACATGTAGGATATGCATTTCTTGTTTTTGCCGAATAGAGTGTTGTATTGCACTGCCACGAATATATCTTTGACAGTTTCGAACGAAGCAAAATGAGTTGCAGAGACAAATTAAGACAATATAAAATACAAGGTATTGCGATATCACCTCACAACTGAAATGGAACACGGTTTCCCCAAGAACACCGGTAATTTTCTGAAAATCTTTGATGTTAGGGAACAAACAAAAGAAAATTAAGGAACTGACCTGCTCGTGTCTGAACGGTGTATACCGGGGGGTGAAAATGGTCCTTCCGTCCGCCATGAAAACGCAGCACGTCAGGAGCACACTGAAGGCCACCAATTTGGTATACATTGCGGTTTCAATTTCTGCAACAGGACCAATTTGGGTGGTTCGTAACACTTTTTGATGAATATTTTTGCGATGATTGAAAAAAAAAATTGCGTTTCGAGGTAAATTTGATTGGGGTGGGAAACTCACCTTGTTCGCAAATTAGGGGTGAAATTGAATTGACGTTGGCGGTGAACTTTTTCTTGTGCTGGTTTTGCCGGCGAGGGGTTTGTGTGAAAAAAAAAAGTTATTTTGAAAACACTTCAAAATAGGGGGCAAGTTTTGAATAATTATGGTTGTTTTTTTGAAAAATTTGGTTTTTTAGTCAATTTTTAATTAATACAGCGGAGATAAGAATGACGCAAAGTGGATTTGGTGCACTGGTAAAACTGGCAGTCGTTCACGATGAGGTCTGGGGCCACGTTGGACGAGCCGGCTCCTTATATGCGCACCCCCACCAGCCCGCGGGCCCCGGGAGCAACCCTCCCCGGTGGATGGTGAGGTTGGCCGGCGGATCGCGCCACCGCCACTTTGCCCCCTGACGCCCTTCGCCGCCCGGCCCCCGACGAATTATCCCTCCACGCGACTTCTTTCACGAGATCCCCCCCTCCCCGCCGTCCAACCGTACCAGTTCATTCACGAGTTCCTACCATTGAGGATCACCTGCTCGTTGGGGCCATCTGGTTCCTTCCGACTGATGCAATCGAAAAGAGTGTTGCGCACGTAGGTACAGCAGAACATCAGGAGCTCTCTCGAAGTCATCGGTGCTAAAGACGTTGTACCTTACCCTCTAATTATTATTTGATAAATTTAAAATTTATCAAAATTTATGCGGCACCGCATAAGTTCAAAATGCTCAGATGCCTGTTGCACAATGGCCTGGTAATATTAGCCAGTTTTACTTGTTTAAAAGTAATTAACAATATTTTGGTTTGCACAACGTTTTAAAGGTCACTACGAAAATCAGCAAAATACTCGGCGGTGAGCATGAGGGGTAACTTATTCGTCTTCAAATGCCCTCGTTCATACGAAACATCATCTAACATATTTGATCAATACTTATTACAAAAAATGTCTACTCTACTCTCCTTTTGTAGAAAAATCAATAGTGTCCACTAAATAATTTTTTCCGATGTTTTGTACTTGAATGTGCAACTGATAATAATTATACGAGTATAAGCGAATTTGCTAATAGTATTAGTGATTTAAGATGTCTACTATTATAGGTAAATATTATTTCCTGCTTCCGAAATTACAAATTATTGGTACTTACAAGTTATTGGTATACTAGTTATTGACCCAGAATGCTCCTTAGTACCCCATTTTCTCTTTAGATGAGGGGTGATCAAGCGGGCGAGAGGTCTCACGCAACTACCCAACGAGTAACGGCTAAGCTCACACCACCGGCCAGGTGTGGAATCGACAACTAATTTGCAACATTTTTGGTTTCATGAAATTTTTTAAAAAATACTTTGTTTCTTCGGTGTTACACAAGGTTTAGGATTTTTTCGTGTTTTCGACCTTACCTCATTAGTTGGGCCTAAAATCACTTAATTCACGAGTTAGCTCCATTCTGAAGAATCCAATGAATAGATCATTACATTTTATTTCTCCTTAAGGTTAAATAACCAATTTATTCGAGAATAAATTCAGCGAGAAAAAATAATTCAGAGAAATAATTCAGAGAAAAAATAACCGTAAACAGTACAATTAGTGAAAGTTCAACGATTCTTTCACACGTATCCAATCCCAGCTTAATATGTGGGCTCATTTCCCGCTTTAATCTTAAAATTTGGTTCTGAATCTCATTAAGAAATCAATCATGATGCTTTATTCAACTCAATGAGACATTCAATTGTTTTCAAAATCATTAGTCGTTCCACATGCCATGTTAAGCTTCGGACAATCGGCTGCTTAAAAGTTTAGTTGTTCACTGCTGAGTACACCTCTTGATTTCCGCGTCAAGTTAGAAAGTCGAAATTCTCCCCGATACATTTAAACATGATCAATTTCTTTACCAGCACATTAAACTTATACAATTCCGGTATGAATTCATGAGGGATCTTCTACACCTCACGTTTATGCTCAGTAGGACGTAGGATACATTTGAGACGACCACAAAATCACAAATAGAATAAGATGAATGAATTAATATTGGTAATGTTGCGATTCAAACAGTTCTACCTTCTTACGCGTCTACTTTTCCTAGCTTATGAATGGTATTTGATGCTTCATGTACAATAATAAAAAGCAGCAAGTTATATAACTTTAATGATTTAATACCCTAGATGTACCTCACAGTTGTGGAAATGCGCATCATGAATAATCTCCCGACTAAGTGAAAAGATAAAGAAATGAACTGAAATAAAATAAAAATAATAAATTAAATTAGAAAGGGGATTTAAAAATAATGGACTATATTATTAATGTCCTTCGGTGCGCAGGAAACAGTCCCTGACTCATCTGAACAAATACCTACAGCCCCAGAAATTTGGTGAAATGTGCTGCCTTCGAGCTGAAGATGAATTAAGCGGAACAAAAACCCAAATGAGTCTGCAAGGCCATTTTAAAAATATTTGAGAAATTTAACGGTTCCATTCGGCACGGACGGCGGACTGATATTTTGGATTTTGAATCAACACACATTGAAAGGTTAAACGTAAACATTAGTGAGACTTTTTCTTTTCCATTTCTATATGAAAATACATTCAATTATTCCAACATGAATTATAAACCATAATTCAACTCTTTTCAATTTGTGTAAAAATATTTTCCGGATCAACAGAATGAAGATGGCTCTATATAATTATGTAATTAACCGGCTGACATACTTTTACGAAATTGGTAAAAATCTTATAAAAAGTAATTTCTTTCTCTCAACTCTACCTACAAAGTTAAGTAACTTATATAGTATATTTTATTCGTTGGATCACTATCTCGTTCACGCCACCATCAAAGGGACGGAAATTAATTTCGAGGATGAATTATTCATGTGGTCATGTTGAAACTTGCAAGACTCAATGTATTCCAGAGTGTGGAAGAGAATTTTTTACTTTTTTTCTCTCCATCTCACGAGGTGCCTTTGAATTTATTATATGCGTTCTGAGAAATCTCCGGCGAATGCGCCAACCTACAGACAAAGCGCTGAAAGCCGTTAAAACGTGGCTTCGTGGAAGTCGCTGGTAGTCCTCACCTGTCCAATCGATTAATCGGGTTCGTTATGATAAAGTGAGTCTGGATCTGTATCTCGCTCATGAATATCATTACGTCTCGGTATCTTTCGTGGTATCGCCTCGACTCGGTCAGTTCCAAATCGTAAGGCAAATGTGAACTTTCTTGGAACTGAATTTTTCCTTGGAACGTGGAATGTTTTTTATTTAAAGGTAGAATTTCTATGTACATAGATATTGGTGTAGTTTCAGATTATAAACACTACAAGCAATAGTTAGCGGTATGATTAACAGGAGGTAAATACCTACATACGTTTGTTGATAATATTCGAAAACGAGAGGAAGAGATGAACCTACCGGGCTACAATTTGCCCACAAATATCAGGGTCTCCAACATCCCCCCATACCCTCCCCCCACGACACCTTAAAATTTCATGTCCGGGTGGACCTATTAATCGTAATCGTAGACTTTTCGCGAGGATTATTAAAAATGCTGCAAATTCTTTCACAGGGGTTGGTTATTCCTCGGACCAGGCGTGTGGAGACTCATTTCTTCAACATGGGGAAATTTGAGGAAACAGTAGGTTTGGCTGGTCCCGGACCCATTCCACCCGATTCAGGATCCAGAATTTAGTGGAAAATGATACCCCACACACCTAGGTACCAGAAATCTCGAAAACGCATATTCAAAATGGGTAGATAGATACGTATTTTGACCTACAACTTCGTCCGGTGGGTGCCAATCGTTCTGGGATCCAACGAGGAATTTCATTGGATTCAGCGTTCAAAATTCAGTGGAAGATGATACCCCACATGCCTAAATCGCCGAAAATCCATTTTTTGAAATACACATTTTGAAACCTATCCCGCCCAAATTAGGTACGATCGGGCTGAAAAGTTTCGAGGAACAACTAGAGCCGGGGATGGACCTGTGACCCAAATTTCAGATTTTCAGAAAAATTTCTACTACCAAAGTCAACGTGGACGGCGAACGGATATTTGACTATTTTAATCTAGACACTTTGAAACGCTCAGAAAAATTTTTTGGGCCGAATCGGAGAGATTGACCTTTTTGCATGAAAAAATAGGTTGATTATTTGCGCGATAATTAAATACTGTTTTTTTTAAATAATTGTATTTATAAATTTGGATTTCCATGCTGGTTTACGCGTGATTGCGCTAAATCTGTGTTCGAAATTTCAAAATTCTTGAAGAAATGTAGAACATTTTTCTTAAGAAACATTCTTGATGAGTAATATTGTTTCAACTAGGGGGAATCCAATTTTTCGGAGTTATTGTAGCTTAGCCCAATTGGAGCTCAGAGGTCAATTGAAGCCATACGACTCGACGAAAGTGAAACGATAGAAAGGGAACGACCAACCATTGCCAACATTGGAGTTCGCATCTCCGTGAGAATTACCCTCACGGTCTGTTACCCTTGTTTGTAGGTTAATGATGCTTTCAGGTAAATTACCAAAAAGGATTGAAAAGAGTTCTCAGGCCTGATTGTTAACGCCAGTGGAACAGCAACTTTTGGGTAAAAAGTTTGCTAAGTTATGTATCATTTTTCAAATTGTTTATAGGTAATGCACATTTTTTAAGAACGTCAAATTTGACTTAAAGAGAATTAGAGGACAAAAATCTGAAGTTAAACAATTTGGGAATATGCATAGAACAATTTAGGAATTCGCATAAAACAGAAATGGCTTGTATTTTTGAATACATATGATTTTAACAGACATCAAACAACATGGCTGATCATGAACGGTAAAGTAAAATTGGTAAATCCCTTCTAAGGGGTCAATTACTCATAAATGTAATTGTGTAACTGAGCACACAACCGGTGACCGGTGCTATGCAAGCATTAGGTGACGGAGGTTATGCGCGGTTGAGGCGAGTTCAGGTCAGCCAACCTTTGGAGGCTAATAGCCTGCAAATTCAACAGAAATGAGAAGCCAATTCATCTGGTTATCTAGAGGATGACAATGGGTTCTGAACTCTGATTAATGGGGAGAAATGGTTGAAATGTATTTTTCTTTTCCTTCTTCTTCTTCCCAATGTTGGATATAGCAAGGCAATGACCTCATACCTTGAATCTGGGCTTTGATGGCTGACCCCCTACGAGTGAAAGGACCTACGTACAGGTGTGCGTACACCTACGATCGCCTTCACGCTACATTTAGTTTTTATTTGATTGTATTTATCTGATCACGAATTGTGATCTTATCTTTTAGGGACAAGGAAAAAAGCGGTTTTCCTTTTTGAGGATATTCGCTCAAAAAGGAAACCCGCTGGTTTGCCAGTCTCCTCTTCGTCTAAGAACACCACCTACATCACTTTAACGGGTCCATCGCACCTAGAAAGGTCCATCCCCTACAGGTAGTTAACCACCGACTAGGAGCCCGACTGACTTCCTGTCACCCGCAGCTGAGTCAACGGGGCCACCTCGTTCGTGTGGGACTTCGGTGGGCTCGTCCATCACGCGATGGGACCCTCCCCTTAGCCGTGACGTCAGAGGTCCTTCTGAAAAGACCGGACTGGAATCGGAGATAGTGGAAGTTTCCTGCTCCGATAATGACACGCAATTGATCTCAGCTGGTCTCTCGTCGGTATCTTTCCGACAGACCGTTCCCAAAGGCGACGGGAGCAGGTGGGCAGCGATTTCAGAAAGAGGGGGGGGGGGGGGGTACCACAGCACAACAACTATGGCAAACTATTAACACAGTACCTAGGTATCAAATATTGGGCGGTTATGTGAAGATCGTAGGTCAATTGAATTCTCGAAGCCTCTCTTTAAGATTTTTTCGTATTTCAGTCTCACAAAAACGGCCGTAACCCCTCAGTGTACACTGCAGGTAGGTACTGTTGAATAGAGCATTTCAATTCCAATCTTTTGATTACCAAACTTACTGTGAAAGCAAAGGCATGCTTCCTTCTGCTGGATTTTGCGATATCACAAAAAAATTCATTAGGTCCATCCCTCATTATCATGCATAGCGAATAGTTTTCTTGAATGGGGAAACTTGCTCAACATTACAAAGTCAAAATGTATTTTCCCCAGTAAAATTACGGTTTTATAGAATCATGATAGCCGGTCTGAACGTCAATGAGGGGGAATACGGTTCATTAAGAAAAATTGACTATGTTTGATAAATACCTCCTCAAGTACCGATCAAGTTGAGTTCAGCCCAAATTATGTCATGTAACACGTTTCGTGTAACAATTTCGTTTTGTCGCACTCCATCGCCATTTTCATACGCCGTTTTAGTGGCATGAGGTTGAAAACACGAAAACGATCTTACAATTACGAATAGTAGAGTTTTTGAAGAGTAAACAATATGCGTTATAGCAGTCATGAGCCAGTTGAACAATCCTGAAGTTTCGTGGTTCCTACAGTGAGGCACCCTGTATGCATTGATAATTTAGAAAAAAAAAAAAATAGGTTCCGAGTTGGAGATGAGGATGATACGAGCCAGCTTATCACTCCAGAGGTGATGTGGTAGTTGATTATGCCCACTATTAATGCATTTCAGGTAGTAATGTTCTTCATCTTTACTACTCACTGTTTTCAGTTTCCCCTCTTCCTGACATCATCACTGGAAAAGTCATACGAGTCACTCATCATCTCCACCTTGCCATACACAACGACATTACTCAGAAATCTGATGTACCTAGACAGATGATCAGTCGTATCCATTGAGGAGACATTAGGAGAGCGTCGAGACACGTAAAAAAGAAACAGGTGGAGCATCTCTTCTTAATGGCGTTTTCACTCCAGAATGTGGATAATGCCCAATTCGTCTTCTTTTTAATGGTGGTCGATTTAATAAAATGATTAATTTGTTCTGGAAAATGTTGAAGTTTGTTTGTAAAATGTTGAATTTGGTTTGGAAAATGTCAAATTATATTTGAAAATGCTATAATATAATATGCTACACGCACCAATGAGAGTATTACCTATGCAAAGACTTCTCATTCGACAACCTCATACTCCCCTCATCTTGATAATTATTTACCTTTTCCAAATCGCTTAAAATCCTTTCCTCCCATCCCAATACCTACATTTGAATGAGGGCGAGCGTCAACTTGGAAGTTCCGGTCGGTTATTTGAATTTAAATTACCTTGAGTGAATAAGCGGCGTGACATAATACACCTAATTGAGTACCTTGACCAGCGGAAAAATTCAAAGATGATGCCTTCATAAGAGGAGAATCACTCGACAGAATCGTACGATGCTCATTGAGGCACACTATCTGTCTAACTGTGTTCTCCTGTTTAGTAACTTTTGTTAAAAAAAAAAAAAAAAAAAAAAAAAAAAGTAAATAGTGGATTTTGGCTGATTGAGCTGGGAAATCCGCAAGGTTGTTCACTTATATCTTGAAGACCAACATGAAAACTTTATTTTCGATTTCGTGATTGCTCTATTGAAAGGGAAGTAGAATTGATGGTAGATGTTAATTTCCTTAACATAAGATGCGCTCGAATCCCGTGCGACCGCATCCGGGTGAGATTTTGCCTACGTTCCTTCTCAATGCTGCTAGCTATCGATTATCGTTACCCAAGATTACCGTTTTAATTAGACAAAACGTAGCTCATATTTTGCGTAATTGAATTATTTCCCGGATCGTTTACTTTTCATCTCAAAGATGTTCGAGAAGGCAAGATATTAAAAAAAAATTTAATACCTATACAAATTTCGCCCTCCCTGTTATCACGAAGGCATCGCCCCCAGATATCCGCGGATGTTCATCCCCGGGGTCGTGAAACAAAGTGTGACATAATTTTACTAGTTGTAAAGGAAGAATTCAGCCAACTTTCGGTTTTTCGGTCGCCGAATGCTCTGATTACGGTTTGAAACGGCTCCACTTCTGAAATTCTCTATCTCCTTCATATGTAAGTTTATTACTTTTTCCAAGTATTTGCTTCCCTAACCATCTTTCCTAGTACTGTCTCTTTATGGAAACAACGAAGCCCTATGAAATGATTCCTAGACTTTGAACTTCTCTTATCGATCGGAACTTGAATGAAGTGAAGCCTCTGATGTGCTTGAGAGTCTTTTAATCGAGCGAAATATCCAGCTAAGGAAAACGAAAGTGAGGGCAAACTTGATGTCAATACTTATTCAACAGGTGCCAAGTCAACGTGTTCTGACACAATTCACATTGGTACGTGATCTAAGTTAAGTGAACACGAGGAAAGTTAACGGTTCATATTAAATATTTCAATTTCAAAGTACGTTTGTGAGCTCCATACCCAATTTCCAGCCATACCGTTACAGAATGGATTTGAATCATTTTACATTGACAACACGAAGTGAAACGAGTTCACAAGTTTTCGTTCCGTTTTCTAGCGGTAAAGCATAAATTTAAATTTTCGCGGGTTCATGAGTGTGCGATGTGTGTCAAGACCAACAGCGGTAGCTTTTCAATGATTTATAGGCTGGGCAACGAACGAGGGCCGTCATCTTGTGACTAGTTTGACTAACTTGTAGTTCATATATTCCAAAAATTAAGGCTGCCTTGGAGAGTACTGCATTACGCATATCAAGGTCGTACCAAGGGGGATGATGACCTGTTGTTCTCAGCTGCTTTACACGAGAAATTCACGAACTGGTTATAAGATGGGCCCAAGTGTGTACATACTCTGAAACCAAGATTGTTGTATATCCTCACTATGAGCCAGAAGCGCGACCGATGAACTTGAGACACGATTGAATGTTACTTGCGTCTGAGCTTAAATCATTGAATCAATATGTCATAGAAGTAGATTCAGAGGAAACAATTTATTACAACCTTCAATGTATTACATTGATAACTGAAAATACAAGTATTGAGTCCAATGTAATCAATGTATGTTCGTGTACTTAACATGAGCTGAATCACATTAAATTCACTTTTATCCGTAGCTGATGTTTCGCCCTAGCATATAGCCAGGTTGTGCAAACAAATCGGACTTGCCATATTACATTCTATCTGCCTATAAATGTATTTAAGTTGTGTTTTATTTGTAAAGGAAGATATTCCAATCTAATTTTGAATCAAAGTTGGTCTGAAATCCATGAAATTCTCCATGTCTCATAAGAAGCGGATTCTTATGTCTCATGGGAAGTGGATTCTAATATTGATGCCGACTTCAACGAAAACATGACCTCAATAAAAAGTTTGTTTCCTTTTCGAGGCTGAGGAAATCCCACACGTCGAAACAACTAAACGATAGTTACTCAAGACGACTAAAAATAGCCGGATCATCCGACGCAACTTAATAGTCAGGAAACAACGGAGTTTATGGGTGGATGAACTTATTGTTTTGCTGTCAGACGACCTGGATTGCTGTTATTTCCCACGATGCGAGAAAAAAATGTTTAAGAGAAACTGACAACAACGAGCATTTTCCTGGAGGTTTCACAAGGACGTTGATTATCTGTAGCATCGGCGAGTAGGAAATTGACTGGCTATTCCTTTCTACCTTTTCCGTTCTTCGAGTGTGAGAAAATACCGTGAAAAATGTATTGGTTGGCGCTCGAACAGGTTGAAGCAAGAAACGGGAAAGTGAAATATAACAGCAGGAAGCTCACATCCGCTTTTATAAAACTTATGTTTGCAAGAACTATAGAATCTTGGAGCTCTTCAGAAGGCAATAGAGGTGATTTGTCGTTTTTCACCTTCTTGATGCTTTCAAGGTTCTAATAAACTCTTAATTTCAATTAACTAAAAATTATTTGAGTGCTTTCCCAATCGTTTTTTTCTCAAGTCATACTAGTAGTAGAATAAAGTCATCGTGCTTCAAATGCGATTGCGCACGCTTTTGCAATTGATGACCCAATCGTCGAGTAGCTAAACGTTAACATTAAATGTTAACAAAGTTTGTTGTGGAATAAAAATCTTGAATAAGTTGTTCTCCAACTCGAAGCCACCTCCTTTTAGTTTCAGGTTGCCGCCTAATATCAGATGGAAAAATGAAACTCCTTGCTGAGGCCTACCCACCAATTCATAATCAGCCGACTCAGAAGGCGCATAATTTTCATATAATCATAGTCAATCTCGTCAGAATGCTGCCCTTCCCACCATTTCATAGGTACCTGGGAGCTCTCATTCTCACATAATCAACAGGATTTTTTTTTAAAAAGCGGGTTGGGGGTTCTCCGACCGGAAAAAAATTGAGTCTATTCACCAAAGGATTTAAAAACACGAACTATCGCACGAAAAGCGAAATTCTGGCGTCAATAGACGGTTACTATATTCGTCCAATATTTTATGATCTCACTGTTGAATAAATAACTTGAAAACATACAGAGATTTGGTCTTCATACTTACAAACATTCTGGAAGATAGTCTCCCACGGTTGAAAAATTCGTGCCACCAAAAACGACGATTACCGCAGTCTGTCTTATCAATTTTCCTCAGGCGATCTCTCCAATGAGCCCAATACCTTGACATTTCGTGTTTAACGATGTCCTTTAGATTAAAAACCGTAAGCAATCCATACGCTTTTAATATTAGGTAATGTTCTACTTAAAACTTCAGGCGCTCAGTCGAATGGACAGACATGAATCACATTCTTAGTTCCCTCAAACGTCTTCATTTTTATTCTTTATACCGATCGTCGAAGCGGGAGGAGCAATAATTAGTTTTATAAAAACGCTGCAAATTATTCTACAATAGTTTATCATTCTCAGAGCACAGTTATAGGGGAAACAGTGAGTTCCTAACTCATTCCAATCAATTCAGCGTCCAAAACTTGGTGAAAAATGATTCCCCACACGTCTAGATCTTGATTGGTTTTGCTTTCATGAAAACTAAGGAAGAAATAGAAGAAGAGTATAATAATAGAAATGGAAGAATATAATTCAAATGAGGGCCTCCAGATCAACGCCAAAACTAATTTCAGAAAAAAAAGTCTCATACACTAGGAGAGCAAAAGGAGCAAAAGTTGTTACATACTTTTTGTTCTCATAATAAAACTCTACCCAGAGAGGATAACTGGGGAATAATAAATTCGGAACGGTACTAAAATTACAAGCTGAAATGTAATGTTTCTAGAAATTAGGGTTATAATAGGGTTGCATTGAGTGGCTGGTTGAATGATGAGAATTCAAAAAATCATTTCAATGACACAGCCTCTAAGTTTGATTCGGTTCAGCTCTTAGCTCTTTTTACTCTCGAAAAAATTAATCTAGACGAAAGCGAAAGGGCTAATGAGAAATGAGTTGTTCGGAAGGCCTCCATTTCATCATTGACGTCAATCTGACAAGCTCCGAATGAGTCACCGCTGCAGGCTGGGGTTTTGTGGTCGGGAGCACGTAGGCCTCAATGAACTGTCTGACCGAAGGGAAAAAATCACTTAATCACCCCGTTCGGCACAAGACCGAAGAGCGTTCTAAGAACCGATCAAATTCGAAAAAAAGGCTAAATAGGACGGGACGTTTCAATCAAGAGATGACAATCAACCGCTGGGACAGTGGCAACCCTGGCCTCCTGACTGCGGTGCCTCTGCGAATCACTTTGCTCAATGAGGGGTTCCCCTTAAGAAGAGTATGGGAAGGTTGATTGCAAATGGAAATCCCAACATTCAATACAATCGGGTTTGAATGGGAATGAGAATGAAGTTTTGATCCTCATGCAGGCATAAATGCGACTCCTAGTCCGGAACTAGTTAGCCTATGTGTCATAGACGCTTATGATCCAATATTGCTCAATAATGGTCCGAAAAATAATCTGAATCGGACGAGGATTGTACACACAAGAAACTAACCGAAAATGTTTGAAACCATATTACGTAATGGAAAGTATGGAAAAAAGAGCAATAGGTACACGTTTTCAAATCATCTTCAAATCAATCCTCAGTGTATTTTACTGGGCGTAGTCGGGCCGGATGACGCACAACAGATATTAAATAGGATATTAAATCCACACTTTTCGAAACGGTTTTTCTGAGTCAATGGTTATTCCTTGAATAATCAACCTATGTTTTCATGCAGAAAGTCAGCCACTCCGATTTGCCCAAAACATTTTTCTGGGCTTTTCAAGGTGTCTAGATATTTTGATCTACCGAACGCCGTCCGACGTACACGTCGATTTTGATCGTAAACATTTTTCTAAAAATCTGAAATTTGGTCAGGGACCCAATTCCGGTTCTTTTCAGCCCAATCGGACCAAGTTGGGGGGGGGGGGGGGGGGCAAAATGTGTAATTTGAAAAAAGGATGAAATTGTGTTTTTTCGTTTCAGATGAGTTTCATAGCCCCAATGTAATCTAAGTTGTGCTGCTCGTGATTGACGTGAATTTGGACCGATTGCCCCAAAAAAGGCGGGAGTGAGTCAAAATTGGTTTTTAAAAATCGTTTTTCGAGATTTTATGGGAAAAAGGTGGTGTAAAATTTACAACAAAATTATGGAAGCTGATGTCGATGAATTGATGAACATTGAAAAATCAGTTTGAGAAAATTTGCAGTGTCCTCTTATGAATGTTTCTACATTAATTTGTTTCTCGCTACGTGAGATGTCTCAGGGATCACGTCATTTCAACTCTTGGCGACAACGTGATCGAACCAACGCACCCCTCTTGATTGATTACACCTTCCGAGGGAATGAGAAATCTGAGTCAAACCAGTTGGGCGTTCATGGACAAGGAATGTTGTCGCGGTGGTCGCCAAACCTGGTTTTCGTAGCCACCAGAGACGGACTGGCACCACAACCGAGGCCTCGGAGCAGTTCAACGCGCACGTTTTGCCGGTTTCTTTCTCACGCTTGCCGGCTTTTTAATTCCCTCTTGGGCGCGGTCGGATTCTATGTGATCGAAATCTGTTTCACTCATCTCCAAGTCACTTTAACAGTCCGCAAAGACCATATTATCACTCGGAATTGGTGGTGAATTCTGATTTTATCGCGTTAATTTCTTGGCAATACACCCCCCCCCCTCCCTCCCCATGTGCTAGTAGTCCATTAAACCTTTGTTCGTAAATCTACTTCCCTCTCACCAAAATCTTCAGAAACCTCCACCGCCTATTGTGTCTACCAATGAATTCTAAGAGCTGGGGGCACTATGGCGAAAGGTCCCAACTACAATAGTTAGTATATAGGTACCTACATAGTTGATTTCCTCATTGTATCATACTTTACAGCATAATATAACAAAAATATTGTTGGGCGAAAAACCTTTAATACTGAATCGGGACGTGAAAGTGATAAAAATAATTTAAAGGAAGACATATAAATTAGAAGGTATTCAGGAAACTAATTTCTAAACAATTCGCAGTTCAGAGTGGTAATTCGACAAGCTTACGATCGATTCCTTATTCAAAATAAGGGCAAACTCAGCAGAGTGGTGTAATTTTCATTCTCATCAGACGTGATATTGGAAATTTCCCATATGTTGCACACTATTGCGCAAGCTGTTGAGTTCGTTCTTTTTCTCCGCCCCTCTGTCCTAATGGCAAGTCTAAATGATTTTTAAGAATCTAAATTATCATCCTTTATCATATTTCAGGCTACACCGCATTCCAGCATTTAATATCCATGAAATTGGTCTTTAAAAAACCTCAAAAAGCCACCCAGTGCTGGGTGCTTCAGCAGCAAGTGACACATAAACTGCCCCCCCCAGGGAGGATCCTTCCCCTCGGACACTGAGTCACCCCAATTTACAATTTCTGTTCAACAATCGTCCATGAAACCAGAGGAAAATCGAGAGGAAAAATTGCTTCTCTCAGTTTAAATGTTGCCGACCGAGAACTCGATATTTTTCGTCATCGATTATCTCGACACGATTAGAACACTTTTTTTTTCGGAAATTTCAGCTAAAAATTTTGTTTTTTACGGTTATTCCAATCGTGAATTGATTGTTCTAGTTGTTTGCGGCTTAATTTAACTGTTAATGTAATAGATTTTTTTTTTCCGAAGCGACAAACGCGCTTTTTCGGACCGTGACTTCAGGATGCCGGAGGAGTGCGATAGAGGACCGTACATGTTTGAATAAATATTATTTAGTTTTGCTCAACGAGAATATTGCTTTCTTTTGTGCTTGGTCTTACAGATTTAGCCTAGACGAAATGAAACAACCGTAAATTTATCTTTAAATCTCTCCGATTCGGCTCAACATTTTTTTCTGGACGTTTCATGGTGTCTACGTGTCTACGTGGTACGCCATAAGCCGTCCTCCGTCCGCGCCGTTTTCGGTAGTAGAAAATTTTCTAAAAATCTGAAATTGGGGTCAGGGGTCCATTCCTGGCTCTAGTTGTTCCTCGAAACTTTTCAGCCCGATCGGATCAAATTTGGGTAGGGGTCAAAGTGTTTTTTGAAAAATAGATTTTCGGGATTTCTGGTACCTAGGCGTGTGGGGCATAATTTTCCACTAAATTTTGGACGCTGAATCCAATGAAATGGGTCCTGAAACGATTGGCACCCACCGGAAGAAGTTATGGGTCAAAAAGGGTATGTATCTACATTTTGTACATGTGTGTTTTCAAGATTTCTGGTACCTAGGCGTGTGGGGTATCATTTTCCATTAAATTTTGGACGCTGAATCGATTGGAATTGGTCCGGGACCCACCACACCCGCTGTTTCCATTTTCCTCATGTCTTTATGCGCCTTGTCCGAGGAATAACCAACCCGTGTGAAAGAATTTGCAGCATTTTCTCTCAGTTCGGCTCAGTTACTTTTGAATTTCAGTGCGCGATCGAGGAATGTGTGAGCGTTACAATATCAAGCCTGTCTTTGATCCACCTTGCCGAAAGACTGCTATCGGAAGAGGATGTTCATAACCTAAAACCGCCACGAAATCAAATAGCGGTTGATAATCGGCGGCGTCCGTCAAAAGACTTGGCCGGGAGGAACGGCGGGAGATGGTGCCGCCCTGTCTCTCAGAGCTACCCCTCCCTCCTCCCTTCGTCAACCACTTCCTTCGACCACTTCCTTCGGCCGAACATTCCTTCTCAATGAGCCCGGTCTTTGGTCTTTTCCCTCCAATCAATCTCTCCCCAAGGACTCGCTCAGCAGTCGACGTCATCCGTCTCTCTCCCTCTCGCGGCACCCCGATGTCTCCAGCTCGCTCCATGTCGTTCCACTTCTTTAGGCCCAGCAATTGACGCAATTAAACTTCACGTTGCACCATCAATTGCATTCGATACCAAGTTCAAATAGTAGTCTAGTCAACGACTCTGAATTAGTTGAGTTCTAGACAAATTGACCTGATTATATAAGCAGCTGTGCATTTTGTTTCCAGTGGATGTTTGATAATTTTAATCTAGACACCTTGAAACGTCCAGAATAAAAATTTTGGGCCGAATCGGAGAGATTGACTTTTTGCATGAAAACATAGGTTGATTGAACACAAGTCAAATGTCCGTCCGTCGTACGCTGTACGCCGTCTGCCGTCCACGCTGACTTTGGTAGTCGATATTTTTGAAAAATCTGAAATTATGGTCAGGGATCCTTTTCCGGCTCTAGTTGGTCCTTGAAATGTTTCAGTCCGATCCGATCAAATTTGGAGGAGGATGAGGATGACGAGGGGGGGTGGGTTATACTGTGGGGTATTATTATCTTCCACTAAATTTTAGACGCTGAATCCAATGAAATGGGTCGTGGAACGATTAGCACCCTCTAGATGAGGTTATGGGCCAAAACGGGTACCTATCTACCCATTTCGAATGTGTGTTTTCGGTATTTCTGGTACATAGGCGTTTGGGGTATCATTTTCCACTAATTTTTGGACGCTGAGTCGATTGGAATGAGTCTCCATGCTACTGCTCTGAGGAATCAACAACCTCTGTAAATGAGTCTGCAGCGTTTTTATTCTTGGTACAAAGTATATGACCACCCACTTATGGAAATACAATTTTCTTACCCTCGATTGAATTGTTTTCTCAAAGAAAATCTCTTACTGTGCTGCACCTTTGTCTATTCTGTCTGTGGATTATCCTAGATTAGAATAAGTTAGTAGACAAGATTCGTGTGTACGCCCGATTTAGGCAAAAAACCAGTTGAATAATGAATAACAGAAAATGAACAGAAAGTGAGGATTTCAGATGTTTGGGTGATAAAAAAGGGATGTACCTACTGCACCGTGCGTCACCTCCGTGGCTGGACCCACCCGTGTGTCTGGCTGGTGGTTTTGATACCGGGTTAATAAAAATGCAAATTCAATAGGGCTCATTAACAATGCAAGACTGTCACGAGTTGAGGGAGGGGTGATCCCACTGTGCCATGTTCACCTTGGTCTGATCCCCTGCTCTGAATTTCTTCTCAGGGACGTCCCAAGATCCGAACCTAATCTATTTCCTCATCTGGACTTGCAGTTTCAATAAGAGAACAGCAATGTTTGACTATCCTGGGAATTTATAGAAACTCCGTTGGAACTATAGTTTTTCCCGAGTGAAATAATTTGATTCCTTCCCGGGTCCTCGGACGATCCGTTTTGTCTTGGACGTCCTTCAAGCAAGTGGTGTTCAAAGGTCATATTCAGTAAACGATTGTTCATTCATAAATACTGAAGGTCTCACAATCTTGACTCTTTCCCCGCTACGTATACCTACCTACCGAACTCTTTATACTTTTTTGCTTCTGATTTTGGTTTATTACTCATATGGGAATAATATGCACCCTTGCATTCTTATCGTCTAAAGAAACATTTATTTTCCCCACAAACTTTCGCATTTTACCTACCAAAGTAATAGACTCCTAATTCGAATGTTCATTGACAGAAAAAACCCTTTAAAATGCTCCAAAAAGCCTGCAATTTTGCAATTTAATTGACTCCGTTTTTCTCCTAGATGTGACTAACTTATTAATTTTTTTAGTCGGATCGTCCAAAATGGAGGCAGTGAATGGGAAAAAAATGGGTATTTTAAAATGAGCTAATTTCTTTACTCAGAATTAATCAATACACATAATTTAAGAAAATTGAATGTCCATTTTTCCTCAAACCAGGAACCGAATAAAATACGGGTTTTTGCAAGATTCACCTACAATAATAAGGCATTGTGGAATTATTTGAAGGGGGTTGATACAATTCACCAGGGCGAAGTTCATGATGAAGGTGTAAGTTCATTTTGGACATTTCCGGTAAAATTACACTTAACGGAAACTGATCGAGTTTTTATCAGCGGATATTGAGGGTGAAGGTGACTTCACGAAGACGGATGTTTCTAACAATTCGGTTCGATTGGGCAACGCATCTTCATTCGTTCCTCACTCTATAAGAATTATTGCGACTCAACAATATGATTTACGGAGTTTCGGAAGCAACCCTATGACATTTTTCTCTTCAATAGTTAATTTGGCAACCATCGGTAATTCTATTTCTCACATTCTCACAGTCCATACGTGTGGTTTTGTTGTCCGCTATAATCTTTCAATCGCCTCGCCTGAGCGTTTTCACTTAAGTAGGCCTTGCTGGATCCAGTTATTTCTTGGATAGAACTGGTCGCGTCAACGACCTCCTATGATGAATGGTTGAATAGTGGAAACTCAATCCGAAGTTGCCTGTTAGACCTGATCAAATGTAGCACTTCCGGCAGTGAATTGAGGAGAGAAGGTTATATTACGAGAGGGAAGCTTTTTCCGTTGTTGTAGAAAAGCGTCATTTTCTTCGTTTTGCTCCCGACGAATGAGTGAGAAAAATATGTTACTCCAACCTCCATCCCAAATATGATTGACGGATATCACGTTCTCCCCCAGGCCCCTAAACATGGATTTTTTATTACAAGAATGACTATGGTGCCCGCCAGAAGAGGTTATGGGTCAGAATGGGTACATATCTGTCTACACATTTCGATGATGTGTCTTTGAGATTTCCGGTACCTAGTCGTGTGGGGTAAAATTTTCTACTAAATTTTAGGACGCTGAATCGGCTGTAGTGAGTCTCCATGCTCCTAGTCCGAGGAATAACCAACCCCTGTGAAAGAATTTGCTGCGTTTTTAACGATTACCGTACACTCAAACTAAATATTGCACAGAATACTTTTGTTTTTTATGGGAGTGATTTAGCGCGTAATGCAGTCAGGTTTGGCCTAGTTCAAATGTCCATCAGTTTTTTGCAAAAATTTCCTTAAATGAAATTGCTACGAATAAAATATGAATAAATTATAAGCTACGAAATATCACCTCCTCCTGAAATGAGGGGAAAATATTCCAATTTGGGGAGTTTCCCGCCGACCTGTGACCAATGATTCATATCCCTGCCACCTTGATTCCGACGTTTGCTAAACGTTTTGGGACCAAGGTTGTGCGAGTACGCCGGCGAGTTCACGTACGTACTTGGCACACTTTCCGCGTTGCACGCCGCAAAACCAGCTCAAAAGAACTTTGAAAAGGAGATACGTGAGTCGAGTCTCGTTTTTCATCGGATGTTTCCTCTAAAGTTCTAAATCAGGCGCCCTCTTTTATCCTGTATGACGCAACTAGGTCCTTTAAAACTCGTCCTTTCTACGATAATGGAATAATAATAAATATGCTGACCAGAGAAAGGACAACGAACAAACAACTCTCATGAAACTTATCATACGTCTCTATCTTGAAAGACGTAAATAAATAAATCTTCGGTTTACGAATATGTTACCTACCGGTTTCACTCTATAGAATTAATGTATCAAAAAGTGCGAAAATGCGCCGTTAAAGTAAATAAGAGCTCCATTATGTATTGATCCACGAGTGTGGGATCCTGAATAGAAATACTACAGATCCGGCAATGAAAGATGAAGGTAATAATCCAATTCTAGAAATCGGATTCTTATTGGGATGGATGGAAAAAGTAGGACGCCAACAGGAAGGTGCGAGTTGAAAACGTGCGTTCTTGAGGTAATTTGGACATCTTTGAGAGTCGTAGGTATCGTTTTCAATGTAATTTTAGGCGTAGAATCGATTGAAACTGCCTATGATTCAGCGTTGAGGAGATATTGAATGGCCTCTCGAGAGCCTGGCTTTTATCCTCAATTTTGTTGCGGTCGGCAATCTCAAGTAACAAGAGGAAAAGTCGCATGAGGAATAGGATGGTCTTGACCTTGACGAGAGGTGATTCGTGTCAGCAATTAGATGGCGTGACGTGACCAGAGTTTATCAGTTCGTACAATCATAGCAGGTCTGGTACTAACTTGCACTCTGAGCTGAATCTTCGTACTCTCTTCAGCAGATCCAGAGCTTCGGACTAGGGTGGCGAGTGGAGGCGTAGAGTTGGTCAAGGATAGCTGACTTGACAGGAGCAAGGTATTCGTTGACGTAGGCCATTCAAAGGAGCAGAGGTAACCGGAACCTCGGCCGTAGATGCCGGCTACAACCGTTTCCTTTCCCACTATCAGGATGGGATCCGCACCCTTGGGAAGCTCTCAGGACGGTTCAGCTCGGGATGCGACGTTGGAAACAGAAACCAACAAAACCTTGAACGTCACTCAACACCTGCATTTTGCTTTACGCAGACGAAATTGAGGTGCTCGACGTTGCTAAACGATTTTCTTTGACGACAGTGCTCAATAGTAAACTGGAAACCTGTACAAAACTTTC
The DNA here is from genome assembly GCA_019603395.1 of Cyrtorhinus lividipennis. Lineage (NCBI taxonomy): Eukaryota > Metazoa > Arthropoda > Insecta > Hemiptera > Miridae > Cyrtorhinus > Cyrtorhinus lividipennis. The sequence goes on from CM033999.1 coordinate 29,094,597, forward strand.
CTCAAGCTTTTGTGTTTCAAAAAAATAATTAAATGAAGTGCATAACCTATTTTCTGTTCAATCACCGGAAATGGAGGCAGGATGTGGTCAAATAAGAATCTTGATGCCGAGTTTTCGGGATTTGTGGGGACCTTTATTATTTTCTACCTCTGTATTAATTTGGATGGTTCCTGGGCTTATAGCCTAACGTAAGACGGTTTCCGAATAATAAAAGATCGTATAATAATAGAAGCGCATCCAATAGATCTTCTGTACTTCGAAAACAACGTGGATGTCACGCTGAATCGGTTCTCACCTTTCCCCTTCCTCCTACCAACCAGCAATACAATCAGAAAGTTGTGATACCCTTCTCATTGCTGTTTTATAGATAGTTGTGAGCTTTGAAGAACTTGATTCGTCGAAAACACGGCGCTGGAGTTGATTAGTATCAGGCACCCATCGTTCCCAACCCCATTAGACAGTGGACAAGTTTTCGACAATCTCCACAAATTAATAATTAACCCATAAACATAATTTTTATTGCAGACCTACCTAAAAACTAAAACTAAAGGGAGAACTTATGGGCTCTTTTTGATACCTCTCTGACGACTTCTTAAATTTTAACTTTCCTAAAATAAATAAATGTAACGTTCCAGGCCCCAAAATCTTGTGGAGCGTTAAATATAAGACAACATCGTCTAGGTATTTCGGGTTTTGTTATTTTTGGGTTTTCACGGCACTAAAGCCGATTGGAGAGGCCAGATATCGGATGTATCGAACAATTGGAAACTGCTACCTTATCCAGCTTATCCTAAGCAGCTATTGATCGAGCCAGTATTCCTCAAAAGCTGAATAGAATATCGTTTTTCAACTCAGAAAAATCATCGAAATCGAGATAAGTGGTGTTGCCGCATACGTAGGTAGGTGAGCGACGAAATCTACAGCCCATCTACTGTCAAAAATGGATTCGCCATCAATTTTTTGGTTGGCTTGTGAGACTTGACGATATAACTCTCGGGTGGTGGGAAATGAGCCTTGACGATGTCGAACGAGTTCATTAGGGATGACAGACGGACCGGGTGTTTCTTGTTAGGTACCCAGTGGTAAAAGGTTCATCGCCAACTGACGTCAATCCCGCTCCACTGGAGTTGGTGGAAATGATCATTGAATTATACATCCGACAATCCGCTCGAGTCTGATTCTCCGATATCTTCGTCCAGCGGGAGACAGTCTTTTACTTTGTACCTCCGTCGAGTTCAACTCCAGAGGGGTTTTTCCTCGTTTCTTCGAAATTCTTGTCGACGCTCTTGAGACATTCGGATGGAACCATTCGAGGAATCAAATCTTCCGGAGGCCGATGATTGACAAGATCTAATCGATGTGAAGAGGATGAACATTCCGCAGTTATTAGTGATTCCCGTCGTATTGAACCCGGTGATTGACTGGTCAACTCAGAACTGGCTCCACGTGGCCGGTTGCGAATCAGCTTGAACCGATATATTCCACTTCTCTGTACCGCCCTCGTGGAAATTTCTCTGTGATTCTTGATTCATGATCTGATTCACTCGTCTGCCAGAATATTTAACAGTCTCGTCAGTTCAGTAGTTTAATTTTCCCAACCACTTAGTATCGTTTTAGTATGAAAATCATAGTATGAGGGAAAGGTAGCAGTGTTCCAATTGTTCACTAAATTCTGGATGCTGAATCCAATAAGACGGGTCCCGGAACGATTGGCGCCCACCGGAAGAGGTTGTGGGTCGATATGGGTACCTACTCACCTATTCCAAAAATGGGTTTTCAAGATTTCTGGTACTGTACTGTACTGGTACTGTACTGATTTCTGGTACTGTACCTAGGCGTGTCGGGTATCATTTCCCACTAAATTTTGGACGCTAAATAGATTGGAATGAGCTTGCATGCTCATGGTCCGAGGAAAAACCAACCCCTGTGAAGGAATTTGCAGCGTTTTTCACCTTGCGCCAGGAGTAGGAAGAAGCAGCCAGATAAGGTGATTTTTCCTGTCGATTTAAACGTAGAATACTGCTATAACACGAATGATGATGCGTTAAAGATTATCTGGCTGAATCCAATTTGAGAGAATCAAACTGCTTATATGAATTCCTATAACCTGAATGCTTTCTCAAAACAAGGTTCGATTAGCATTTAAAAAGTGTCGTTTCTGGAGAGAAAGTGGACCAGATTACAAATGTCAAACTTGTACGTGGCTCTAAAAACTATTTTCCCAACAATTCCTTCGTAACCGTTCTCTTTGATGCTTTTGGAGGAATCCCCCAGTCCTCGGGGGAACTACCGAGTTTATTTTCCAAAGGAATGATCGTATTGGTGCTTCTCTTTCACCTACAGAATCTAAAGGCAAATAATATGAAAGATTTACGTCTGAGAGCTCGGGAGAAGCACAAAAGCTCTTTTCGGCATGTTCTCCTTTCCAGGAGCAGACGATCCAACGTGGTCAACGATATGGAAAAGTGACAAATGTCCTCCTGTCTCGAGGTGACATCAGTGACTCGAGTGTTCGCCAGCATAATGAGGCCATCAATTTCCCCGGAGGGTTCGACTTACGAAAACGCGCAGTAGCATCGTTTACTAAAAAACTACCTCTTCCCATGGCAGAGATGTTTAAGGGAAAAAATACTGAGAGAGTTGTTGAAATAATAAATGAATCTGAAGATAATATTATACTTGAATAGTTTCACTACAAAAAAGGGAGTTTGTACGTACAAACCGGTCGAGACTCGGGGGCGGCTTTTCTAGATGATTTGAGATTCTGATTTTGATTCGGCCCCGGCAAATTGACCGGAGTCAAAGCATACCTACTTAAGAGCACCCAGGGTTGAAATGTATGCGCATTGATTACTTTACAGCCCGTAGCGAGACAGAACAGAATGAAATGCTGAATTAAGAATGAATTTTCTGAGACACCTTCCCCCTTAGATTCTTTCAAATACGAGTTTCCTCGTCACTTGCTGATTTCATGGTTTGCGATTGAAATTCTAAACGGTATTGGGTAAGAGACCTCACTATTCATTCATCTGATAGTCAACATTTGTCAAAGAACAGGACGGCGAACGTTGCCCATCGCAGCTTTTTTTATGTGCACAGGCAACGTGTGGCGGGAACAAGGGAGCTCAAAATCCAATATGCAATAGGGCATTTTTAACAAGGATGCCATTGGTACTTTATGAATTCTAATTACTTAGGAAAACTAGGGGAGCGATTCGAACAGGAAGCAACCTGATGGGAGATGAATGATTCAACTTGACAATCTGTGCTCCCTAACGGGATTTAGCTGAAACTTAGTTCTCTCTACAGCGGTCAACAGAGTGTGCAAACGAGGCCAGAGGCTGATTTCCCTGACGCGTAAACTTATTTTAAATCTTGCTCGGGCAAAAAAATGCCTCCAAAATGCATAATAGGGCAGATTGTGGTCCCATCCAATATGGTAAATAAGGCCAATTAAAAAAAAAAAACTCACCCGAAAAGGTTTGATTGATTTTTTTCGTTTCGTCGGTTTTTATTTTGTCAGTTTACAAGATTTTTGCAAGATGTCTAGATTAAAGCGCTGCAAATGATTCCACAATGGTTGATTATGTGGAGTGTGGAGTGTCCCGGGCTCATTCCAATCGATTCAGAGTCCAAAATTAGAGGAAAATGATACCTCACAGGCCTGTTCCTCAAAAATCTCATAATAGTTTCAAATTACTCATTTACCCTGCACAAATTTGGGCGGATCGTGATGAAATGTTACGAGGACTAACTAAAGCAGGAATGAGGTCTTTGACCAACATTTGAAATTCACATAAAAATTTCTTCTACCAAAAACGGCGAGGGCGGACGGAAATTTGGGCATTAGTTTATCATTCACTGAATAATCAACCTATGTTTTCATGCAAGAAGTTAACCTCATGGAATAAGTATTCCATGAGGGAATACTTATTCCATGAGTTAACCTCTCCGATTGGCCCCAAAATTCGACAGTTTGCGTTTCATGGTGTTAGAGGGGAGGTTGAATTCTGGCTGAAAACATAGATTTATTATTCAGTTAATAAGAAACCTAAATTACTCCAGTTGAACACCTACGCAAACGCTGATATAATACTATTTTGAAGATTTTTTCAAAAATAAAATAATATTTTAGCTAAACCCCCCCAGGGGTTTCCAGGGGTATTCCTTTAGACTTCATTTTTCAGAGGGTAAAGACCTGTCCTTATATTTCATTAATAAAAATTATAATAAATAATATGAAAGATAAATTGATTTCTTGAAAAAATTTGAATTTAAATAATGATTACTACGTTATAAAACGACTTGTTTGCAACAAGGGTATCGTCAAAATGTCTATCGGGTTTTCATAATGCTCGTCAAGGTTGTTTATAGCAGTTCATGAGCATTCGAAAATTCAAAATTTCATCAAATGATCAGGTTTGGAGGGGGCTTAAATGCTCAACCAGCCTTCGTGAATTTTCTTTTACAACTTCGGAGAATGTTAAACTTTATTCTCCACATTAGAACACCTACATTACCACCTTTCTCACGTCAGTGTAATGAATAGGCGTTCCGGAAGAAATTAGTCATCAAAAATATGATAATGCCGATTGCGGCCAATTCATGTTGAAATAACTACAGCGATGCAATTTAGAACAAGTTTCAGTTGACGCCCTATGGCTGAAAATCAGTAGACATTCGAGAAATTTCAACATTGATGTAAATTTGCCTACTGAATACTTAGTGCTCTGATCCGGGCCACAAATCAACTGCGCTCAAAATAAGTACCTATTTTAATTGAATTCTGGAAACCAAAAAAAAAAAAAAAATTCCTGCCTCTACAATGCCAGGTAATGTGATTGAATGTGAAAACTCTAATCAGGCCGGATAGAAGTTTTCGATCCAGGATCTGCATTGAATGTGTATCTGGCAAAATCTGACTAAATTGCTCTCAGAACGCGGAACGAACAGCTCCTGCGCTCTGCAATGTAGGCGACACGCGATGTCGTTCCGTGTTGCACGAAACTTCCGCTCTCAACTGCAGGCACCGGGGTCACAAGTGGTCTTAACTGGAGCAATACGACGGAAACCGGGAAGTTTTCCATCCAGTTGCATAGTAATGCCCGCTAACATGAATAGTCGGAAAGGTCAAGGTTGTAAAGATCAATATTCACTCTACATCCATTTCCCTAGAGAAAAGTCAGGCTGTGAACCAGGTAGACGGATCAACATTATTACTGATTCATTCCCTTTTTTGAACTATCTGGTACATAAATTGAACGAATATAAAAATATTATCAGAAAAAATTGGTCGTACCTATTTTTTTCATCAAGTACTCATAGATTATGTTGTCAAAATTGCAGCCTCAGAACTCCTCAGAAACATACCCCTTATTTTTAGGCACTGTACTTCGTACATAGCTTCAATTGGAGGTAATGTCCTACATGCACAAAATTATACGAGTTTGCTCCTGCGTGTGTACGTACTTACTGAACCCGCAAGACATGAGAGAAGTGCGCTTGGCATAAAACCCAGACGCTGGAGCTTTTGTTCGCGACAAGTTTCCTATAATAATTATTATTATCTTTTTTTCAACTAATTACTACATAAATTGTACTTTAATTATTGTGAAGACGATCTCTCAACTCCACAAAGTTCAATATTTCTGCGAATATCTCATCTTGGTTGGTTATTCCTTGAATAATCAACCTATGTTTTCATGCAAAATTTCAATTTCTCCGATTCGACCCAAAATTTTTCTGGGCGTTTCAAGGTGTCAAAATTCGCAAATTTCCGTCCACCGTACACCGTCCGTCGTCCAAGCCAACTTTGACAGTAGAAAAATTTTCTAAAAATCTGAAATTTTGGTCAGGGGCTCGTTTCTGGGTCTAGTTGGTCCTCATAACTTTTCGGCCCGATCGGACCAAATTTGAGGGGTAGGGGTCAAAATGTGTATTTCGAAAATGGATTTTCGAGATTTTTGGCGATCTGGGCGTGTGGGGTATCATTTTCTACTAAATTTTGGACACTGAATCCAATCAAATGAGTCCCAGAACGATTGATGCCCACCGGAAGAGGTAATGGTACGCTTAATCGATTGAAACGAGTCTCCATGAGACCAGCCTCTCTCTGGTCCGAGGAATAACCAACCCCTGTGAAGGAATTTGCAGCGTTTTTACTATGGATATTAATGGGCTGCATAATTGAGGACTCTCAATAATTTTATTTAAAACCGGTATTGAGAAAAGCTAGAACAAACAAGTAATGACAATAAACTATAGCGTATTCCAAAGTCAGACTCGGCCCCATTTCACAGAACGGCTCCCCCTCAACATATTATTGGTTTCTGTTTCAAGCTCTGTCATCCCTCCAGAGAAGGGCCGAGTCAACAGTCACGAGAATCTCGAATAAAATAAAAATCGGTTTCCAGAGGGCGGAAAGGGGGAAGCCCAGGAACAGTAGGAAGTGAAGGAAGCCGTCAGAGCGCTTGCCCTCGGGTATTGATCTAGCCGCGGAATCCACATCAGACCGGGTGGAAAAGTGAGGGATATCGAGGTGGGATGGAGATCAGCTGATCGCAGATGCACGAGGCTCCTCAATGGGGAATCTGCATTGCAAAATTTCTTGCCGCATAAATTGAAGGAATTATATTATAGGCGCGATCGATTGGATAACGACGAAAAATCACCACTTACTGTTATGCAACATGGATCTTCTAATATTGAGTGGTTTCAATCAACACAATCTTAAAACTGAATTTACTGCCGAATTGCATCAATGACTATAATAGAACATAAAGTGTTACGGAGTCCTGCACATTTCCCTCTCCATCAATAGCTCCATCTCTCCTTCTTAATTGATTACTTAGCATCCTTTCAGGTTTCCCTCAGATGAGTATAACCCAATCCGAGCCTGAACTGCTCCTGTAGTCCATCTTTTTTAGACCCAAAGTTCTTCCCCTTCTTCAAAGGCTCTTCCACCCCCCACCCAACCGCCACCCCCTCGGTTTATTCTCCTGCTGCTTCCACAACTTCCACTCCCCTTGTTTCCGCAAGTGTGGCTTCAAATTATCGAGGCTAGTTAACAACGAAAAAGTCTGCAGATGCCTGTCCTGTAGCCTGCTGTGGGGCCTTACAGTCGCTAGACAAGGCATTCTGAAGCAGACTGTTCCTAAGTAGTTTCATACCAAACACAAGCATCCATGGTAGTCCAAAGAGAGGGACTTCTATCACCTTCAGTGTACAATCACTTCTGCCCGTGTAGCGCATTGGATCATTTGATATTGCTCATGCAGCGTCGTTCTCTCCTAATATATCCCGAGCTTTTTTCAAATCTAATAAAGGTCAGCGGTTTGACATCGTAAATACCTGATTTCAAGGAACCCCATAGAGAAAAGCTAAAAATTCTTTCACAGGGGTTGATTATTCCTCGGGAAATGATATCCCACACGCCTGAATCGCCAAAAATCTTGAGAATCCATTTTACAAAAAAACATAAATGGAAATTCAGTGTGGACGCTGAATCTATTAAGATGGTCCCAAACCAATCACCACCCACTGGAGGGGGTTTTGAGTCAAAATGCGTACCTAGGCGTGTATAGTATCATTCTCCAATAAATTTTGAAAACTGAATCGATTGGAATGGTTCTGGGACACACGACACCCACTGTTTTCCCCATTTTCCCCATGCTCCTGGTCCGAGGAATAACCAAACCCTGTGAAAGAACTTGCAAAGTTTACCAGATTATTACTAATTTATTAGGATATGACTTGTGTTATTTTGCTTTCCAACCCCATGTTGGCCGCGAGAACTAGATATATTTTGGTTTTAGGTCACAAGATCGATTAGCTCAACAGTTGAAACTCAGTTACACTCATTACACCCGTATAAGGGTGTTGAATAATGTTAGCGTGCCCTGGCTGTAGGTCAAAGCTGTAAACGTGCGCGCTACCCCTTCATTAGTTTCCTTCCAAAAGACCAACAGTAAGTTTCCCTGCTCTACAAGGAGCATTTGAGAATAAGTTCGATGTTTGAGTGTTTCTCACAACGCAGACTAGGCTCCCACCCAACAGCTCTTTCTAGGGCATCAAATATTTTTGAGGGAAGAAGCGAGCCAAAGAAAATCACTATCCAACTAGGGAGCATTTGAGAGCTAGGTACTCATAACCTGCTCGAAAGATTCTCTTTCCTGGACTCCTATTAACCCTCACTAAGATACATAATTGTAACAAGAACTTTCCCAATATATAATTGACATTTAGGAGCAGGTCTACTCGAGTTTAAAATATGAGAAAGATTAGTATGGATGCTTTAATATACCCATTTACATCCAGGGTTCACATACGGATGGGTAGTAAGTACCGTCAATTCAAAATATTGAATTTGAACAAAACGATGCTTAGGGATGGAAGCCCATTGAAATTAAGAACAATCCAAATTTCGGTGCAAACAATGAACAACCATGAACCAGAAGCACTGCGCATGCGCTGGCACAGTTGCGGCTGCGTTGAAGCGACGCAACGTCAAGCCCTTATCATATAAACCTTTGTCAAAAAGGTCTGTCATCAGCTTGTAACCTTCCAGCTAGTTACTGATAGGCAGAGCACTCATGTACACCTACAAAGTTTCACTAAGTACTCAAGACTCTTTGTATGTTAATTTTCCTGTTGTGCCTTGTCCTTCTCCAGCTGTTTTACGAAGGGTATTCTCGAGTAAATGACAAAAAATGTTTGTATGGCACCAGCTGCAACGGTACCGGCTTGGTGATTTTCATTCCAAAAGGAATTTTTACAATTGCTCACTGCTCAGCAGCTGCTTTGAGGTATAATGTCTCTCCTCAATCAAAAAATGTTGACCCTGACATGACTCCACCCACTCCAATCTTTGTCTCTCTATTATTGGCCGTTGCATGACCATGAGATGTTGCATGAGTATGAACCTCGCTTTGGCTCTAACCGCGTTAGCTCTAACCACCTATTTCCAGCTCAACTGCCGACATAACCTCAGTTTGATTGTTCTCATTGTGCGAATGTTAATGGAACCCGTTCGTTTGTCCGTCGGACGGGAAGGTTTTTGTCACCTTTGCTATCCTCTCAAGGGATCGCCGACCTTGATCCTCCCTCGATACTCCTCAAATGGCCGGCAAATAGGTGGAGGTCCCATGCATTATGCATGCAGTCCCAGCCAGAGCTCTCGAGAGTCAAAAGGGTCATTCCCGCTTTTAACGAGGTTCTCCGTCGAAGCAACTCAAATTGGGTTCTGCTCTGCGATGACTTCCTCTCACGGTCACCTAGGGTGTAGAATCTCGAGCGGAATTGGAAATGATTCGCTGAGCTCCAAGGCGTATGTACAAACATGAAATCCTGGAGCTCTTCACAGCGAGAGAAGGAAGTCAGTCAAACGGGACAACCACATTTGCATAATTTTCCTCCAAAAGAGCACAAAACAACTAAAAAAAAATTAGGCAAAAATGACAATTTCTTCGCTCAAAACTAATCAGTTATTGGGTCCTCCTACTACAAATCTTTTCCCCGAAAAAAACATATACAACCCATTTTGACCCACACCGTGCTCCAGTTTGCAGCGATCGAGCAACAATGATTTAGGTACATGTGGGATCCGAAGAGTCCACGCGCAAATTTTCTGATTTTCGAAGCTTTTAAAAAAGCTTTTTTTGTCAGGACAGTGGACGGATGTGGATTTGGAATCTAGTAGGCAACTACAGTGGAAGTTTGAGGAGGAACACTTGTAATCAGTGTGAGCCGACTATACAGAGTGCAAGAGGGTGCTCCACTACTTAACACCCATTTTACTCTGTATATTTATGTTTTAAACATGAAACAGTATGTCGTCGTGAGCATGAGTTGATTTGTGGACATTCTCTTGATCCTGCAAGGATCCTCAACCATAGGCTCAATTTGGTTTTCGTCTAACAAGATGGGGATTCGACCCCTCTGAAGCTCAGAATAATTTGAATTACGGCCGAGCGGGGGTTTTCTCACAAAATTACATTCTTTCAAAGGAATTACATCAACTCCCCCTCAACTGAAGAGGGTGGTGATTCTTCACGAGGAATGCCATCCGTCACTAACCCTCAGCCGAACCCCAACTTACATAAAACATGCTGAATATGTTGGTAAGCGGTAAATTCCGAATTACAGAATACAACGTGAATCCGACGTCGCAACCCCTAGGTACGCTATTTATGGGCGCACTCCATTTCCGTATGAAAAAAACATTTGAACGTCCATGGAAGGGTGTGGGCTCTCCGTTCTCGATACAAGTCAGCTTGTGATATTGGGTATTCGGACCGATTTCACAACATTATTTTCCAAAATCGGCTGTGTCGATGCGATCTGAACAACTACTGTGTCTCTGATATCACATTGAGGATGATACATTCGATATCCAATAATAAAAGTATTAAACAAAAATATTCGGAGTAAACTAAAAATTCCTTTAAAAAAATTTTTTTTGTACCCATTATATTATTATTATTATTATTATTATTTTTTTTTTTTTTTGGAAGTACCAAAATCAAGATTTTATGGTGGGACAATATGGTAGGCACATCTGTTGAGCGGAAATCAATTCGAATGAATGTGAATCGATTCAGTATCCACAATTCAGTGGGAAATGATACTTCTAGTGGGATTTTTCTAATGCCTAAAAACTCCAATGAGAGGCCCAATCAGTCAGAAAAGCTATATCTTCTCTCAGGAAAACTTGTATGCCATTCTACTCGCTTGCTGAACACTGAACAGACATTTGCGTGTATTATTTCATTATAAACGGCAATCTCTCAAATTTTCCTTAAAATGTGACTCTTTTTGATTTATTTGTTTGAATTATTACAACCTAAATGTCATTCCACCACATGTTGTTTGCTACCTACCCTGTTTTTGGTATTAGACCACTATTTATTTAATCTAAAATTTCGGTCAAAAATTTCTATCCGGCATCATTGATCCTTAAAAGTGTTTTCAGCCCAATTGTCCCAAATTTGGGGAAGGTATGGGTAGAAATGAGTTTTGGTTGGTTATTCCTTGAATAATCAACCTATGTTTTCATGCAGTGCCTCTCAAAAAGTCTCTGGGCGTATCATGGTGTCTAGATCAAAATAAGAAAATGTCACGCCATCCGTTGGCTGATTCTAGTTGTAGAACATTTTCTGAAAATTTGAAATTTTGGTCCTTGAAACATTTCAGCCCAATCGGACCAAATGGGGGGGGGGGGGGTCAAAATGTATATTTTGAAAAATCGATTATCGAGATTTTTGGCGAACTAGGCGTCTGTGGTATTATTATCGACTAAATTTTGGACGTTGAATCCAATATGAAGTGGGTCCCGGAACGATTGGCGCCCGCCGAAAGAGGTTATGGGTCGAAATGGGTATCTATCTAGGTACCTATTTCGAATGTGTTTTCGGTACCCAGACATGTGGGGGGAGGGGGTCATTTGGTCGTAAAATTTGGACGCTGAATCGATTGGAACGAGTCTCCATGCTCCTGGTACGAGGAATAACCAATCCCTGTGAATTTGCAGCGTTTTTTGAAACTCGATTTTTGGGATTTTTTGGGAACTGGCGCGTTAGGTATTATTATCCAGTAAATTTTGGACGCTGAATCGAATGGAATAGGTCCTGGACACTCCATACTTACTGTTTTCCCTATACTCTTGCTCCAACGAATAATGAATCGTTGTGGATGAATTCAGAGTATTTTTGTCATCTCCTCTATCCTGACTCCTCGTAGTATGAATCTGTGAAAAGCCTCGTCTGGAGCACGCCAACTTCGCAACATGGTCTCCTACGTTCACCTCAATCAGCCACCACAGGGACATATAGAATATTCCAATAAAACCAACAAGGCAGAATTTGATCTGTCCTCTAATAGTTGTTGAAGAGGCTTGCTGCTGTCAGCAGCGCCCAAATACGGCGTCTGAAGTCTGGGTGCATTCACTGCATTCTGCAGTGCATCGCTAACTCGTGGCGTTGCACAACCGGTGACCCACTCTGTGACCCAGTACGGGGTTGGGGAGTTGCGTAACTTTGCGACACATTTGAAACTCGTCCTCGCATCAGCCTGGTGAGCTGTGAGTTCCCAAACGGACGCCGAGAGGCGGAGGAATCCCGGGGGAGATAAGTTGGGAAGACGAAATCGGGTACCACCTCGTAATCACCTCCGCCTCATTTCGGAAAGACAAGGCCGTAAGACCCCGCTATTTGTTTATCAGCGATTACGACCCCGGTAGGTGGATCCCCCGCGCCCCTTTCGCCTTGGCCGTCAATACGGAGGGCGGCTCGGGGACATGCGCGGGACTCAGCTGGTCGCCGCCGCGGGCTCGCGGGGTCGGGCGGCCGCTCAGTACGCAACACCCACTGGCTGGAGGTGTTCCCAAGTTCCGGGCCGATTTCGTCCGATTCGTCCGCGCAGTTTTGACACGAACACCGGGTTGTCCGAACGAATGAGCGGAAAATAAACGAGCGCGAGTGTTCATTTTGTTCCTTCCCGCTCACTAATCCGTCAAATTGTGTATTTTGTGCCAAAAGTGTTGCCACCAGAATTCTCCTCAACAATATAACTCAGCATCCATCCCCCGAGAGAACCTCATTTATGAAATGGTGAGCACTTTTTTCCCTCCAAATTTGTCATAATTTTGATCAAGGCTAAACTCCTCCTAGACCAAACGAAATAAATTGTATCAACTCATATAAACGAGCTTTTCACTGCCTACTTTTCACTTACTCCATCTCACCCCTCATAATGTCATACATTTCTAATTTGTACGCAATACTCGGATTAACCGATTGTTTTTATACAAAAGATAATTCAAATGAAAAGTGAAAGCAGCCCTTATCCCCTTGGGAGTGACTCTTCGTGTTTAACCCGATGAACTTTATGACGTCAATGGCCCACCCGTCACCTGGTAGCCAGCAAAAATATACTTCAAACACCAAATTGAAATTTGTTTCTAATTACGATTTTCATTTATTCATGAGGCCTACCGCTTGTAATTGTACGCGTCTACAAATTTATTCATAGATTCGGGATTGATTATCGATTGCGTTGTTTACAAACATTATGGGAATCAATACCTCGCTCATTAAACTTCCAGCAATGTCCTCGGGCCTGGACGCCAAGTTAATCAAGATCAGTTTCAAGTATATTATTTGATAACATCAACGCTTTGGTGTATTATTACTTGATTAATCAACCAATGTTTCCATGCCGGAGGTCAACCTGTCCGGTTAGGCACAAAATTTGAAAGTTTGCGTTCATGATATTAGATTGATTATAGACTGCAAATTCTTCCACAATGGTTTATTATCAGTTAGAGCAAGAGTATAGGGAAATCATTGAGAGTGAAGTGTCCAGGACTCGTTCCAATAGGTAGGAAGGTACTCATTTGACCTATATCCATCTTTAGAGGGCGCTAATCTGTCCGGGACCCATCTCAATATATTTACCGTCCAAAATATAGTGGAAAATGATACTCCAAACGCCTAGTTATTAAAAAGTCCCGAAAATTGAGATTCAATATACACATTTCCACCCATACCTCCCCGAATTCGGTTCGATCGGGCTGACAACTTTTGAGGACCAACTAGAAACAAAATGAGGTCCTTGACCAAAATTTCAAATTTTTGGAAAATTTATGACAAAATAGATTAATTTTGTTATTTAAATATATATTTTTTAATTCGATTTCTTTTATTTTTCTTAAATTTCTTCTTTTTTTTAAACCTTGGGTTAATGGCCAAATTTGGCATTTTCACTGCGGCGAGGGAGTGGGGTTGGGGGAAGCCTTTGTTTGGTTACGTGAAATACATCGAATGGTCTTGGTTCATGGGTATGGGTCAATTTGGGATCTTTTACTGAGCTCGAGCTCGATTTAGGGGTAGGTGACGTTGAGTTTCTATAGGAGAACTAAGAGAAACAAAATTCTTTCCTTTGTCTTTCCCGCCTCAAATGTGACCTTTCATTCTTTATCGTCATCTCATCATCTTCTTCTTTCGTTCCTACCTCGCTGCGGAACCGATCGAATTTCAAAGTATGGTGGAAATGTTACCGCACTTGCGATTAGATTATAAATACCCTCGGGGACCCATTTTTACCCAAAGCCTGCCTCAGTTTCAGGCTAATGAAAAGAATGAATTGAAAAAGAGTTATATAGGAACAACTCGGACCATTAAGGTCATATTATGTACAAAAATTCAGATTTCTTGAAGAATCAGCTCCTTGAAACCTAAAAGATGAAGGCTTCGTGAGTGTGAAAGTAGGATTGTTTTGGCTTGAAGTTTTGATGAGAATAATAAACCAAAAGTGAGACCAATTACCTGTTAAAAAAAAAAAGTATACCACTGCTGCCCTGGACTGTTTCCTTAATAAGTTGGGAAAATCCTCTAACATTCAGTCGGAAGGTCAAAAGTCACTTCGAGGGCTTAGCTGGCTCTGGGATAACGCTAAAATTTTAACTCATCTTTGTTGAAAAATCCCATCTCTACCGAGCGGTGTCCATTTAGTAGTTTGGCAGACCGTGAGGGGGTTGAAGGGTGCAGGTGAGCACATCGATCCGCCCGTCTCAGACGCGGTATAAACTCACCAGGTGGTTGAATAGATTGTTTTTAGTCAACCAGCGGCTCAGGTGCTGTGTCCAAATGAAAACTTTCTTTTATTGAGAGGAAAAACATTAAAAGGTGGAATAAAACACCTTTTTTCTCCCTTAATTGGCTGAGCTGATGAAAAACGCCACCACTTTGGCTTATCATTCCCTTAATAATTGCTCAATGTTTCATGCCATAAGTCGATCTAACCTATTTCCCCTAAAAGGTTCTTCAAAATCGCTCTAAAAGAAAGCAATGCAGAGGTAAAAATGTGTATTTTGAAATTTGGGAAAATGATGTGTTATTGAGAAAAAAATTGTTTCTAGCCTAGGAAAGTTCTGAAGATAAACTCGAAGATAAGCTTTCCCACTCGAGCGTGTATTTTTGAGAATGATAAATCAATTGGAATAATTTGCAACGTTTTTAGTTAATTTACGAGCCTCACATGTCTTTTATGGTTGGTATTGACCTGAAACGCCGATTACGTACGGGTGATAATATGATGAATGTCTTGGAAAAGAACGATTTTGTGAAACAACGACATCGCTCTACTACTAGACGATGTTTCAGTGTGATGTAGACCTAACTCCAAAGTCGCCTCAAAGTTCAGTCCAAATTCAGACCAAATTTGGGCGGGTAGGGGTCAAAATGTGTTTTTTTGGAAAATGGATTTTCGAGATTTTGGGGGGTCTAGGCGAGTGGGGTATCATTTTCCATTAAATTTTGGACGCAGAATCCAATGAAATGGGTCGCAGAACGATTGGCACTCACTAGAGGAAAATATGGGTCAAATTGGGTATATATTACCCATTTTGAATATGTGTTTTCGGGATTTCTGGTACCTGGGCGTGTGGGGTATCATTTTCCACAAAATTTTGGATCCTGAATCGATTGGAATGGGTCCGGGACCCGCCGCATCCACTGTTTTTCCCATTTCCCCCATGTTGAAGAAATGAGTCTCCTTGCGCCTGGTCCAAGGAATAACCAACCCGTGTATAAGAATTTGCAGCGTTTTTTTTTCGCATTCTTTAGGTTGTTGACTGAGGTTGTTAGCTGGAGAATTAAAAAAAAAAATTGTAAAACTACGTGCAAAGTACGCCCATATAACGAAAGTCAAGCGATCGATGTTTTACCGGGAATCTCGTAGGGGCGTTTTTGGACATTTGTTCACACATGCTTCATGTTAAGAGTTATACGTTCATTATTTCTTGAAATTCCAAGACTTTCTTTTTGTAAAGAGAATAGTGATAACCAATTGGACGGAAGACTTTTGGTTGTACAGTCTGATCAATAATTATGTAAGATAATAATTTTTTCCGCAATTTTCCTTCCTTTTTCCTACAAATTTGATATCGTTGATTTTGCGTCAAGGTGTCTGTAATTTATTGTCCTTGTTATTTATTGTCAATGCTTGACGAACAATCACGCTCGTACCGTTCATTTCAGCCTCGTACTCCCCAAGTGTAAATGTAATACGATTAGGCGTAAATCGAAAGCGTTCCAATGAGTCGTGACTGATATAAAACGAACATAAACGGCAGTTTTCACGAGAATAGTGCACAAGTGAGTCACTTTATAACTAATTTAACGTGGGTGGCTTGCACTTTCAAGGTGAGCTTTCGAGGACATCGGTAGTCGTGTTATTTTCCTTCTCCAAGCTGAGCAGGGGCATTTTTACTCGTAATTTTGAAAATGTTGTCTTTTAAGTTCCTTTGGATCAGTTCTGAAACTCCCGAAAAATGAGAAAATTTGAGGCTTTGGTTGGCAAAAACACTTTTCTACCAATTTTCCTCCTTACTACGTCCAGGGAATTGACGTGAGACGGACAGGACCCGAAGACTTTTTGTGGTCATGCGATCAGAGGCCGGAACCAGACCGGGCAGAAGAGACATCGCGAGCTCACGACCACCGACAACATCTCATTAAAACCCGGCAAACGGTAGTTTCATCGTTTCGCGTTCCAGTCCCATTGGTAATGTAAGAAGACCTTGACTGCCTCGAATGTCACAAAATTCTTCACGAGAAACGATAACAGAAACGGACGAGAATATTGTAACCTGACATTTTTTCCTACGGCTTCGCCATAAATAAACAGAGGCAAATTGTTACAATACTTGGTCCTGTACAGCTATTCACATTCTTTCAACAGGACTTGTAGGTACTTCACTACTTCGTATTCTGATGATGGTTCCTATAATGGAGACATTTTTGAAAAAATCCAGAATTGCATATTATTGGTGTATAACTACGACGACCAGTTAAGGTGTAAAATTTCTCGCGTTATATACTTATAGTAAATATAATATAAAGTAACGAGAGGTTAACCACGAATGCTTATAATAATATTGGGTTCGTGTGTGGATAGGATTTCATCGTGACTTTAAAATTAAATTCAATGAAAAACTAAACTCCAAGAAAGTGGCTCATATTAGTTCTGCGCTGAACAGAACAAAATACGATCAATACCCGACAGTTCAATAGTAGATCTCAGTTCACTATAATGTTGCGAGCTCGCACCGGCGCCGGCCAAATGGGCTGCCGGCATCGCAAGGTCAACGACCTGTGGAAGGCTAAGGGACCGGTCTCCAACATTCGAGAACCTCCCCGTTCGTCCCCGAACGTTCTCGACCGGGCATCAGGTATAAAAACAGACCCACGAGCACCGCCCACAGTCAGTTCAATTCAGAGTCTGGATATAGACGCTTCAAGTTATAAATCGTGCCGTGCCGCGTTATAAATAGTGCAACAAGCGTTACAATCGTGTATTGTGATTCTGTCATTGTGGAAATGCGCGAATGTGAACAGTGTATGTACTCAAGCGAACAATTGTAATAAATTATTTACTAAGAACATAAATCGTTACAATAAATTATTTTTGTATGCACCTAAAATACCTCCAAACTGATCATCAGTTCAATCGGTGGTGACAGCGTAAGGGCAAGCTTGCCTCATTGCAACATTGACTAATATTATGCAAGCTTTGAATTTTGGTTGGTTATTCCTTGAATAATCAATCAATTTTCATGCAAAAAGTCAATCTCTCCGATTCATGTATCAAACACCCCTCTCCCAAACCCCTTTAATCTATTTGCTTTATTTATGTACAGTTAAAAGTGCGTGTTGAGAGCAACTTTTAACATGCTCCAACATATCTAAATTTCGTTTATATGCTTGATTTGGATTCTGGCGTCCTCATTTTCAGCACATTCGCTCCATATTGAGACAGAGTAGCGGTGAAAATGGGCATTTCGAGATTTTTCAAGATTCAGGAATGTGGGGTATAGCTTCTTATCACATTTTAGAACGCTGAATCGATTGAGGTATGATTTGGAACGATTCCCTGAAGGCAGGCCGGTTAAGGGTAAAAATGAATTTAAAATAACCAATCGTTCGTCTGTTTGTTAAAAAATAGGTATGTAGGTAATTACTCCAACTCTCTCCCAACCATTTTGATAAACAATGTGCAGAGTTTTTAAAAAATTATAGTCAGATTCCTACTTCTGAGGCCGTAAATATGCACTTTTTACAAGTCAGCCTAGAATTTATCTAACAAATTTTTTAACAAAAAATTGGTGCTCATTCTCTGGCTTTCAGTTTTAAGGGCCACTTCAGTAGAGTATAAAGCCCTCACACAGAAAAAATTGTGTATCCGATGACAGTTTTGTTCAGATAATGGGCTATTGCAATCGGTAGCTAACAAAAAAATAAATAGTGAAACCGGTGGGGAAGATGCTCTGTCGTAACAATCGAAAATAGACGCTTCGGTTTGGCGGCTGACCTTGAGTCAGGTCACAATAGGCAGCACGCGAATAGCTCGCGAACTGATCAACGGCAGCGATGTTCGTATCACAACCAGAAGCGGCGTTTGTCGTCAACAACTTTGTCTTCAATTGTTTTCATACTCAACTTGTTCTAATGGTTGGAGCTCCATAATTTTTCAGCAGAGGCGACGATCGAGTTGTTTGCAATCGTGTGGTGTGCGGTCGCAACGAGCCCAGGTCGCGTTCAAAGCCTTTCTGGTTGAGCATTCAAGGGAGTCTGCGGTTTTCACTGAAATAGTTCTCATCGTCTGAGGCCGCACAAACCGCAGTTCTTGAGTTACCAGTGCGTCGACTATCGGTATTTTAATTCGCAGGCGTATTAGGTGATGAACGCGCTCTCCCATCGCCGATGAGTCACCGGCTGTTACTGCTGATTCGGACGAGCGTGATAACCGAATCAGGTTTCTTGTTTGAGCAAATTTCATAGTACGGCAAAGCTCGAGTTGGGAACCCTCCTCTTGCTGACGCCACCAAGAAGAAATGGCACATGACAACTGGGCTCCCGCAACCCTCGTTTTCTCTAGTCCAGACACATCGCCCGACTGGTTTTATGTTATTAGTCTCGTCTCGGATAACCCGAACAGAACAAAACAAAGTCGTTTAGATAGGAACGGGCTATTTACTTGTTATCACTACGCCAATTTCCTTGTTATTTAAACTGTTATTTATCTGTGTTCTCTCTTTCATTAGGAGCTCGTTCATTGACCATTTCAAATTTGGGTCATCTTTGAATGGCAAAAAATCATTATGTTTGGCTTTTGTTGTGCTTTCTTTTCCACACGTTTTTTCTGAAATCATGTCATTTCTAATCAGTACTTTCCGTCCACCATCCGGTCAATTATGTATTCAATAATTGTTAACCAGAAAATTGTCATTCGTCGACTCCAACCGGAATCTTCCAGCCAAATTACTGCGTATCATCGGTTGTTGGAACTCAACACATTGTTCAACCGCGTCGTAGAATGCCAAAAAAATGTCTGGTTTTTAGAATTAATTGGATTTTGTTTTGGTGATTCCTCACATTTGCTTACCACAGTGGAAGGTCATCCTTCACGGGACATTGCTGCACTGACAGGCGAAAACCTCCCCTGAGTCGTTTTACGTTGGTTGACTTCCAGGTCAGACGGTTTTCGGTGTTCTTAACTATGAGACAAAATTGGGAGAAAATCAATTTTCCAGAAGGAAGAAATTGAAGTACAAAAATATTGTTACACCCCTCTCTATCATCTCTTTTTTTATTTTTTAAATTTTATAATTTTTTGTTGGTTATTCCTTGAGTAATCCACCATGCAGAAAGTCAACCTCTCCAAAAAAAATTTTCGAAAAATGGATTTTCGAAATTTTTGGCGACTATTTTTGTGTGGGGTATCATTTTCCACTGAATTTTGGACGCTGAACTCAATAGGAAGAGTCCCAGAACGATTGGCGAAAGAGGTTATGGGTCAAAATGGGTATCTATATACATACTTCAAAAGTGGGTTTTTAAGATTTCGTGTACTTAGGCGTGTGTGGTATCATTTTCCTCCAATCGTTGGACGCTAAATCGATTGGAATCGGGACACTCCACACACAGTTTTCCCCATTTGTCTCTTGAATTCCTTGGATAATTCTCAAAACTTAGAAGAATTTATTACTAATTAGCATACGGGAAAAATAGAAGCCCGCTAGGTAGAGTAGATATAGCCAACTCGGGCCTCGATAGTTGCTCTAATTCCAGTCACTATACGCATTGTAGAATCCTTTAATGCAGTAATGACGCCAATATAAGTTCAAACAGGACATCCCATCTGACGAAGAGGGCAAAATCGACGCTCAGCCATTCCAATACCGATTTCATCTCATTGGTTCTCGCACCCCATAAACTTGATCGGATCCAGGCTGCCACGTGGCCTCTTCCTTTGCCTCTAAGGTGAAGCAGATACGGAAGGCAAGGCACGTGGCAGAGCCATATCTTTACCCAATTAGTTCGTTGTCATGACGGTGAGAGCAACGTCAGATGGCGCTATCGACCACACAAAACGAGCCCTTAAAAGGAACTAGAAAAGGTATCATTTCTCTTCTTTCTCTTGTAAAAGTAAGATAATACAATTTCTTTCGTTAGATGTTTCATAACATTTTTTTCCCTTTTAATCGTGTTGAGATATTTGTAGACACGTGGGATGATAATCTTATTTATTTTTCCTCTTTGTTTCTTTAAAAGCTTTTTCTTCGCTCATAGTGATTGTACATATTTCGCCACTCTCCATCCTGAATAGAGCACTATCCCTGGATGTCCCTGTTGTTCCTAAAACATCTATCCCTCTTAATTGTGTTGGTTCCTCTGCTCAGCAGCAGAAACGAAAAGTAGCATGAAACCGTCAAGGAGCACTCGATCATATCCCGCCGCACTGTCGATTCCAACAACCTGTTTACCTGACCAAACATCCCCCAAGTATTCCAGAATGATATACAGCGCAAAACCTTTTACGAATTATTCGCCTCTCCTCAAACATTATTTTTACCAGCACTTTGGCTCGGTTCGTATTGTGTGATAATGGAGATCATTTATCATCATCCGACGTGAGGGTGAGCTCGAGGGGGAAAGGTTGCAAGATTATTGGATTTGTCGAGGGGTGGTTCACCCTAAGTGAGGTGACCCAATTATTACTCCTGAAATACGGACAATGTTGAGTCATGATTCAGTCATTTGTGTTTGAGTGTTTCCGTGAGCTGATATGAAGGTTGATCATTGCATACAATGTCAAATGAATTTGGAACCCTGTGTTACAAAGTCCAATTTTGAACAACATTTTAGGAATAAGTTAGGAGTTTATGGAATGGTGTTGTAATCCCTCTCTGCTTGTGACGAATTTTCGGGGTACTACCTCTGCTTACTCCTCCAATGCTGTGACAGCTTCAAGATACATATATTCATCAATCAGCTAAATCATTGGCGCGCAGCTACAACCCCCTAAAAGCTCTAAGAACGCTTTGGTGTCCCTTAAAGTAAACCAATAATTTTTTAAAGCTCGCATTTGGCGACCATTGGATTTTCTTTGCAAAATAATCTCTTCAAATACTCGACGGTCCAAGCCAAACCAATAACATAGACTGTACATCTCTTTTTCACGTTGACAGAGGAATAGTGACACAGGTTCCACAAGGCTATATAGCCTGACAATGTAGCTAGACATTTCAAAGCCTTTAAAGAAATTACCGTTTTTGACAGCTCCATTCCATCTGTAAAAAGCGCAACCTACAATTTTCTACCCACTTCGTTTTTTTAACTCAATAATAACTGAGGAAGAAAACGTATAAACTGACAACCTAGCGTGCTAATTGGTCGTAATTCGGGTGATGAAGAGGTGAAGTGTGGGGAGAGCTGAGTCATTCAAGAACGCGAAAACAACGTAACCTACCGCAGCGAAATACCTGTGTTGTCTCCGTTGTTATAGTCACGTTGGCGTTCAGAAAGCACGCACTGCCAACGCCAGGAAACCCTACATAAATTAGGGTCTGTCTAGATGGGGAGTTACTATCAATTTAGGAGTCACGTGGGAGTCTTGAAAGGAAAAACGCTGTAAATTGTTCACATGGGTTGGTTACTCCTAGGACCAGGAGCATGGGAAAAATGGGGAAAATGGTGGGTGTGGAGTGTCACGAAGTCATTCCAATCAATTCAGCATCCGACATTTAGTAGAAAATGATACCCCACATGCCTAAATTCCCGAAAATCTTGGAAATCCTTGGCCTCTTCCATGAAAACATAACTTGATTATTCAACAAATAACCAACATAAATAAGTCATTTTATATATAAAATGAAAAAAAACTTTCAGGTTTGTTTTTGAATTGAACACGTCGTGAATACGTACTTACAACGAATCGACATGTCAGGAGTAAAATAATCTTTTTATCTTCTTTCGTGTCCGCCGGACCCATCACATTCTCTCCTTCAGGCCACAGATGTTCTTTGATATCGTTGAAGGAGAAAGTAAAACCCTTCTCCGCTCCTATATGGCCCCGTTGAACCTTACAGGACTGAAGGAGAAAAAGTGAAAGAAAATCTTGAGACAATAGGGATGAGATGTGATGGAGAATCGTCAGGGTATTGGGCTCGTAAATATCGCGATGCGTGATCGATCTTTCGCTTCTTACCACTGATTTCACCAGATTTCCAGAAAACTGGCCAATTTAAGTCCGTAAACGCCTAACAGATCTATCCTTTCTTCCACTACCAACAAGAAGGTTCATCCCTCTGTTAATGCGGTTCTCACAGATTCCGTTGTCCCACGTAACGAATTTCCTCGTCTCGATCGATGCACTTAGACACTGAACTCGGCTGGTTCTCTTTGGAAGGCTTCACCTCCACGCACCCACACAATGAGTCGTTACATAAAAAGAATGACCGATGACGCAAGTCGTGTATCGAGTTCATATTTAGTTGCGTAACTTCGAACATAATAAGGTTTCGACAATTGAATGAACCTAACGCGTTGTCCATACTACTTCTGGGTCAATAGGTAGGATTTTCTGAATGCTTCCGTGAGTCCGTACACCATTTCAATATATTTAGCGCCCAACACGACACGCCTAGAACCCTGAAACAATGAATAAATTTATTTAATTTTTTTTAGAGTGTGGCTTCCGAAGAATTATTATATTTTAAACAAAAACGTACATTGCAACAAAATTATCATTTTAGGACACGTAGACGCAGGTTTTCACTTTGAAGAGGGCGCATTACATATCCACGTTTCCTTTATCCTCGTTATTTATATTTTGGCGAGTTAATCTCACGATCCAGCAGTGCATTTAAGGTCACGAAATCTTTCTCGAGCGTCGGCGTGAGATCCGGACGAAAAAACGAGTTGTGTTAGGGCTTCGAATCCTGGAAGTAACTGGGAAGTTTGGAGTCGTGAAGGCAGAGGAGCACGAAACACGTTCGACGGTTCCGACTAGTCAAAACACGGCTTTCGGTAACTAGAGGCCGACGATCCGATCCTAGGACCTCCCAGACGTTTCTGGGTAATCAGCGAATGCATTCACTCTCATAATTTGATTGGGTTTGTAGGAAAGGAGAGGTAGTTATGGCGCTGAGAAATTTTTCTAGGAAGAAATTTCTGTAGTACCTATCCCTTATGTGTTTTACTCTAAAAATTAAACTCATTCCGTGTCTCTAATATTCACAATTCAGGTATTTTCAGGTACCAGCTGCCTATTCCGGTAATCAAACTAGTAATGCTTCTTTGGAGGTGAATTTGTTGTTCGTCGAGCAATGAGAAAACGCTTCAAATTCTTTCACAGGGGTTGGTTAATCGACTAGGAGCATGGAGACTCATTCCAATCGATTCATCGTCCACAGTTTAGTGGAAAATGATACCCCACACCCATAGATTGCTGAAAATGTCGAACATCTATTTTTTTTTTTTAAACTCATTTTGATCCCCCCCCCCCCCCACCAAATGTGGTATGATCGGGTTGACAAGTTTCGAGGGCCAACTAGAGCTAGAACGGGAAAATTCCATAAAATTCCGAAATAGTTCCTTCTCAATCATTCGTGAGCCTAAAATTCCGTAGAAAAGTAACTTATCACAAGTCCAGATCTCCAAAAATTTGTTAATCTCATCTTCGACAGTCCATGTTCATTAATACCCTATCCCCGTTGAAAGTTATTCCCCACACTTCTGGGTCCCCGAAGAACTCTTGCAACTGTGTTTTAGAGATTGTAAAATCCGAATCGAAATGTTCGTCAGGTGTCCGTTATTCCCTGTTCGGGTAGAATATTATTCTAAGCTTACAAAACTCTCCGAATGATCTGAGATACAGATTCCGTTTGGTTTCTGGCTAGTTGTCCAAACTTATCATCAAACGAAGGCTTTCTGAGGTTTGAGCCACCTTCTTATTTGGCTAGTTTGAATATATCGAGCAAACTTGTAGAATTTGAATGGAGTCAAACTTTATTGTCGTCCCTGTAGTTATTTAACATAGACAAGCACTGTGCATCCAAGAAATTTTATGGCCGCACGAGGTTGTACCATAAAATGATTATTTAAAGCCCAACTATTACGGAGCGCGGTTATTCCTGATGGAAGGCGCTTCAATGATAACGCACATCTGAGTTACATTCTTCTACGAAAATAACCCGGCGTCTTCATCCCTTCATTCCCCACGTTTCACGATATGATGCGTTTTACTTTATTTTAGTACCTACGTATAAAACAAGATATCGAACGACCGCTCTGCCGGTGACGGGCCTTCTAATGGGTTCAGTTGTTATTACGACGGTCTTAATTTGTTTCATGTAACGATAATGAACCCGCAAATAGCTCAACATACATAGACATCCAAGGGTATTTATAGTCGACAGATCGTAATCCATTAAGTTCCCAACTGCTTCAACGTCTTCGATCTCATCGGCTGTTTCACGTCGAGCCTACTATAGAATTTAATGACTGGACAGCAGACAGACATCGCGGTTTCGAATAATACACGAGTAAAGGAAATCGTTTGCTTATCAAATCTCGTATTTAAAGCAGTTTTTTGTTTATCTGAACTCTCGGGCACAAAAACACAAGATTACCTTAAAATTAGGCTCTGGCAGATCGGTATTGATTCAGTCGATTGTTCACAATTGTGCCGGCTTAAGAAATGAGTACCTTCCGCCATTTGACGGGCGTTGTATATTGTAATAATATTGCTGCTCGTAAATTGAACACTGAGAAAACACTATCCCTCGAACTGGCCAATGGTCTCACGACAAGCAGAGACAATATAGGTTTCATGATACGCAACACCAGACATAGTTGTCTCCGTCCGTAAGACACTACAATATCGATTGCGATGGGGAAACTAAAGGGTGGGTGACCTCCGGTACCGGAAGAGCACCGATACAAACGGGTGAATGATCGATTTCAACAACATTGGCATGTTACGAACCAATCAATACTTACCAGTGCGGAATAATCAAGTTCAAGAACACTACGAAAGCGAGGAAATCGACCGTAATTTATGAATAAATGAAGGTTTTCCCGTAGAAAAATGAGTGAGTGTTGACCAGAAGAGAGAACTGAACAATGCACTAGCCATCAATGGTCTGTCCTTAGAGTAGTAAAGACCCTTTTTGGATCAATACTCCTTGAATAATCAACCTTGAACAATCAACTCAAACATAGTAGGTTTCCCTGCCAGCAGCCAACTTCTCCAATTGGGCCCAAAATTTGGCGTTTGCGTGTCATGATGTCCAGACCAAAATGATAACCCACACGTCTATGTGCCCCAAAATTCCGAAAAATCGCTTTCGAATTAGATAATTAGGTACCCGATTTGACCCATACCCACCTCCAGTGGGCTTCAATTGGTCTGAGACCCGTCTCATTGAATTCATGCGTCCGAAATTTTAAGGTAAACGAGCACCTCTCTTCAATTAATTTTGACCTTGTTCCTCGTTCTCCAGATCCAGGTTGGATCATAATGGTTCCAACAACACCTGGAGCCCCTACATAACTCGCAGCCCAGTCCCAAAGAGTATACTCCTGGAGTTGATGAGCTACATCAGCTATGAATGAGATCACCCCGGCATTGCTACAGGGGTGAAAGGCGTCTTGTGCCGTCTAAATGGTCCCCACCCATTTGGCTGATGGAATAGCTTGAGGGTGAGCGGATTAGTCGTGTTGCCGTATTAATAACGTTAGTCATCGTTATTGTTACGCAACCAAATTGGATGAAACCCTTTTGTTAGCGTATAAACGAGAGGTCGACGAAAGTCGTCACAATACCAATTGATAGGAATTTCATTATGAACGAGAGGTGGTTAAAATCTGAAACACATTCATTTGAACAGAAAATCGCAAACCGGAGAGGTGGGTTTGTGATTCTGGAAATTTTTTAATTGTAATTAATTTTTGAACCGACAATTTATTGTTTTATCCGCATCGGAGTGACCTAATAGAGGGTTAATCAGTGTGTCTTGCACACTTGGTGATGTTTGTGTCAAAAACACAAAAAAAAATTAGGAATTTGTAAGATGATGCGTTTGAATGCCAACAAAGGCCGTTCAACTGCGATATATGTAGGCCAGGACATGCGAAGACTAAGTTCTGCCTAGAAGTAACACAATTGATCGACTGAATGTACCAGTTCAATGTCTTAGAACCGAAGGATATTTTATTATATTTTGGTAGAGAGGAAGGCAGAACTGCAGGTGTTCTTTCAATTAGAAAGGCCAACTATACCCATCCTAAAAACTAACATCCGCTCGGACTCTATGCTATTCACAGTATTGTTGCGAGCTGGCACCTGCGCCTGTCAAATGGGCTGCCGACGTCGCAGGGTCAACGACCTGTGGAGGGCTAAGGGTTGCTCTGGAAGGTTCATGCGTCGTATCGAATTGGCTGGAACCTTCCCGTTTGCTCGAGACAACACGTCGAGTTCCCAGAACCAGGGAAGGTTCAAGAAGGTTCTCGGCCAAATTGTGCCGTGTTATAAATAGTGTGACAACCGCATTACAACCGTGAATTGTGCTTTGTGATTGTGTAAGTGTGTGAATGTGAACAGTGTATTCAAGTGAACAATTGTAATAAATTATTTACTAAGAACATAAATCGTTACAGTATTATCATTTTACATGGCAAATCCTAGTCATGTACTGACGGTTCAAAACGATATCGGAAACAAAAAATTAGAAAAAAGTGCTATCAAACGTTTAGCTTGGGGAAAAAAAGTTTATTACTTCCGAGAGAGCAGTTTAGTTCATCCTGAAGACGGGATCGCTTAATCTGGGTTGTGTGGGTCGTAAAATATTCTTCAAGCCTGGCTTTTATCGGCTTCTCTTGGTCACCGTATTCACGCAAATAATAGCGGTTGGAGTACCCACAGCTACCCAGAACGGACATCAATGAGGCTGTGCACTTCAGAATGGAATGCGGTCTTGCTCGTATACCCAAACGAGACAAGTTCACGAGTTGTTCCTTATGTGGAGTTAATAACTTGTACATATTTATAGTTCGGATGTCTTCATCTTTCAGGTTAAACTGAAAAATATCGATGTTTTCAGCTACTCAAAAAGTCCAAAATATCGTCAAGATTGATTTTGGTTGGTTATTCCTCGAATAATCAACCTATGTTTTCATGATAATGGTCAACCTCTCCGATTTGGCTCAAAATTTTTTTCTGGACGTTTCATGATGTCCTGATCAAAAAAGGTCAATGTCCGTCCGCCGTACGCCGTACGCCGTACGCCGTACGCCGTACGTTGTACGCCGTACGTTGTACGCCGTCCATGTTCCGCGCCGTTTTTGGTAGTGGAAAATTTTCTAAAAATTTGAAATTTGGGTCAGGGGTCTGTTCCCAGTCGAGATGGGTCCTCGAAACTTTTCAGCCCGATCGGACCAAATTTGGGGGGGGTAGGGGTCAAAATGTGTTTTTTGAAAAATGGATTTTCGAGGTTTTGGGCGATCTAGGCGAGTAGGGTGTCATTTTCCACTAAATTTTGGACGCTGAATTCAATGAAACGGGTCCCAGAACGATTGGCACCCACTGGAGAAAGTTGATGGAATATCTTATACATTCCATGTAACATACGAACTACATATTGCTCTCCTTAGACTGTTAGTGGTCATGAGGGTTTGCAGCTCTGTTCATTTAAGTCTCAA
Source organism: Cyrtorhinus lividipennis (assembly GCA_019603395.1). NCBI lineage: Eukaryota > Metazoa > Arthropoda > Insecta > Hemiptera > Miridae > Cyrtorhinus > Cyrtorhinus lividipennis. Next base: position 29,122,637 of record CM033999.1, read on the forward strand.
GTCACTCCTTCTTCTAGAGTTGTAAGAAAGTGAGTACAAAAATATATTGTTCAAATTGTGATCCGCGAGTTATAATTCCCATTTTCTCACCAAGAAAGTTGAAGAGAAGTAATGGGTCAAATTGGGTATTTGTTACCCATTTTGAATATGTTTTTTCGGGATTTCTGCTACCTAGGCGTGTGGGGTATAGTTTTCCACTAAATTTTGGACGCTGAATTCAATGATGTGTGTCCCAGAACGATTGGCAACCACCGGAAGAAGTTATTGGTCAAAATGGGTATGTATCCACCCATTTTGTATGTGTCAGGATTTCTGGTGCCTAGGCGTGTGGGGTATCATATTCCACTAAATTTTGTACCCTGAATTGATTGGAATGGGTCTGGGACCCGCCACACCCATTGTTTCCCCCATTCGAGGAATAACCAACCCGTGTGTAAGAATTTGCAGATTTTTTATAATGCCCTATTGGGCCTAGTAGTATTTAGTATCTATAACATAATTTTTTCATAAATGAAGGAATATTCAACGGAACATATCTTATTTGTAAGGGACCTTCATTTTTATGGTGAAAATCCAACCACTACTCACTGATGGCGTTTCATAGCTGGTTGTATGTTAGGCTTCTATTGTTCGCAAGAATTGGGAATGAAATGATAAAGATGAATAATCCTTTCGGGTAAACGCATGTGCAACTCCATGTGCCCCATGTCAATAGTGCTACAAATGACTGCTGCGTATATTCTGTGGTGGCGGCAGAAGTCAGGTTAGCCAACCTAGCGAACCCGGAGTCCCTCCTAATTTTTATTGAATATGAGTTTGAAGTAGTTAGAAGTCCTCTCTAAAGGGGCATCTCATTGAAAAAATGTCAATTTTTGTCACACTAACCGAGTCGATAGAATAAAATCAATGCCAACTACTGAGAACAAAATCAAAATTTTATTGAACGCTGCAAAACAATGATGTTTTTCTGAACAAGAAATACATATGGAATACATTGTAATACGGAAATCTCTGAGGATAGTCCCCCTTCATTTCTATCCCTCTTCTGATCGTCTACGTTTGTAATTTCATGAAACTCTAACGTTGCGTCGTTTCTAAAAACCCTTCCCTCGAACTCAAACTTCGTTTTGATCGATTCAGCTCGCATCTCTGCAATCAAGTTGGGTCACGTGCAGCCGAGTGTAACAAGATGTAGTGGCTCCAATCAGGGCCGCCCCTATTCTAGATCGATCACTCCCGGGTTTCCCTTCGACTTTTCTTCTCCACCCTCGTTTCCTATATAAAATAACCAGGAGGACCCGGTCGGTGTAGAGGAACATACGGGATATACAGCGAGGGGTTGTCGGTATTCCCAGTGTGGCCTTCTGTCTGAGAAAACTGTTGCAGAAGGAGATATAGCTTTATTGGACTTAGTTCGCCCTTGGTCTAAGCTTCTGTTATCCTTCCTCCATTCGAACTACCACTCTTCAACTTGAGAGACATTCAATCTCTTTCTGCTCCGAATCCCCTTGTCGAACTTGACGCTTCGCTGGATCGCTTTCGTCATTTGAGGAGCCTCAGCTTGACGTTGATGTCTCCAGGGAGCTGTTTCACGTACGAGAATCATCAATTTACCTGCCAGTCGCCTTTCAAGTTTGGGATTGGGAGAAAGAAAATATTAAAGATTTGGGGAGAAGGCGTCTGCTGGTTGTCTACCATAAATTTTGACTCCTTGAATCATTCAAATCCACCTTTTCCCGTCCATCCTGACCCTGAAAGTTTGGTATATCGACCGTTCTACACATCCCTGAGACCCTACTCGATGCCGACATAAAAGGTCAGTTACTGATGCTAATAAATTGAGTAGGTCCTGAGTTCAGCCTCCCCAGGTACTTACTTACTCTGACCTTACAGCGGTTATGTTCGCTATTATCCGTAGTTTCGTGCCCGACTGTTCAGGGCACAGGTTCAGACTCATTGGGATACACTCGTCTTTTTATTCCTGACTGGTTATTACCAACTGAGCGTTTCGCAACTTCGAGGATGGGCTTCCTCCAATACAATGAGGCTTCCCATTGTCCCGGCCAGTACGAAGAGAACTTCAAAATCGAACCAGGGATCTAATCGTCCCAGGCTCGTAATTATTTCAAAATGGCCTGACTAGCATTCTTCCTGAGAGACACGTGGCGCTATCAGTTGCAGGTCCAACCCAAACAATTATGTATCGAATTTAAAACTAAATGAAAGCTGACGATTCTGAGAGCTGTAGCCATCGAAATAACTCAAACTCTGCGGCCATGTTTCATCCAATTTCGTTTTTGCAGTGCGTCTGATTCCAATAAGATCAATAATTCGTAGGAAACGAATTGGTTTCTAGAAACCATCAATTAACCGAAAAACGTTGCTTTAGAACTCAAAAGTGCAGCATGACGGTGGACCTCGCACTCATCCTAAACAATTAAACGTCCGATTACCTACGTCCTCAAAAATGTTGAAAAATGAAATGAAAAACCTCTTCAAAATACCCGTTTTTACCCATATCTGCCTCCATTTGTAGCGAACAGGCCATAAAGTTTGAGGATAACCTTTTCCATCAAATTTTTGTGAAATCTGTCAGATTAACCTCCGTTTTCTGAAAATAGTAAACCGAAGACATCACACAGGGAAAACGAACTTTACTTGCACGTGCTGCCAAGGACGATATTCAATTCCGGGGGCCGACTGAGCTCGTGGCAACTCTCCTCTGCTGCATTTCTTTCATCAAATAATTGGTGCTCGGGCGCACTACGTTCGAACAAACCACAATTGGCGATTATGGAAATGGAGAAGTCGAATTAACCTTTATTGACCTTGTTGGTAAACCGTTTCGTCCTGTTCTACCCACCATTCTCAAGTAATACGTATTTGGTGAGATGGTAATGTATTGAAAATATATATTGAAATTTGTTTTGTTTAATTGAGTCACTTTTGAGTTGCAATAGCTCAACAGTTGTTTCCATTTAATATAAGTAGTTTTCAACTAATTGAGCCCAGAGTCTAGCTGAGAAACCAAATCACTGATGCCTAAAGTAGTTAATAGATCACATCAACTCTAACGTAGTAAGTTTCCTCGTCTTTTTCATCTCAATTCCATAAGTTCATAGCAGTAGAAACAAGAAACGTCAAAATATACCGCTTATGGTGCGCTTATTGAATTTTTCCCTTGAGCGGAGGTATTGTTAAGGCGTGACAGTTGTCCCTCGTTTAGACAGCTAATATACGATCTTAAATCACCTTCTGAGAAAGTGGGTCATCACAACAAAGTCGTGTACCGTCGACAGTTAACCAGCTATTACGATAATGACGGTTTTTTCAGCATCACGCTTCTCATGATAGGAGGCTGAAGCGCCAGTAACGGTTAAGATCACAATTACCGACCGTTTGGCCTTTATTCCCGCGGAGCTCATCAGGTTAAAACCACCGATTTTCAACAATTATAATAATCGGGGTTAATTACTGGCTCTATGAGAGGTTCTCGTGGGTACTTGGTTCGCTGACCTGGATGATGACGTGTCAAATAACACAAATGTTTTAGATCTATCTTGACCGTTGTGGAACAATTTGCGGCCTTTTGTGGCAATCTACACTTCAAGAATTCGCGTTTGCAAGTTAAAAGTTACATCTAACAACAAAACCCACTCCTTTTATACTTGCGATCGACTCAGAGTAATGGAAAAGTTCCTTGAGGGGTCTGAGCTGCTGTGGGAACTGCAGCACGCGTTTGTCGTTCTATGTCTGAGATCCTCCTCCGCTAATGGTCTTCATCAGCCGTCTCCACCAAAATGACTAACCCTCCTTCAAATCAAAGGCCCACGGTGCATTATAGTCGAAAGATTTGCTTTTTTCGACGAAGGAAAATGTCGTTTTAATGACAAGCGTCCGGCTTTACTGGAGTCCGATTCGCTGAGGGTTTCGTCAAGGGCGAACCACTGCGCTTCTCATTACGGTTGACCCTGGCATTGAGGATTATCATTCACTTGGTCCAGCTATTCCGATGCAACAGTTTTTGTCGACCGTACTTCCATTTTAGAGTGAAAATGAATTGCTTGGGGCTTGAGTAACATCCGCTTTGATAGAATCTTTATTGTCAATCACTCCCTCCTTGCAAGTATAGGCTGCAAAAATACGAATATGATTCCACCTAGTCCAACGACAAAAATGCATTAAGGAATCAGTAGGAGGACGCCAAATTTTAAGAAGAAAAATCAATAATGATGTAGAGCGACAAAGCAACAAGAGCCAATCAAAGTACAACAACTCCTTGAAGTACAAAGGCTGTTACACAGTATAAACGTTGGGCGGATAGTGGATGAACAAATTAGATTTTTATGTACGCATATTGAATAAATTTACACATATTTCCAATAGTGTGAGTAACAAGAACGCTGTGTCCTGACAGAAGCAGCTTATTTTCGATGATCATGGATGATTGTCGGCCATTGAGCCAGTACCTTGTCCTATAGTCCCCGCCGAAAATCCCGTAAATATCATCACAAAATAACGAATGGAAAAAGTAGTGCCTTTCAGGGTAGGCAAAGGCTCTGCGACGACTCGATCTTAAACTAGTTGGCGGTACAGCGATGATGTACTATGGCTATAACTATTAGATCGCGACTGGAAAATACGGAAACCGAGTTTTAATAGAGAATGAAACAATCAGTAACTTAGCGGACTATAGATTTGTACAACGCGTCCCCTGTTTGATAAGGACATTATCACCCCCCCCCCCCCCCACACTCCCAGGCCCGTGTACAGGGGAGATAAATACTTAGGTAGGTACTCATCTTGATCCATCCACCGTGAAAATCTGAAATTTTGGTCAGGGAGTTGTTTTCGGCTTTTAGCCCTCGATATTTTTCAGCCCGATTGGACCATAAGTGGGGAGAGTAGTGGTCAAAATAAGTTTGTTGAATGATGAATTTTCTACATTTTCGGCGATCTAGACGTGTGAGGTATCATTTTCCACTAAATTACGGACGCTAAATTTAATGAGATGTGTCCTAGAACGATTGGTGCCCGCCGAAAGATGTTATGGGTTAAAATGAGTCATTATTTACCTAGATAAATAGATAGATAGATATCCATTTTGACATATAACCTCTTCCGGTGGGCGCCAATCAATCTTGAACCCGTCACATTCAATTTAGCGTCCAAAATTTAGTGGAAAATGATACCTTACACGCCTAGATGTCCAAAAATCTTGAAAATCCATTTTGCGAATAACACATTTTGAGAAGAGTTCCTGGTTTACCTTAGTGACTTCTTGCTTGTAGTAGCGAGGCACGTTTTTCTCTTTCAGGAGTCTGATCTGGGCTTCCCAGAGGGATATCTCAGTTCAGTTTAGCCTGTGGAACCTTCATTTGATCTACCGCTTCTTTGGTTATATTTACAATTCTATGCACTTGGTCTATTGTAGAGTGGTGCTGTCGAAACCCAAACTGGTGGTTTGGGATCAACATGCACGCCCTGAATGACGGCGAGTAACTGTTTGTGGATGGGATTTTCAAAAATGAACGTGGTTAGTGCGAATTTCTCATTATTGCTTTTTTTAAGCTGGGGACTGGGGAATGTGTGCTGCTGCAATCTACTTGAACCCTAAAATGAATTATTGGAGGGCGGTTCAGAGTCATATCGGGTGATTGGCTCGAATGGAGTTGGACGAGGGTTATGATCACTGTAATCCTTTCACGTGAGGAGGTCGCTGAAACTGAAACGGATCGAACATTCAATGGAACCTCCTCTCCCACCTGTAAACCTCCTCCGAATTTATAGCACCGTCCTGCGTGGACGCCTGTCTCATGAATGCCCGGTGCCGCCCTCGAGTTCACTTTCAGAACTTGCTATTCTCGGTCTCTTCACTGGCCAAAGCCAAGTTTAAGGTTGGCCCTTGGCCGTTACCTCGCTACTCAGTTCGTCTCGCCAGCTAGTTCAAACGCGTTTTTTATCTCAAACGTACCTACTTCTTGTGTAAATTCCCCCAGAACATGAGAACAATATTTACAAAATCGCCTGAATTTAAGGTAATTATTATCGGTATATTATAATAGCTGAAATACCTAATAAATATCAAATTTCCTAATATTTTAAAAAATCGTTTTTCGAGGAGGGGGGTAGATATCATTTTTATTGGGAACCATTGGAATTTTGGACGCTAAATCGGTTAAGATGGATTCCCGAAAAATTAGCTCACATCGATGAGGGTATTATAAAGAAATAGCTATGAAGTAATCCCCTATGGCTGAATTTTCAGCGATTTCGACAACTTGTTAGTCCTGACTACGTTGTTTGTGTCGTCCATTCCATTCGACCTAGATCCTCGTGAGATTACTAGACACTCGTAAAAAACTATTTTTTCATCATTTTTTTTTTTCTAAGTCATATTTTTGATATTTTCAAAAATCCTACAAGTTTCTCAATTTAGGCCAATGACCTACAATACACAGATTTTTCTCCAGTTCCTCCAAATTGACGGATGATTCGAACTCGAATTTCAATCATTTGTTCAACATTAATCAGAAGTTCATGTTTCAGCAAGATAATTTCAAACTTTACACACTTCAGAATGAATTCCAGTTTATCGAAAACAAATTTTTCTGTTCCCCCTTCCCGTATTAGTGATTTTATTTTGGTACAGAACCGATAAAATAAATTGCTGGGGTAAACGGTGGTTATACTTTCATGAGGCACTTTTCACTTCCTCCTTGAAGGCTTTTTTTTTCGTACATCATCCTCCGCAGACGTTTTGCATAATGAGATTCGCTTCGACGTATAAATTTAATGACCAACAATAATAGTATGCACCCTCGTGAAACCGAACGAAAACAGCGGGGGAGTTGTTCTGGGTTCGGTTGAGTTTACTAACGACCCCGTGCAAGGATGTAGTGAGTTCCGGAACTCCCTATGTTGAGGGGAAAACACCGGATAAGACTCATTTTGTTTTTGGTTCATTATTCATATTGGCATTTATCCCGTAGTTTTTCTTTTATGTTTATAAGTGTGATGAATCTCAATCTGGAATGTCCGCCGGCTGTCGGGGAAGTTTTGATGTACTTTGAATTTTGTCGAATGGGGCTTTTCCTCCCCCGGGCGCTTTAGCTGAACCAATTGTGGCATAAAAATGTGTTGTGAAACACAAAAAAGCTGTGGATTCGACGATAGAAATTGAATCGAAATTTTCCTTGACTATAAAATTCGTTACTACTTCATGATGAGCTCATGCCAGATAAGGAATATTTTACTCATGAATCATCATAATCTTCGAAGGAATAAATCAACTCGTTTCTATAATTTACCCAAGGGGATAAATTCAGTTCAATCAGCCTCCGAGCAGTCATTATTTTTTTCCAATACAAAACCTATTTTCATGCTGAAATATGAACCCCTCCTAATCAGTGGGATCGTGTAATACGACACCTGACGATATTGTGGTTTAACCAGTAACACGATCGTAGGTATCCTTGAAAGTTTCGAAACAGCTGACCTTCCCCGTTTCCCAATGGGAATAATTTATTTTTATTTTATCAATCAAGTGAAATGAAATGACACAGGTGAAGGTTTCAACAGCTTGGGAATCTCTCACGTTAATTTGGAGGTTGTTGGTTTTACCCTTAAAAGTTCTCACGTTATAAATTATCTCAAGTCTTCAAGGCAAGATAAACTCAAAAACTGGCGGGACTCTAAACTGAACGGTTATTTGGTGATTCAAATCTACCTGATTTCGTTTTTGGTCTCAAGTTTGAGGAAAATTCACTGCCATCGAAATGGTGATTGCTTCTCTTTCCGCTTGAATTAGTAACCCAAATAACCGAAGTTGGTAACATTTGTGCAACATTTTCACTTGAGGTGTATGAAGTCAAGTTCACTCTCACCAAGTAGTTTAAAGTCGTGATTCAAGCAAATGGGCTATTGAAGCGCAGTTTTCCAGTTCCACTATCACGACTGGAGGAGAACGAGGGCCATTTCCGCCTCATACTTCGGCCTATTAGAGTACCAGTGATCTTGTAGATGCACGTAAGATAAAGGAATTGGACCATTTAAACTCGGACGAGATGTTATTAGTGATAAATCGATGGCTGCGGTGAGGACGAGACTGATAGGTTGGCGCCTCTTTGATGACTTCTTCTGAAACGACCAACGATACGATTGTTCCTACTCTTCTTGTATGATTCCAAAGTGGTCTTTCATCGCAGTACGCGGCAAGACCCGAGTCGATAGACCACCGTATACGAGTTTGTATCGCCTAATTGGTGATTTTTTTTAGAACTTTTGAATGACACCCTTCTCATCAACCTTAAATGTTGATATCAATGAGAATGTGAATGAATATGAGTGTATACAGACATTAAAAACCACAATCATCTAAGGATTTTATCTGGAACACACATTTATTTGGGAAGTGTTAAAAAATATGCTACATTCTTAGTATATTTCAGATAAATTTAATTATTTTTTTAACAAGTTTTACTGAAATTGAAGTTAACACCTCTTTTGTAAGCATAAACTTTTCCCTCATTCACACTTTTTTCCGTTACAAGGAAGAGTGACATTCATCTATAGAGAAAAAACGTGTAACCGCATTCACACAAAATTAAATTATAAACAAATTCCTAAGTGGCTTTTGGAAAAAATCCGAAAAAGTTTTGATTTTGGGAAATTTTACAAAAAATGTAATTTTGAGTTAATTTGATTTTAATTTTGGAAAAGGCAACAAAAAGCATACAATTTTGAACTACCTAAAAATTATTATGTGTGGATTTTGAAGCAATTTTTATAAAAATATGATTTCTGCATCACTCGTGTCCACATTTACGTCTGTATTTGAATTCTTATTTTTATATTCATATTTTATTATTATCGTTAAATATTTGACCACTCGGGACAGCTCAAATTGCTCCCTGCACCAACTACCTACCTAGCGGGAGGAGAATCAACTACTGAACCAGTCATATGCTTACTTTGTTGAGATATGATCTACCTGTCTTGATAGAAGAGAAACCTCAAGAAAATATAGAAGAAATATTACTCTCACATAAACAACAATCAATACTATTTTATAATGTCATATCAAAATAATGAAGTTTACTCTCTACTGACGCTTGGCGTTGTCTTTCTGGTTGCGGCTGTGAGCTTGTTGAAATCCAAGAATATAATTCGTTCAAGTGACAAGTGTTGTTCAATTATCAAATCCAGTATTAACCAAATTCAGAGATCAATATGTAAATAAGAAGTGGGTCATTTCATGTGTATGAAATTCAGTGAAGAAACACCGATAATTTGCCGATTATCTTCAATGCATTGGTTAGCTACACTGTCTCTTCCACAGATTCCTCAAGTATTCGTGTTCCTCCCGCACATTACAAGATAAATGAGTGACGTTTATTGCATATTTTCATCTAAAATTACATAAAGTTAAGGAGTTATATAGTTATAAAATCTATATACTTACAATTCGGTCAAACGACATGTATGATTTATCATTCAAAAATGATTAGCCTTAAATTCCCCGCTGTTGAACTATTCAATTCTTGAGCTCTGCTCTTACATCGACCCGCGAATCTTTCAGACACAATACGCCCTCCATGGAGGCCAAGCACAAAGGGGTGATCAAAGAGCGTGATACGGCTGGTTAGACGCCTCTTAAAGCACAAAGATGGCTAGAGCAACTTCAATGGAACGGATTTAAACGTCCAGACGATGACTGTCTGATAACTGAAGTTGATTCATGAATGATCGATAATGATGCCCAGTACGATGAGAAAATGAGAGGCTGAAAGCTATGAATTATGGTTATTTTATATTTTTGTCGAGATAATTGCAACAAACAAAATCAAACTAAAGTACCTACTGAATTTCTTCTCTTTTCTAAACTCGCTCACCCTTCGATGGTAGAAATGGAAGGTATGGCACCCTTATTACCATGATGGTAGGTGAATATGGAGAGTTCAAGAGCTTAAAGACTTGTAATTCTACTTTTTTTGTACCGCACACATTATATAAATTATTATTTTATTTTTATTTTTATTCTATTTTTTCAGCTTATTTTGGCCAATAATTTGCATTATTCCCTCTCAGAAATATTTCATGTCATTGCCAGTGTTTTCGCGTTCCACCAAATAACAATGAGGATGACCCAATCGGAAAAGGCATAGATGATTGCCAATAAATGAATATTTCATTTTGATTCGATTGATTCAATTTTTATTAATTGAATAAATTATGAAAATATTTTATTACATGACGAACCGATTTCAAGTACTGCCAACTAAATTTCATAACATTATGAAAGGAGCAAAGTATAAACTTAGAGGCTCAAAATGGGGCTCCGCACGTTGAGAAGATTTTGAGCGGTAAAGCAAAAGAAAGCGAAAGACGTTACCTATTTCACGGAGACTGGACTGTCGACGGGGGGACTGAACCAAAAATAGCTGACCGGACCATTGTTTTGGCACCGTATACCCCGCCCTGTGCTGAGAGAAAAGAGACGTTAAAATTCGACCTCTTCGAAATGAAGACATATCGAGTGAGGGCAGAAAATATCCACACAATCTCACTCAAGTCAAAACCCGCGGCTTCGTACAAAAATAGATTTCTGGTCGACTTTAACAGAAATTGTTGTTTTTGTTTTTTAGATCTTCTTTTTATTAGCAAGTTTGAAACAACGAAGGAATATCGTGTCCTTCGGGTGTCTTTTTTGAACTAATTCTTAACAAATTTCGGCGCGAGAGTGAGGGCCAGTTATTTGGTTGGTTACTCCTAGAATCGAACCTATGTTTTCAACCAAGATCTTGTTCTGGGCGTTTCAAGGTGTATTGATCAAAATAATCAAATGTTTGTACGCCGTCCGCCGTCATTTTTAGCCCAATCGGACCTAATTAAGGGGCAGGAAGGGGGGCAAGGGCCAAAATTTGTTTTTCGTTAAATGGATTTTTGAGATTTTTGGCGACTTAGGCGTGCGGAGTATCATTTTCGACTAAATTTTACCCGCTTAATCCAATGAGACGGATCCCGGAATGATTGGTGCCCACCGGAAGAGGTTATGAGTCATAATGGATATCTATCCACCTATTTAGAATGTTAGTTTTCGAGGTTTCTGGTATCATTTCCCGTTAAATGTTGAATAATAACTTGTGCTCGAGACACTCCGCTCTCACTGTTTCCCCCCATTTTCCCCATGCTCCTGTTCGAAGGAATAACCGACCCCTGTCAATGAATTAGCTGCATTTTTAATATAATCGTCGGTCGATGTTGGTCCAGATACCGGAGCTCGTGGGCAGTGTCAGGTCACAGAATTGCTGCAGGGGCACCTCCAACCGGATATACATTTTTGGTCTCCGCGTTTAGGCGTTATTTTAACCAATCAGCACACTGCCGTCCGAATAAAAATATATTATTTTCAAGTTCCAAGCTGTTCCATTCTATGAAAGAAAAAAAATCTTGCAAAAATGTGCTCTGAATTTATGTGTGGGTTCGTCGGGATTGCGAAAGAGAAATAGAGCGGTATTTTTAAAGATTGAATGCGAAGAAATCTATTTCTATTTGCCGAGTACATCCGCTCTTAATATACCGTCATGCCAACCTCTTCTGTTCCGAAAAAAACGGGCGAATAATAATGGGCGAAGTGGGGTTTTATAACCGTGGCGCCGCTACTACGCTCTCTTATTCGACGCTGAAATTGTGGACTTCACCCTAAAAACGCTCCAAATTCTTTCACAGTTGGTTATTCTTCGAATCAGGAGCATAGAGACTCATCCCAATCGATTCAGTGTCCAAAATTTAGTGGAAAATGAAACCCCATGCCTTACACGGTTTGTGAACACTGCAAATAGGTGTCATTCATTTGGAAAACGCGCTTTTAAGGACTCTTTTGTTCCAACCCACGAACCAACACGAAAAATAATGGCTCGCTTGTAAAACGTAAAACACCTTCAAATAATTCTAGGGAAGTCTAGATTGGGAGTGCAAAACACAATCTTCAGAGCGTAACTAACAGGTCCCTCGGCCTTGGGCGGGTGAGCTTTTATTGCTAGCATTTCCGCTCAATTAAATTCGCCCCGAGTTGCAAGACGTTGCAAGTTTCCAGCGAAGGAATACTTCAAATTTCTTGCTCTGATATTTAATAGAACAAGATTGCTTTCATAATTTATCAATGATAAACCAACAGGTCTTCCACCCTAATGTGTTAGAAAATTTAAATTTGGATTGCAAACGTGAAGAACTACACCTGTATAATATACAGGAACATATTATGTTTGTTGAATGTCAAAAGCGCGAAAATAATTACCAATTATTATTTCTTTGTAAATTCGTTCCTATTTACATGCAATCGAGTTTCCCACTAATCAAATGTCCCCACTATTTTAGGGTAGTAAGCTCAACGAATGACAAAAGAATATACTAGATAGAGATCAATTAGAAATTCACCCCCGTTACATCCCCACAATCGTTCAGTTGTTGTTTGTATTAATGTTAATGCCCAATGTTCATACTAAATATTTAATTATCTTATCTGACATTGTCTATTTTACAGGTGAGTTGATGTTCTTCTTCTTCAACTTCTCTTCTCATCTCCACGAGTGAGTTAAGAAATATTTTGTTTTCCTTATATCAATCTCATCTTACAATAATGTTGTCTTACTTAGAGTTTGTCCAGAGTCGTTTGGTCTCTTTTTGTCTGATTTTTTACCGAAGAAACGTAATTTTTTCCTGGTCGTAAGAACACAATCTCTTAACTAGAATCTTCCATGTGCGGCCACACGTTTCCAGTAATTAGGTTGTTCTTGTTTGCCCAGGCTCAATATACGTATTAGGAGGACCTGGCGTTGTGTATTAGTCTCAACAGGGAAATCGAGCTACTCTTTATATTGCTCGAATGAGAGGGCGATAGTCTGATAAGACGGTAAAAGGCGAGTCATTTTTTCATTTATTAACTACCGGAATTAGGCTGACTCTTCCAGGTTTTAATAATTTCACTGGGATAATACAACTATTTTTTTGTACAATGAACGAAATGTATAATCCCAAACATTTCAAGTTGTGTTTATTCCGAATCCGTAATGCCAGTTCGCTGATAGGCCCATAAAAAGGTCTCGAATTCCCAAAACGAAATCTAGATTTTAGCAAGTAGACTCCGTCTAGGCCCTAGTGTGTATTCTCTTCAGTCAGATAGCCGTAAACAGATACATTGGTGAAGTAGAGTTCTTGGAGAATTAATTTTTGAGGTTATTGGGCCCCCAGGCGCGTGAAATGTTGTCTTCCAGTGAATTTTGAATGCTAAATCGATTCAGATCGGTCACGAATCGATCGTTCTCCACTGAAGTTGGCACCTACGAGGCAATAACGTTAATATACAGAAAATGAGTACTATTTCGAAAGGCTTGTTTTGTTCGCTTTATGAAGTGACTGAGTAGGTCAGGAAAATGCCCTTTGATGAAATTACTAGGTGTTCGGTTAAAAGGTTGATTTTTTAAAGTGTATTAATCGTTTCGGCGCAAGCTGATCAAAATCTAAACTTTTCCTAATCGTGGCCAGTTCATTCTCGTCGAAGTTATAAGCTCCGTTTGAGATATAAAATGAATCGACTCTTTTGTTTACCATGGTGAAGTGCTTATCGCGAGAGTTTTGCCTTCAATCCCCTTTCCTCAATTAGATTGGAGTTTTTAATTGACTTGGTCGATCCCTGAATGTCTTCCTCTTCCCAGTTTTCTTCGGGCATTACGATCCTTCGGTGAACTTCCGAAAGGGAAGGAATTCTCGAAACGAGGGCACCGACGTGATGGCCAGACATGACGTCACGACCTACCCCACAGACCCCATGATGATGACGTCATGACGCCGACGTCCCTCCCGACAGATAGCAAAGAAAACGCGATTAAGGGCAACCCCTACCGGCCTAACGTGACTAATTTGGAACAACAAAAGGGTCAGTTCCTTCCCCTAGCGCTCTTATGAAAATCGATGCTCTATAGAGGGATCTTTGCTCCCGTTCCTCCCAGAGAAAAGCGGATTCGAATAATCATAAATCACCAATTCCGTCGGTTGATGGATTAAATGTCAATACCAGATGGCGAACGATTTCAACTGAGTCGGAGCCCTTCGATTCCGCTCGACTCACTCTTGGCAAGCTCGAAAGTGAAATGTTTCTTCAGTGATGTATGAAAATGTCCCGTGACGATTGTTCAGAACTGGAGCGTTAACGATCCCCTTTTGGTTTGTTATTCACGTTAGAATAATACATCAATGTATTTGTATTGTAAAAAAAGGTTGTTTTTTCCCCAATCTTTTACTTGTTACGATTCAAAACGTGCATATTCATATCCAAAATGCCCGTCTACCTTCCGGTTCAAAAAAAGGCCATAAAAATAGGCCTAAAATAATAAGATCCTTACTCAGTTTTTCCGCTTCAAATGGAGGCAGGGTATGAGTTGAAATGGTAATTTTTAAAATACTGGGCTAGAGGGCTTGACTTCTGTGAACTCAGTTTTTGCTGGAGATCTTATTAAGCCTAATTACTCCTCGTTGAAAAGGAAAGATGTCTCGGCAAATCAGCCATTTCACCAGTGTCTCGAGGTAACCCCGTATACCTAACTTATCGAAACTGTTGACTGTTCGGAAGTTTTTACAACATTACAGACGCCAATCAAAGACTCAAAAAGGATCTTCAAATATAATGAAATCCGGCCACATGGCTCAAAAAGTCTCGTGATAATAGCTGAGAACACCAACCTGCTTTGATTGAGGTCGGCTGTGACGTTTCGAGCTCATTTTCGCCGTTTTCGTCGTTTCCGGCTGAGCTCTGTCAGTTTAGGCAGTTCAAAATGTTTATTCACCACGTCGACTCGCAATCACCAAACCACATCACGCTTGTCACATCCTTGGCTGGTTTCACTCCTGTTATGGCATAAAGACCTATTATTCTTCTTTCGGGTGCTGAAACAAAAGAGGATTCACGCGATTTGAACGTTATTTCTCTGGCAGAGAAACGGTGAAAACAAGGCACAACAAAACAGAACAAATGCGTCTCCTACGGAAAACATATTCCGACCGTATTCTTCATGAAATTTGGATTGTAAATACGTTCAAAATGGTTTATTGTTCGTAGGAACTCTCTTACTCGTGGGAGAAGTAGCGTCACTAGAGTATTTGAGGAAACTCCGGAGCCCCATCTCATTTGTTACCTGTAAATTGCTTCCCCCCAGTCTAAAACCTCCGAAAGCTAGAACATTCATTCCTTAACCTTGAGCTGAGGATGAGAAAATAAACTGTTAGCTATTCTTTTCTTAAGTCATTTAACTTTCCTCATTGGTTGATTATGCCAAAGGTTATGATGGAGTCGACCACCTTCAATTGGCCCAACATTTTTTTTTCTAGAGAAAATTGATTTGTTACCAAAAACGGCGTGGTCAGTGGACGGGCATTTGCTTATTTTGATCTAGACACCTTTAAACGCACAGAAAAAAAAATTAGGGGCAAATCGAAGAGGTCTACTTTCTGCATGAAAATATAAATTGATTATTCAAGTAATAACCAACCAAAACGTTGGTAATAGACAATTTTCTAAAACCTTTAATTTTTGGACTTCTTTCTGGCTTTAGTTGGTCCTCGAAACATTTCAGCCCGATTGGAAAAATGGGGGGGGGGGTTATGGGTCAAAATGGGTATTTATTTACCCATTTCCCCTATGTTCTCCATGCTCATGGTCCGAAAGAATTTGCAGCGTTTTACGCTTATTTGCCTACGCGGCACTAGAGTTTTCAGAAGTCTATGCAATTAAGAGACCATGATCACTTTCAACTTTTCAGATCAACTTTCTGTCTGAAATTAGTTAGGTAGGCCCGATTTTGTCTACGGCGAGCGGAAGTATCATTTTCCTCCAAATTTTGCTGCGTAGCAAATTTTTAGATATCTTGATTCCATATTGACCGTCTAGAAACACAGGAAAATAAGTTTGGTGAGCTTCCAAACCGGAGCGTTGATTTTTCTCCGTTCTTCACAGGCCACCCAACTAGACGTTCATGGAAGCGAAAATCCCTTCATTTCATGGCCCGCTATATCATTTCTATCCGGATGAGCTTCGTTGATGAGATTCCGTCAGAACTTCCGGAAAAATTGCTCCGAACGCATTCGTACTGTTCCCATTCATGTCAGCGCTCCCAGTCGCCGTTGTTTACGTTTGAGTGGTAATGAAAAGACAAAACTATTTTGGGTGTCGGAGGCCAGTTAATCTAGATTTAGGGGGACCTTTTCTATTTTCGCTGTGGCTTTGTCACATGTGCGGTCCAACATGGAGACCCAATCGTCAATATTGGAGCAACAACAAGATCAGTATTGTCACCTCTCCTATTATACCTTCAACAAGCAGGACTGAACATAACGAGTAGAAAGCACAGTTTCTCTTTATAACTCCGTATTCACGTGCTGACTTGTTTCCCGGCACTGAATAGTGTCCAGTTTCAAACTGTTGAAGCCATCATCTTGCCGGATGAGATACACATCTTGCTCGTCATTAGGTGGAAATCGACCGTAGGCGGACGTCATCAAAGCACGTCGTCAACGCCTTTGGAACTCGTGCTATCACTTCTTCAACTGTATACGAGCAATGTCTTGTCGGGTTAAGTAGACTTAGCAGTATTTTTTGTAGGCGCTTTGGAGGATGTACATATTTGGATGGTGTAAGCCCAAGTTTGCTATGATCACACATAGCATTGAACAACTCATTATATTGCTACCACCCATAGCGCATCCTTGCGACCAAAACTAGACTTTTCCCTGTTACAATGATATTTTCACAACTGTTTTTAGATTTAAGATTCGGTAAGCATCGATACCGAATAAAATAATAACTGCGCTTTTTCAGTTACTGAAAATTGTATGAAAACCCCTGCAAATTATTCCTGTAGAAAATGTTCTAAAAATCAGGGATCCGTTTTTGGCTCTATTTGGTCCTCGAAACTTTTCAGCCCGATCGGACCATATTTAGGGAGGGGGGTCAGAATGTGTACTACGAAAAATGTAATTTGGAGATATTCGACGATTTAGGCGTGTGGGGTATTATTTTTGACTAAATTTTGGTCACTGAATCGATTGAAAAGTGTCTTGATGCTCCTAGTCCGAGGACTAACCAACCCCTGTGATTTTGATCTAGACACCATAAAATAAATTGTCAAATTTTGGGGCCTTGGAGAGGTCGCCCTCTGGCATTATAGTATAATGCCAACGTATTACGTTGTTTATCCAAGGAATGATAAACCAGAAGAAGGTACTTGTACATAACAAGCCATACATGGAAGGGAGCGCCGAAAAGTCTATCGTAATTCGAATCTGTTTGATCACCGTAATTTTGTGTGTGAGCCTTTTCAGAATGTAATTTCAGCTTTTGAGGGTCAAATAACCTCAATTTTTGGAACTGCATTCCGTTAAAATCCACTTGGCAATGGGACCGATAAAATTTAAAAATGAATAATTCAACAAGCTTAAGTTTGCTGACTGATGTCTCTTTTTAGGACGAAAACGGTCAATTTGGGCCTTCGTGTATTGCACAAGGTTCGTTGCTCTTGCCGAGTCGAACATCTCGATGATTCAACGGTGCACCATAAATCACTGAGTTCCTCGCCCTTGAGCTGCTCTTCGTAGGCGTCTCGTGTCTTGTTTGTTTATCCCGTGGGACTCATCACAGTTGACTCATGTGATCCGCTCACCTAAACCTCGTATTCTTCCCATAGTCAGTGGAAATCGAATCATTTCCCCCTTAGAATGATTCGCTTTGTAGCTATGAGGTATCATTTTCTATAGTTCGCCCTGAAGAATTCAGTGCTTGGAAGGAAGTTGTAGTGGCTCGAATTTTTTTGGTACCAGCCAAAAAAGCTCCGCTTAACCCTCCGTTGAGGCCCATATTCAGATGTTGGCAGCAGAACCATTTCTGCCAGTATAGAGTTCATCCTACTTGTCTGGGGATACCATTGAATGGAAGTCTTTCGAAGGGTGAATTGAAAAGGGGACGTTTGATAAAGACGTTCCCCTGCTGTAAAATGATAATTGAGGAAAACACGCCGCATTCACCAACCGTTTTCCCCTTCAGACGTCTATTCGATCCACCCTCGACTTTCAATTCCGTTTTGAGTTGAAAGGTTGCCCTGTGTCATCCACTTTTTGTACCTAGTAAAAGTATTGACTTTTTTCCTCTCTTAAATGGCGGACGATTTGGCGAAACATGTCGATTGTTGAGACTTAGTTCAATAATAAACACTCGATAATATGACGTATTTTCAGTGTCCCTGTATTTATATAAACAGCGTGGATGATATCGGACTAACAAAGTAGAAACCGGTTTTGGTTTACATTATCATCATTATTCTCTGAGGATTAATAACTTCATGTTTTCATGTCTGAAGTCGATCTAATATCCGTTTTACAGTTGTTCTTTCAAAACGACTATATTCCAAAACCAAAATTATCTATGTATCGTTCACAACTGTTTTGAACTGTTTCTAAAATCTGACATTTCGGCCAAAGATTCTGTCAAAGCATTTTGAGTGCTTTGCCCCGTAAGGTATCTTTTTCAACAAAATGATGAACGACACCTGTGCGTTAAGATGTGCATGTAAAAATGAGCGCTTTCAACAACAGAAACTAATCCCCTACATGGTCCTTGGTTTCCTAATGACCTCAAAAAATATACCTAGAATAATAATCCATTGTGGAAAAATTTGCTGTGTTTCAACCTACAGATGATATACTAATTCTGGATGATTTGCTGGCAGTGAACACCCCCCTCAACATCATCAATTGGAGAAAAATGTATTTTTCATTTCTTAAATCCCTATTTTCATTTCCTGTCAGCTAATCATATCATATACCTGGAAATCAATTTGATTGAGTTTAATTGGCAGCACATTAGTGGCTTATATTCAAGCAATACCTTGGTTAATTTCGTTGCTTTCAAGTATCGCTCGGAGCAGATTTGTCGAGAACAGCAACATCAAGCGATACGATACTTAAAATACTCCGAATTAAAATGTAGTAATCACATTTAATGCTGAGTTATAGTTGTTTGTCCAGGCCATCCCTACCTAGCTAACGACTTTTGGCACGTTAAAAAGTTTCATGAGGGTGTATACGCAACCATTGATGTAAATCATCATCCAAGCGGATTTGTTGTTTAGAGAACAGGAGAAACCATTCATCTCTATTTACTTAGGTTAACTCAACGAAGAACGGCATTATAATTCGTCGCAGTTTGTCAAACAAGAAAAAAGTTACTTCATTCCACCATGACGGCATCACTCATCAAGCCTAATGTCCCATCATCAAAAGTGGTATAAATTTAGTTCAAACCGGCGCTTTAATATCACGAATTTATTATTTGAAGAGCTCATTCACGAATCACATTTGGCCGGGTTCCACTCTGGTTTAATATTGTCGCGAGTTGATTGCGACACCAAGTTGAGAAACTCTTTCGTCATCTTTTTTTTCTTTTGAAGGCGTCCGATCCAACTGCGCACGTGTTTTGTATTCATATTCAACGAGGTGTCAAATTGGACCTGGAAGGTTAGAAAGCGGAGGTGATAAGGAGTCACTTGTTAGGAAGAACTTATCCAGTCTTTTACCGGTGTCTTTATACCTTTGAGGTAGCTGGCAAGATCGATGTCAGAACTCCTTCACTCTTCAATCTGAAAAGTGAGATTATTTCTAACTTTATCGAGAGTTCTCCCTTTACTTACGGCACCTATATAAGTTTTCTAATTAAAAACTCAATTGCCCGGTATATTGAAGAAGTTACGGAGGAACTTTTGAGCGTGCTTGGAAATGTCAGCGTTAGGTATTGATTAAAAGTTCTCGAATATGCTACATCCTGGTATTTTTAATAACAAAACAAAAACATTTTTCTCAATATTCTGTTCGGAGAATTCAAATCCGTCAGGCGTACGGGAAGAAGAGGTCTCTAATATACGACAGAATTTGAAATTTCGTGTAAAATTGAATTTTACGCTACCTAGATGATCTGAAGCTACTCAGATTCCGGCCCGTGCCGTAATTTGTTTTCATTTCTATCGCCTTAAACCCTTAAATAAAACCTTAAATAAAATTTATATGAGACAATATAGCACTTTGAACACGCAAATGGTACTATTATTAGTGCTATGAGCTTGTGAATGAAGAATATTGTCTTCTTTATCTCCTTCCTCTCGACCCCTTTTTAACACATTTAAAGTATTTAATGATGACATGAATTTTTGCAACTGATTTCCATGAAACACGTTCATTCAAATGAGACACCATTATGAATGTGAGTCTCGTGTCTTCATATTTTATATCCAGTGAAATCGGACTACTTACTAGGTATCTAAAACAGAAAGCGATCCTACATATTAGGTTGCGATCAAGCCAGTAATATAACGGTCAGTAAGTTCTGACGACGCTCAACGTGGAATTAATTAATCAGACGGAAATCCCTCCAAACCTGTTTGATGTACCTACACGGAAGGTTCAAAATAACAGGTTGTCCTCTGTCCCGCCCTTATCGTCAGCCGTATGCTAATTTTCATAAATAATTGGGCTGCGAGATGTGAATATTAATTCTATCAGTAGATCTTTTTTCCCCCTTTTTATGAGAGATGGTGTTAATGTTGACATTGCTTTCTCTGGCATTCGAGTTGAACTGATTCACGTTCTGGTGATTTATCACTGGCAGATTCTGATTCGAAGAAAATAAATCGTCAAAGGAACAAAGACGCAGTTTTCGGGCTGAAGCGCCTAGGCGATGGAGCCTGCGCGCAAGTGAAATGGTTCTTTTGGCTGATTTTTTTTTTTTTTTTCCACGGATATGGTATATTAATGAGTTTAGAAACTAAGGAGATGCCCCTAGCTAGTGGTGACTGGTTTTAAACAACGCCTCCTGTCCACCTTGGGAGTCTGGAGGGGGTTTCATGAAAAGGGAAGGTTCGTAAGTATATACTTACTTACTTACTCCCTGGCGCTACAGCCCGTGTAGGGCCCTGGCCGCCTCTTCGTAAGTATATAATCACTCAATAAACAGCTAAAAACGCTAAAAAAAAAAAGAAGCAAATAGTATAATGAAGAACGGTATGAGCTCTCTAATCCACGATTGAGTTTTTGGCCGCCATTATGAAGAGAACTACGTAATCATTTCTACCCTTAACACCTTTGGAGCCCTCTTCAACGGCCAGGCTTCTTGTCAACTTATTAAAGAATGTATCTGCGACAATATTTTCTGCTTAATCAGTATTTTCCAAACAAAATAAGTGCGAGATCATGTCAAGAGAAAAAAGTGTTTATTCAATTAATTTTGTGTTGTCTTCAAGCTTGCCTCCGTTCCGACCGCTCATACCAATATGGAACTTGAAATACTGCTACGCCTAACCTTCTATTCATTTCCTTCTTGCTCTCCTTTACACCAGGCCATGATTTTTCTTTGCTCTCGATGGATGTCATTAATGTGCACAAAAAACCCAATGCCCTCTCCCAAGTACGCTGGTCCGACCAACAACAGAGCTGAGTAGAGAGATACACTTGTCCTCAACCAGTTCTTGCCTGGGGGGAGGGAACGGCACGTGCGCGAACATCCTTTCACACAGACGTTTCAACCCCAGCAGTTCGGAGTCTATCCAAAATTAACAACCCCACCGTCTTCCAACGCCGTGGCTCTAACAGGGTTGCTTGAGTTTTCTGCTTACATCATTTAAACGCCCCCTAATCCCATCCTTGTCCCTCGTATTTCATTCGAGGTGACGTCTCATCAAACATTCTGGGGGAGAGAGAGTGTCAACAGTCAGCTAAATTTACGGTATCAACTTAAAAATGAATTTGTGGCCATGTAGGCTCAGTTTGGGGCGGTGAAAGGCCCGTTTTTATAATTTATTATATTAGTGGGAGAAGGCTAGGCCAGGAACCTGATGCATTGCAATAACGTTTCTTTTCAGCCTCGATAAAAAAAAAAAAACCCTTTGGACACAGTGGAAATTGTGCTGGGCCTCGTATATGAGACTGATACGTCCTATCACTTCTCATTATTCACCTCTGCGAGACAAGAAACAATTCTTCTTCACCATTGAGCTATTTGAATTTCAAATTCTACCACGAGATCGCTAACATCAGTAAACCCCATCTTGGAAATGAGAAGAAAAAAACTCATTTTGGCCAAGTTGGAAGTAGAGTTTCATTTTCTGTTCTATTGAATATCATCTTTTTTACTAAAAACTACCCCTTCGGGACCAAAATTTAACAGCACGATTTTTCATGAATTGATAAACACTTGTTGTGCCTTTTCGATACTGTCGAAACCCAATGACTAGTTTCAGTAACAGCCCTGTTTCATCTTTCAGATGGTATTTTCCTTTTTAGTCGACAGCTGCCATTCAGGAGCTTTATGAAAGACAGGATTGTAGAAAACTCGCTAGTGCACTTCCAGTTATCACATCTCCTGCCTTCTGTTCCGGAACAAGACGGTGTCATGCACAATAATGATTAAGTTGGATGGCTTCCTTCTGGCTGTATATTTGTTCGTGAAACACTCGGGTAAGCTTACTGATTAATTTCTCAAAACGAGGATGTGAGAATAAATAACTCATATAAATAATAAATACTATGCGATACTATCAGTACTCAATATCTTTTTACGACCAATATTCGATAGAACAGACGTAGAAGACTGCCACTAAGCAGACTGAAGTAGACGGGAACCTACTCCATAATCCAGCTCTCGCACGCGTCCCTACCCATCCCCCTGATGGTTAGAGGTCAGAGAAGAGAGTTGTTCGAGGGAAATGGCTGCCGAGGACGTCGGGCATATTATCATCGAGGGAGGAGAATAACCGAGGGTGGATGGCACATCGCCCTCCGCAGCTGTCAATCTCTGAAATGGGGGTGGCCTGTCAATTATTTCTGGCAAAGGTGCCTTCGAGGGTAGAAGTTTGAAAATCACCAACAGGACACCGAGAGAAATTCACGCCACTTTTTTCAGGTTTTCTCTGAACACATTGGCCGAAATGTTTTGTGTTTGTTGGGGCATGGGCGATGTCGAATTTTGCACTTTTTCCCCCTGGAATGAGTCAATAAATATCAACAATGGCCTTATGAGTTTACTTTTTTTGGTAAACTCATTAACGTCAACATCTGGTACTGGTTGACATTTGAATTCTCATCAGTATTACCATAATTTTCAAGTATTTATGTTTGTAGTCTAACAGATTCAACGTTGTAGGAAAGAGAAATAAATACATTTAAACTAAAGTATCTAAAGTATATCACAAACAATCATTCATTAATGTAGGAACGTTCTGTCCATAGTCACGAATACATTGCTAATACAGAATCTTTCTTCCCCAATTAGTTAACCCCCACCGACACCTCACAAAAACGCTGTTGCTTCTGGGCCCCCTTCCACTTAGAACTGAGGAATGCCCGCAACTGACTTTCTGCGCACTGTAAAATGCGCAGGGAAGAGAGGAAATGAGCATCAGGTCTCTGACGGCCTGCTCAGATTTATAAATGTCACATGATTTGTACAACAATTGAATTGACGCTAGATGCAGTGCACTGCTAATTCAATCCCGATGAAATGGATATGGAATTATTACAATACCTCACAAGTTTATTTGTGTCCTGTCTTCTGTTAAAGTGTTTTATTATTATTATTTTTGTTTGTTTTTATTTGTTTGCCGAAATGATGGCTGTTTTAGCTGTTGAGAGACTGATAGATACAGTTGTTGAGAGACACATTTTTTAATATTATATACCAGTGTGAGGGTTCGTGATTGGAATAAACCCGCGATAAACTTTTTCCTTTGGCGAGGCCAATTCAGCTTCTTCTCCAAAATGTATATTCTTTCAAATTCTCAAACTTTCAAAAAAAGGCGTCTGAACTTCATATTTAGGGGCATGATTGCATTTTTTTTCGTTAATACCTTATTTCTCGCAATAGATCTGTGCACTCAATAAATCTCGTATTGAGGCGGCATACCTCTTATCGGATATAGTTCAGTCTTCTATCCGCCCCCTCTCCTGTTAAATAAACATGAGATTGTCTTTAGCATACAGTTCCCTCCCGTCTTGGAACTCGTCATTCAGAAACGTTTGCATAGTCAATAGCTCCCCATGTTTCGTAACTGCTCGGTTACCCTTGGCTATCAACGTCAAAGTTGTGCTCGTCTGGTCGACGGAGATGAAAAGTCGCAATAAGTTTCAAGATGATCGTTTCGATGGTGACACAAGATACTTATTAGAAGATGTCTCATGATTTGAGCCACTCAGATGAGGGTTGTGATCACTCGACTCAATACGATGTTTGCTTTTGCGAGCTCTTGTGGAACTCAGTTTCAGAACTGATGAGGCACCTAAGTCGAAGTGGTTCTTGGCAAATTACTTCGTCCAGTTCAAGTTGAAGACACACAATCAAATGAGCTGCAGGAACTCTCAAGTCGAGTAGGACCCATCCACTCAGTGTTCATAACCTCGTGAGCTCCGAGACGACCTTATGATCTCATAAATCTTTCAACAGCCTTACTCGCGGCTCTTCACATAAAAATGCCGCCCAATATCCGCGGTGTCTTCATTCATGGAACCAATGCGTCTGTCTTCCAAACGAATCAACGACAATTACCGAAGGAAGGGACTGAAACGAATGAAGTGAATGATAGCTTCCCTTCAAGATGTGTAATTTAGTTATTCCTTTTCGTGTACTAGTTGATGGACGATGTTAGGATGCGTTTTTTAGACGGGACGAGGAGAAACTGACGTCTTCATCTTGTCCTGTTGTCTTCCCTTTCCTACCACACCTTAGTAGCTTCTGGTAATGGCATTTAGCTTAATGAGGAATTTCCCGGAACATTTCAGTACTTACGGCTTTAACAAGGAAGGCCTCTCCCAATATTTCCGAGTAGACTTATGATTTTTTCTCAATTGAAAAGTCCCAGGAAACCATTTTGACTGTAAAGATCAGCTAGATCAAGTTGGGTCGGTGTGCATCATTTACAATTTTTTGGAGCATTCCAAGGGCCTTTTACAGGACAGCTGGGACATTTGGGATCTGAATATACAACTTTTGAGCAATTAAATTAAACACTATGTGTATGGAAACTCCTGCTGGGTATACCCGTACCCCTGAAAATCCAAACAGAACCGGATGAAAATTCGGACAGCCAAACCAAATTCGTTACAGAGTTCTCAAAACGTTAAATGCAAGTAAAAATAAATTTTACTTCAATGAGCACTTTGTTCTTTCACTTCAAAAATTTCATTAGTTGAGTCCGTTTTGGCTATTTTTGTTCCTGAGGGAACTTGAAAATAAATTTTGGTGGAAATAGCATCGCTATTTATATTTTGATGGCCTCGTTCAATCAATAGCATACGTAAATAAGAGTCGGAGTAACGCACTTGCTATCTCAACTGAGATTCCTCCGTTATAAGGCTTGAATCAGTGGTGGCATTTGCAACATTTTTATTCCAATACTACAAAAACAACTCTCAGAAAGTTCCCATTAATTTCATTCTAAGCCGATATAAATTTCAAAAAACCCATTTCATGCAAATAGGCTGTTTTATATTCCGTCAAAAGAGTTATTATGCATGCTTTACTTCCTGGCGTGGGGATCGACCCTCCTGGAAGGTTTAATCTTACCACCCTTTTAGGTGTGAGCAGAAGGTTGGACGGAATTTAATCGTGCGGCTTTAATTGAAACTATGTAGATTTTGTTGAGGAAACATCGCACGGGAAGGGTGGTGGTGTGGAATCTTCGATCATATTACAATGGTATTTTCATGTGACGTAAGGGTAAAGAAAGTGTTTTGTTAACTGATCGTAACTTGAATTTTTGCGTTTGTTTCAGGAGGAATGAAGTGATGTAAGGTTATGCTGTCCTACATGGTGCCCTCCACGGGCGTGGAGGAGAAACCACCACCTGTACCAAAAGGACACCTCCAATTGGAACTGCAGGAACAACCACCGGCACCTTTGACGAACGGCCATGCGCCTAAACGAATAATCAAAACTCAAAGCAAAACCTCGACGATATCCGCTGAGAGCAGCGCCTCAAGCATCAGTTCCGTTCTCAGCGAAGTGCCCGGCACTCACTCCGGCACTCCGAGCCAAGATCGGCCCAAGCATAATAAAGTTATTTCCAATGGCCAGCCCAAGCATCCTACTCTCAAAAGGTGAGTCTACATGATCGTATTTTACTCCTCGAACCGATCTCATTCGATATCATTATTCAACAATGTCTGTTGCTCATCATCGCATTAGTCATTTGTTGCCTAATCGCTATTTCATACTTTACATTGCCACCGAAACCGTAAATCATTTTTAGAGTAAGGAAGGGTCTCGAAGGACACCTTGTATGAGAAAACCGCCATCAATATGATAAACAAACACAGTGGGAGTAAAATGATAAATCGGTGCTCTGCTCACACTGACCGCGATTGTTCGTACGCTCCACAACCGTGAGCTTTCTATTTATTTTAACCGCTTTCACATAGCTCTCTACCGAAATCCTGATTTAAATAAATCAAATACAAACAAATACGAGTAATATTCGTGTTTTTAGATTTTTTTTCTCTTCGGTTTACTGCGTTGTAACGATCTATGATGCCTTGCGTATGAAGCAAGTGTAATCATGACCCGGCTCTGACCAATGACGAGACTTCAATATGTTAGTCTACGTAACTCACCATGCGCTTACACGTCAAACAAGCTCAAGATAAGCACTCGAGAATTAATCGTCTTCTCGGCCTAGCGTGAACCTTATCTGACCCAGAACTACAAGCTGAACAAGGCCTTCCAAGATACATTGTGGATGGGATCAATAGCGTTGGTACCTTGTCTAACATTCGAGGAAACCTCCATGCTGCATTGATTTTATAAATATGCATATTCTCACCCCGAAGAAAATGTTTCTAGTTGATACAAGATATGACGCGGCCGGATAATGGAATATGGCGAAAGGGAACACCTAGGGACAAGATTGATCGGCCACTGTTGTCGTGAAGGGATGATGAGTGAGGGAGCTCGAAATCGAGGAAGTGCTTTCTGGGGAAATTGATGTAATAAATTATGTGGACGACATTACACGAGTCACGCTGAGATAACGGGAGAGGAGGGAATGGAGCCACCACATTTGCAACGTTTAGCGTTTTCGGGGTGCACTACATGATAAATTATCTTGAATTATTCACTTTTATTAATCAGTCGGGAATGATCTTATTCGATTTTTTAGGTTCAGCATTCATGGAATGCTGGCTTCGACCGCTGAAATGACGTACTAATTAAATTTTTTTTTTAATGATGTCTCCAATGCAAACTTGCTGTCTATTGCCAGCTCTGGCAAATTGACATAATCATATTACAAAAGTAATGCCGTCCGGGTTTTTCACCTCTCAAATTACTCATGATCATTCATGAAGATACTGTATTCTCCCCATTTTTAGAAAAGAGCTTCATAGGAAAAGAAGATGAAGGGGTGAAAACCTTTCACAGACTTTCAAAAAGTTTCGACGAGTTTGATAAGTTTCTTGCATTCCGTGGCATGTCCAATTGACCGATGTTGAAAGGCAAGTCATAGTTTTCTTTGTAAGGCATACAACCCAAACTAACCTCATCACGGAAGCCTTTTGACGCTGATGGGGCATAACACCTCGGCAGCGGACGTCCGTCTCACTACGGACAGGAACTCTGCCTCAAAGTGAGAAGGGGCCTCGAACGGGAAATGTCATTTCCGAGGAAATGCCGCCAACTAGCGTGAATTCTGAAGAAGGCAAATTGGCCGATTTAGGGCTTTTCAATGAGCTCAATTCATTTTGAGTAGACATCACACGTGTTCTCCGAAGCTCGGAATATCCGAAACGAATCGGTCACACGGGTCAACGTCGTCACTACTGGAATTTGGCTCGCTCCTATACTTCGGGACATTTTACGAGCGATGATTTCTAGAAGAGAAGATGTTTGAGAAAATATTGAACAAGTAATGATGATTATGATAAAAGAAAATTTGCCTAAATTGAGCCACTTGTGAAGTCGATACAACCCAGAAATATACAAGATGATGTGTGATACATGATAGTCCACTCAAATAGAACTCGATGCTACGGAGAAAAGAGGTTTTTCAAATTTTATGCTTATCTTGTAGACAACAAATTTTGTCATTTTGGCTTATTATTCTCTGTATTTTCATGTCATAGGGACTTCGTTTTCGTGCCTATAGACCTTCCAAGTTCATTTAGACTGCAATACATGCTGCTAATGATCCCCATTCTATTTGAGCTCTTCCACTAGCTTGAAGTCTCTCGCGTGACCTGAAAAGGTACTCCTCGTCATTAATATCGCTCTCCCCCCATTTCGGTTTCTAACGTTATCAATCACAGTTCTCAGGTTGCGTGCGTTCACTTACGCCTGGTACTTACCTCAGGAAATAGTTCCCAAGTCCAGGGTATTGCTTGTTCTTCGTATAATCGTGCTTTCAATCTTCTCCATTAGAACGGCCAGTTTCAGTTACTCAGGTCCTGAGCTTTTCCTACATAATATTATAAGGGTATTTATGTATTACTTATTTGTTAGGCGTTGTAGCTGAAACCCCAATGACGAGTCAGAGCCCTCATTGATCACGTGTTAATATCGACTGACAATCCTCAGCTGAGTCCTTAGTTAATTCCAACGACGTTTTGGATAAGTGAGTGGATTGTCTAATCAACTGCCATCCACCCGCTCTTCCTTCCATTTGCGGAAGTTCCGGGATGTTTCAAGACTAGAATGAAGATGAAGGTGAACGCCCCGAACTCTCTTCCGATCACCCTGATTGGCCAATTCAGTCGAACACTTCACTTTATCAGAAGTGCTAGGTCTATTTCGCCAGGTTGCACGTGCAGGACGAATCACAACCTGTTCGAATACTGGTGGGCGTGCTGGGTCGTTCGTGGACCGGGTCAAGGCGAACGGTTCCCGGATGTTTAAAAGGTCATTGATTTTCGGCGGTACCTAGCTTACTTGCGGTTGCATCTGACGTTCTCTTTTTCCAACTAGGTTCTGTATTCATCCGTAACCCTTTGATATTTTTTATTATCCGGTACCTATTCCCATAACCCCCACGTCCAGTGAACCACATATTTCATCGTCGGTCGGACGAAAGAAGAGGGTTAGGAAGAGGGTCCACATCTAAAAAGAAATTAAAAAAATGCTGCGAATTTTTTCACAGGAATTGGTTATTTCTTACACCTGGAGCTCGGGGAAAATTGGAAAATCAGTCCGAGTGGAGTACCCCCGACGCATTTCAATCAGTTCAGCATGTAGTGGAAAAAGGAGCCCACACACCTAGGTAACGAAAGTCTCGAAAACCCACTTCCGAAATAGGTAGACAAATTTAAACCGAACCCCCCTCCACTGGGCTCTATTCGGTCTGGGGCCCATCCAAATGGATTCAGCGTCCAGAATTTAGTAAAAAGTGATACCCCACACGCCTAGATAGCCGAAAAGCTCGAAAATCTATTTGTCCATTGGTCAAAAAACATTTTGACCCTTACCCTCTCTCCCTCCAAATTTACTCCGATCGGGTTGAAAAGTTTCGAAGAATAACTAAAGTTGGAAACGGGTCCCTGACCAAAATTTCAGATTTTTAGAAAATTTTCTCTACCAATAACGGCGTGGACAGCGGACGGACATTTGGGTTTTTCTGATCTAGACATATTGCAACGGAAACTGTCAAATTTTGGGGCGAATCGGAGAGGCTGACCTCTTGCATGAAAACATATGTTGATTATTCAAGGAATAACTAACCAAAAAGTTCTTCTGTTGAACTGACACCATGATTCAGTTATTATTCATTGTATGGTCGGTCGGTTGGGGAGGATGTGCGAGTTAATGGTCTGGCTCTATATTTCAAGTGCAAAAGCAAGTCCTGATAACAGTCATATACACCCGTTCAAGTGAACGGTTACCGGAGCGTGTTCGGAGCTGGTTTTTATGCAAGTGTTCAATCAGTGACTGTACTCTTGATGATTAGACCCCCAGGACATAGGAAACCGTTCATTTCACTAATTGAGCATTTCGTACAGGAAATGACTGTTTTCGAATTCCCTTTTTAATTTGTCAGGAGGGAATTGGCTACCTCTACTTTCAGCCCTAAACTAATTAGTTCACGCTTGCTATCAACTTGTGCGTTCGTCGCCATCTTGCGTTGGAAGGAAATTCATTCCAACTTCGTTACGTAGTCAGGCCTCGCTGAGTAATGAAAGTTGAGTAGGTACCTCACATTCTCAACCAAGGTATTTGACGATTTTGCTTGATGAGTGTCTTAATTCGATTGATATGAGTTATGAAAAAGTACTGCATGTTCTGCATCCAATATCCGCACACCGCAATTTAATTAGACAGTTCTGTGGTGTGATGCAGATTAGCTTGCAGTAAAGAAGCCATGCCAATGCGTAGACGAATCCCCTCTCCCTGAATTTTATAAACTGTTGTTTTATTACCAATAAATCAGGTCAATATTATAACACGTTTCCAGGAGACCGCTATATTTGTCCGCTATATGGGTTTATTCCTATGAAGAAAAAAAAAACATGTACATGATTTTGAGCACTGACAGTGCTGACTGAGGGTTGGATTGGCTCCTACAAGCAAAAAGTAAGCGCTGGGTGGTTTTCATCCGATGATGCCTTTCTCCTTAGTCACCCGTGAATTCCAAACTTTGTGTTAGAGAACCCGATCAATGCTGGTCTAAATCTCTGAAACTGGTGCATTCTAGAATCGATTTCACCGAATCTAAATAATATGTTAAAAGACGATCAACGTACATTGAGCCAACCCAGCAGAACAGTCTTCCTTAAGTGAATCCGCCTAATATGTAAATCATTCGAGCGTTTCCGTTTCCTACAATAATTGGTCGATCGACTTAATCCATTTAATTTCACGGTTAGACGATTTTCGCACAGGCGCCACCCTTTGAATCGCGTGACTTCGTCGTTTCAGCTTGATAAGACGTGAGAGAAAATTTGTGGGGCCTCTCGCAATATACAACGCATTCTGTAGGGCGTTCGTCTAGTCGCGTGTCAGTGTCAACTATATCGGCCGAACGGTGCGACGTCAACCTTCTAGACGCTCATGAATCGACGAGCGCCCAGATAGAGAACGGAACCCTCTCATTCTCTTTCATCTAATCGCCCTGGGAGTGTGTCAAACGTCGCTTTGATCAGTTGCAGCAAGAATAAAATTTACATTTTCTCCTTACGTCCGATTTTGTTCGGTATGGTTTGTAAATATTGAGGGTTCTGCATAAAAAAAGATATTTTCATTACTCGGCAAATTAACGTATAAATACGCTAAACGTTCCAGATTGAAACACTAAAATATTATTCATTGAAATAGGCATACAGGAGATTGATTAGAGTGAGAACAGGAAACTTCAACACGAGGAATTGAAGAAGGATAATGATTTAAGCATTCTCGTGTGGCATGTCCGTGGAGTTCAAAACCAGAAAACTGGGCTTCAATGAATTGAAGATTGAACCTTTCCTTTTGAAGCAACCTGAAACAACCTCGTAAAATGCGGAAATCGATAGTCATATTGACTGAGTGGAAAAGTAAAGCGATTAGTGACTTGTATATTTGGACGACTCACGTACACCGAAATAAATACGTTGCCCGAAAAGTCCATTCAGAGGGCGTTGACTTGCCGATTGAGATTTTCTCGAATTTCTTTCCTCAAATTGGTTCAGGCATCCGATCTTTGTAAACACGTAACTTCGTCTGAGTTCTCCTGGATCTTGTCAAGAAGAATTAGTAGGAACTTTCCTAACTTTTAAGATGTTCAACTAAGAGATGTCCGCAGTCTTCTGCTGATGAATAATGAATAGAGTAGGAGAACTGTGGAAGTTGGCTCATTCAATTTGAATGGGATGTCTTCGAACTGTTGTGTGAGAGGGGAGGGGGAAATATAACCAGTCTAGAACTGCTCTTCTCCATTTACGGGAGTATTCTCTCACTGATCATAGGAACTTTTCATTAAGTAGCTGATTCTCGGAAATAGCAAATCCAGAAACTGAAAACAACACATCATTTTTACCCATTCTGGTTTGTTATACTCTAACTAGATGAGATAACTAAGAATATTCATGTCAGAGGTCAATTTTCTCCAATTTTGATATTTTATTATCATCGTATCTTCTTTACTTCGAATCAAGTGGTGACATCGTTTTTCGAATAGCCCAAGCGTTTTAAGTAACATGAAAAATGCCTAATCTACAGTATAATACGCTTATGTTGAAATTCGACCATTCTCAAATCTCTACCAGAAACTAACGGTAAACTAATCCCAAATTAGCAATTTTGGTTCCAAAATGGGTATCTATCTACCATGTGTACCCATGAGTACCTCTTCCGGTGGCTACTATCGTTCCGAAACCCGTCTCATTGGATTCAGCTTCCTAAATTTATTCGAAAAGTCCCAACACGCCTAGATCGCCGGAAATCCATTTTTCAAAAGACACATTTGAGGACCAGCTAGAGCCAACAATAACAATAAAAGAAAACAGCAAAATAACAATAACCAACCAAAACTAACGTCAAGCTACTCCCAAATTAGCAATTCGTTTTTCTGTTGCTATTTCGAGTGTGTGAGAGATTAGAAAATTTCGGTTATATTAATACTCGAAGAAAGGATATAGCGTCTAAAAATTTTTTTTAATCATCTACGACGCTAGGATTTTACGGTTCTTATCAATTTTATCAGAAATCACTTTCGCGTGCAAGCGGCAAAAAAGTAGTAACGACATGGCTGTATGTATGCTTGTGTGGTTGGATTTACTTCCTTTTGAAGTAATTGAACTACGGCCAGAATCTGTAAATTGGGTTGTATTATGCTGCGATGCCCATGAACTTTTGGATTGTTTGCATATATTATCATTGGGATATTCATTTTATGTTTTTAAACGCTAATTTCGAACTCTGCTAAGAGCTCGGTGATAGGTGAAGCACCATGCGTACGTTTTTGAAAATGCTAACAAATCAAAAAGACGAAACGCGTTACAAGCTGAAATTACAGGAATCATCACGAATTTGTGTCGTCGCCTTCAACAATGTTTTTTCTCTCGGTCGAGTGATTCTCAAGAAAACAAGGAAGTTACCGTGCCGGTTGAGACGGCGCTTGGTGGAGTCTTCTTGACCAGTAACTCAGGGTGATTTGGCTTCGGGCCAGAGCTTTCGCCTGGGTACGTCCCACTGAAGCCAAATCACTGGAATGCTTTCCAACTTGAGGACTCAAGTTAGAGAGAACGGCCTATTGTAAACACGGTATTACTTCCATGCGATGTGGGTCTTCGAGGTCGGCGATCTACCTTATTTCGTCTCAGAATAGGAACTATTTATTACAGTAGGCACAATACTTAATTGGTTTTAGCTTTTATTTTCAATGTAAAAATCACTCGAAACCCAGTAACACTCTTGGTTTGTAAATATCCCTACTGTACCATAATTTTTCTGGAACAAGGTGACAATGAGATGTGGCAAACTAACAGATTGTGGTCTTAATTCCTTCCAATCAATGGTTTTTGATAGAAAAATTGACGTCGGATCCCAAAAGCATTCGAGGGATGAGTTGAAAAAGTACCTATATCACAGAGGAACAGGAATGACCCACGTGTAGTAAGATGAGTGCCCATTTGCTTGGTGATAATTGATAGAGACATTTAGACTGCGCTCTAGCGGCTTTCAGTTGGACGCTACAGTTTGGCTCACAAGTGACCGTTCCAGGAGTTAAGAATGTTGAGCCACGCAATGCTGGGAACACAACAACGCAAGAGCAGCCAATCTAACTACATTTGCTGTTACATAGCTCTTGGTTGAAGAAACTTCACCAAGCCTCAGAACGCATGCCTGCCTTTGGGATAATCGCCTCTTGCAGGAGAGGTAATTGTGTGGTCATTGGAGAAGGATTTTTGAGATTTTCAGCGACCTAGGAATGATTTTCCCCGGGTGAGGTCCACTTTTTTACTTAATTTTGGACGCTGCATCCAGTATGATGGGTCCCAGACTGCTTAGCGCCCACTGGAGGGGAGTATGTTAAAATTGGTACCTTCCTACATATTTTGAGGGTAGGTTTTCGAGATTTTTGGGTACCTAGGCGTATCATTTTCCACTAAATATTGGGTGCTGAATCAATTAGAATGAATCAGGAACACTCCACACCATCTGTTTTCCCTATTTCCTGGAGGAATAGCAAACCCCTATGAACGAATTTGCAGCGTTTTTCATTCTAAAAGGGATGGCCAAACGATCCGACTCCTCGACGAAAAATCGCTCCTCAATCCAGTGGCATTTTCCTTCCCTGCCGGTTAGCGGGTGGAGCTTACCGATTGCGTACAACAAATACAGACGGTTTGTTCGATAACCTTTCAGAGCGGATTGGTGACTTCAAACACGGAAGAGCTTACCGTGATTTCGTTCGAAAGGCCTCACATGCGCATTTCAAAAGCCTACGGAAAATGAGAATCTAAAATGTGAGAGTCATTTGTGAGCGGGGTCCCAAGCTCAAGCTGTTCCTGGGTTTTTTTTTTTCGGAGTGAAAAGATAAGCCCTGAAATGGCATCATTGCCGTGAGTATCATGGTACGAGAGATATTCCATTCCAATACGACCCCTTCGCGGCAAGAAAGATCACGACAAACGCACCTTGAGGAAGGGGCGATGTTTTGTTATGTTATCGCCTCAACCGCGAACCACCTCTCGAGGTTTTAAACTCTGCTTCTCATTCCTTCCTATACATTCGTTGAATCCTTTCTGTAGCCCCAGGAGGTGAGTTATTGCTGAAGGTGACAGCACTGGAATGTTTAATAAACGCCCCTGGATCTCTGCTAAAAGCCCGAAGTGAAGGGGCTTCATACTTTACACTTATAAAGTAGGTTTATGCTCATCCTCGAAGGAGAGGGATCAGAAAGAGGAAAGCCTTACTTGTGAAATATCTCAGTGTGCCCTAAGTTCCAATACTTGCGCTCTAAACCAAAAATAAAATATGATAAACGCTTTCTTCGCTTCCCTGTTGTCTCGTAGTTATTCTGTTTTCTTTTGGGCCCTAGCGATCAAGTAGAGTTCCGGTTTGTTGGTTACCCTAAATACAACCCTTCATTGATCAAATATTCCCATAAAATACATCCAAGGAAAGATCTGTCTGTCCTACCAAAGATGTTTGGTGTAGTGGGCGAGCGCTTTCAGCGTGAAGACGTCTATTCGAAGCCAACTAATGGTAAGAAGACATAAAATAACAGAGGCCGGTGGTTATGAGTCGAAGGAAGCCAACCAGCAGTTTAAATTCCCTTTATAGAATGACAAGTAGATTAGCCAGATAATTTTAAACCTACGGAATGTTCAACACGCGGGGTCATTCATACGGCCCAAGTAATATTTCTGAGGGCAGTCTGCCAAACCAGTTCATAAACGTTCAAGAAGGGGAACCCGGCTGCGCAATTTGGTTTCGCCGGAAATGAGAAAATCCCAGAGGTGCAGGGCCATCAAATGAAGTCGAGATTGGAGGAGGAAAGTCGAATTGGCAAGGCGACAGCTCGAGCCAACTACGTAGGTGGGTGTTCAAGTGCAACATTCAAGATCAAAACGCTGCAAGTTCTTTCACACGGAATATCATATTCACAATATTCTTGTATATTTTCCCAGCGATAGCTCAATATTGTTTTAGCGCTCTTTCAAAAGACTGTAAAGGATTGGCGACGTTCTCAAGAAATAAACTCAACGCACTTCAATACCCACATGCTGACTTAGAGAAATTCTCGGCTGATTAACTTAGGGCTCAGTGTTCAGGGGAAAGAAGATGAATGTTGAGCTATTTTTAAACAACTCAACCGGTCCATAATCCGCAATACTCCCTTCTCCCTGAAAGAGTGGAACAAACTCCAGGTCTTTCAACTTCCGCATAATATTTCTCAGAGTGGAGAAGGGATATTCTTGAAGTCCTTCCTTGAATTTATTTTACTGCCTCGCATTATGTCTCAAAACAGTATTTTACCGTATAAAGATGAAAGAACCAGCACATTGTGAACGTATTCTTTTTCAGGTATTAGATAAATTTAACCCGAACGATCGCGTCACATAAATCATTTCTAGTCATTTCTGAAGACAAACTACTCGTGACCACGATGTGAACGCATAAAGCTTTCCTTTCGTTCGAAAACGTCTCCCAAACCCCCTATTGGGCCAAGTTGTCGTCATCACTGCTGCCGAGATTAAGGACTTTTTCCAGAATAATTTATAATCTTCACTATAAACCCATCTTGCGAGCTAATGTGCGCCGAATGTGACCATATCAGGAAATGGAATGTGCGTCATACCCATGTCAATCCATTCTATCTTGCCTTGGATTATCGCAAATTACTCTCGGAATTCGGACAGTATGAGGTAGAACAACTGCTCATTCATTTCCTGATCATGACTGACAGCGGCAATCATTTGCACCAGTTAGGACAGTGAGACACATACTCCGCTGACACTCAGTCGACCCACAATTAGACGAATTGGCTTTGCTTTCGTCTACAGATTCCTTCCTGACCTTACAAACTGATCCAAAAGCAACGATTCAAAACATTTAAAATCTATGATCAATCCGAAATAGTGGAAAGTTCTCTCATAGGCACTAGTTCATGTGGGCATCATTTGTGATTTTCTCATTGACGCAGTGGGAGGTGGCGGGTTGTAATGGGCTTAACTTCTATTCCGCACTTTCTCCTAAAACATTTGTATTTTGAAAAAAAAAAAAAAAACTTTTTAAAATATGTGATATTATTCTTTTTTCTGATCAAGCATTAAGACTGGCGACTTCTAAAAGACTCTTTCCTATTCCAGCTAAATCCATAGAATAATGAGCCATTAAATTATAATTTGCAGCATCTTTGTTTAACAATCAAAATTTGAAAAATTTGGTTAGGGCACTTCTAAAACCAGTTTTGATAACCGCAGTTTGGTGGCTTCCAGATTTCCAAGCTTCAATACCCTCGTTTCTGGTTACTTTACGTCCAAGTGCCAACCATCGCAAACAGTTATCACAAACACAAAAATTGTAAAGTACGCAAAGCTATTGTATGAAAAGCCGAAATAGCTAGGCTCACATTCGTAAAACATCGATTATTCTAAACTCTCAGATGAAAATATTTAAATTGGTCGTTGCACATCTGCACGGCGGGTGAGCCTACTGTCACGAGTTCTTTGACGTTGTATTGCCTGCTCAATACGACGTTTTACGAGAGTCTTCTTCCTCGGAACTCCATTTCTTGGTTTACGACGCGTTTAACTCCAGACGAGCTATTTCCCCTGAAGGGAAGCTCGGATAACATTTTCATGTTCCAGTATTTAATTTTACGAGCTAAGATTTATACCTTTCTTGGTCTGGCTTTGGGTTCTTTGCATTAAAACTGCCCCGCTAAATTTGACGTTTCATTTTGTTCCGTTCTCGGTAAACGTTACTAGCTTGGCCGTACTTTTGTAAACGCTTTGTTGCCCAGAAAGGTCAAATTACGATACAAAACAACTGAAATAGTTCACAACTAGTGGTTTCAGGCGTTCGCTCGACGGGGCTCACCGTGGGTGGATGTAACCAACACAATCGGGCTCATCTTATTCGGCAATTTGGCATTTAACTTCATTCGGTTCCATTACAGGCCTGACGTTTATTTCCAATTTAGAAGCACTTTGTTCATTAAAGACGTCGCGAATTGTTTTCTCGGCTTTGTGGGGGACGGAAAAGTATCGCCTGCGTAGTGGTCACGCAAACATACGTCACTTCTCCCTCGTGTAGAACTTCAAGGGATTTTATAGAGAAAACTACCGCTACAGTGAATGAAAATTGAAATAATAGAGCCTTGTGCTTTATATTGAAACAGAACATTTTCTGTAATATCATCACAAATAGTGATTACCCGTTGAAGCGAGCGTTGATGTGAAAAACAAATTTCAAAACCACTCATCAACAAAATCCCCCACACACAGAAGTTGTTGGCCCTACTCTCACTGGCTTCTGACTATTGGAGACCCTGTAGACATTGGCTTACCTAACCTCTCCCACCACCAGCCACAAACAAATACTCAACATGCTTCTGAGGCGTGTTTCCTAGTCCTCCATTCTACTACGGTTTTAGTTTATTTACCCACCTTAAGAATAATGCAAAGCCAATGGTGTATTTGAGTATTTATTATTTTGAACAAAGTTGTGTCTGTATTTGTGCTTTTCACATATTCAGCCCAGGTCGCAAAGTAGAGGCAGGGTGCAAATGGGTTTCTTAGGTTATGTGCTTTGAGATTTTTGGAGACCCATGCAAGTGAAGTACCATTTTTCACTGAATTTTGGACGCTAAATTGATTGAGATGAATCTCACAACGATTAAACGGAGGCAGGGAGTGAAATCGTTAAAATTAAGGTGCTTTTTAAAAACAAAAATGGTTCACTTTTTTTCTTTTTTCTTTTTATAAATAGTTCTTTAGATACATACTTTGAAGATCAAAAAATGATCCATGCACGACCACCAAGATTAATAAACCATTGTGAAGTACCTACTTGGCTTCCTTTTTGATACTGTTTGTATGTTGTGATCATGGTGGCGATGATTTCAAATTGTTTGTGCCATTTCGAAACCCTTTTTTGAGGCTCGTCCCAGCCTGCCAAAAATCCATTGGTACCCTCACAGTTCTAATTTATGTGATTATGTATGTGATTTCAAAGGTAATCGTGAACCCCCGCCCAAACGCCAACCCTCCTATTCCATTAACGCACGTTTACTACACGATCACAATGGTGTAATGAATACAATTAAACCGATATCTGACCCAATTATACAAACTTGAATACAATTCCCTCTTGGTACACTTGGTGACCCCGGTTGAATGGAAAACTGTAAGTGGGTCGGCGCTGCGGAGAAAATGTGAAGGAGTACAACCGCCCCGTGCTAAGGTATCGACCGAGTTGAGGTAGGTCCGGGTCCCGGGCACCGCAGCTCTTCTGTACCCCAAACATTCGTGAGGTCCTCAACCTCTCAGGCACGAGGAGCCCTTATCTTTGAAAGGGTTCTCTAAGGTTGGGCATAAAGACCGAGACCAACATCGACGGTAACGAGAGAGTCAAGATCAGTTTCAGCTTCCTCCGAGGCTTCAAAATCAGTTAACTTCCTCGCCCGGATTTTTTGCAGTTCCGATGATTAGTGGAAATCCTAGTTTACTTTTTCTAATCGAATCAACCATACATAAACTCTACCGGCTCCTTGTCATGTCATCCCTTGGTCCAGATGAGCGAACTGATACTGCAATTCATATTGTCGAAACGAGGAACGTTTAAAACTTTATCAACTTAATAAAGAAAATTCCGCCTTAATCTAAACCTGGGTCAAAATTTCGTTAAAACTTTGAGAGCTTTAGATCATTATTCCACTTTCTATGAGCTTTAAATTGGCCCTACACTAAGGAAATGGCCAAATAAGGGTCTCTAGAAATGTAAATGTCTTCTCACAGACGCTTGATCGATTGAAATGTGTTTTTGACCGATAGCCACAAATGAAGGCCGATTATGAGTGGAAATGGATATTTTAAAATTGATTTCCATGGATGTATTGATCTTTCCCTTGTTTGTTTACTACTCTGAAGACCTCGAGAAACCGCTTCCCCACACGAGCGAGATTCACCTAGAATAATGAACCTTTGTGGAATTGAATACGGCATTAATACCTCTGACACAAAACTGAAATAATTAAAGTATTTTAATTTGGTAGACTTCGCCTTATTCTTATGACAAATTTCAATCCTCCGTGGAGCCAATAGTGTGTGGCACGTGGCGAATTTCTCTTATTGCTCGGAGAGCATTCCGTAATTAAAGGAAGCCTGGCCTTTTCTGCCCGATTGTTGAATAGCCCGGTTAATCCACCGAGCGTTTTCCCCGGATTAATGAGGGGTTTCTATAGCATTACTCTGAATCATCCGACCGAGTCAAGAGATTTCAGCCTTTATCCCGTCAAATTCAAAGAGTCCACATTCTTCACGTTGAGCTCCCAGCTTATAATACAAAAAAAAAAAAAACCAAATTGAAAATAAGGATCTTGAGTTAGACGTTTAAGAGCTCAATTCTCCACATTTACAATCGAATAGAATATTACTTTTACGGAAAGTAATTTAAGTCTATTATAACCCAGTTCAAATCACCAGGACTCACGAGGTTTCCTTCATTTGTACGTATTGCCCAGCTCTATGGTCTTTAATCCCTGACCTGCGACGTAAATGACCGACGTCGTGGATGAAAGCGGGATAACCATCGTGTTAGCGTGCCTCAATCTTGTTTTCGAGAAAAACCGTTCTGAACAAGGCCACCATTACCATATATGGTAAGGTCAAGCGAATGATTGGAGCAGTGTTGCCACGTGCCAAGAGGGTGCTCTGGGAATTTCATATTGATGGAAAGGGGAAAACAATGGATTTTTGTGATAAAAAGCCTTAAAAGAACATTCTGTGATACTTCAATGCAAGGAACAATAGCCGTAATAATTATTGTGTACTGCTGCAGATTTTTCATACAGAACTATCAATCGGAATATTTCCAAACATTCTTAATTCTTGATTTTAATAATAATTGCCCAATACGGGAATAAAAATTATTTTGAATTGACTAGACGGCAGCTCCTTTCACGGCCCATTTATTACAAACTGATTAAATCATTTTATTTTCAAAAATGATTTTTCGAGATTTCGTGGTTTCGGAGACCCAGGTGTCTGAGGTATCATTTTCCAGTTTCCAATTTTAGGTACAGAATTGATTAAGATGGGCCTTGAACTGATTACATGCTCCAAAATTCGGTACCTGATCTAATCTAAAATTATCTCCCACTCCTTTTTATTACGAATATGTTGGCTTTATTCACATGAAATCTGATATCCCTCAGTGTCATGCTTTCCCACTACAATTACTATAAACCATTGTCGAATAATTCGCAGCGTTTGCTAAATAAAAGCTAACTGTATCATCGAAGCTTCTGTGATGTTCATGAATGTCCTACAGAGATTGCTTCGCCTTTCTCACTTGTGGGGTAGTTTGAACGCTCAACGATCTCGCTCACTCTTCCACATGGGAATTCAATTGTTTATATTGAATCTAATTATTCCAAGTTACCACGTTTAACATGACTCATTTTAGCCATGACCTAATACCAAACCGTTCGCGGGGGGTGACGCGGAGAACGCCGGAAGTGACGCGGGAAGGACGCCGGAGTGACGCGGAAGGGAACGCGAAGGGTCGCGGAGTGTCACACAGGTTTATAAGACAAGAGAAAATCCGTACTACTTCTTGTAGTATGTTCCCAAATACCGTACTACTCTTGTAGGATGTGAGTCTCAAAAATCGTACTCTTATTGTAGGTAGTAGTGAGTCATTAGTAACATCGTATAGTACATTCGTAATAGACATTCCGATTGCGAGACTAAAACATGGGTCCATTTTATGATTTTGCCTAGGCTTAAGCGGAAGCAGACGGGGTCAGGGGGCTTGATGGCGGGCCCGAGGCCGAGTTTTTTCTGCCTCTCGCTGAGCGGCATAAGCTTCTGCCTGAGAAATGGCTGACATGTTGGCGAGGGATGATTATGTATAAAAATTTGGTGCAAATCGGAGAGGTTGACCTTCTACATGAAATAACCAACCAAAACGAGGCTCATATGGAAGTGAACTGTAAATGTCCTGATGTTCGCTACATGTGTCATGCAATTTCAACCTTCCGCCTATTAGCCGTATACCAGTAAGAAAAGTGGACCATCCGTACGGCCCGAAATTTTCCAGAAGATTATAAGGAGGCAGGAAGTTGGAAATCCTGTGGTTAGTGCAAGGTGGTAACAACATTGATATGAACACTTGTACGTTAGAATTCGAACATGCTTATCTAATCCTGGCAATTGAACTGGCCAACCGGAGGCGTTTTCATGCTTAAGGATTGAAAGCACTGTGGTCCAACTGCAACATATACATTTGTGAAACAAATATATTTCACCTACGAGTAGGAATTCTCTGGAGTTTACCACGGCCTCCTGCGACCTGGCGAAGAGGCGGTCAACTGTCTGGTGAGCGCTGGCGCCGCTAGATGAAGGTCGAGCGCTAGTGTTGACGCTTCCTTCCGCTCATCCTTTAAATCTTGGCTCTCGGACTTCGAGCTCATTATTTGACTCCGCACCGAATTTGTGTCGCCTCTCGAAAAGAGATTTTCTACATGAAACTCCCTACGCACGGGGTGATTAGTTCTTATGTTGTGATCACTTATTGATTCGCCAATCATACACACGATTCATATTAACTAATTATTATTAAGTCCGTGTCCTGATATTATGGGCAACTTCATTCTCTGATCAGGAATATCAACATGTTATAAATCACAGTATTCAAATACAATTATTGTAAATTTTTTAAAAACATACCAACCTGAAAACAAAAGTTTCTACCTTCGATTGTGGTCTGACGGGTCCGAAAAAACTGTACAAGTTCTCTTTGACGAGTTGGGCCTGAATTTTCAGCCAGATTTTCATATTTCCCCATCCAGGAGGGGAAGATCCGATCCGAGAACGTTGTATTTTGTGGAATTATTTTCGGCGCTCTTTACACCACCATGGAGTTTGTCGCAATTCAGAAAAGGGAGGGTTAATCCCCCACTGTCACTGACTTACGAAGAAGCTACTATGAAAAAAGAGTTATTACTTCAGCTCATTGTGGGCCCCTCAAGGACGAAGTTGGGGGAACAAGGAAGATCAATCGTGCAGATGAGAACGTGGTAGCCAGGTACCTCATTAGCAGGAAGCCATGACAAGCAAACCGTGATGTTGGCTTCTAATGTAAACCACCTGCTCTAGAACGGGGTCCCCTCAGATACCGGCCTACGCGCTTGTAAATCACTCATTACCAACCCCATGCTGAGCGTGCTCTCACTAATTGAAGTGCACGTGTTTAGCATAGAGGGGAAGAGAATGACGATGATTTTGAAGAAGGTGTAGGCAACTTCACGAGGCGTGGCGCCATAAAAGTTACTGCTGACTGCTGCATGAGTGTTGCGTTGTTCACAGAATAGCTCATTTCGAGGCTGAGATTACGCCTACAGTACGACCAGTACCAAGGACCAGTTTGGTTTACTATGTACCTGATTAAAGCCCTGACTTTAGCAGACCAACGAGCCAAATCATAAAAGCGAGAAAGGTGACAGAGTTGTTCACAAGAGTGACAGAACGATGAACCTCTCCTGGTACTCCTGGTAGCGGAACAAGATGCCCACCCAACCAAAACCTTTGCTCATGATGCCGATCATCCCCATTTCTAAAGCCGTCAACGAACAATCAAATGAAATACAGCAGTCATCGCCTTGAAGAAATTGCATTAGCTCCCAAGTAAAGATCGCGTAGACGCACAACTTTCCACCTACAATCTGTCCACCACCGCCTCTCTATCTCACCAAAGTCAACGAATCCACCTATCGGTACATAGATTATGAGCTTTTATGCTGCTTGTTACTCCTGAAGAAGGGGCGGAGGATTAGCTCATGAATTTCCCCATTGTTTACAAGAAAGCATTATCCAGGAAGAGAGCACCCCTTTCGAAGCCTCTGTTTCGAACATAACCAATTTCATTCCATACCCCTACTAGTGATTCCCCAGCTATGGTGTCAATATTTCCCGAGGGAAATTACGGACTGCAAACTGCGAAGCAGAGCATCTTTGGAAGACAATTAATTCACCTACTCCACTCGGTAAGAAGGAGCTGGCCATTTTCCCTTGTATGATTTTT
This sequence comes from Cyrtorhinus lividipennis, assembly GCA_019603395.1. Lineage (NCBI taxonomy): Eukaryota > Metazoa > Arthropoda > Insecta > Hemiptera > Miridae > Cyrtorhinus > Cyrtorhinus lividipennis. The sequence goes on from CM033999.1 coordinate 29,166,432, forward strand.
CCCTACGATTTTCGGTCTCCCTTGAAGTCTTCAGATGATTTTTAAAGAGTTTCAATGAAGAAAATAGATGGTACATTTTGCCGAATCATAAAAGCCACAATCGCTCGAGTAAAAAATGTCTATAATTAGAGAAAGTGGAAATGTGGACATATTTTCGTTCATACACTACCATCCATACAATCGGGCTGATAATGGCTTCGGCACTACATTTAGGACACAAATGAAGTCTACATTCAGTATTTTGGCTTTCCTCGAGATTTACACCGTTCCTTCGATATGGCGCAAACACGAATTTTAAGACCTCACACTTTGGAGGTAAAATTATGGGGTAGAGGGGGGGGGGGGGGTTTGTCATCTCTTTTATTATGAAAAAAATACAGGGTGGAGGTATCATTGCAAAAAGAATACTACTCCGACAGTTATAAAAACTTAGCGGGATTGAATTGTAAATGAAAAGAATGGCTGTAACAGTAAGCACAAATCACCTTATTCGTCCTAAGACCGCAGAAAAAATTCAACTCGTAATTGTGTTAGAGGTTTAATCGAATTCCTCTCTTGAACAGATAATTTTCCGGCGGAGTTTATGAACTGCGGCTCCCACTTTTCGAAGGAGATTGCTCCAGCTGCCATTAAAACATGGAACATCTCCCTCTTCAATAAATTACCCATCGCCCTCTACAAAACTTGCCCGAGTGCACTGAAATATCGATTCGCTCGAAGTATCCGCCAAGTCACTTCCTGTTTTTCCTACCGTCCCCACAATCGCTACACCAACTTGGCAGGTTGTTCTAGAACGTGCTCCGAACCCTAAAACTCCCTTAATGTTTCCCATATTTCTTATTTCAGACTCCTTTAGGTTATGAAAAAGGCCGTGAACGTTGCTTTCACATCGTTGCTCTGCGTTGCATGTGGTTGTTTTAAAGGTTTAGATAAAAGAGGTTTGAGATACTTGGCCCCAAAATCACACTGATAGGTACGCACCGCACAAAGTTGCAGTACGTACGAGTAAATCAGGGTTCACCCTTCATTGAATGGCTTCAAAATTTTGTTAAACAGGCCGTTAATTGATTGTTATCAGAACAACGACGTCACTATCTGAGAGATGGAGGAGTTCAAATCTAAAGGAAAATGGAGTCCAAATTCAGTTGCCAACATTTTGTAAAAAATGGTATCCCACACACATTTACACCTAGGCCATCAAAACCTTGAAACCCTAGAATGAATGAATTTTCCTGTGTTAGGCCCATACCTCCTCTCTCACCCTCGTTCGTATTGGGGTCTGCAACCAACACATGAGATGCTTTTTGATCAATCAGGACGCCAACAACCGGACATAGGTGAACCTCGTTTGGGTGGAAAATGTGTAATTCAGGTCTGCAATTTGGCAAACTAATGAAAATGTGAAAGAATATTAATTATAATAATGAGTGAAGTGTCCTGAAATGAAAAGAAATTGCCCTACAACCATTCAGCATGTATCCAAAATTTTCTTCTCATCCGCTTGACCATCTCAACTACGGAAGGAAAGATAGGTATGGAAATTTATCTAACAAAACAAGGAGAATATTTTAGAGTCAATAAACATAACTCAAATACAATACGAGATGTATACACAAGCTGCCTTTGGTCCAAACAGGAGTAGGTATATAAATTAATGCCCACTGACAGAATAGTAAATCATAGGGCAAAACGCTTTTCGAAAGCCATGAAAATAATGGTCGTTTGGACCAGGTGTTGGTCGAGAAAGTGAGATATCACGGTGGAGTTGTTGGCACCATCTGTTTGCTCGAGTTGCTTTAGTTACCTTCCGGTTTCAGGATTTATGGACCAGCGAATAAGGTCACTTCACGTCTAGTCCGTGAACTCCGCCTACGAGTGGGATCAACGTGAGATACGATTGTCAGGAAACACAATGAACCAGACCGATTCCGTTATTGTTCCATTCAGTTAAATGAGCTCTCGCCGGTTTATCACTGATGTAAACAACGACGGTTTAGGTGTAGCAACCCAGAAGCCAGCTAACACTTAATCGTTGACGTTGTTCTAGTTTTTGGTTTTATCAACCCAGCTTTAACCACTTGGCAATCCATCTTAGTATATTAACAATATCCACGTGCATAAATGAATAAGTCAATAATAGGGAAATAAGTAACTTAGTTAGAGCATCCGTCTTACCTGACATTTTTGCTGCAGCCATTATATCTCGCGAATACCTATCAAGTTTATTAACCAAACTTTACAAATAAACTGAAAAACACACTGCTGGTCGTGGCACACGAGTTTTCCAATGTTTCTGAAAATTTCGAAAAACTAGGAACACCCAGTTTTTAGCACAATTAGGAAGCAAATCATATTTTTTTACGTACCATTCGAGATAACTAATAAACTTGATATTCATGACAAGTTCAATGGCAATGACTAAAATAAGAAAATTAGAAGGGCACGTTAGGCCAGAGATTCGAGTATGAAGAGCTCATTATTACAACTAAACCTGCAAAATCTCTGATGATTTGATTGCAATTGAATTACAATTATTGTAAAAATCATTGCTGTTGCATAAAAATGGGAATAAATTGACGTTTGAGCGTACGCAGAGCGTATTGCTCGTTTCACACTTATAGATATCACCTTATCTACATCATCCCTAACAATCAGATCGAAATCCGTCCAAAATGCACGGAGTTATGTGAAGCTGTGTGCGTTTATTTAAACGATTGACGTTGAAAAAGGCTCAAAATATCGAGCAATTACTTTACCAATTTTGAGCAGTAAATCTGCTGTGGTGAATAGACCGACATTATAGTGACGACGAATTTTCACCTTTGTTTTTGCCGTATTTTCAACTCGTAAATTTTTCTGATTTCAGGGTGTCTTTTGGAAGCTCGAAGGGTTCGATGGTTGAAACGTTGATATACGAAAGTCCTCTACAAGAGGAGCCCGAACTAAGCCCGTCCGCCGACCAAGGCTCTGTCGACAGCGCCCAAGGGTAAGTTGGTTGCTTTATCATCAGAAAATAATAGTACCCTTTGATAAATTCATTTAGGTACCTCTTAAGTCCCCTTCTCGAACCTTCCAGGAAGATCTATAATAGCATCTCATTTTACTAACAACACGGGATGCTTGCCAAGAATGCGGATGTTATTTACACCCTCAGACGCAACATTCCTCCTGGAATATTCGCTATTTATAGACTTTTTAGTAACTCCAGACGTTGAGGTTATTCATCTTACTTCGGTTCACCCTCAATAAACTGCATGGTGTTTTATTTATTTATTTTTCTTGAGCATTGTGTGGTCTACAATCGCCTATGAGATGTGTTCAGTACTCGCCTCGTTCCCATACGCTACTGAATCAAGTTGAAATTCGCTTTACGTCAAGATTCCCTGATGGATGGAAAAAGTTCGATCCGACTAATTACTTTCCTTCGTAAACCACTTTTGAACCTCGTCAGTGCTTGACATTTTTGTGCAGATCGGTGTGATTGATGAGAACATGTCCTCACGTGGGTGCTTTTCAAGCTCGCTCGAATTTTATGGCTCTCTCAAACCGCTGCGTGGGAGGAACAAATAACCCGATGATCTCACTAATGAGTCTCCGGGGGAGTGCTACATACCCGCAGGAGTATAAAAGTTCCAGAACCACATACAATTTGATGTATTCACTACAGGTAGTGTAAGCGGTTTAAACCATGACAAAATATTGAATGCTGTTGATTTAATTTGTCGCAATACGCCAACAAAAGGCGAATAACGTCTTATACTTAACACAAGTCCTCAAAGATATTCCTCTTAACAATCACAGCTATTGTGGTCCAACAAGACCACAGCCCGTCTAAACTGTAGAAAGCTGTGGGTATTCAATGACCTCGTGTGGTGGCGGTGGCAGCGTTCAGGCTAACTGAATTATTAGGCATAATTTACATTAAATTATGTCCTTGGAAGTCATAAACTCTCCCAAAAAGTAGTTGCTCAAAATTTAAGCTTAGAAAAACCTCTACGGCAATGGGTTTTAATGTTTGCGTGGCTCAAACTTGATATTGACATTCATTGGGAATATCTGAAATTCACTCGTGTTGATCAGGAATGAGATTCGTTTTGATCTTGATCCAATTAATTTACACTTAGTTTATGTGTAGTGGGGTAGGTCGAGACTTGAATCAGTGCAACACTTAATTGCTCGTAGGAAGACAGATTTCAGAAGTTGCCTGTAACATTGCCTGGGACGTAGCCTTGTCATTCTTGAGATTGGGAATAAAATAGTTCTTCCAAAAAAGTATCTTCATTAGTTAATGCAGGTAGGTAAGTTATCTGCACTAAGATGAGCATGAAAATTAAATAAAAAATAATAATAAAAAAGTATTCTGAGGTTGAGCGTTTTAGGCTTGGTTTTCATGTCCTCCAAATCCGCACACGACGATAAAGCACAATTTTTCTTGTAAAATCCGCCTAATCTGACCTAAAACCTATACCTGAAGACTGGTCGCCGTAAAACGAGTTTGCACACGCGGGGGAGTGTCGCCTCGATGACGTAATCCAGTAGGCCCCAGTTCCAGACGTTCAGGGCATCCCTCCTCATTTCACGTCAACTCATGCGTTGTTTACCTCGTTCGTCTACCATAGGAGGTGCCAGAGCGTGTTTTGTTTTCGGATTTATTTTTTCAGGCCTTATCGGACAAAAGCGTCCTATGTATTCGAGGTATCGCCCTCAGTTGACGGTAAAACGTGGTACAAGATCAGTTCGTTCAAGTTCTTGTTCCCTGATTGTTGTCGTTGTTGTTAAGAATCACTCGTACTTTTCCGAGGATTTTTTGATCGTGAACTTGTAGAAATATTTCTCTACGGACGATGGGAGTTGCATCTATACAGTAAGTACGATACTTTCTCTTCTTAAAAAATCCTGTAATTCCTTGTAGCAAAAAAAAAAAAAAAAAAAAATTGTGCGTTTTTGTAAAAATTCAAGTCGTGTCATTTGCCGTCATGCGGAATTCTTCAGTTCCTTGTCAGATGTTCTCGTTCTTGACATACCCTCACGCCATGACTGACCAGTATAAAATTCTAATTAGGGTGAGGCGAGACATCTTTTAGACATTCCTTCTTCATTCCTTTTAGAGAAAAGTGTGATTTGATCTGAAAAAATTTTATTTAGAGACTAGGCGCTTGAAGATTATTTTCTAATTTTGGATGCTGCATCGATTGACAAGGTAGCCTGGTGCAGCAAGCGTTGCACTGTACCAAAGCCCCATAACCCCCCCCCCCTCCTCCTCCTCCTCCTCCCACTGCATTGCGTTTCCCACCGTTTTCTTGCGGTATTGCGTTTTCAGTATGACTGAAGTTGAACGCATTCACGAACGCTGTTTTGGCTGACCATTTCAACGTCAACAATCGGAGCATTACTACTTGTACATTGATAGGACATAGGTGCCGTCTTAGACATGACGACGATAGAGGTGAGAAAAATCAACCATAGTACACAGAATGCACACGACAGTCAAATGTGGAGCAATACTTATCGAAAGAGGGGTTGTGTTCGCCAGAGACTATATACGTGTCTTGGTCTTCTAATGAACAAAGACGCTGCTGCGTGGCTGATCCCGTAACTAGGCTTTCTACTATTTGCCTGAGTCCAGAAAATTCAAAATCAAAGTGGTTTCGACGGTAGAACCATTGCAATAGGAAGCCGGAGCACCCGTCAGGCGTCATCAAAACTTTGTTTTCATCAAGGCATACATTTTGGGCAAAATCACACTGATAAGAATAAATAAATACTTTTTTTTAAATTAGTTTACCTACATCTCAACATTGTCATCAGTCTTCGGGGGTTGAGTCAGTTGCATAATAAATGTCCCTTTGAGCCATTCGTAAGTCCAAGCTTCTATATTTCTTCCTGAGACTGATTCGGGCTGACAGCTCTGACTCAGAAGAGGCTCCTTGTCTTCATAAACCGCTTATGGGATACCTGCTTCCCAAGTTCGTTCATTTACATCCCAAGTCACCGAACCAAGGTGTCATTTGGGCTAGCGTGAAAGGTCCTGAGTTACTGGGTATAGTTTCTGACTCCCTTAGAAGTTAACTTTTAGACCACCACCTTATTCGTCTAATGGGCAGACTGTGATGTCATATGCCTTCTCCCTGAATCGACCCACTCAAGAGAGCTTCGTCTTCATCCCCTAACTGACTTTAACTTCCACTATTAAAGTTTGATTTGGTTTCCCAGAGTTAGCCTCTCGTGTCAAAATTTGCTCGAACTTCATAATGAAGCGAATATTCCGCTTCTCTGGCACCTCATCCGGTGCCTCCTGCTGCCACTGCGCCTCAATTAAATATACCTACTTTAATCATATTCAATTTGCTTCTCCTTCCTCACCGAATTCTAGTAAGGCCCGCTATTTGTATCGAAATATAAAATCATCAATAAACTCGTACCAAACGCCTTGAAAATTGAATTGCCAAACGCTTGAGAATCAAACCGATTGCAGCCAATTATCTGCTCGTACCTCAAAGATAATCATGCGTGATTACAAGGTTGGAAATCTCGTCGTAGCACTGTTATTACCGATGCAAATGTTCCAAAATCGACAAGGACCCGTGGGTTGTTCGCCAAAAAAAACACTTTTGGTCTTCCTCCCTTCTCCCGGCCTAGTTAAGAACGTGTTTACAGATTTTTTTAATCTTCTCAAATTACCTTAGAACATTATTCTCTACCATCCACGGTTTACGCCGCTGTTTTCAAACTTGAGGGGAAAAATTATCTTAGAAAATCACCTCTCGACCCGCATTTGCATCTGCGATTCGTTTTTAGATACTTGCGTCATCGCGACCTCAACTTCTTTCGAAAGTGTTGAGCTCGGCTGATATGACGCGAGCTTTTAAAATAGTTGGACGGTCAGAGAAGCTCCCAATCGAGGTGGCCTTCACTGCAAGCTACGGAAAAACATGTCCATCGTGTTTCGAACTTGTTTGGGAGTAAATGGTTGTCTTTTATTGGGGTTGATGAACAGTTGACGGGTGGCTTTTTGAATCTCAGGACCTCAAATTCAGATTTAGGATTCTCATGCGAATGTTTTGTAGAGCTGCACTCTTTTGGGGACCAGCAGGACATTCTTGCCCTTTATATACGTACGTATGCCCTTCTTAGCGAAGTATTTTCACGTTGGTAACAAAAAACAGTAAACAAATTGTTGTGATTTATCGGATAGTTGGCGAGTAAATTGAGATTCAGCGAGGGAATTCATTTTCATCCCATTTTCATCTATCAAGTGGCTGGTCGAATCCTTCAGCGCTTGGAAAACAATTATTTCAATGAAAGCCCAAAACAATGCAAACCGTAGATCACAGGCGAGGCCTCGAGGTTAAATCGGTCGTAAAACCATTTTGTAAGAAGTCTGTTAACTAAAGGAAAACTTACCACACACCTGTAGCACTTAGGATATTAATTTGCATCTCATGTCGTCTCCCCGGGAGGCTTTCGGTCGCTGCGTTGGTAATCCGCTCAGCTGCTCGCATCTCCCGCGAGGCGTGGAGAGCGCTAGTGCAGCCACCCGCGGACTCCGATTCCCGCTCTCAGTGCTTCGTAAACTCCAAGCCGTGTGGGCCTCCTTTTCATTACTCGGTGTTGTTTTGTGGTTTTTCCATTGTTTTTAGTGTTCAATTGAGTAATTTCACACTGCCTGTGACTAGCGCTGATCGTCCACAAGGTAATGATCGACTTGGTTGGTGATTTTGTCGGTGTTTTGATCGATGACACGACGATAGCTACTCGTATTTGATCATCACCTGATCAAACTCCATGTTGCATGCCATTCTTTGAAGTTCGCATACCCGAAGACAAACCCCACCCTGTAGTATGGCCCAAGCGATTAAAACTTTCCCTGAAAACACTTGAATTCAGCCTCCCGTCAACCATTCCATCTGCATCCTCGAAGGGTTACGCCCCTTCCAGCCAACAAGCCTCGGGGATGCACCCACATCTCAATTAGTAATAGTCTCGTGTCCTCATTAAGCTTCGTCAGCTTTGTAATAACAACTAGCCATAGAACACAGGCCTATTGCAAGTTTAGGCTTTCAAACTGTGCGTATTGATCCGTCGACCCCTCCAACGTTTCGTACCCCCTCTCACTGTATGAGAGGTTTTATGCGTTTTCCGACCTCATTTTCGCGCTGCCTTCTTCTGTCATTTGACGCTTTTAAAATCTTCATCAAAATTGAAGTGTGAAAACTGGAGAATATGATCTAAATCTCCTTGACTTTTGACGTATTTGCTAAAATCTGCTGCGCATTATGAGCCTACATTCGATAGTTTAGAAGTGTAATAATCGTATTCCATGTTACTTAAAATTTATAATCTCAATTGACTGTGTTTGGCTGCCTTTGCTGCCTTTCAAAAATATCATGTTGATTCTCCCTGTCAAATTAAGAACTTTTCATTCATACAATAACAACAACAAGAAAACAAACAAAATTTCCAATGAATTTCACAAAAGCCAAATGAACCTTTTTGTTGAATGTGTCCAAGATGAAGGAAGAGCCATTCTTTTATACGTTTGTTGGTCTGCCTTGATTTTTCATTTCATTATAGGTCTTTCATTTATAACATTCATATTAAAGATCTCAATACACTCATCAAATGGTCAATTAAGTAATGAAAATTTCATCTTTCTTGTATTTGGGAAACATTCTTGGATTATATGTTCTCAAATCGGTTCGAAAAATTCTCAATATGACTTGAAACATCTACATTTTACCTACAATGATGAAACGTATGTGGCTTTCCAATCTACCATACTAGATTTTCAGTTTCCTTATTGAGCTCAGACTGTTTTAAAAAAGTGGAATCTATAATTGGGAATAGGAGTCTATAATTTTTAGCTAATACGAACTCTAGGCATGCCCATTCCTCATTTTAACTCCTTATTTTCTAGTTACATTCCAATCTCCTCCCAAATACATAATTGTAAGTCGTACAGTTTCCTAACTGCTTAAATAGGGCTAATTAGAATAGCGGTAATAATAACAAAATTTATTTTGGATTGTCACGATGACATTGATTCTGCATACGATTGCTTGCTACTGGGCACTAGTTGATTCCGCCCTTTGTTTACACGCTCCCAAGCGTAGACGCCCTTTCGTTGTACGAATGTTAGCTGGACTGAATGTTTCCCTTCCTGTGGGCAGCGGCTATTCAGAGCCCACTCAACGATATTTGTTAGAACAGGAACTTGATTAGCGATGGCTAATTAAGTGGCTGAGGGTTCATTAGGATAAAATGGCCCTTCTTGATTGAAACGGCTGTAGGTTCTGCGTTGCCACATGATTGGTGGTGTGTCTCCAACATCTCCTTCATTGAGCTATTGAACAAGTCAGGTCATTCCGTTTTTGGGGGTTTGTTTCAAGAAAACAATTTTCGTGGTTGTGTTTTCCAACCCCTGAATTTACAAGTAAATTGATGATTTAATACGATAACTGTTAAACCCAACGGTAAGGAATTGCTTTTAGCTTGACTTTTATTGTTTTAGTTTTTTGCGATGTAGCAAATTCAACTGGCTCAATCTTTTGGGTCACCAGTTGAAGATTAGGTGTAGAATAACGTCTTATCTGAATTTTGATGTTAGTGAGTTTAAATTGAAATAATCGTAATTCATTTGGATTTGTCAAGATTTTTTTTTTTTTTAATTTCCTTCAAATGACGCTCAATGAGAAGGAGGTTGGTGGGTACCTACGTCTAATCAATAGACGGAGCCCGAGAGGCTGTGGGAGGTCAAGGTTATTTCACCTGTACTGAACCCGGACTGTGCCAAGGTGATGTCACGATCCATCTAAACCTATGACATCATCCATCGGTCCTGAAAACCGGTCGACGGCGTTTGAGAAGCGAACTGTCTTGGATTTGAATGGCCATTTGTGTTCTTGGACATTCTTATATTTACCTCGCCTGGGTGGACTGACTGGAAAGTTCTTTGCCACGCCGCAGGAAGTAAAAAAAAAAAATAATAATAATAATTCATTTGAATTTAAAAAAAAATTCAATGTTAGATCAATGTTATTTTATTTATTTAAATTTTACCTCCGTCAGGTTTTTTCCTCGAGACGCTAACGTGACACTATTTAAAAGAATAATTATAATAATTATCTAAAGGTTGGTTTTGGTATTTTTATTGTGCATAGTCATGTTGCGTCGACAACAAACGAATGAATTCAAATGGGCGTGACTCGCTAAACTACAGCAGCGAGTTTTGATAAATGTCTTTCAGTCTAAAATGCAGGCGCCTCCCATGCGAGGGACGGCGTTACTGAATGGAACAAAACCGCTCATTCATCCCGTTCAACGACAGCGTTCCGAATGATATCAACGCCACGAAGCGGTCCTTTTTCTCCCTTTACATCATCGACCGCCTTCATTAGGGCGAGTGGAAAGCCCACTGCCCCCTATAACTGGTAGGCCACTGTGCTCACTTTTTAAGGTCGTTTCAATTGTACGTGGGTACTGGGAGTACAGAGAATACGAGTTATTGCTGTCTATTTTGATTGAACCCCCACTTTTTTCCTAAATTAAAAGAATATATTTAGAGAAACTTATGCCTACTCAGATTTTGCTCAGAATGCAATCCTTCGCTTATTTCCAAGATGTTGTGTCGTTGGATGCTCCCTCTAGCTACTAGAATGGTTTCCTATGAGCAGCCCAACCTACCCTTATATTACCCCTCCTGGCTCTGGCAATGGTTAGAGTGCAGTCAATCGAAATGGTTATCTTTATCACCAAGGGTCCCTCAACTAGGGCCTATCCTGTGGCAGGTATTTCACAAAGTCACAACAACAAACTTATCTCCAAAATATCAAAATTATATCTTCAAACTATCCCCAAAGTTGTTATTTTACTACCAACTCGTATTTCGATAAATACCTGAAGATCTTGCTTCAATGCTTTATCCCTAACTTGGCCTCATTGTTTATAGGCCAACACACGATTATGGGATTATGGTTGCAACCTTTCTAAATAAACCCGATTACACATATTTGCATCATCTAGTGTGGAGAGCTCAATATGAACTGACGGAAAACCGCTCGAAATCCCAACTATTTTTTGTTACTTTTCGACTATTATTCGAATACAATTCAGCCCACCAAAAAACTGTCAATCATCGAAATTCAAATACAGAAAGCTCAGCGACAAATGAGCTTCTAAACAGTTTTGTGTTACCCAGTACAGCGTCCGTTAAAAATGCGTATTCAATTTATATAAAAATATCAATTATTTACAACTCTTTCTTCCCCATTTGAGTCTCTCGTGATATTTACTGGAAAAATTCATATCGCCTAATAAGGGTCCTTGAATGAGCCAGCCCTGCCTTTTCCAACTTAGTCACACAAAAAATACCCTCTCGAGGGGAAACCAGGCGGAGGAAATTTTTAGTAGCACTCAAGTACTCTTGGCTTTTTTAAGCTTGAATCATGTATTCCGACCTCCCCTTACTGTATAAAACCTTTTCCCTTGAATATTTTTGAAATAAAAGGGAAATGGTGTTCAAAACAAAGGGTTGAGCTCCGTTAAGTGCTTAGCTTGGGAGAATTACCTACACGTGTTGAGGGTCGTCGTATGGCTAATAAATCAGCATTTTACCTGTTTCATGGGTCAAGCTATCATGGTTGTGGCTGAGGATGCTGTTCAATTATTCAATGATCCGGCGTATATTGAGTTGAATAAAAGCGAACAACTGCCGGCCGGCAAAAGAGAAGGCGGTACGAAAAATTGGCAAATGCGTCCGGATTCGGGCAGAAACTCGCCAACCCGGTCTCGGTTACCTTGGGCTGACGAGGTATTCGGTCAAGGCCCGAGACTTCTCGTTTTTATTGCCATTCCTATTCCTATATTTGTTGGGCTGATGCCAGAAAAGTTCTCTCATTGGGCTGTTCCCAATCAGAGAATTAGTACGTGTCCGGAATTAAGGCTCCTGTCTTCTGAACCGACTTACTTTTTTTCTTCATTATAAAACCTAATTTTTTCTAATTCGATTTCAATTGAATCCCTAATTATAGTGGGCATTTGAAGTCTTCGTCCTCATGCCTTTTACCCCATTTTGTTTGTTTTTCGATAGCTGGCTCATAAGCAGTAGTAATGAATTTTTCACATAGATAGGCAAAACGCTGACTTTTATTTTTTCTTTCTCCCACCTGTATTTTATATGTTTATTCCATCTTATTTAGTTTCACTTGAATTTTCTACTCTCGGTTCTACTTCTGTAGAGCCAAAACTCGAGTAAATAGCTGCATGACGGGGCCAGACAGCCTGGCATGTCTGAAGAGGAATCAACATATGATTGCACATAACTGAATTCTCTGGTTGTAAGAGAATAACTATAATTCAGAAGCTTTTTATTTCACCCAATGAGCAAGTATTTGGAAGAAAAGAGGCCCGACGGACTCGAGAATACTTGCGGCTATCACTCCCACGGAGCACATGTTCCCTGTCACATGTGTCACATCGCGCTTGGAGAAATGAGAAGAACGATGTGACTCGTTTACAGCAATGAAGAATTCAGCTTAACTGTTCAAAGAGGATTATTTATTTCTGTCTTTCTTACAAACGTCCTTGATCTGGGAGATGTTAGAATCCTTCTTGAATCAAAAGAAAAAAGATTTTGCCTGAAATGTCGGTTCAGAAAGCCATTTACTGGCGCGCTTTTGGCTTGAAGCTCTTTGAAGCTCGGAATACCGGGTAGTCCTTTCACAGCCTTTCCAGCTGGATCGTTATTTTGTCATTAGCCTCCAGTTCAGAAAGGTGGCTGTCATTTCACGGTTCATCATCTCGGCTATCTTTACGATCCCGTTGCGTGTGATCATGAGAATAAACCTCTGCAGCGGTGGGACTCATCATACCGCTGTCGTTCAAAATATATGACAACAACTGTCGAAAAAGACAGATGAAAAACAACCTAAGACGAAGGGAAGTACGCTGCTGGTTGAGTTGTTTTCAAATGGAAACCGCTTTAGGCGGAAGGATGTCTTTGGCGACAGATGTGCTCGCACCCCAGAGGGTCACAAGATTCACCCCAGGGGTGACGCTTTCCCTAATGTTTCGCAACAATTGGCCCAATGGAAGTCGATTCGCTTCTACTCAATCTGTCACGAACAACCCCCTAGTAGTACGCACCCCTCGAGTCGGTGAAAAATCCTACGGCACCGTCGCTGGTGCGTCCTTGTGTAACATAATCGCGTTGAAACATAACATAATAATAACTTGTCAAAAACTTTTTTTTTTTAAGGAACTATTTTTATGTTATAGACTTTTTTTTCAGAACTAGTCCCTTGAAATATTCGACTGCCAACTTGATTACCATCTACGTTTCTTGTCTTTCCAAGTTTTCTATCTCGATTTAACTCACGATAAGCTTACCCACCGCGCCTGGATCATGAAGATATTAATGACTTTTGAGAAACAATGATCAACGGCAATGATTGATGGCCAGATTGATCGAGACTCCGGGATGTTTCGTCTTGAAGGATGTTTTGCGTGAGACATCTGTTAGATTGATGGGGTTTCAAGAATTCACGATGAACGAGTTCGATCATTTTCCTCTAAACACGGTCTTATATATTTTCGTCGTATTTACAAAAGAAGGAGAATAAACTCTGTGGAAGGGAAGATTCCAAAACCGGTCATTTCCGTCCGCTTTTCGGATTGTAGAGCGCCTAAGTAATAATTCGAAAAGTACAATATTTGATACACAGACTACCTTTGGGGCGTATGCCTCTGTTATGGCCTGGACGATGGTCGCTTTCAGACGGCTTCAGCACCAAATGAGTGTTTTCATTACAATAAGCTCTTCTGGAAAGACCTCTTCCATGATAAACTCTGCTCAGAGGACAGAAAAATGTTCAGAAACGTAAGAACATGTTCGATTCAAACCCAATTTTTGTTGTCCCTTCTGAACTTTATTTACAGGTCCAAATCAATGTAACCTCGATTTCACATAGGTATAGACTAACACTTCCACTATAAAGGGAGGCGCTTGATAACTCAATAAACTCATAAATATATAGAATTACCTGCGTGTGCACCTCCCGAATAATTCAACCACTTCACTTCGCTTTCGGGGGGAACTCAATTTTTAATTTAATTTCTCACTTACGTTGTGCCAATCGTCTCTGTGCTCAACGAGTCTTTTAGCTTACTCCGATTGACCGAACTGTTGGCCATGAATCGGTGTCATTTCCCGCTTCATTGGAGTGTAAAAACGCCATTTATCCGGCGATTATTGTACACCGAATCGACGTTAACGCGCCTCTCTCCCAATTGAATCATGCTCGTAAATGCCGGCAACGCCCCTAAGGAAGATGGATATCTTCCCAAGCACGAAAATCCTTTAAACTGGTTATATCGTGGCAGTTCCGTCAGATGGAAATTTCATGCAAATCTTCAGTAGCCAAACCCGGTTCTAACGAGTCAACGACTGGCATTTTCAAGTTCGCGCGAGCAGATGGTGCATTTAACTGAGGATGAGATTCGAGGACCCAGACCACTTTCCGATCGGGTCTTAATTGTGGATCGTCTTTCGGTTTGAACATGAGTCTTTGGAATGAGATTGAAGATTTCCTTTTTCGACCTCAACGCATATTAAACGGTGAATATCTTTACTGGGGCTGGGTTATTACGCCTTTTCTCCTGAGCACCGGAATTTGGCCATGCGTGAAAGGTACTCGATTACCGGTGCAGAGAGACTTCAATGAAAACGAGGTTAGTCGGCTATGTTGGCAGAGAAGCCTATAATTTCTTTGAAACAATAGGGGGGGGGGAGGCTTTTAATAATGCACCTTGTTGGATAAACCATTCACTTTCGTGGGACCATGTTCGAAATAACGTCTTTTGATACCTTCAGTATTTTTCGCAATCGAACACATTTTCCGAATATCCCGGAAAGCGGGTAATATTCTTCTCAATATTTCCTAAGCTGTTCTCAGTTATTGCTGTCCTCACTCGTTTTCATTCCTTTTATCGACATTGGCCGCCCCTATCCGAGGAATTATGACCACGTATGATGGATGGAGTCAGGAAATATGCCAAGGGTATTCGCTAACTGCCAAAGCGGGTCCATCAATGTATCTCGATTTTCCGCTCGCCAGTGAGGAAAACCCCCGAGAACGATGACGATTACACGCTCGGCAAAGTGAAACGAAACGCGGGATTCGACTCCTGAGGAAAATATTCGGTTCGAGCGGGAGCAAAAAAAAAGAATTGGAACGACCTTGAGGCTCTCGGATTGGTGGTCATGGATTAGTATCCTTCCCAGGACTAAAAACACTGGCGAACTGCGGGCATTTTCGCTTCTACATTCCTTCCATTTTACTTACACCTCATCTGTAACAAATACCTCAAAACTGATTTTTGTTAATACAGAATCAAATTGAACGCCCTTGTCTTGTTCCAATTCCAAAATGGTTCAAACGTTTTGTTTTTTACGATGGGTTTATAGTAATTTTGCCCCATAGCTACTCCCCTTGGTGCTTGAAGATCAGGCTTAATGGTTGTTTGGCACAAATAGAGCAAAAACAACATTTTAGATTCATCAGGCCATTCTTAAGCACTGTCTAGACCAGATAAACCAATCGAGCATCAGAAAATTTATTCTACGTGATTTTGAAAACGATAACCACACATTTTTATCGCTCTTACCTCCTTTCTTGCTACCGAAAAAAATTAGGTTTCCTTCTTCAAGATAATGGTTTATTGATCGTATTGGAATATATGTATTATCTATTTGACAAAATACAACAAATTGTCCCCCCCCCCCCCCCCCTCAATTTTACCTATTTTACCTTTTCCGAATCCGACATGTCCACCCGTCGTTGGCCCAAAAAAGGCTCAAAAATGCTCCGAAAATTTTGAAATTTTACAGGTAGACACCGTTTGGTTTTTAAGCCTGATATCAAAGACCTCTCACTTACTGGAAAAGGTAGGGAGTATTCAGAAGGATATTTTGAAAATGAGTAGGTACCTTAAAAAAATGTATATTTTTGTTTCACTTTTATGAAAATAGTTGATTTATCACTCCTTATAACCCAGGCAATACGAGAACGATCTACCTAGAGTGATAGAGAGTAGGAGGTCTACCTAGAGGATCTACCTAGAGTATTGTAGAATAAATGGGAGCTTTTCCCTTGGCATCCCGAATCATTCAGGATATGATCTGAAACTCGCTTGCTCACGGTTTGGGACTTAGGAGTCTTCTATTTTCACGAGCCATTTTCTGTCATTCCTACTAAACGAATGGCTCTTTTCAATTGTTTTCCCATTTCACTCGATGGATGCTGAAAGGAGTTTTAATAAAATAACCCCCTTAAAAGCTCACCGCTGGTTGATTTGGTTGACACACGAAAACGCTGACGTTTGTTTCGCGAGAGAAGGTAAAAAGCCACGAGATAGGGCAGAAAGGGCGATGGTGTTACGGTGGCTAATTAATCTTGTTGACCTTTGAGGGCGTTGAGCTCCGACCAATATAAAGCGTGAAGGCCTCGACACTGCTGCTGTGGAGAAAACTTCGTGGCAATCCATCATGGCCGCAGCTCCCATCATTTTCTGACGGTTGTTGATGGGAATACTGACGAAATCTCTATCTTTTCAACACAAACCGAATCAGGTTGGATTGTGATTGGGTTGACCATTGCGAAGGATGAACGAATATCTGCGTCAATTGAAGCCACGTGAATTTCATAGCGGCTCATATATTTCTCCACTCGGTTTCAACCATCTTTCCAATATTTGGCGGTAACAACCGCTTTCCTCCTAATTCTGATTGATGTGTTGAACAGTAGTTTTCATGTAGTTGCTCAGACCTTGGAAGAATGCAAAATACATTGCTGGGTGGAAATTTCGGACACGTCGGCTTTTGGTTTTATCCAAAATCCTCGAACCATTTCCCAGCTTCTGAATTTCCCAACGAATTTGTTCGGACGCTAGTATCTCCCAAAGGAGATTTACTCTCCCAAAATAACCTTCCCTCCCTCTAAACGGGGTTTTATTTGCTTTTAAGCTTGTCTGTGATGAATTACCGATCAACGCTTTTGGCCTTCATCAACGTGAAAGATTTATAAAACGTTTTTTGCCTAGTCCGTTGCCTCTCATTCCAGTTTCCCTCAAGGAACGCTCATCTTTCAGCTAGAAAGACCTAATGGAAGAGTAATTAATTTTTCATACCGGTTAAACGGATTGTAATTATCACATTCATTCATTCATTCATAACATCCTTTATAAATCATTCTCTGATATAGGGGGGAGTTGAAAACAGGCTTGGTAAGAATAGTTATAGTGCTGACATAATAAATTGGATACAAGTACACTTGGTTATCGAGACTTATTGGGCATAATATTAATTACTCGAATTGTGTGAGTTACGTTCATAGTAAAAAGCTGATTTATAGGACTTGACATTAATCTTGTCATAAATACGGTAGGTACATAAGTCGAGCAGGCACAGATTTCTAATTTTGAATATCGAAGCAATGAAATTGTGGAGCCGTTGAAGATCTATTCGGTTCGGGGATGTGATGATGGGGATGGCATCTCCGGATGAAGAAGATAGGGGCATGTTGCTTCTCTTGCGCTTGAGTATCACAACTACTCGTTTCGCTCGCTGTTTGAGTTTAACAGGCCAATGTTATCCATTAACCCTTAAAACCAGGGGAACCATTCCATCAGCTCACAAGGCCACACTTGTCTTCTATAATTTATTTACTGCCCTAAAAAAGGTTCCTCTCTGTCTGTTTTTCGCTACTTATATATGTACTCCTATAATTTTATTTATTTATTTTTTAACCTTACGTCATTTAACAGGCTATATATGTCATATATCCTGTGCCAAATGTACAACTGTGAGCAGTGATTAGAAAAAAAAGACCAATGAGAATTCATGAGCAGTGCAAATCCAGTAGTGGCTCCAAGAAGATGTTTTCTCTATCGGCCAAGCACCTGGAAGGGGAGGCAAAGAGAAAAATTACACTAAGTACAGCTTCTCCAAAATACATTCGGAATATTTAAAACAGACTTGAGGCAGAATGTGCCTAGAAAGCTTGGGAAGCTTTTGAATCAGGTGTATGAAGAGGGGGCATGAAATCGTTTCAACATGTTGGAAACCACCAACTGATTGCACAAACTGGTTAGTGGAGCTCCCCGAAGCCACAACTTGTCATTTTTTCAATTTTTGAAGAAAATTTAGTTTCTTTTACCATTAGCATTGTCGAAGTGACAGCCGTTTCAATATTATGAATGAATTTTTTGTGCTGCACAGGTAGGAACTTATTTCCGTTCCTTCTTATCACTTTCTGACATGCGGTATAACGTTATGTTACTTCTAATTAGGATGGTTTTTGCAAGTAATATGTATCCACCAAGCACATTATAATCATGACTCGGTCAGTGAGTATACCACGGTAGTAAACGGGGTAGTTGTTCACCGCTCGTTAGGATTGTCAGATTTCACCTACAGAAGTTTCATGTTGCAGGCGCGCTTAGTGGTAGATGTATTGTGCACATACATACTTACAGCAGATATTCTATTGAAACCGTAAACCTAATAGTTCCCTAATCTCGAGCTCCATCATGACCGTTCCGTCGTTCCAAGTTCATCAAGATCCCGTTTGAGCTGGGAACTGTGATATTCCCGAGGGAAACTGACAAAAGCAAACAAACCTCTTGAGTTTTCAAGTTGAACTTGACCCAGGTTTGATAATAACCACCCAGGGGAGTGCCAAAATGATGCATAACCGCCTCGTTCATCCTTTGAGAAACTTGTGCCGAGCCGAAGGGACTGGTTCGTTCGTGAGGTTATTCCTTTTACGCCTGAACTGAGATTGATGATCCGGCCAGGTGTGGTTCCTTCCGGAGAAGCCCTTTTGTAAAATCTAGGTGCCTTTCGGGTTTAATATCTTGTTCCCCCTCGGAGGCCTCGGAGAAGATGGGGCTGGGATGGTTGGGAATTATTCAATGTTGGCTTATCATCGAACCGCACCTTGAAGTCGTAAAGAGGGGACATGTTTGTTATAATCCGCTGTAGATGTTTAGCTGCTCAATGCCTAAACGCTTTAAGGACAATTTAGGAAACATTACCACAACTCTGCTTAGTGAGCTTCAAACATGGCAATGATTGTACGTACTGCGACACCTTTCAAGACTATGGCTTTAATTATGTCTCGATCGGACAATTATCGCTCTCTATTTCGAATGCAATTAAAACCAATCTGAGTAGCCGTATGACCTGTTATTTAGGGAGTTTTCAACTCACCATAACTTTTTCAAAATGAAACTGTGTTGGCGATCAATTTTTCGGCCAATTTCAGTTCAATTCATAAAACATTCAAGCGTTTGGCTAACTTGGTGCTTTTCCTCTTTTTCGCTGCTTCCCCGTTCAGATAATTACCAAAAATAAAAATTCAGGTTGGCTAGGTGGTTCAATCGCCAAATTTCGCTCGCTTTTTTAAAGGAAATGAATTTTAACAAACTAATGAGTATCGATTGATTCCAATCCAAAAAATTGTATTCACAAAACGAGAGTGATAACTAGTTATCTGTATATTTACATTAGGTAGCTCGTTACGTTTTGCTGAGAACATTCAGTTTTCAAAGTAGAAAAGAGTAGTATACTTCTTCAAAATGACAAAACAAGGAATTGAAGAAGACCATGAGCTGAATATATCTGGGGCTGTCGTGAGTTATTGCTCTCCCTAGAGATTCTTCCGCCGGTAGAAGGAAGGGGTGCTGATCATCCCCTTACGTAATTCACAAAGAATTGCGACTCGTGTTGGAAGATGAAGAAGACATCGCCTCAGGCATTTCAGCTCTAAAGGTTTTTTCGCTTATTCAACAAAAAGGGATGCCAATTTACGCAACCCCTTAAAAAAACCAGCCCTTTGGAAAGCAGGAGATAAGCCTCGTGAAAAGGCAACCAGGGCTCGGCATATTGTTCATTTGCAGAGGGTGAGAAGAGTGACAGTGGCAGGGTATCGTATGAAAACCCTTTGTCCCCAACGCGCTTCACGCACCTCGGCTGCTTTATCCAATTTAAATCCTTGTCTTTTGTTACTTCTTGGTTTATGTAATTGTGTTTGGGTAACATACACGAATCAGGCGTGCGAGTTGTCGCATTTGTCTGGTTTAACCCTCTAATTCACGTAATAAACCCGCTAATCAGACCTTGTTACTGTACCTGCCATCTTCGCTCATTGTTGAACGCTGATAAGAGACATTAATACTTAATTTAGATATTGTGTGCCGTACAATCGACGTTGGTCTGCAATAATATTCTCTTTAGCAGTTTCATGAAACCTGCCAGCTACAATAACTACCAAACTTAAATCTGTCCTATCACTCTTGAGATATCAATGCCGGGTTATCGAGTTATAATTTTTATTATTATTATAATTATCAATTATCAAGTTACTCGAGCTATCCTAGAAAAATCAACCGTTGTAGGATACCTAACTTTATTCAAATTTTGCAGTGTTTTAAAATTCTCTATTTAGTCTGTCTCGAGGTAAAATAGAGGTTCTCAGTGGATCAAACATACCAAGGTGGTTCTTTTCTTTTACTAAAGACGAAGTTTTCTTGGTGGAATTTAAATGAGTGTTACAGGTACTGTTATAGCATTACCAGCCGCAATACGGCGCTGTCCCCGTGCACATACCGCTAAGTCCCCAAGTCGGTCCCAAGCCCTAATTTATAAACTGAAGAGGTTGCCTTGAATAGGAACACCTCGATGTGTTAAATATTATTTATCATTCCACATCTGAAGACCATTAGGTCTAAAAAACGACGTATAACACTCACACAATCCTAAGCGTTGCTAGTAAAAATAAACTAATAAGCTTATAATTATTTAATTAGACCCATTAATACCACACATTAATACTGCCGTACGATTAAGCTTCTTCAAGTAGATCACTTCTGCGCTCGATCATTTCACATTTCATACGATGAAAATGGAATGCAAGTAGTCACCTCCCTTGAGCTCTAATGGAATTACCTCTTCCATCTTACTTCGCCTAATAGCAGCCAGCTTCCGCGCTAAAAGGGGAGAACCACTCAAGTTCTAGCAAATTACATTTCTTCCTACACTAAATTTTCGAAATTGAACATTTATCAAACATGAACGTGGCATCCTGATGTTCATATTTGACTTTTATCTTTTCCAGGTGAGTACAGAGCATTTTGCAGGTCATTCAACATAACTGTGAGTACAATTACCTATTACTCCTTGATGCTCTTGCTGTTTGCTTGTTGTTTCTACAATCTTCAAGTTTCTTCTCAAATCTTCAGCGTTGCAAATGGATCTCTTTTTCTCTTTGGAGGAGCTTAGCTTACACAATATTCAATTAGGCGTAAGATATCAAACCAATTTACATTCATGAGCAAGGGAAATTTGATATCGTCGACGAGTTACAAGGGCAACAGAGACACCTCAGATTGACAGGCCTGATAAATGAGAATACTTAATTGAAATACGAGCTTGAAAATGAAACACACCCACATGAAGTGGACAATATTTTGCTCAAAACAACATTTTAATACGAAACAAATTTTTATATAATTTATCCAATTTTGTATGGGGCGAGAAATTGAAAACTTGCAAAAATTATTGTTTTTTGGGTCATGCTGATGGTACGTAATGCCTCCTATATCGACCCACTGGAGAATATCAAGTCAGTTGGTTGAGAATACAAATGTTGCTGTGACTGTGCTTGTGACTGAAGGGGCCAAAAAGGCACTTTTCTCATCGGTGAGGTGAAGACGATGGGAATATATGGCAGTTCATGTTCCAAATGAATGGATGTTTCGGAAGAATGATGAATGCAGTTATACTTTGTCGACTTTGAAAGGTTTTCTTGGTGAGGAAAAGTTTATTTCATGGAGCCTCTAGTTGAAGGTGTAATCCTTCTATGGCAAAGGACTTGAAGCAACTGAAATTTAATTCCATCGCTAGGGCAGGGGGGGGGGGGGTTCTGATCAAGTAAAATGAATCAGTTGGTTGTTCGAGTTCTACTAGCACATATATAAACAGTTCCGGCATACGTCTGCTCGTGGTGGACGTGTTCAGGGCGTGTATCGGCCAAGTCTTTGGTATGCTTGCATTGTCTCCAACGAGGATCGTTGTCGTCTGAAATGACACCGTCTTCAAGAACTTTCTTCTTATTTCCGTGAATCAATATTCTTGGCACAGTCAGTAAACCTCACTGTAATTAGAAATGAAGTCGGAATGGAGTCTTCAAGTATACGTCAGCGAAGACCTCCTAGACAGACAAATTCCTTTTTCATACTGTTTCCAAGTCTCAGTATTGTCTTGTCCAGGCTCTTCGAAGGATTCTCTATACAATTTCTTCCTCAACATGAATTAAAAAACTAGTTTCAAACTAGAGCTTCTGCCACGAGTGTACATTCGCGATGACGTTATTGTTCTATGTTGCCCACTCAGAACCTGTTTTGAAAACATGGCTTTTCCGACATAACCAACTTTGCTTACATACATTTCTATACGGGGTGGTTAGAACAATGATCTATTGTTTACTTTTAACTCATCGTCGCCATCCTCTTGAAGCAACCGTTGTCGTGTTTTGACTTGTGACCAAAAGAAGAATACTTCATTTCTTATCTTTTTGAGAATGAGAAGAGTATAAGTCCTCTAAGCTGAAATGATTCCTAGCTCAAGGCATATGGTTTATAGGTCCATCCGTACGCCCTAACACGTCATCCGAGCCAAACTTTCTTCTTGAGTAAAAAAATGTCTCATTAGGGCTGTTTTTCACGGGACTTCTTTTCTAATTAGGTTGAAGAATGCAGGTCTTGAGATGAAGTTGTCTTATCTCCGTTACCGCGAGCTTAATTTAAACTCGTTGAGCTTCTCAGGTGCTTTGTTTGAGTTCATTTGAAGATTTTATCTCAACTCGAAACTACTAAAGGTTCTTACTTCAACATTATAATACCGTCTTACTTAGTTACAGTTCCTCTTAAGCCTGATTTTAATGAACTTCTCAATTCCTATCCAACATTTTTTTATTATTTAGGTTCATTATTTCCCCCTTTTAAATAGGTAGATAGATACCCACTTTGACTTATAACCTCTTCCGGTGAGCGCCAACCGTTCTGGGACCCATCCCATTGGATTCAGCGTCTACAGTTTAGTGGGAAATAACACCCCATACGCCTAGATCGCCAAAAATCTCAAAAATCCATCTTTCAAAAAAGGCATTCTGACCCCTACCCAAGATTTCCAACCGCTTCTTTAGAATGGTCCAGTGCATGTGGAATTAGCTCATTTTTGCCCTAATAGTTTAACGTGTTTTCTGCACAATCGACCCGTTTTCTCTTTTACCACAATATACAGTCTACCATCAAGACTACGTTTTTGTCAAGACCAAAGTCTATTCGTAGAAATTGAAGCGTTGTTAAAGTTTGCATTTGCACAATCTCGTTGATTCACAGCACAGTGCAGCCATTCAAGGCGGAATCCCCCCTCCCCCTCTTCATTCAGAACGTGTTTGGTACACTAAAAAAGATAAAGAGGCCTCAGGTGCGTGCCAAACGGGTGACGTCTGAATTTATATTTTCTTTTCGGAGATAACAAAGTGATAGTGACGATCAATGGAGGCCCTCAAGAACCGCGATAACGTTATTTTTCCTCTGTTTCGCTCAGTTCGAGGCGGTTGCCGATTGATTGCTCGCGTTCTGGATACGTTTGAGTGTATTGTTGTGGTTTAAATAGAAACGCACTTGCAGGAAATATTTCCCGTTTGCATCATAACTACGAGTAAGTGCGTTCTGAGAGCTACAAATCGTTTTAAAACCCGTTTTAGTACAACTATTTAGTGCAGTAGCCTACGCCCAGTTGCAATGACATCAGAAGTAAATTTAACACGTAGGTCAAACTGTTGGTATTTACTACTTTTAGGTATGATAAGGTTTTAGGTTGGTATTTACTACTTTTAGGATTTCGTAACCTCAAGACTCCTCTTTTCCCCGATTCTGAGTTAAAACATACCTTCCTATGGTGTTTTGATTTTTTTTTTTTAATTTTAATTTTTTTTAATGCGAGAGACAGAGTATTATGATAATGTTTTAAGATAAATTTTCCCTTACACAACTTCTTGCTCTCATACATTCAACCGTAGTTTGCTGGTATTTTCCCCTTCGAATTGAAATATTTCCACACCTCCTACGTCAAGAGTCGCAATAAGTTGAGATAATCACGAAATGGGAACGACAGACACCGTATATTTGCCGGCTCGAGCACTTGAACAAACATTCTGACATTCCTCTTACAAAAATACCATTCGAATACATTCAATTTCCATCGCGTATATATGTTATACGTCTCGTTTGAACGACCCAACAAGGCGAGTGGAAAGTGAATCCGTCTCTCACCTAACTATGCTCAGAACTTCAGTAACAGTGGGGACTGTAATGGGGGTTGGGTCTTGGAGAGGGCCTCTATAAGTTGGTGAAATAGAAGCGAACAACTAAGTGAAGTTGAATTAGAACAATACGCTTGAACTTCTTGTTTGTTAAGAGCTAAACTTCGTGTGCGCGCTTCTGTTAGGGCATGTGAGGCACTGGAGTAATTGAGATGATGAGCTTGAAGGATGCTGCAAATTATTCCGCTATATATTCTAGGCATATCTTCATCGTATGGTATAGATTGTTTCCAAAGTAGGTACATATCTATTTCACAAAAAAAAAGGCAACCTTTTTCTTAGGAAATGACTTACCTATTTTCACAATTTCCTTCTCACTTCACTTCTCACCACTCTCGCAAAATACCTGTTTCCGGCGTGGGGCAATCAGTGTGAGACTCAGTTGAATCAATTCAGCATCCAAAATTTAGTAAAAATGATACCCCACACGCCTAGATCGCCAAAAATCTCAAAAATTTATTTTTTGAAACACACATTTTGACCCCTTCCCCCCTCCTAAATTTGGTCCGGTCGAGTTGAAAGTTTCAAGGACCAACTAGAGCCGGAAACAGACCCCTGAAAAAGGTGAGGTTATGGGTCAAAATGAGTATCCATCTACCTATTTCAATAGTGGATTTGCGAGATTTCTGATACCTATGCTCGTGGAGTATCATTTTCCACTAAATTTTAGACGCTGAATCGCTTGGAATGAGTCTCCATGCTCCTCGTCCGAGGTTTGAAACTCGATTTCCGGGATTTTTTGTCAACTAGGCATGTGAAGTATCATTTTTCTCTCAATTTTTGACACTGAATCCATTGGAATGATTCCCGGACGCCCACAGTTTTCCCAATACTCTTTCTCTAAGGAATAATAAAACACTGTGGAAGAATTTGCAGGGTTTTTTTTTGTCAATACGAAAGCTTAGATAGACGCACGGATGCTCGGATGATCAATTCCAACGATCTGGAAGACGTACATCAGTATACAATAATTTTGAATCGTCCCCTCGCTCTATTTGTTTTATTTGTCGGGTCCTGGCTACTCTGTTGATTGGCGGCTGAACTTCTTCTTTTGGTGATTACGCTGACAAGTACCACCGCTTCCTTTACAACCTGCAATTGAAGTGAGGCAAGACGCAGCAAAACAAGCTCGTGAAGTCCTGAGAAAATAAAGTTTTGCCCGACACCTCTAACAAGGTGGGGAAACATGAACAAATAGAACCTAACGCGTGGGGAAATAATGGAATCGAGCTTCGTATCCTCGTTAGCGAAAGCCCTTTAATGATGACGGTGAAGAAATACAGGACCCTCGAGACAATTCCCACACGTACGAAGGTAGTCATATCCACAGAACTTATATCAATTGTTTGGCAGAATTAATATTTTTGCGCGCGGTCATTTTTCCTATTCACCTCTCGAAAACCTGTTTTTCCACTTCGAACGACCGATTCGTCCGTTTCTTACAATTGTTCATTACGTACGAAGTAATTGCAGGATATGTCTCGTTTTTCGAGTTCCCTCTTCTATTTGTGAACGTTTGCCAACAGACTTGACAATAGGAGTTCGTGCAGTTATATCAGGAGCTATTGTTTTCCCGGGTTTTCAGTCTTAGTTATCTCCCTCGTAGTTTGTTACCAATCCCAGTTTTGCGTCGCTTTTGTTCTCGTCCCTTTCCTTCCAAACACACCGAGAAAAGCGCTGCGTTCGGGTTTGTAGCTATCTCTTTCCCCTAAAATTGACGTCCGTTTCAGCAGATCAGTTTGGTCGTAATTTAGTGTATTTACGCCTCGAACTTGACAACCAAATTGGCTAAAGAGGGAGACAAGCCGAATCGGTAAGGCAGCAAAAAATTTCGTTGTATTGGCGAGTGTAGGTTCAAAGTTCACAGTACCAATGTACTGAAAGTTGAAAGTGCAATCGTGTTTCCCAACCTGGATCATTCCCCTGAAATGTATTGAGCATTAAGGGAGGTTGGTCCCTATAACTTTGCAAAAGTAGAACACTCAAATTTTTTTTGCCATAGCCAAATGGTTGCTTTCATGATTTTAAAACTTTTTGATTTGTTGTACACTTTCCTAATTTGATGATACTCACCCGAATTTTATCCAAATGGGCTTAGGTACCGAAAATATACCTCTCTATCCTAAAAATGAACCTGGATTTTACAAAGTAGCCTATTGTAACTTCTAACGAATGAAACTAATTCTAAGAAATGAACCTGTGTTCCCAAAACTAAACCGTACTTCAATGAAATAACCGAAATTTCAAATAATGAACCAGGGATCTCCAAGTTAACCTATTATTTTAGTAAATTGGTGTAGGACTTGATCATAAGAAGAAATTAAGAAAACCAATTGAAGAAAATGTATGTGCTTTCCCCAAAGGCCAGAAGGAAGTTTTGAGGAGTCAATGTAAATTCACAAAAATGGTCCTGGTTGCCTCAATCATTGAACCCAAAAATTACCCTGGGCTCACAGAATTGATTCATAAAAAGTTCTCTTAAAAAGGGATTTAGATTACCAGAAACCACCATTCCTACGAATAAAGATGAGCACAAACCATTCCTGAAATTGATTCCTAATTTCAAGACATTCGCATGATATCTGATACTATGTCAATGGAACGTTGTTTAAGTTTCTTCATTCTAAGAATTGATTCTTAATTTGTTCAAGTGAATCACCTGAACTTCTGAGACATGATCGCGGATTCCAAGAATCAACCCCTAATGCCTTAAAATAAAACCTCTAGAACTCTAGAAGACCTCTAGAAGATTTTTATGGAGACTATCCTCAATACTCTGATGGTCTTCTGGATTTAATTTTACCTGAAATTAAGATCATCTGAGGAATATGATTTCTTCGTTTGTTTTTGGGGACAATCGCATAGTTTTTCTTCACTGCATGAATATAATCAATTCCAACTTATTAGCGTACTTTGACACTCGAACAACGCCCTTAACATCTTTTAAGGCGTTCAAACTTTTGAGGAGTGATGCATTTTATCTAGGATATTCGAAGAACTCAGCATAATACTAAGTTAACGCACCAATCGAACAACGTAGGCATGTTCTTTAACCAGCGCCTATGTGGTTGCCCTTGGTTCGTCACGTATTGCACCTTTCTGCGGGCGCTAGATACGCATGGGCGCACCGATCGATCTTCGGGAGAAAGATAAACCTTGATAAAGTGGAAGTCTCTCCCCTAGCAGATACCCTTACGGAAAACTCATCTTCAACCGGCCTGTAGCTCATACCAGGCGAAAACTCACTAAACAAGTCATATTCATTGAAAACTACATTAATCGGCAAAAGTTCATTTGATCTGATTCATATCTTCGTTTCTAAACGGGTATTCCGTAGCGCACTGTTGCCATCCACCGACCATTATTCTCCATTAGCGCTCATCAATTCAGCCATCACTGTCGTAGAGATTGGAAAATTACAAATCTATCATCACCAGACCACCTACCGCCCCTTAAATGAAAATTTATAATGCTATACTGGACGGTTATTCATTCTAGGCACAATTTACCTCTTTAGAGTAATTCAACACACACTTTTTTACCATTCATCGTCTTTGCAGAGGAATTGTCGTATCAGGTCCGTTTAATTAGAGGGTAAATACAGCTTATCGTAATCTAAAATTATATAAGTTTTACATTTTTGGGGCAAATTAATAATTATTGCAATAATGATAATAATATGTTCAGTTCAATGAATATTTTCTAAATTTCTAAGATAATTTTGACCTGAAAGAAAAATTTAGATGAGGGAGATTTCACATAAGGCGTTTTATGGCGAACTAGACTTTTTTTATTCATGCTTTTTTTCATAATTAACACCGCGAGAGAGTCCTACATTCCAGGGTTATTAACCGGAGTATAGCAACGCGTTTCCACCCCTAGAATTATCGTCGACGGCCATTGTAATCGTTTCTCAGTTGGGAACAGCTTACAGTTCCCAGTTTTCATTCTTCCAGTTATAATGGGCTGATTCACTAGCAACCGAAGGGGTTGGAATCGCCTCAATGCGGGGGGGAAAGGCCTCTATTTGCAAGTGAGATCGAAATTACAGCTTCCGCGAAACAATAGAACGTTCTCTGGCAGCTCCATCCCAAACAATAACAATGGGCCAATTAAGTTCCGAGTTTTATTGCGTAATTTATACCAATGGGAGCAGAACGGCGGAGCCAACTGGCACCGGTGGAGTTTTGAGGGTAGAAGCAGTTTAACTAGAGCGTTCTCTTAAATAATTTCGAAAGCTAAGCTGCGATTATCTACACTCACCTGATAACACCTGAGGTGATCGAACATAATACTGAGATCTTGCTGGGAATTAATCCAAAAAGTTTTTTTTTTTTTTCTCCTAATATTATTCTGGATATTGTCCTTCTTCTCTGTAACACTACCTTCAGATAAAGACAAATGTAGTCATCCACCTTACTAGGTACAAAGCTCCTTTGCTTCCTCAAAACTCGCATCAACATTGATAAATGAGTGCACAGAAGCACTGTTTGCAAGGCAGAAAGTGTCCACAGTGACTTTAGGTATTCCATCAATCTCTCTAGCACCCCTGTGTACTGCAAAACTGTGATATAATGCCTCTGGTGATGCTTTTTTCCAAATCGGGTCTTTGTTGCTGTGCTGAAAATTATTTCTTTTCATACATTTTTTTCATTTCACTCTGACTTATGTTGAAGTATCAGAGCTCGAATTCATTAAATTGTCATCCAAAATCTCAAAGATCCAAACAAACCTTAGAAGTCTCCAAACCACGATCACATTCATTAACCCTACGAAGACCTTGCCCTGATACTAATGTGGGTCACGTCAAATATAATGCAGCTCTCGAGATGTTAGACTTTAGTGCAGGTGTTCTCCCTAAAAGGGTTCTTTATCCGAGAGGTGAATTGAAGGTGGCGTGCAGACTCAGCGTCGCCGCTGGTCGATCGAAACTTCCTTCGCCGCGCAAAACGCCTTCATTTTCTTTTTTATCTCTCTCTTCAAGACGAGTCAGAAACGGAAATAGGAAAGTGGTCGAGGGTTTGAAAACATGAAGGATGAGCAGTGAATTGAAACAAAATCGCAAAGCACCTTGTTGAAAAAAAACTGTAGGAAAATAGCAGGCATTTTAAGGACAATCTTCGACTGCAATAAAAATTCATTTTCCTTCTTTTCTCCCTGTCTCGTCAAAGCCACGTCATCAATGCTAATTCCACACTATTTGAGGTTACTGAGGCTATTTGAGGTGATTTCCGAACGAAAAAAAAATCTCTAAAGTATTTCTTGCTGCTTTGTCCACTGCCACCTGAATTTAAGGGGGAAATACAACAAAAGCTGAATGGCTGAACTGAGAGTAAGAATCACTAGGTTCTGTTGACTAGCCTGGTATTCCTTTTTGCCACATTTCATTTGGCCTCTAGGGACAGGGTCATAGCGCTTGAGCCATTCACCTAATATTGCTTGCGCTGGGTACCTATTTTGCGCGTTTTTATGGTTATCCTTGGTTACTTGTGGGAAACATGATGTGAGATCCCATTCAACGTTTATAGCCCAACTTTTAAAAAGACTTTTCTATTTAGCCAGTATGTGCACCAGGGCTAGTGATTGTAATGAGCGCGCCAGTGAATGCACTGCGATCAGCGAATGCACTGGGGCGGCTCTTGTAACTTCAACCATAACTTGATTCCGAGAACGTCAAAGTCAAGGTTAGGTCATGGAACCATTGCAGTCAGGTATCTTGAGCGCCAGTTGTGGAGTCTCCAACACGTAACCCTTTTTTGAAAATAATTTTTCTTACAAAATAAGCACCCATAACAACTGACCAAATCAACTCTAACTGCGACTTTTCAGACTATCTGGATGATTCTAACGAAATTTGGGATTAAAAAAAAAACCTTGTGTCAACCATCATGACTGTAGGTCAGATCAGGTGTAAGCAAGAATAAGGTTCCTCGGGGCTCTTGGGTGATTAGAGAAAGCTCTCGTATTAGTTCTAACTCAGCAGCTGACCTATGCAGTGAAATGTGTCCCAAATCATACTTCCAGGCGTTGTAAAAAGACTTTGCTCTGGGATAGAGCACAGAAGCACTTTCACTCACATTGTCGGCGTTGCTCAAAGTTGTGGGATGCGCCACGATAGATCTCCTTAATAACGAGTCATGTCAGACGTATGTTTCTGGCTTCTGAGAAAAAAAGGACTGCGGCTTTGTGCTCCCTTGTTCTGCGTTGGGCCTTGTATCACGACTCGAAATAACGAAGTAGAGCGCTGGTATTCACGACCACCACTTATCCCACAACCACCTTCCTACTAGTAGAGTTCGAACAGCGTAATGCGGTTCGTGAACTGCTTCTGAGTACCGTATGCCCAACCGCCCATCACATTCCACCTGCAGGCACCTTTTCACGAGACCTTTCCTCGAGCAACCGCATGAGCCGCTCATTGGGGAGAACGGGAGGACGAATGTAGACCATAGAAAAGAGATGAACCTCGAGTGAATGGAAGCAGGAAGGAATTTCTGTAATGTTACTAAACTCCTTAACGATGTCCGCTTTTGAATCCATCTTAATTTTGTCATAATGAGTGAAGTCGTAAATTTGGGCAGCATTAAGTTTGTACAAAAAACTAATTGAAATCACGAGAGAGGACATAATCCTATGCATCTAAACTGCACTGAATTCAGACCTATTATTTCCTCGATATTTTCTTTACGTCATTCTCAAAATGTCATCAGTTTCACATATTATCTCATTCTCATCACAGATAAGTGAGAGGGCTGGGAAAACATCCCGTGTAAATGCTTTTAGTTAACAATTGACACTGTGGCAGCGCATGGAGCGGCAAAAGGAACCTCAGTACCTAACAGAATCCTTCTTAGGCCTACCTACTATATTCTTTGTACCAACATTGCTGGTATTGCTGACTGATACAGCCAGCTTCTGACGTCACACAACCTCTGACATCACAATCATAGGCTTCATGATAATCAGAGTTGCCATTTGAACTTTAATAAAAGTTTCAAGAAGACTGTAGGTCTTTTTCCTAGCAGGTTGGTCATTTTGGCAGAATTATTCGTAAACTATATAAGTCTGACTAGTATGTACCACATACGTGGAATTTCAGGTCTAGTGTAGAGTACTCTGCAGATGTTTGAGACAAATTTCTTTATTATTTCATTGGGCTCTCTGTATGAACTTACTGAGGCCTGCAGAGTTCGATTAGATTTATTGGTGGGCATTTGAACTTTCTGACAGCAAACTTGATTGTTGTCAGCTCTTTAAATCTAAAAATAACCTTAGAAGCTTCCAAGTTTTATTTGCATCATCTTAGCCTCTATATAATGGCACTCATTGGATTCATATTCGCCCATCGCGACAAAAAGGGCCTTCTGATGACCTTTTTCGCGATTTAAAAGAACAAAAGATCACACCCACCCCTTTCATTCCACCAATTAGCTACCCTTCCCTATACCCTTTCCTAAAGTTCATCTAATCGCCTATAGATGGCGTAGCCCAGCGATCAGTCTTTCCTCTGCAGTAGAGCCTACAGGAGTAAACAGAAATGCGGTAGTTTTTCACGGTGGAACTAAGCGGGTCGTTACTGTTATCGCAGCTGTAGTTCAAGGTCTCATTTTTTTCGCGGCGATTACATTATACGACACGGCAGTGGGTCGTTTCCCTAGCTTGAAAAAGAAGTTAAATGTATCAAACTGCCTCAAACAAGTTAACTAGCCCGTACAGGTGTCGATAAGATAAGAAGAGCCGTGACCTACAGGAGTGATATGGATTTTTTCAACATAATAGCGTACTTGTCGTCAATGTAAGTCCTGCTGAACAAGACTCAATATATACTCTCACAAAACAGATTTCAAACTCGCTCATCTTAATTCCATTCCAATACCAATATTTTACTACTGCAGGAAAAGCTTCTTGCTAATAATTACTGTGCTGCACCAACCCAAAAATGTGTTGATTCCAAATCCGAAGATCCATCCACTGACCAAATCTAAAATGGCCTTTGAAGGGCTCCGAAAATTTTGAGACTTTTCACACACAGGTACACTATTCACGTCTCACCTTGTGCAACAGAGGCAGGAGATTCATAAAGTATTCATGGGTATTTTAAAAATGGGTTTTCGGGATTTGGCTACCTAATTTTTGTCATACTTATGTACATATTAGTCTAGCGACCACTAAAAATCCAAGATCCTTCGGAATCGACTCATCAGATTCCTTTGTTTCAGGTCTGACAGCAGTAAAGCGTCCAAAGTCCGCGTCACGTTTTTCGAGTGCGAAAAACCGCAAGTGGTCAGTTCTCCCGAACCCGGGGAGCTCATCGACGAGTTGGATGCTCCAGTCGCCATGAGCGCTGTAGTCGATCCACAAACCTACACCAGACAAGCCAGGTATGCTTTAAATCCTATTTTTGGAGTTAACAAGTCCGCTAAATGATTTCCCAGTTAATTTTCAGACTCTCATTGAAAGCAAAATATTATTAACAAATTACTTTCATTGCCCTGTGTCCTGTGGTATTCATCACATCAATTTGTGTAATATGAGAGTAGGTTTGAATTAGACTTGGGCTATTTAGGTACCTAGGTACCAATGTTGTGGTTCAGGAAAAGCGTTATTGAAATAGGACAATTTTATCGCTGAAGCATGTGAATTACTGGGCGAATGCACGAATGCTTCAAACCGCAATCTTGCCCCGGCGATCTCAACGTCCAATTTATTCCTACTCGAGCGTGCTGAGCCAATTGGCTATTTCCGAGAGGATGAAGGGAAGAGCTAAGAGCAACAACTTCTTGATTCTATTTCCTCTTCTTGATAATCGAATCAGGAAAGAACTCGAGGATGTTCCTCGCTTTCGCCAACAAATCAGGCCATCTTGGTCAAAAACGCTTTCAAGCCCCGTTGAAGGCTCCTCGTAGTTATCGCGGTGTGTTCTTATTTTTCAATTTCGTTCCCCCGAAATTAGGTGTGCTCGAGGGAGGAAAACTCCGAGCAAAATTCCCAATTCATTTCGCTCGACTCTTCATTTTGCCCTGAACTTGGTTATATTATGATTCTTCGTGTCTGACTCTCCTCATTGTAAACCCCTTATGATAAACTATGTTGCTTCTTCTTATGAGTGAGTACCGTAGCCAGGGTATGTTTAGTGGTGCCTGGCATTTGACCCTGTGAAGCAAGGCTGGCTCATTATTTGCTTAGCAATGACGTCCTGACGCCAAATGCGCTCGCTTCTTGAGTAAAAATGTAGGGTTAAAAAAAACCTTCGCCCAGTATATTTACAAAACCTACAACAGACATAACACCAGACATTTATTACTGATGTTCCCCTCTCCAGCTCTCCCTCCATAATCGGTGTTACCAGAGCCACATGGAAGCATGTTCCAAGTTTGAAGAAGAAAGATATTTCCCACCAGGTTGTGGAGAGAACCATTCTGCAAGGGTGGAGCCCAACTTTTTTTGTGATGGCCACACTGATACATCGGTGGCACTGATAAAGGGATTTTTATCAGTACCTCCCAGCTGATTGCTGATAGTATGCAGAACCTCCATGTTTATACTACTTATCATTATAATAATCCAAAAGAAACAAGGTTACAACTGCAAGTGATGACACCTTCATGGTCACTGTCTTCCTGGCTTGTGACATCTAATTTGTATGGGGCACCTTCTTAGTCATCAGCTCGACTTCCCTTGGTTCGTAATTTCCTATATAGGACCTCTTGTGCGTCTGTCTGTCAACAGACACAAACTCAACTAACACAAGAGATACTGTAGTTGACGTTGGTCGTTGCAAAGGGCAGTTCAGATTGGAAACTCCTCAGTATCGTGAGTTGGTTTTTCGGTAGTTGTGTTTGTAGGTGGAAATGAAATAGGTGTGTAGAGTGATTCCGCGGTTCTAGAGCATCCGGTTTCCCTCTGTCGGGCTGGAAGGCCAAAGGAACTGTTGCACAACGACTTCCGCGCGCTCCCCGAGGAAGTCATCACGATGGGTAGATAGGTAAGAACTGTGGAAGAGACATCAATGGACCGCTGCACTCCCGCAATTACCACTCTCATCCGTGTTTGCCTGAGAATGACAGGAAGGAGAAAAGCATTGTATCCGATGTTATGAATGGTATTGGGCAAAAAGGGTTCTGTCATCATTGATTTCAGTTCAGGAGCTGTTAATTACGTAAGAAAAAATTCTAATTTGTGGCAAATGTTTTATTACAATAGGCAGAACCACTTTCAAGCGATATTTCCAGAAAAAAAAAATACAAAAAATTTACAGTTTACGCAGTTTTGTGTGTAATCCAGTGCACTATGAGGCACTAGCGCTCGCTGATCTTACATGATCCTCAGTCCCACAGGTTATGGGATTTAGTTCTTTTGAATCGTCTAAGAAAGGACTTCAACGTTGACTAGACGGACTGCCTTTTCACTGAGTGGCCTCTGTTCCATTTCCGATGGGCTACTGTTTGTTAGGTAGAGTGGACTACACTTCCCTGGAGTACTCTGGCTTGAACCTACGTGGTATCTTATGTCCCATGATTTTTCAAGCAAAAGTCGTCATTTTTGTGATGCCAGAAAGACAGCAGAAGAGACTTTTTGAATTTTAGTGCCTCCTTAATAATGTGTTTGTTCCGGTGCACCTGATCAATGGAAAAATAATTGTACCTGACTGCGAATGGATGGGCTGTGACGTGATTTCCACTTGTGAAACGACCGTACTACATAATCATTTATTCACGAGTCATCGGCGTAACCTAGCCCTTACGTGCCCTTTCAAGTTCAATCTACTTCCACCTTCCCGCCTCCAGCTCCATTAAATAGGTCAAACTCCACCCACGTCGGCCATAAGATCCGCTGCGCCCTTCGACCGCAGTATCGTCGAGTCGACATGTGCCTGAGGGAAGATGGAACATGTTATTTAATACCATCGTCCGACGCCTGGGGACCTCACAGCGATGAGTGGATCAAGTCCTGGGAAAACGTCAATATTGACACCGTTAACTCCCACGAAGCGTGAAATATTGGTTGCTCCGGCCGAGGCTCAGAAACGTTACATTTGGATGTTTCTGTGTAAGCGTCTAAGAGTAACTTTTGTACGGTTTCGCTGCTAAGTACCTACGCATAAACTCTCTGGATTTACACCATGCGTCTAGGAACTCCCAGCCAATGGATAATCAAGACGTGTTGTCAAGCTGGTTAATCTCTCATTGGCGGGTCTTGCATAACGATGAGTTTTCGAATTTCTCATGCCTTTACACTCTCGGAAACCAAGACATCATAGCACATGCTTTACCTGTCAGAATTCGCCCATCCTACCCTTGAGATATGTATGACGTTTTCATGAGCTCTATATTCTGACTCATGTTCGGTTCGAACAATCAAAATCGGATCCGACATTCAGCGCCACTCGTCTCCCAAACGTAGGCGATTGTTTGAACTTGTCTAAAACGATGACGACTCAACTTCTTACGCATTCCCAAGTGTATTCATTCAATACCTGGCCCACTTCAGCTTTGGTTATGGAACTTCTTCACTGCACATTTCGGTAACCGTCGTGGTCTTTTCGAGGGAAATGAATCTAGCTCGACTCGCCGGCGCCCATGAACAGAGGTTCCCGATCTGGAAGTGTCGGCAGGACTCGATCCATGAACAGCTGTCACGGTTCGGCGAGCTCGCTGGTTCAAAATCGTTCACGGATGAAGTCACTAGCATTCCGTCGACAGAGTCGCCCGAGACGAAAGCCTATTTGGAAAAATGCAGCAACTGGCGAAGATGACAGGATCACACGTGGCAAAGAGGGTCATTCCCCAGCACCGTTCCTTAAATGATTTCAGGCCGAATATGGAAGTGATCAACTCGCCTAATTGGCCGGTGAATCACGGCTCTGATATCGCTCTTGCGTTTAATGGAGTCTAATTTTAGGTCATCTCTCACTCTCTCCAATCACAAGATGTGGCTTACGTGAAGGGCTTAAAATAGCGACTGCGCATCTGTTTCTGAAACGCGAGCATTTTGGCTAGCTTCCAAATGGGACTTAGCTCCAAAGCCTCGTTTGACTTTCTTCTACATATTCTGATCATACCTTGGCGCTCAAACCAGCCATCGGCAAGAGACCTGATTGAATAATCAAATGATCGAATCAACAAGTGGTTATTCAGATAAATCATCACGTCCGTTCCAAATCCAACGCAGAAAATACTATGTACAAATAAATTCCATTATGAATCTGAATACAGCCAAATAGCTACAAGCCAAAGAAAAAAAAGAGTTCCAACCCAAGAGTAAAGCGCAAAACATCAATTTTACAGCTGCTATCTGAAAAATATTTTGTTCATTGCCTCTTTGTAGATTTTGCTTCCGAGTAAAAAAAAAAAATGCCAAAAATTACAGTATTGTTCATTTTTTATTTTTTCCGAAGTCTTTATATACCGTTGGAAAGAACATGGGCCTGGTCATTGTACTTTGACCTGAAATGAATTTGGATACATTTCGTTTGCGTAACCTGTAGGTATAAACTACATGGTCATTCGGAAGCCCTCCTTATTCGACTCTGATTGTGTCAGTGTTATGAATTATAACAGATGACTCTTGAGTAGGCTGTCAAGCTCAAAATTCACTCCATCTTATCTAGTTAATCCGTGATTCTTCGGAAGGATCGATACAGACCGGCTTTTGACTGGCAGGCGAACGGGTAGGGCCTACAAAAGCGAAAGGCGAAGTGGATTGCGTGACCCAGTTCAAGGTTGGTACCTTTAATAACCACATTTTCTATTTATGGAGGACCCTTTTTCCATTCAGAAGGGATGAGACAGCGTGGAAGCCGAATGGGAAGCGGAAGCACGAGAATAAACTCAAGCGAAGTATGAGTTGGGAGAAGCAACAAAAGGGACGAAAAGCATAAAGATGACTTATTGGTCGTATTTTGGGGATCAAAATGTCCCACTTTTAGAATCAATGAACTTTTAGCTTCGATGCAGACAGGGAAGCAAATTTTGAACGAACGAAATTGTTTTACCGATTGCTGCTGAAAAAAACTTGACTCACAAGGCGCCAATTAACGCTATACTAAATCCTGAACGTTAGGCATTCCCTGTAATAATTTCATTGTGTTAGGATGTTCAACTGTTATACAGAGGTTCCAAACATTCTAAAGAGGAAGTAAAATCAACAATCTCAAGTTCAAAACAAACAACTCTTCGCAATAACAACCTCTCCTATACATCAACGAGGAGCCAATAAAGCTCCTTCCTAACTAAACTTTCGCAGGCCTACGTGCTAGGTCAAACAGCAGGAAATGCCGCAGTAGTTCAATTTACAGAGCAATAATTCCAACGTTATCGCTTCCCTTCATTCCGAGAGGCAGACCAAGATGAGCTCAATTGCTCAAGAGTTCAGCCAGGAATTTATATTTCGGTGTCGACAGTGTATTTCGCATTTTATTTCATTTCTTTCCTGGTTCATTCGTCATGATTTGCCGGGGTTAATGCCCTCGCAGCTACTCGCACTTCAGCAACATTGTATATAGGTAACATCTGTCATCAACAAGTCCGTGCCTATGATGATTGAAATATGTCATCAATAATTAGTATAAAATTATTCAAACGTACCTATGAAATACTGCCCACGGTCACCATCAGACTGTTGAGGCTTGTATAAAAACAGGTAACGATACCAATAGCGATGGTGTCGCGCTTTACATCCTGGCTTCGATTATCAAGTGGTGTCGCAACATCCTTAGAGCCGAAGACCTGAATTTCAGTAAACTCAGAGAACTTTGGCGGTCGAGATCACTCGGGAGTTTCTGCTTGGAGCCGTGCGGTGCGCTAGCATCGTTTTGCACTAGGCCTGCTTTTCCCATCCACCGTTTCCAATATTATTTTTAAAATTCAATTATAATCAAGGTCGACGGCACGGATATATTAGTCGAAGATCATCAGGGAATTCTTTGAATCCCTCATTTCATAGTCGTGGAAAGTGGGCATAACGTGTGCGATAGTGTTTCAATTGAAAACAGTCCTTCTCCTTCTGCCACGTGCCGCTGCTTCCGATCCTCTTTCAGTGGAAGTAACTGCCTATGTTTACTAAAAAGGAATAAAATGCCTTTGAGGCGTCTCTCACTGACATTTCCCTTCCGCCTCGAATTTCCCGTTCGTTTATCTTTTACACTTAAGGCGGTATCTGTTCACCTTCTCCCCTCCTTTCATGTCAAATACACCGACAAATATTACGAGATGGTTTACGAGAAAATATTTATTCAGTTTCGCCGAAAGGAACGAACTGTTTCATCCACTAAGCGAGCTACGCTTTCCTAATCAGTCGCGAAAAATCGACTTAAGTTCATCCACAAGAAAATATTCTTCATGATGAACTGTCGTCGTAGTTTTACAGGCACTTTGGGACGATTCCAAGGTGCTCGTATTCCCTCAAGGTTGTCAACGATTCTAATCCTCTTTGCGGGTTTTAGACGTACTAACTCGAAAATAACTCGGTAGTGACCTACTTTCAAGTTTTGACCGTCAACTCGTCGTGTGCATGTATTTCCTTCGCGTCTATGAAGATTTTGGAGACCAGCATCCTCTATACGGTGTAGATATAATTTTCTAATTCGGACAAAGAGATCTCTCTTAGTTGAATATAATGTATTTTAGGTTTCATATGTACCTTTTCACTTTGATTGAAACTTTCTTCACGTCCAATTACCTAATCTACTTTTGTGTTGAACAAAACTTTCCAATTCCAAATGGGAATTAAATGAACAAAGAGGTTGCATTGAAACATTTTCAAGCGAGAAAAATTGAGACAATGTACATATTATCTGAAAATTCGTTGACGATCGAGTGGAACCACCTGAAACTCATCAATTTTGCGCTCCGAGAAACTCGTCTTTACGCAAATTTGGATTCCGAAAAGGATTAGATTCCGATGATGAAGATATTTGAAGAAAAGAGCCTGGGGAGTTATTTATTTCGTGATAAGTAGAAAATTGAGCAATAATGAACGGTAAAGAGACAAAGTAGAAGAAACATAGAGAATTTAATGTTGAACTTGTGTAGTTTTCTATGTGAACCTGGTCTGAAAAACTCAATTTTAATTATTGTTCCGTTAAGAGCCAGTGTTATCAAGGTTATGCTAGGATTACCAAAACTTTGTGCAAACTCACTCCCGCTGTGTATAGACGTCGAGTGAGGAGGCAGGAAACGTGGACCTCTAGGAGGGGGGGGGGGGGAGGAGTGTTATTACGTTGTAACCACTTGCACAAATAACAAACCGCAAGGTCGCCGATCGTGAGAAAGTGCCTGCCGCATGGTAACCAGATGGGATAAATGACGGTGAGGTCGAGAATTAAGTGATGGCTCTAGAGAATCCTCGGCATTCCCAATGAGAAATTCGTGTGGGAGTTTATAATATTCACCACTCCCGGGCCAATGTCAAATATCATCCCCTTTTGGCCAGAAGGACAAATAAAGAACTATTCAAATTATTGAGAAATCGTGTTTTTATCTAGATACTCACCAGCCCAGATACTGAACCAGTAGAATACCAAAAATTTTGGGTATGAATAAAACAGATTTTCTGGATATGGTTGCTTTCATTCCGACGTCAACTTAATATAAATTATACCTGTTAGTCATATTTTCCCTTCTGGCAGACAGCTTGTCGTATTCCCTCCAACCTTTATTTCTTCCACGTTGAATCTCTTTCATCTTCACAGTTTTCCTAATTTAAAAAAAAAAATACCTATATGTACCTAAAAAGCTCAAAAAGTGTGTTTTGCTTGATCATTTGCCCTTCTAGCGCTCTTCGGGACGATACGTATTTTAATATTATGGACTTTGTATTGTAATATGAAGTGATGGAGCCTTGTGACTGTATTGATTCAGATAGTGCTGAACAAACTACGATGAAGGAGGTTCATCACACAAAATCTTTTGCCTGAATGGCTAGAAGGACAGACGCTTTCGCGCGTGCCTTGACGTAACTTCCCAGAGTTCACTGACACTCCTGACCGATATCCTCCTTTTCAACCCCTAGACATTTAAAAAGGCGGCTTCATTCTTCTTCGGCTATCGGGTGGCCAACCCTCCGGTCATTAGGACGTTACGTGACCGAAGAAGAGAGAAAAGCTCCCTTGGCACAATTCATACTTTTGCATCGATTGGGCATTGGGTAACCTGAAGTCGAAGTATAATTACGGCTGAAGGAGATTTTTTCGTTTTTTTGCTTGGGTCCTTCTTTAGGACGAAATGGAGCGGAAAAAATGATCGGAGGTGATGGTCGTGAACGCACAAATTCTAGCTCAGTCTGCCCTGGAGGCGAGACGGTGCAATTTAAGTTCGCATCAGTCTCCGCACGTAACTTTTATTGCTAGCAAGTGAGTGTGAATGTTCAAACGTGGAGCACTTAAGTGAGATTTTCGAAATAGACGTGGGTTCCTTACAGATGCCTCCTGTTGAGTGTTGAGATCTCAGTAACTTCAGATAAACAGTTTCCTCAATAGTGACAGGCTGACAAGTTCACCACCACGGTCCGTGCTGATTGGAAGATAAGTTTTACTACATTGGAAGAAATACTAACCTAGGCTCACACTGGTCAGCTAACTCATCAGATGTTGATTTAAAACTTTGACTCTGACGTAATTTTTGCATCTCTTTAGTGCCAGAAACCGCAGTTTTTTCAGCTACTTCCCGGTGAGCCTCGCTTGCTCAACACTCGTTCAAGCCGCCAAAATAACGAATACGAACTGCCTGGTGGTTTAGCAACGTTTGTTCGAACACTTTACTTCATCTCCTATTCGCGGAGGGGCCCCCTCAGGCGTTTTGGCGATAGATTTCACAACGACCCGCTTATGGGAATGCGATGATTAGCCGGTCCAAGATTTTAATCTCTAACCTCATTGGGCTGTTACACCACAGTTGACTTATAAGTTACGTAGTATTAAGTACTTAAGTACTTTAAGTAAGTTGGGGCATGTTATGCGTGGGCCCAAGTACAGCTTGTTGCAGACCATAATGATGGGGAAGATCAGCGGACGAAGAGGAGTCGGAAGGAAGCTCGCATCATGGTTATCTAACATACGAAGCTGGACGGGGATTCACCGAGCAGCAGATTTGTTTCACCTGGCGCAGGACCGTGAGAAATATGCAGAAATGATCGCCAACCTTCTATGACGGAGACGGCACTTGAAGAAGAAGTATTAAGTACGCTAAAATACTGTCGCAATAATACAGGTATGATGAATCCGGTCTATACGATTAGGCTAATCAAATAGTCCAGTGAACAACCGGACTGGAATGAACAACGAAGGCCTGCGTGGACGTTCATCCGACGAACTTTGAAAAGAATGAAAGCAGGATGACTGATGTGGCGGAGGTTATAATCACAAATAGGTCGCACGTGGCCAACGTAGTCATCAATCACGATCATGTCAGAGCATGAGGTTGTAGAATTGTACCAACGGCCGACTACAGACAGACATTGCCAGTGATCGACCTGTAT